>CM053030.1:86569265-87281765 GCA_028564925.1 Lithobates sylvaticus
AGTGCGTTTTCATATTTTCTGCTTTGCTTTTAATATTTTTTACCAAAAATGTATTTTGGAAGCTAAACGCAAATTTTTAAAGTAATAAATAGAGTCCTTGCCTGGACTTTTTTACGCGATGAGGAGGCCCTCTCTGTTTTCTTTATCCACATACTCTTACCCGTTGTGATGACTCATGTGCTTTGGTGAGACCCCTTCGATTGGTTCCTGACGATCTATGGACGGTCGGTGAGTGACAACTGCTGCGGAGACTCCACTGCACACATCCATTTTGTATAGGCTTAGGCCTTACAAATTTCAAGCTCGTTTGACCCCTCACCACCGGTTAGTGGGTCCACCTGATGTGGTAAGCGTACCAAATCTATTTTCCATATTTTCCTGTTTGCAACTGAATCCGACACTCAGAGGACCCAGTTTTCAAGCAATTTCTCGATACACCTATTTACGATATGGACACTACTATATGGCTTTAATGGCGTTTGAATAGTTCTGAAGAGACAATTCATTTATAGTTTGCTATTTCGCCAGGTTTACCCATAAGTTCTTTCCATAAGTTCTTTTCACAGGATCCTAGACATCTTAGTCTTGTTTGGTGTAACCCTATCCATGTTTTCAGTTTCTTGAATGATGCCATTATATGTCTAAATGCACAGACAGTTATTTTTCATTTTGATACATTTACCATGAGCCACCATAGCCTACTCATATAGTGTGCTTTTGTCCATTGCTCATACATATATTGTGTTTTGGTCTTCTGCACCGTCCTGTGAGTTAGCTCTGACATCCTTATTTTGGTGACTTTGATTGCCTCTACTGCTCGCTCAGAGTGTTTGTTTTATTTCTTGATTTCACAGCGCACTTTTCCGTGGACACTACTAGCCATGTAGGTCTATGAAAAGTGCACAGTTTCTATTTATAACATTTCCCTTCTCCTTCCTGGAGATCGGTTGACCCTGTCCATTTTTCTTATGTGCACTAGATGATACCTGTTTTGCACAGTACACGTTTTTCATGGCGTGCACAAAGGACTGCCGTCCTTGTCATTTTTGTTTATACTCATTTTTTGAACATTCAATAGTGGTCTGGATTTCCTCATGCTTGCCCACTAAGAATGTTCTCACATGTTTTATCCTAGCGCCACACTTTTCTTATTTTTCACTATGAGCTTATAGCAGGAGGTGGATTACCACAGACATAAAACTGAATAAGCTGGCCAGCTGGAAGCAGTTCTGTGAGTTTCATGTTGCTGGCAGTGACAGGGTTAATAATGCAGCTTTCAATAAAATAATATACGATGATCCTGCCATGAAAGACTTCCTGTTAGAGGGTGAAAATGCTTTGTCTCTGTCCCCCAGTTGTGCCCCTGCATTGTCTCATGCCTCTTTTGATGGAGCCTTCAAGTGGTCTTTTAAACACACATTACACATGAAGAATCGACTATTGTCACTTTTAAGAAACCCAACCTGAGAAGTGTAATGTGTCCATTTCTGGAGAGCATGGATATAGATGGGAAATGACTTGAAAGAGGCTGCAGCAGGAAATCAGCAAAACTAAAATGCAACTGATTGTTACATAGGGATTGATTTACTAAAGGCAGACTGTGTACACTTTGCAAAGTTCAGTTGCACTCTGCAAGAGCAGTTGCTCCAGGGTTAGTAAATGAGCAAAAACTCGGCTGACTTCCATCATCCAATCATGTGCAAGCAAAAATTATGTTTTGTTTATTTTCCCTTTGCACGTGATGGGGTATTCTTTGCAAAGTGAAGCTTTGCCTCATTTACTAAGCTCTGGAGCAACTGCACTTGATTTGTCCTTGCAGCTGTACTTTGCAAAGTGCACAGTCTACTTGCCTTTAGTAAATCAACCCCCTAGTGCTTAAGCAAACTCAATGGGGTTGATTTACTAAAGGCAACTTTGCAAAGTGCAGCTGCAAGGACAAATCAATTCTAACCTTGGAATACACACAGCAATCCAGGTATGTAAAGGTTCCTAACATATGTAGCACCCTGCTGTTTAGGCAGGGTTGCTATTAAATTTATTTGCCAAGTCATAGTTGACTTGGCCAATTGATAGGAGGTCAATTGATTTCACCCTAATTCTTGAATTGCTGCACTTCTCTCTTCTGTCACTGGATGGCCAGGAATCTTGTGACATTAGATAAGACAAGGGCATTGCAAGGACAGATTAGGAATGAATGGGGTGTCTTAGCCAAAAGGGGTGTTTAAGAGACTATAAATCTCTTTGCATTCAAAAAGTGTCTGGCGCCCACCTATTCATCTTGCATTACACCCACCATGTCTTGTAACCCACTCTACACTGAAGGAAGTCAGCTGTCCTTAACTATGGAGGTCACCATTGGGCTTCAGGGGCCCTGGGACTTGGCTACATATACATATACAGACTCAGTTGCCAGTAAGAATACATATACCAAGTCCACTTTATTACATGATCTTTTTGATCTTTTTAGGTCAAATTATTTTTTGATGTCTCCTATATGTGGCCCTTCTTAAGGTGGACCTCCACAGGTCCACCTTAAGTCTACTTTATTACATGATCTTTTTGATCTTTTTAGGTCAAATTATTTTTTGATGTCTCCTATATGTGGCCCTTCTTAAGGTGGACCTCCACAGGGGTATTCTCTACTCTGGGGCTGACCTTTTTCCATCTTTCCTGTCTGGCTTATGCTTTGACAATCAACCCCCTGCAGGTCTTTTACCATCTTAATGCATTGACTCATAAGATGTGAAATGGTATGTGAAGTTAAAAATGCTGAGTATGTTTTGGCTTTCTACTACTGTCTATCTGGTGTCTTCTATAATTCTAAGTGTTTTTTGTCATTAGACTTACTATACATATACAGCTCTCCTTGTCACTACTCTTGAAGAAAGGCATTAAAAGCCAGAAACGCGTTGGGTACATTGGAGATCTACTAAGTATCTGTATATGTTTTACAAATGTTTCAAATTACATCTGCATGTGTCTATGCACAGATATGTTTCTATTGAAGTGTTTAATTTACTTTTTGTAATAAAATGTATTTTTTATACTCTTGGTGTTTTTTTCGCCTCAAAAGTCCCAGTCCTTAGGGGGTTATTTCTGTATCTTTACTAAGCTCTGGAGCAACTGCTCTTGCAGAGTGCAACTGCACTTTGCAAAGTGCACAGTCTAAGGGGGTTATTTACGAAAGGCAAATCCACTTTGCACTATAAGTGCACTTGGAAGTGCAGTCGCTGTAAATCTGAGGGGTAGATCTAAAATGAGGGGAAGCTCTGCTGATTTTATCATCCAATCATGTGCAAATTAAATGCTGTTTTTTATTTTCCTTGCGTTTCCCCCTCGGATCTACAGCGACTACACTTCCAAGTGCACTTGTAGTGCAAAGTGGATTTGCCTTTAGTAAATAACCCCCTATATGTCTTTAGTAAATCAACCCCTATGTCTTTTAGTTGGAGTTTACATGTACTTTAAATCAGAACTCCAAAACAAAATAAATAGCCCATTAAAAGATAAATATAAAAGCAGCTTTTGCTGCAAACGTGCCCTCACCTCAATGTGGAGCCACAATATATCCTCAGCCTTCTGAGTAAAATGATTGCCAGCATCTTTCAACCCATATCCTATGCACTCGGGCTCCGGCCTTTGCCAGTGATCTTGAAGGAGAAGCAGCACATTGATGAGCTCATCTCTCTGTCACTATACCCTTTCCTCCTATCTGCATGCTCCTTTGCCAAAAGATGAACCAATTGGCTCCTTGTGCTTCTTCTTTTTCTTTCACTCTAAGCTCTACTCTACAGGGACTGCACAGGGCTAATACCAAGTCAAATCCTGGTTTATTGATGTATTAAATACAGTTTAGCATTACATTTGCAATTCTTCCTAAATGTATTGGCTAAAATTTGTTTAATTGCAATCAGTAATGTCCCCGATTTCCCTTTCTTCCAGTTTGTATAGCTAAAGCTCACTGTCAACTCTTTCATTCTGTACTGTAGGTTGAACTCCACTGAGCTCTCCAGTGCTTACATCATAGAAATACACAATCATTAATCTTCACTAGACTGACAAGTCGGTGATAAATGATTTTTGCAATTATCAGTTCAGCAGAGCACAGGTGTGTTTTACTTTCTCCATTCCACTACACTGTGCAGTGAAAAGCTGTGTATGCTTCTAATGTATGCATTTAATTATCAGTCTGATTATTATTCTACATAAACGCTGTAGGTGGGATTGCATGTCTCAGAGTAAACAGCAGTTATCCAATCTGTTACAGTGGACCTGATATCTAAGTATGGCAAAGCAAGTGTTATTGATTCTAATGTGATATTTGTTTTGTATCAAAGTATAGCAGTGTTAAAATAATATTAAAACTGACTATTACAAGCCATTATACGGTCAATTGGTACAAAAATCTGTAATTTTCTGCAGTAATGTTCTTTACCTAAATTAGAAGCTAATGAGTTGGATTTTTTAAGTAAACTGATTTGAAAAAAGGAAATGAAACAGACCACTACAAAGCTAAAACATTTTAAATACACAGACCCTAAGGGCCATTCACACTGATGCATTTTACTGTGAGCTATCACAGCAGTCGCTAGAATACGATTGTGGTGTGGTTTGTTTTAGCACCATTTATTTTGAATGGCATCCCAATGCATCTTTCCAGTGCCCCTCAACAAATGCGCATTTCAGTGCACCACAACACACAGATGGGAAACATCTGTGCATTGTGGTACGGTTGAAATAAAACGCTAAGGTGTGTTTTTTTTTTAGTGTGTTAAGGTGTGTTGCCAGCCCATTAAAAATGAATAATGCAGCACACCTTAAAGTGGAGCTCCACCCAAAAGGGGAAGCTCTGCTCGTTTGCTCGCCACCCCCCTGTGTCACGTTTGCCACCTTCCGGGGGGGGGGGGAGCGGATACCTGTCAAAAACAGATATTCGCTCCCACTTCCTTGTAAGATCGCTGCAATCTTTTGTGGCGATCTACGCAATGTCCGCCCCCCCCTGCTGCCTTTTAGGAGACACACAGGTCCCAAAAGACAGCGAGACCATTCAGAAAGCGCAGTGCCACTCGCACATGCACAGTAGGAAACAGGCTTCACTTCCTGTTTGCCTTAGTAAGGATGCCGGTGTTCTGTCAATTTAGTGAACTCGTTCTTTCGGATTTTGGGATTTTCGTTCTTATTTTTGGAATTTAGAATTTTCTAATTTTGAATTTAGAAATTTCCGAATTTTTCGAATTTCGATCAAATAACCCGAAAAAAATAAAAAATCGACTAAAACTAAAACAAACACATTTTTTGGCAGTGCACATGTCTAGAAGGCACAGTCCTTTAGATATGTTGACTGCATTAGGTCAGGCTTTTCCATTATTTTTTAATCAGTGGTCCTGCCATTATGCTTTCTATCCCAGGGTGACAATGATCACCTACTGTATTTATGAAGAAACAGTGTTTCACCCTAGGCTGCTCCCTTCTGATTTAGACTACAAAAAAACTGCCCCTCTTCTGCTCTCCCTAACATAGAGGAGGCATTTTTGTTCATAGGTTTATACACACTTTCAAAAAACCTATGTTAGTAGAATAATCATTTAAACCAACCTAGAGCTAAAATAGGTGTTCTGTGTATACCATTAGAAGTCTTCCCGGGGTTTGGGCTGGGCTTCAATGTGAGAAGACGTGTGCTGGATCGGCTCTGGACCTGCTGATTGCAATCAGCTGTGGACAGCTGAGCATAGAGGCTGGCAGTGGAGGTGTGAGAGAGCGCTTACTGCAGGGACAGAGTGGAGAGAAAGCTGTGCTGCACTAGTAGGAGGGGAGCCGTTGGGAGCCTCGTCCTCAGCATGGATCCCCGGCGGGTCCCCGATCTATGAGCCCTGTGCTCTTTACCCTGCGCTTCATGCTCCATGCTCCTCTGTGAACTGGGTCTGTCGATCTGCGCTCCTCTGCGCTCCTCTGCTCTCCTGCCTGGCTGGATGGATCAGAACGAATCCTACTGATCCGGTTATAGACAGAGGTGGTTGGATCATCTCCGATCATAGACCCTCTGTTATCCTCTTGTCACCCCCCCACGTTTGTGGCTTTTGCATAATTTTGCGGTACCCCCAGAACGCTCCTGAACACCTTGCTGGACGATCATGGTACTCGGTACTGAATACTGAGGGGGGAGCGTGCCTCTGCTTTTGCCCCTAGATCCTGGAACACCCATGTGCTCTATCGTAGATCAGGAAGTGTTGGAACGCCGCCTGAGCACAGCAACGTCAGTGAAATGCATGGTTTGTATTAGAGAAGAGGTGGTAAGACTAAGCACCATATCTGGTGTGAAACACGTCAGCAACTGTGCAGTTAGTCTGTATTGCCCTGTGATGCTTTGATATTACTTTTTTGGCTTAGGTGAACTTTTTTGGAGTGCGGCTATCCAGCATTCTATTTTTCCATTATCTCTGTTGCAAACAGATCCAGCAACCTGCCTGATTGCGGAGACAGCTGTTCTTAAGAGAGGTGATCACTTTGGAGCGGTGCACTCCCAACGTCGGTGAAGTGCATGGTTTGGAGTGGAGAAGAGGTGGTGTGGTGAGTGCTCAGAGATCCCGTTTTCTTCATGCATTAATTAAAATGAACTTTCAGGTATTGTGCTGTGCTGTGGAACTGTGCTGATTCATTTACTGGTATATTTACAGGTATATGGAGAGAGTATCTTTTTGCTTTTGAAATATCTTGAAACACTTGGAATACTTAAAGTGCTTGAAATATTTGAAGTGTCTGAAATACCTGAAATACTTTAGATATCTGATGTATCTGGAAATGTCTGAAATGTGGCATTTATGCAACGGGGCTTAAAAGCAGTGGGTTTACAGTCAAAACACCACGCTAATTACATAGATGCTTTAGAAAACAGGTTACGTAGAAATAATGTCAGGATATTGGGTCTCCCGGAACTGATAGAAGGAAGAAATCCTATAGAATTTATTGAACAATGGCTGTTGGAAATTTTTGACAAAAAGCATTTTTCTCCTTTCCTTTCTGTTGAGCATGCTCATAGGATATCGTCAAGACCCCCCACCAGGAAAGTTCACACGCCCATTTATTGTTAAAATGTTGCATTTCAGAGACAGAGACAAAATTATGGAACTGGCACGAACAAAGGGTAATGTAGAGGTTACAGGGTCAATAATTTCCTTTTACCCAGATTACTCTCTGAATTACTATTGAAATACAAAAACTGAGGGCAGAATATACAGAAGTTAAAAAGCGTCTTTGCAATAACCTATGGAATGTTATACCCGGCTAAACTGTGGATCATGGTCAAGGATGGGACAATTTTTTTTGATAATTCTAAAAAGGCCACAAAATGGCTGGTTAAAAATGAGCAACATCTATCCTCCAATCGCAGAGACATATCCAACTGATAAGCAACTATTTATTTATTATTTTCTGTCCAAAATACTAAAAGCTTAAAGGCAGGGGGAGTGTGATGTAGCTGGATGGATGTTCACATTGAGGCCTGGGATAACAATTTTTTTTTTATAGCTTTACCCTTGGGGGGGGGGGGGGGGATGTTTTAGGATGAGGGTGGGTGCATTTTGGGGAGGTGTTGGTGTTGGTTGTTGCAGGGGTTGGGTTGTGGTTGTGTGTTTTTTTTTCTCTCTCTCTCCCTCTACCCTCCATCGTGGGGAACTCATATACCAATGCTATGTTGGGTTTACTATGCAGTCAAAATGTGGTATTACTTATATTTAAAGACCCTGGTAATGTCTTTCCTCTTTTCTTTTCTTTTCTTTTTGTATGTTCTCTTTTCTATTTATTTAGAGAAAGTAAAATAGAAAATATTATATACCCTTTTTTTTTTTCTGATGGCTTTAGGTATAAAAGACGGGGATAATGGCTAATGAGATAGTATGTACAACTTCTATATAAAAGAACAGTTATGGAAAAAGCTGAAAGAGAACAATCTTTAGTACTTTGCGGATATAGCACAAGGTTTAACTCTTGGACTTATACATAAGGTTTGGCAGGAAATGAGGTGTATAATGCAAAATAATCATATTTCAGTATACTCCCCTTTATGTGGAAATAAAAATTTAGAGGAACTAGATAAATTAAAAGGGTTTGGAGTATAGAGAGAAAAGGGGATAAAGTATATTGCACAGCTTTATACAGATAATATATTAAAAACATTTCAAGATTTACAGAAAACATATATATTGCCTCCTTACACATTCTATCAATATTTACAACTACGCCATGCGATACAGAGTCAATTTAAAGACAAAAAAGTTAAGATACAAAATATGCCACTTATGGATGTTCTAGCAAAGTTACAGGCTAAGAGGGGTCTGATCTCTACTCTATATGGTCACCTGACTGACCAACCACGAGAAACAAATAGTTGTTAAGCTAGAAAAGGATTGGAAAAAGATCTTGGAAAAATGACAGATGAAACATGGCAGGGCATATTGCAATCTTTACAGTCTGTATCGGTATCTCCACAGCAATGCCTAACCCAATTATATATAATATATAGAGCATATAGGACACCAGTTAAATATTGGCAGAATGTGGTAGAAACCATTAATCAGGTGTATCAAACCCAGATACAGACAGATCCAAAAATATGTCTGTTAGGACAATTAGAAAAATAAATGTATACTCCGGCAATTAGACTTCCCATTATTAGAATACTATTTATAGCAAGAAAATTGATAGCATTGAAATGGATATCCTCTTAGCAGCCCAATATATGAAGAATGGCGGATACAGGTAAATGACGCACTACTAAAAGAATGGCAGGTATATAAGAATAGGGGTTTAGCAAATAAATATAGTAAAATGTGGGAACCATGCTTGATGTTACCAGGGTTGACACCATTCATCTTGGGACCAGGTGGAAGCATAAGTGTTAACAGATTATTTACCAGTTATAGAATAATTAAGGTATGATGACTCAAGAAGGAAGGAATGGTGTAGGGGATTTTGGCGGGACAGAGTGGAGGTGAGGAAGAGAGAATTTTTATGTTTTTAGGGAGAGGTTGCTCTGGGTCCCCCCCCCTCTCTTTTTTTTTTTCTTTCGGGGTTTGTGTTTAGAATGTAATGTGTTATTGCTGTATATATTTTGTTAATTTTTTTTCCATGTATTCTTTATGATGAGTCTGTGATGAAGAAAAAGATATTAATAAACAGACTATTGAAAAAAAAAAAAAAAGAAGTCTTCCCAAGTGCTGTGGGAGCACTAATTCCTGAACTCTTTTATGCAAATGAAATGATGTTATGGATGAGCTTAAGGTCTGATCTGAACACAAGTTCTGCCCGAATCTTGGCTGTTGGCTTAGTGTTCGAACAAACCCCTGAACATTTACCCGTATGTCGTGAGCCAAGCACCATTTACAATACATTATTAACCACTTTAAGACCAGGCCTTTTCTGGCACTTTTTGTTTACATGTAACAATCAGTATTTTTTGTCAGAAATTTCTTAGAAAAAAGCAGAGGCCCTAGAGAATAAATCGGTGGGTTTTGCAATTTTTTATGTGACATGGTATTTGCGCAGCAATTTTTCAAACAAATTTTTTTGGGAAAAAATGCAATTTATTGAATTTTCATTTAAAAAAACGCAGTACATAACCCAGTTTTTTGGTAAAATATAAAAGATGATGTTATGCCAAGTAAATAAATACCAAACATGTCCTGCTTTAAAATAACAACAAATAACATACATTTTACTATCCATTAAAAGACATTAAAAAGATGCGTTAAAAGCCATTACAGGTTACCACTTTGTATTTACAGAGGAGGTCTGGTGCTAGAATTATTATGATCTGCCATGACGATCGCGTTTTTGTGAGGGGCAGACATGTTTTTTTTTTATTATTTAGTTTTACACTGTTGCCTTAATTTTGTTTTTATCAGTTTTATTGCTGTCAGAAGGAATATAAACATCCGCCGTGACAGCAATAGGCATGTGACAGGTACTCTTTTCTTAAAAGCATCTGTCCTTAAAAGCATTCAAAACACCAAGATTGGTGTAACGCCGAGCGCTCCGGGTGCCTCCTCCATCCCGGAGCGCCCACGGCGTTCTCGGCTCTGCAGCGCCTCGGTCGGCTCCGCTGACCACAGGCGCCGCTCGGTTCTCTCCATGCGATCCTCGTGGCGGCCTCGGTCCGCCCGGGGATCGCATTCCATTCCCCCTGCCTCTCTCCTCCTACCTTCCCCTGTGCGCGCGCCCCCGCTCCCCAGGCGCGCGCGCGCGCACACTACTGTTAATCTTAAAGGGCCAGCGCACCAGTAATTGGTGCCTGGTCCAAATTGATGTTACACCCAGAACACTTCTTAAACCCACTTCCCCTTCCTGTCCTGGCCGGATCTTGTGTTGCCTTAGTGCCCAGTGAAAGCGTTAGTGTGTTTTGCTCCTTCTGTGTATCCAGACCTTTGCTGTTGCCCCCGACTACGAACCTTTGCCACCTGCCTAGACCCTTTGCTACGTTTGACCTTGCCTCTGCCTATCCTTGTGTACCGCGCCTGTCTCAGCTGTCAGTGGGGTCGAGTTGCTATTGGAAGACGCGACCTGGTTGCTACCGCCGCTACAAGTCCATCCCGCCTTGCAGCGGGCTCTGGTGAAAACCAGTAGCAACATTAGAACCGGTCCTCCAATACAACCCGTGCTATCGCCCCATTGGCATAGGGGATCCACCTCCTGTTCCCCGCCGTACCCGGAACGTGACAGTAGATCCGGCCATGGATCCCGCTGAGGTCCCGCTGCCAAGTCTCTCGGATCTGACCACGGTGGTCGCTCAACAAGGACAGCAATTGGCGCAGTTGACTGCTATGCTACAGCAGCTTCTGCCATCTCCACCGCCACCTCCTGCATCTCCTCCACCACGAGTTGCTGCTGCTAGGATCCGCCTGTCCCTTCCTGACAAATTCAATGGGGATCCCAAGCTGTGCCGAGGGTTCCTATCCCAGTGTTCCCTCCATCTGGAGATGTTGTCGGACCAGTTTCCCACAGAACGGTCAAAGGTGGCGTTCGTGGTTAGCCTGCTATCTGATAAGGCCCTGGCCTGGGCTACACCGCTTTGGGACCGTGGCGATCCTGCCACGGCTTCAGTTCCAGCCTTCTTTTCTGAAGTCCGCAGTGTCTTCGAGGAACCAGCCCGGGCCTCCTCTGCCGAGACGGCTCTCCTAAACCTCGTCCAGGGGAACTCTTCAGTGGGCGACTACGCCATTCAGTTCCGCACCCTGGCATCAGAACTCTCCTGGAACAATGAGGCCCTCTGCGCGACCTTCAAAAAAGGTCTATCCAGTCATGTCAAAGATGTGCTGGCCGCACGAGAGATTCCTGCTACCCTGTCTGAACTCATTCAGCTGGCCACCCGCATTGACATGCGCTATACCGAAAGACGCCTAGCGCTACGACAGGAAAGGGACTTTGGTCGCTTTAGGTGGTTTCCTCGCCTGGCACCTCTCTTCCAGAATCCTCTCCAACCTGTTCCTGCTCCTCCGGCTGAGGAGGCTATGCAAGTGGATCGGTCTCGCTTGACCACACAAGAGAGGACTCGCCGCCGAGACCATAACCTGTGCCTGTATTGCGCCAGTTCCGACCATTTCCTAAAGGACTGCTCTATCCGCCCTCAGCGTCAGGGAAACGCTCGCACCTAGCTAACGTAGGAGAGGCGCTGCTAGGTGTGGATTCTTCCTCTCCCCGTCTGACCATTCCTGTGAGGATTTCTCTGACCAAGAGATCCTCTTTCTCCACTGTGGCCTTTTTGGACTCTGGTTCGGCAGGAAACTTCATTGAAGCTTCACTCATCAACAAATTTAATGTTCCAGTTACCCGTCTCGTCAAGCCCTTTTTCATCACCTCTGTAAATGGTCAAAACCTGAACTGTATCGTGCGCTATCGCACTGAACCTCTTCTCATGAAGATTGGAGTTGTCAGGGTCCTGGCCGCCCGGTGCGGCCCAGATTGCCTCCACGTAGGCAAATAGTTACCCCCATGCCCTCCAGGCATCAGCGCGGGCGTTGGCGCGCGCCGCGGGCGCGTGCACGCGCGCGACCGGCCCGCGGGCGCGCTCCCGTGCGCTAATAGCGGGGGCGCGCGCCCGTGCGCGTGCACGTGCGCGTTTAGCGCTGTTTGGCGCCAGGGCGCCTATTTAAGGATCAGGGCTGCAGCCCTGCGGTGCTGTTCGTCTGCAGCTCTGACCTGAATCTCCTGTTTGAACCCGCCTGAACCTATCTGTGATCCTTGGAACCCGACCCGGCCTGTCTGACCCCGCTGACCTCTCTACTCCTTGACCCCGGCTTGCCTGACTCTGCTAAAAGACTTACCACCTGTTGCCGAACCTCTGCCTGTCACTTGACCATCCGTCTGCCTGCCGTCTATGCCTATCTGCCTTCCCTGTGACCCGGCCTGTCTGACTACCTCTGCCGTCCGAGTGTGCCTCTCTCCCGCACAGGATCTGCCTCCGCTGCTGCTGCTCCAGAGACTACCTCTCTCTTCGGTCATCCGACCCCGAGCCTGCTGTGCCATCACCTGCAGTTCCTGCCACCTGAAGACCAGCACCAGCATCCTGCTTCATCCTGCACCAGCTGACTCACCGGACGGACACTCCTACTCCGCTGTGCTCACGGGTCCCCTGTTCCCATTCCAGTGGACCCTGAACCAGAGTCGTAAGAGAGGTCCCCTTCCGTCAAGCCAGGCTCGCCACCAGGTACCTTACAGTACGAACAGCCCAGATGACCGAGCCTGCGGAAGGAACCTCGTCCATGCAGGACTTTTGCTCCCACCTTGCAGCCCTCACCCAAGCAGTGAAGTCTCTACAAGAAGGCTATACCAGGCTAGAGGGACAGGTACAGCAGCTCTCCGGTCCTATGGCCGCTGCACCTCCTGCACCACCGGTTCAACCCACGGTTCAGCCTGCAGTAGTGATGCTTCCTCCAGAGCCAAGGGTACCCGTTCCGGAAAGATTCTCAGGAGATCGGTCCAAGTTCCCTGCCTTCCGAGATGCCTGTCAGCTTTATTTTGCACTTCAGCCCAGGACTTTTTCATTGGAAGCCACCAAGGTGGGGTTCGTAGTATCTCTCCTGCAAGGAGAACCTCAATCTTGGGCCCACCGTCTTCTGAGAGTCGATAGCCCACAGATCCAGGATCTTGCTACCTTCTTCCAGGCAATGGAACAACTCTATGACGACCCCCAAAGAACCACTACAGCCGAGACCGCCTTATCCACGCTCCAACAAGGCCGTAGAATGGCCGAGGACTACATCTCCGATTTCAGGCGCTGGAGCGCGGACACTCGGTGGAACGATGCAGCCCTTAGGCATCAATTCCGCACAGGCCTATCTGAGAGTCTGAAGGATGAACTGGCTCGAGTGGGGGTTCCCGAGTCTCTGGAAGACCTGATTACCTTGACCATCCAACTGGATCGCCGGCTCCGGGAACGCCGAGCCGAACGTTCCTCTCAACCGACCCGCCCGGCCTGGATGGTGGCAAGGGCACCAACTCCAGCTACCCGCTATTTTCCTGCACCTGCTTCAGTTCCAGCCAGCCCTGCCTTCGACGGCCCTGAACCAATGCAGATTGGACTTATACGCTCCACCCTAACTCCTGAGGAGCGTGCCAGGCGCCGGCAGCTGAACCTTTGCCTCTATTGTGGTGGTCCTGGACATTACGTAAACAACTGCCCAGTCAAGATCCGTAAGTGTCTTTCTTCTGTCTCTTCTAAACCTGCACCTTGTCCCAGCAACACCACTCACCTGGCTCTTCCCCTCTCGTTGCAGCTTCAAGGAAAGACAATCCACACCAACGCAATCCTTGACTCCGGAGCCTGCAGTTGTTTTATCGATGCCACCTTTGCCAACTTACACGGCCTACCCCTCCGAGAGAAGACCCAGGGACTTTCTGTTTTCTTGGCCGATGGGTCACGCATTAAATCAGGTCAAGTGACCCAAGAGACCTTGCCCCTGCCTGCCACCATCTTGTCCCAGCACCAAGAACTATTGATACTGGATGTAATTTCCTCTCCTCTCTTCCCGGTGATTTTGGGCATGCCATGGTTCCAAGCCCACAACCCTTGCATTGACTGGTCAACAGGACAAGTAAAATTCCAGTCCCCTTATTGCCGTCAGCACTGCCTATCTGAGCCCGCAGCGGCACCCTCTGCTCTGTGTTGCCTGAACTCCGATCAGGATTTGTGCCGGGCCGTGCCCAAAACTTACCACGACTTTCTCGACGTGTTCAGTAAACGAGGGGCAGACTCCCTGCCGCCCCATCGTCCATATGACTGTCCTATCGAGATCCTTCCAGGCGCCGAAATCCCATTCGGTCGCATCTTCCCTTTATCCGAAAAGGAGCAGGAGGCCCTGAAGACTTACATCGCGGAGAACCTCGAAAAAGGGTTTATCCGTCACTCCACTTCCCCAGCAGGCGCAGGGATATTCTTTGTTACCAAAAAGGACCAAACACTCAGGCCTTGTGTGGACTATCGTGAATTAAATAAGGTGACAGTCAAGAACCGATACCCCTTGCCGTTGATACCGGAACTCTTTCAGAAACTACGAACGGCAACTATCTTCTCCAAGCTGGATCTAAGGGGTGCCTACAACCTGGTCCGTATCAGGTCCGGGGATGAATGGAAAACGGCCTTCCGGACCCGCTTTGGTCACTATGAATATCTGGTCATGCCGTTCGGCCTCTGCAATGCCCCTGCTACCTTTCAGCACCTGATCAATGATGTCTTTAGAGACTTTCTGGACATTTTCGTAATAGTATACCTCGATGACATTCTAATTTTTTCCAATTCTCTTGAACAGCACCAGGGGCATGTGGGCAGAGTACTACTTCGTCTCCGGCAGCACGGCCTATATGCTAAGGCAGAGAAGTGTCTGTTTGAACAGCAAGAGATTCAGTTTCTGGGACTCGAGATTTCCCCAGCAGGGATCAGGATGGATCCCCAGAAGGTGACTGCTGTATTGGACTGGCCGGCACCATCGGACAAGAAGGGCATTCAGCGCTTTATAGGATTCGCAAATTTCTATAGAAAATTTATTAAGGGATTCTCTACCATCGTCAACCCTATTATTCAACTGACAAAGCAGGGTACACGCTTCCAGTGGGGCCCCGAGGCCCAGGAAGCTTTTGAAAAACTTAAGAGACTATTCACCTCTGCCCCCATCCTTAGTCACCCCGACCCTGCCCTCCCATACATTCTGGAGGTCGACGCCTCCGAAGTGGCACTGGGAGCGGTGGTATCTCAGCGTCAAGGCAGCAAGGATTTGATGCATCCGGTGGGGTTCTTCTCTCGAAAACTAACTCCTGCAGAGAGGAATTACGACGTTGGAGATCGGGAACTCCTGGCCATCAAGGCGGCTCTGGAAGAATGGAGGTACTTGTTGGAGGGCGCAAGTCATCCGGTATTGGTATATACCGACCACAAAAACCTCGAGTATCTACGGACAGCCAAGCGACTGAAGCCTCGACAAGCCCGTTGGGCCTTGTTTTTTTCTAGATTTTGTTTTCATATCACCTACCGCCCAGGATCCAAAAACGTGAAACCAGACGCGCTCTCGCGCATGTTCGACAGTCCAAAAGACACAGCAGCTCCGGATACCATCCTATCACCCGGCAACTTCCTACTCATACAACCAGATTTGCTCTCGCAGATTAAGGAGGCATCTGCAAATGACCCAGCGACCCCAGGGGCTCCCCTGACTCCCAGAGACGGCCTCTTTTGGAAGGGAAGCCAAGTTTTTGTCCCGGAACCCGTCCGGACCAAGGTCCTGAATCTGTGCCATGACCACCCTCTGGCAGGACATTTTGGAGTCCGCAAGACTATCGATCTGGTGCAACGCACCTTCTGGTGGCCAAGTCTGAGAAAGGACTGTAAGGAGTACGTCAACGCCTGCCCTGTCTGTACCCGGAGCAAGACCTCAAGAAGCCGAGCTTGGGGCCTTCTTAAACCTCTTCCTGTACCCGATCGTCCATGGAGGATGATCACCATGGACTTTATAGTTGAACTTCCATGCTCAGAGGGATGCACAGCTATTTTCGTAGTCGTAGACCGGCTGTCTAAAATGGCCCACTTTCTGCCCCTTAAGGGAACCCCGTCCGCTTCCGAAACGGCCCGTGTCTTTATCAGGGAGATAATTAGGTTGCATGGGGTCCCTGCCAGCATAGTCTCCGATAGGGGGGTTCAGTTTACGTCCCGTTTTTGGAGGGCCTTGTGTAAATCCCTGAAAATTGAGTTGGCGCTGTCCTCGGCCTATCATCCCCAAACGAATGGACAGACAGAACGTACAAATCAGACCCTGGAACAGTACCTTAGGTGCTTCTCGTCCTTTGTGCAGGACGATTGGGTGTCCCTACTACCCTTAGCCGAGTTTTCATACAACAATGCCAACCACTCAGCCACAGGTCAATCCCCTTTTTTCTCCAACTATGGCTTCCACTTATCCTTTCTCCCTGACTTTCTTCCAGAATCCCCGGTTCCAGCGGTGCAGGATACAGTCACCTTCCTCAACCACAACAATCAGATCCTCCAGGAGACGATAACCAAGGCCCAGGCGGACTGCAAAAGGTTCTTTGACCGGAAAAGAAGGGGAGAACTGGACCTCCAGATTGGAGATCAGGTATGGCTTTCCACTATTAACTTGAAGTTACCTTGCCCCTCCAAGAAACTCGCTCCCAAATTTCTAGGACCCTTCTCTGTGAAAAGGAGGATCAACCAGGTGTCCTACGAACTGTCGTTGCCCACCTCAATGAAAATACATCCAGTGTTTCATGTGGCCCTGTTGAAACCCGCTGTACCCGACCCCTTTCCCGATAGGGGAGCTGGACCTCCTGGTCCTGTTCTTGTTGAGGGCGGTGAAGAATACGAGGTGGAGGCCATTATTGATTGTAGGAGGCGGCAGGGACAGACACAGTTCTTGGTTAAATGGAAGGGGTACGGGGCTGAGGACAATTCCTGGGAACCCGATAGTAACCTTCATGCCAGAAGACTGATCCGTGCCTTCTTTTCTGCCCACCCAGAGAAGAGAAGTCTTTTGGGCACCCGGAGGTTGCCCCTTGTGGGGGGGCAATGTCAGGGTCCTGGCCGCCCGGTGCGGCCCAGATTGCCTCCACGTAGGCAAATAGTTACCCCCATGCCCTCCAGGCATCAGCGCGGGCGTTGGCGCGCGCCGCGGGCGCGTGCACGCGCGCGACCGGCCCGCGGGCGCGCTCCCGTGCGCTAATAGCGGGGGCGCGCGCCCGTGCGCGTGCACGTGCGCGTTTAGCGCTGTTTGGCGCCAGGGCGCCTATTTAAGGATCAGGGCTGCAGCCCTGCGGTGCTGTTCGTCTGCAGCTCTGACCTGAATCTCCTGTTTGAACCCGCCTGAACCTATCTGTGATCCTTGGAACCCGACCCGGCCTGTCTGACCCCGCTGACCTCTCTACTCCTTGACCCCGGCTTGCCTGACTCTGCTAAAAGACTTACCACCTGTTGCCGAACCTCTGCCTGTCACTTGACCATCCGTCTGCCTGCCGTCTATGCCTATCTGCCTTCCCTGTGACCCGGCCTGTCTGACTACCTCTGCCGTCCGAGTGTGCCTCTCTCCCGCACAGGATCTGCCTCCGCTGCTGCTGCTCCAGAGACTACCTCTCTCTTCGGTCATCCGACCCCGAGCCTGCTGTGCCATCACCTGCAGTTCCTGCCACCTGAAGACCAGCACCAGCATCCTGCTTCATCCTGCACCAGCTGACTCACCGGACGGACACTCCTACTCCGCTGTGCTCACGGGTCCCCTGTTCCCATTCCAGTGGACCCTGAACCAGAGTCGTAAGAGAGGTCCCCTTCCGTCAAGCCAGGCTCGCCACCAGGTACCTTACAGGAGTTCTCCATCATGAAAAGATTAGCTTCTTGGTGTTACCCAACTGTACCTCGGAGATCCTTTTGGGCCTACCCTGGCTCCAGCTACATTCTCCTACCCTCGACTGGTCCTCGGGGGACATCAAGAGTTGGGGTCCTTCCTGTCACAGGCATTGCCTCAAAGCGGTACCCATTAAACAAGTTTCCAACGCTCGTGCTCTGCCTAGTCTTCCCAAGCCTTACCAGGACTTTTCCGACGTGTTTTGCAAGAAGCAAGCGGAGGTCTTGCCACCACATAGACCCTTTGATTGCCCTATTGATCTCCTCCCTGGTACCACCCCGTCCCGTGGCAGGATCTACCCTCTCTCCATTCCGGAGACACAAGCCATGACAGACTACATCCAGGAGAACCTCAAGAGAGGCTTCATCCGCAAGTCCTCTTCCCCTGCTGGAGCAGGATTCTTCTTTGTCGCCAAAAAGGACGGGTCCCTACGTCCCTGCATTGACTATCGTAGTCTTAATAAAATCACGGTAAAAAATCGCTACCCACTGCCCCTCATCTCAGAGCTGTTTGACCGTTTGCGCGGAGCAAGCCTTTTCACCAAACTGGACCTCCGGGGTGCATATAATCTCATCCGTATCCGTAAGGGCGATGAATGGAAAACCGCCTTTAACACCCGTGACGGACACTTTGAATACCTGGTCATGCCCTTTGGGTTATGCAATGCCCCTGCGGTCTTTCAAGACTTTGTGAATGAGATTTTCAGAGATCTGCTGTACACCTGTGTTGTTGTCTACCTGGATGATATCCTGATTTTCTCCTCTAGCTTGGAAGAGCACCGTCTTCATGTCCGTCAAGTGCTCCAGCGACTCCGTGACAACCGTCTGTACGCCAAACTAGAGAAATGTCTCTTTGAACGCGGCAGTCTTCCCTTCCTGGGGTACTTGGTCTCGGAACAAGGTCTCCAAATGGATCCGGAGAAACTCTCTGCCGTCCTGAACTGGCCACGTCCTACCGGGGTACGGGCCATCCAGCGTTTCCTCGGATTCGCCAACTATTACCGCCAGTTCATTTCCCACTTCTCCACCATTGTCGCGCCTATTGTGGCACTAACCAAAAAAGGTGCGAATCCGAGGTCCTGGCCTCCTCAAGCTGATGAGGCGTTTGACCGCCTCAAGTCTGTCTTTGCCTCTGCAACCTTCCTATCCAGGCCTGATCCCCTCAAACCGTTCTTCCTGGAAGTCGATGCCTCCTCGGTGGGAGCTGGAGCCGTGCTTCTCCAGAAAGACTCCAAGGGCAAGTACGTCACCTGTGTTTTTTTCTCCAAGACCTTTTCCACCCCTGAAAAGAACTATTCCATCGGAGACCGTGAATTGCTGGCCATTAAGCTAGCACTTGAGGAGTGGAGACATCTCCTTGAGGGGTCCACTCATCTCATCACGATCTTCACTGATCACAAAAATCTGTCTTACCTCCAGTCCGCCCAGCGATTGAACCCACGTCAAGCTAGGTGGTCGTTGTTTTTTGCCCGCTTCAACTTCGAGATCCATTTCCGTCCTGCAGACAAGAATGTCAGGGCTGACGCCCTATCACGTTCCACCGATTCTTCTGAGTCCGAGTCTCCGGTACAACACATTGTACCCCCTGAGTGTCTGATCTCTTCCGCTCCTGCCTCCTTGCTGCAAGTCCCTCCTGGGAAAACCTTTGTCTCTCCACGTCTTCGTCTTCAGACCCTCAAATGGGGTCACTCCTCTCTTCTCGCTGGTCATCCTGGAATCAAGAAGTCCTTCCAACTGATTTCCAGGTATTACTGGTGGCCCCCCTTAAAAAAGGATGTGACGGACTTCGTACAGGCCTGTACTACATGTGCTCGAGACAAGACCCCTCATCAAAGACCTGCTGGCCTGCTTCACCCTCTGCCTGTGCCCGAACGACCTTGGGTCCACATAGCTATGGACTTCATCACGGACCTTCCTCCTTCCCACGGCCACACTACCATATGGGTGGTCGTGGATCGTTTCTCCAAAATGGCACACTTTGTCCCGCTTCCAGGTCTCCCTTCTGCGCCTACACTTGCTAAACATTTCTTCCTCCAGATTTTTCGTCTTCATGGACTTCCATCTCACATCGTCTCGGATAGAGGCGTCCAGTTCGTATCTAAATTTTGGAGAGCTCTCTGCAGTCAACTGAAAGTCAAGCTGGATTTCTCCTCTGCCTATCACCCACAGTCCAATGGACAAGTGGAGAGAGTCAACCAAATCCTTGGGGCCTACCTGCGACACTTTGTCTCTGCTCGTCAAGACGATTGGGCTGACCTCCTGCCCTGGGCCGAATTTTCTTACAACCTGAAAGAATCGGAGTCCTCCTCTAAATCTCCCTTCTTTGTGGTTTACGGCCGTCATCCTCTTCCCCCCCTACCCATCCCCACTTCTTCCGGAGTCCCCGATGTAGACGAAGTCACCCAAGAGCTGTCGTCAATCTGGAAAGAGACCCAAAAGTCGCTTGCCCTGGCCTCTTCTCGCATGAAGAAACATGCTGACTGTAAAAGAAGACCTCCTCCTGTCTTCTCCCCTGGTGATAGGGTGTGGCTCTCCTCCAGGTACATCAGGTTCCGCATCCCCAGTTATAAGTTGGGGCCCCGCTATCTCGGTCCTTTCAAGGTCAAGGCTCGGATCAATTCCGTGTCCTACAAACTACATCTTCCCCCTTCTCTCCGCATCCCCAACTCCTTTCCACGTTTCCCTCCTTAAACCCTTGGTTCTTAATCACTTTTCCCCCAAGGTCTCCGCTCCTGCTCCTGTCTCCGACTCCTCCGACATCTTCTCCGTTAAAGAGATCCTCGCCTCTAGAACCATCCGGGGTAAGCGGTTCTTTCTTGTTGATTGGGAGAATTGTGGTCCTGAGGAGAGATCCTGGGAACCTGAGGGTAACATCATAGACAAGGATCTCATCCTCAGGTTCTTGGGCTCCAGGAGGAGGGGGAGACCCAAGAAGAGGGGGAGACCCAAGGGGGGGGTACTGTAACGCCGAGCGCTCCGGGTGCCTCCTCCATCCCGGAGCGCCCACGGCGTTCTCGGCTCTGCAGCGCCTCGGTCGGCTCCGCTGACCACAGGCGCCGCTCGGTTCTCTCCATGCGATCCTCGTGGCGGCCTCGGTCCGCCCGGGGATCGCATTCCATTCCCCCTGCCTCTCTCCTCCTACCTTCCCCTGCGCGCGCGCCCCCGCTCCCCAGGCGCGCGCGCGCACACTACTGTTAATCTTAAAGGGCCAGCGCACCAGTAATTGGTGCCTGGTCCAAATTGATGTTACACCCAGAACACTTCTTAAACCCACTTCCCCTTCCTGTCCTGGCCGGATCTTGTGTTGCCTTAGTGCCCAGTGAAAGCGTTAGTGTGTTTTGCTCCTTTTGTGTATCCAGACCTTTGCTGTTGCCCCCGACTACGAACCTTTGCCACCTGCCTAGACCCTTTGCTACGTTTGACCTTGCCTCTGCCTATCCTTGTGTACCGCGCCTGTCTCAGCTGTCAGTGGGGTCGAGTTGCTATTGGAAGACGCGACCTGGTTGCTACCGCCGCTACAAGTCCATCCCGCCTTGCGGCGGGCTCTGGTGAAAACCAGTAGCAACATTAGAACCGGTCCTCCAATACAACCCGTGCTATCGCCCCAT
The DNA here is from genome assembly GCA_028564925.1 of Lithobates sylvaticus. Classification (NCBI taxonomy): domain Eukaryota; kingdom Metazoa; phylum Chordata; class Amphibia; order Anura; family Ranidae; genus Lithobates; species Lithobates sylvaticus. The sequence goes on from CM053030.1 coordinate 86,590,764, forward strand.
TGGAATAGGGGATCCACCTCCTGTTCCCCGCCATACCCGGAACGTGACATTTGGTGTGATCAGATGCTTTTAAAAAAAGGCACCGTTTATATCCTGGTAAACCGGAAGTGATGTCAGATCATCGCTTCTGGGTTACTATTTTACAGAGCCAAACAAAGTCGATCCGGTCTTTGTTCGGCTCAAGTCACAGCTGGTCGATCGGGATTCCCAGTGGGATGGGAGATCCCGGTAAAGTCGTGGAAGGCGGCGGGACGCCCTGTCTCACTGCTTGTAAAACCAATCCATTGGCTAGTTAGCTGCTAGGATTGCTTTTACAAGAGAGCTGGCCACCGGCTTTAAAAAACGGTACCGGAATGATGCCTGCAGCTGCATCACTCTGGTACAACCACTTAAAGTCCAGTGACATATCATGTACGTGACTGGTCGGCAAGTGGTAAATACTGCTATTATACATGACAGCTTCCCACCGTCAATGGTTGGTAAGGATGCTGGCAGGTGCAGGGGCCGTCGAGTCTTTAACCACTTAAAGACTGGCATGTTAACTTCAAACTTTCAGCATTAACTATGCTTAATCCTTATGCTAGCCTTAGTAAATAGATAGGAAACTTTTTTTCTTACATTTCTTAGGTTGTTTCCTGCTTTCTGGTCTAGGTCAAGATGATGTCATAAATCCCAGGGCATCTTTTTCTTTCATCTGTAGGAGGAAGGAGGAGTTTTTTCAGCCAAGCACTCCTTCGTGCTTGCATTCCTAAGCTGATGGAAGATGGACAGATAAAGTCTTCATTAATCACCTGCCCTTACTCAAGATGGCCACAGCTAGAAATTATTGTTTTTCAAACTGATTTATCAACAAAATAAAGCATGGAGGCATGGATGGATGGGTGAGTTTTCTTTGAATATTAAGTTAAGTTCCACTTTAACCACTTCAATACCGGGCATTTTCACCCCCTTCCTGCCCAGGCCATTTTTCATATTTCAGTGCTGTAACATTTTGAATGACAATCGCACGGTCATGCAACACTGTACCCAAATAAAATTAATAATTTTTTCCCCACAAATAGAGCTTTCTTTTGGTGGTGTTTGATCGCCTCTGCAGCTTTTATTTTTTGCGCTATAAACAAAAAAAGAGCGCCAATTTTTAAAAAAACACAATATTTTTTACTTTTGCTATAATAAATATCCCAAATAAAATAAAAATAAATAAAAAAATTGCAATAAGCGTATATTGATTGGTTTGCGCAAAAGTTATAGTGCCTACAAAATAGGTTATTTATTTCGGCATTTTTATTATTATTTTTTTACTATTAATGGCGGTGATCTGCGATTTTTATCATGACTGTGACATTGCGGCGGACAGATCGGACACTTTTGACACTATTTTGGGACCACTGACATTTATACAGCGATCAGTGCTATAAATATGCACTGATTACTGTATAAATGTCACTGGCAGGGAAGGAGTTAATACTAGGGGACGATCAAGGGGTTAAATGTGTTACCTAGGGAGTGATTCTAACTGTGGGGGGATGGGACTGACTGGGAGAGGAGACTGATCGGTGTTCCTATATGCTAGGAACACATGATCTGTCTCCTCTCCCATGATAGAGCGTGGATCTGTGTGTTTACACACACAGATCCCATTTTCTGCTCTGTCACAAGAGATTGCGGGTGCCCGGCGGACATCACGGCCGCCGGGCATGCACATTGGCCCCCCGGTGATGCGACAGGCACTCGTGCGCGCCCCCTATACTCCTGTGAAGCCGAGATCCCGTGTTACCTAGGGAGTGATTCTAACTGTGGGGGGATGGGACTGACTGGGGGAGGAGACTGATCGGTGTTCCTATATGCTAGGAACACATGATCTGTTCCCTCTCCCATGATAGAGCGTGGATCTGTGTGTTTACACACACAGATCCCATTTTCTGCTCTGCCACAAGAGATTGCGGGTGACCGGCGGACATCACGGCTGCCGGGCATGCGCATTGGCCCCCCGGTGATGCGACAGGCACTCGTGCGCGCCCCCTATACTCCTGTGAAGCCAAGATCCCATCTGCAGACGTCATATTACTATAGGCGGGTATTGAAGTTGTTAAACCCCCTACCTGCCCTGGACATTTTTCAGTTTTCTGCACTGTGATACTTTAACTAGCAATTACACTGTAGCCAAAAAATATATAAGTGACAATTAAATCACAGTATTATTGGTTTGAACATAAAAATTTAAAATCCAAAAATAAGTTCCCACAATGTCGAAATAAATCTGTGCGTGAGTATGAAAAGAAAAATGAGATCTGATGTAATTACTCTGGTGAACACAGACACAGTATTCAAAACTTGTCTAGCTAACTATCCGCCACCTTCAAGTAAAGTGTAAACTCACCAGAGATAATGGCTGCCATGACAGCAGCATGTGTGCCTTTCAACATAAATGAAAATCCTTCTAAAAAGTGTGGCAGTGATGCATCTCCACTGGTACCTTTAAGCGGACTCCCACTAAGGATAAATAAAGGCCACCAGGAGCCCAGATGGATTTTCCATAATCTAGAATGTTTAATTCAAGTAATATATAAGTTAAAACAGTGTAAAACACAGGTAAAAACTCACATGGACCCAGTATCTCTCAGCAGCGAGACATCAGTACCAAATATCCCGCCCTGACGCAGTAAGCCATGTAAAGCATACACAGACTGGTGTAGTGGCAATCAGGAGCACTGTTGCTGAATTACACAGGTCTGAGGACACTGCGACTGATGTGGCAGTGGTTGCTTTTCAGTGGTCATGGGACACTGGGATTGGTATGGTGGTTATCAGTAACACTGCTGCTGGCTGCACTGGTCTGGTGTTTTGGTGATCGGGGCCATTGTTTCTGGCAACACTGTGACTGGTGTGATCGTGATCAGGGACGCTGTGGCTGGCTACACTGGTGTAGTGATATTATACGGCTGTGGCTAGTGATTATGCATGAATGACAAACGACTGAGGACATTTTAAAACACCCTCTCTCCCTCAGGAGACACCTATCCAACCATTTTAATATAGTGACAGGACAGCAAGTGGTCTAGTTTGAACTGTAACCACTTAAGGAATGGAAAATTTTCCCCCTTAATGACCAGGGCATTAACTGACAATTGTGCGGTCGTGCGACACTGTACCCAAACAAAATTAACATCCTTTTTTTACCACAAATAGAGATTTCTTTTAGTGGTATTTGATCACCTCTGTGGTTTCTATTTTTTGCGCTATAAACAAAAAAAGACCGACAATTTTGAAAAAAAAAAAAACAATATTATAAACTTTTTGCTATAATAAATATCAGAAAAATTAAAAAAAACTAAAACAAATTTCTACATCAGTTTAAGCTAATATGTATTCTTTTACATATTTTTGGTAAAAAAAACCGCAATAAGCATATATTGATTGGTTTGCGCAAAAGTTATAGTGTCTACAAAATAGGGGATAGATTTATGGTATTTTTTTTACTAGTAAAGGCGGCAATTTTTAGCGGGACTGCGACATTGCGGCGGACAAATCAGACACTTTTGAATTTTTTTTGGGACTACTGACATTTATACAGTGATCAGTGCTATAAAAATGCACAGATTACTGTATAAATGACACTGGTAGGGAAGGGGTTAACACTAGGGGTTAAATGTGTTCCGTCTGATTTTTTCCGACGGATTTTGTCCGACACTGGTGTTGCATACACACGGTCGGACAAAGTTGTCGGAAAATCCAATCATCCTGAACGTGGTGACGTTCGTTGCGTACGAAGGGACTACGTAGAGGCTAGTAGCCAATAGCTTTGGTCTTGTAATGTGATCTGAGCATGTGTGGCACTTTGTCCGTCGGAATTCGCTACACATGATCGGAAAAAGTCCGATAGGACTTTGTTGTCGGAAAAATTGAGAGCAGGATCTCAAACTTTTTCCGTCGGAAATTCCAACGGAAAAAGTCCGATGGAGCCCACACACGGTCGGAATTTCCGACAACATGGTCCGATAGGACATTTTCCGTCGGAAAATCCAACCGTGTGTATCGCTGTTCCTGATCACTAGGAACAGACGATCACTCTCTACTCCCCTGTCAGAATGGGGATCTGTTTGTTTACATTCCGGCCCTCTGTGGAATGATCGCGGGTGGCCAACGTATATCGCAGCCGTCGGCCACGTGCATTGGCTCCCTTGCCGTGCAGCATGAGCGCGTGTGCCACAGCTATGGCGATTTGCACGCACGAGCTGACCTGCCGTGGTATAATGATGGTGGCTGGTTGGCAAGTGGTTAAGGGGGACCTCAAGCAAAAAAAAAAACAAATATTAACAAATTAGAGTGAGGCTACCTGGAACCCCATGGAGATATCAAAAAAAAAAGCATACTCCCCCCCAAAAAAACATACCCCTATCTGAACATGCAGCCTGGCAGGCCAGGAAAGAGGGGGAGTTGAGCATATGGCATTTGTGTTACATTGAAGAAATTTCCAGTACTGTATATCCAGCACAGCTATTTGGACAAATCATGCTGAGCTAGTTGAGAAATGCTTGCATTCAGCCATGACACATTCTCTTCAAAGCATCGAAAAGCTAAGAAATTAGGAAACAAATATTAGTTATGCTGTCTGAATAGGAACAAACATATTGTGTGGTTTTCTCAAATGTGACTGCAAAAGTAGAAATACATTTTAAAAGCCCCTTCAAATAGTATCAGAGCACGTTTTCTTTTTGTGTATGCAAGTTGTTATATGAACGATTTCTATACAAAAAGGCATTTCTGAACCAGAGAGAAGGTCACTGTTTTTAGTAACAGTAACATTTCAGTCTTATTGAAAAACATATCTTACCTCCCTTTGGGATGGACAATAGGACCCCTTCCATTTTCATACTTATTCTTTCACTCCCCCTATGATTCCTTGCAGAAACTGCCCATTCTGAATACCACAAGCGATAATGTCCTGTTGATTCCCTTTACGGAAAATGGTGTGATTTTGGCTGGTGGGGTACTGGCCAATTGCTCTAATGGAGCCACCTCCCCTGGGTGCAGTATGAGGATGTTATTTAGTCCAAAATGGGAAGTAAAATACAGCCGCTTGTGATTACTGGAAACTTTATTCAACAACATACAATTTGTTGTTTGACATGTTTTAGTCAATTTAAAAAGAAAAATAGCATTTAAATCAAATCTCATTTTTATTAAAGTCTAAATATGTATATAATCAGCTTAACTTAAAATATTGTTAGTGTATTTTAGTATTTTAAAAAAACAAACATTTTTTATTTAACGATGGTTAAGAAATGGACTCAATAATAGCTATTCTTGAATGCATCTCTTTCAGTGAAATATACAAATGCTTAAGACAATACACTTCAATTTAAATCTATGTGACTGTAATTTGCCAATATTCAACTTTATCTAGCCTGTAATATAATACAGTCTTCTGAGAGCACATCTCAAATTTTATTTCCTTGCACGTTTTGCTCAGAAATGTGCTGATTGTGCTCTCTCACATACAGATATAGTGAGCGTTATTTACATTTTTAAGTATTATTATGATTAATAGGGTTAAGAAAGCTTCCAAGGATTGGCAAAACAATTTAAAGATACTTTGCCACTGGAAAGGGGGGCAAATAGTGCCAGATATGTAATAGTTTTGGACCCATTTTTGGAGATCCTGGTGTGCTGGTGACATTATGGTGGTCGCTTCAGCACCCATTTATAAATACAGCCATCTTTACAGGAATGTGTGCATTAAAAGGTATGTAATACATTCCCCTGGAGGTGCTTGCACATGCTTGTTTCTGTTATGGCTGAATCTCATGTCATTCTGACAGGCAAAGCCACTTCCTGCATCCTGTGAGGCTGGTCTTCATGGGGATGGGTCAATAGGGGGCTGGGCACAGCCGCATGTTTCCAATACTACCCAGAGGTGTCAGAGCATTGTCTGTCAGAATGACCCTGTATTTTAACCACATGAAAAAGGTTGAAGAGACTGCTGCACGTTTTGGTGCAGCAACACTTAACGTTGTAGTAAAGTCCATTATGCCACTTCTACCTACAGGTAAGTTTATAATAAAGCTTACCTGTAGGTAAAATGAATATATCTTAAATGTGCGCCATTTAAAAGATATTGCAATGATTAGCAGCTGGTGACGTCACCAGCGCATGCGCAATGCACTTCCGTTGAGAGAGCTGTGCTGCGGCCATTTCTTGTTCAAAATAGAAATTAACTGCCTCTAGACCCTGCTGGTGAGATATAATTGTGTAGAGCGAGGCTACATCGGCTGTAGCCAATATGCAACCATCTCTCCACTCCTGTTCCTGCAAGAGATTAATAACTTGTGGTGTGTCTCTTAGATAAGAGGGGGTTGTTGTAACCAAAGGCTGTTAAAATTCATCCACATATATATTTTTCGGCAAGTAGTACATAACTGGCACCCTAGGGACAGGTATGCCCTTTCTTTCTTGTTCAGAACTCCCTGCCGAAAACCATCCTCAACTAGAGTTCTCTCTTAAATTTCCCTGTGGGGGAACCCCCTCTAAACCTAGGAAAAATGGTACCAAACCCCACTTACCTGGCGGTTCTCACCAGACCTAACAGAGGGGAACAGCTCATAAAGACAAGAATAGAGGAGGGTGCCCGACACAAAGGGCTCCTTACCAGGAACATTATGATCATCAGGGGTACAGAGATCATATAACAGACCCTAGAGATTTTAGATCAGGTCAGGTTGGCTATGGATCTAGGTATAATCATATCCCACTGTCAGACTTGCACGTACCTGACCAATGAGCCCAATGGAGCAGAGGAAGGTCTTCCTTCCGTGTCTGACTCATGGCCTCTGGTAGTATGATCAGGAGGCACGGGAGTGCAAAGTGGTATGAGAGCCTGGCGGGGAATTGCAGGAAAGGTGGCTCTGGATCCAGATGCAGTGGAGATGATGACCAACTGGACAGCAGACAGACAGGCAGATGATGCTGAGCAGGAGCAGAGTAGACTGGTCGGGTCACAGGCAGGGTCGGCACTGGAGAGGCAGCGAGGTACAGAGGAGCAGATGGATTCAGGGTCAAAGGCAGGCCAAGGTCAGGTGCAGGCAGAAGACAAAGGATAATCCAAGGAGCAAGCCGGGTAGTAAGGAGATCAACATTCAGAACAGATAACGTGAGCAAGGGTCACAGGGACCTGCAGATCAGACAGCACCGATCCAGAGTGCGCTGACAGTTCAAATAGACTGATTGGCGCCGCGCGCGCACATGCCATGAGCGTACGTGCACCCGCACGAGCCCGCACACCAGCGCACACAGGAGCACGCGCGCCAGAGCGTCCAACATTGCGTCTACCATGGGAACTTTCCTGACACCCACTTCATAATAGATTTGCCCCTCTCTCATATCATCAAAATGGTAACTATGAGGAGAAGCATGTTATCACTAGACATCCAAACCAACATACTGATTATCCAACTAATTTAAGAGAGGGTTATCAGGATTATCCCTCTGTTTTTAGAAGAGGTGACCAGCCATGTTTTTTTCCCATGGGCAACACCAGAGCCAAAGGGGGTTATGAAGAAAAAGAGGCATTAGATGGGGGAGGAGGATCAGGTCCAAAGAAAAGAAGACGATAAACATCAGCGGGATTTTCAATCTGAGCTCGGCTCAGCTATCCCAAGGGGAGCAAAATGTTCTAAGTCAGGGCCTTTAATTTGCACCTCCACATAAGCTTAACAAATTCGAGACATTCATTGATGTGCATAAATTTATCCTCAAGGTGAACATTAAGAGGCATTTCATTTTAAATCCAATAGGGAATCGAACAGAGATTATCCCTAATACTTCATCTCAGGCCAATACAGAGGATGGGGCTAATATCAATGCCCGCCACACTAATCTCTCAAATGCGTCATTGTTTAACCCTCTAGGACTTGTTACTCCTTCTGTCCAGGTTTTCAAAGACATGGTTTTGAGGGATCTTGTAGCGCTTAAGATCCCTAGAACTAAAACCATGTGTGAATTCCAACAAGGTCTAAAACAAATCTGCGCACGTAATGTCATATGCCCTGCAGACAAAGGCGGGGGCATCTTCATTCTTGAAAAAATGATCATCTTGAGGAGATGAATAGGCTCTTATCTGACCGTTCAACTTATACACCCCTGGCTTCAAACCCCACAGGGAAATTTAAGAGAGAACTCTTGGGTCTAGTTGAGGATGGTTTTGACAGGGAGAACAAGAAAGAAAGGGCGCTAAACTTGCGCCCAGCCTAGCCAATTTATTTATGGCCTATTGGGAAAAAGAGGTGATTGACACTAACCCCCCGAGAGAGTTACACCTTTGGAGGAGGTACATTGATGATGTCCTCCTCCTCTGTGAAGGTAATTTGCCCTCTCTCGAGGCGTTTTTTGCCCAACTCAACCGCAATGATAGGGGTATCTCCTTACAGTATGAGACGAGCCACTCACAGATCCACTTTCTCGATCACATACTTCAAGGAGACTGATCGCAACGCTTACATTCCCCTATTCAGTTGACACCATGCATAATGGCTAAATGCAGTCCCCAAGGGCCAATTCCAGTGAATCAGGCAGAACTGCACAAATATTTCAGACTATCATCAGCAAGCACTTGTTCTGAGATATAGGTTCCTGGAAAAAGGTCACTCGGAGAGGAACATTGATGACGCAATAGAAATGGTTGGAAATATGGTAAGAGATAACATGTTACATAGGGTAAGAGGGACTATTCATGGACAGGATAACAATAAATTTGATTGGTCTATGATTACGGTCTATTCTAACCAACACTTCTCTGTAAAAAGGATCCTCAGGAAGCACTGGGGTATCTTGAAAAATTATAGCGTACTTGGTTTTGTAATTCCAGATTGTCCTGTCGTAGTATTTAAAGGAGCAACATCCCTGTGGCACAGTATTGCCCCTAACATTGTTGATGCACCAAAAACAATCTCCTTTTTTCATTCTATGAAAGGTTTTTTCCCTGTAGAAAATGCAGTATTTGTCAGATTAACTCCTTCAGGGGACATAAATGTGAGTCCTTCCAATCCACACAAACACATAGGATGTATGTGATTGAGTCTTTTATTACATGTTCTACTGAATATGTTGTTTATACCACGCTTCATGACTAGCTTCTTTTTAATTTTCTCTAGTTACTGGTTACCCATAGCAACTGCAGTCCTCCTCCAAGTTGTCTTGCCAAATTAACCCTTTAGTAGTGGCTTTGCTTCGTACCCCACCTGTGCTTTACCGACCCTGTTCTTTCATACACCAGAAACCATCATGCACCCCTTTGAATGACGTCAGACCAAGCTTGAAATAGTGTGACAACTTTACTGTAACTCTTTGTGAACAAATAACAGGCACAACATCGTACATCGGCGTGAGGCGGTCGGGAAGCAGTTAATTTCCACTTTGTTTTTAAATTATTTCTAGCCTACTTCTTTACATCTGAATGATTTTTAAGTTTCTAAACTTATTTTGTAAATATCCTCACATAATTAATTTCATGACAGGTATTCACTATGACCCTGCTGTGTCACAAAATACACAGAGCCTGCCTTCTGAATTACAGAGAAGCTGAGAGGAGGAGTTTCAGGAGGTGGAGTCAGTAAAATAATCACTTCTTGAAGGTAGCAAGGTACCATGGGATATGTAGTCCTTAGAAATTGAAACTAAACAGAAGAAGCTGCAAAACATGCAGGAAATCCAAGAAGTTATGGAACGATATGACCAGCAGACAGGACGCACAACATGAATGGAGATTTTTCAAGTAAGCTTATTTGGATTGCCAAAAATAACTGTTGTTTTATTGTTATTACAATGCTGATTTTATGAAATTAAAGTGTATGCTATGACCATAGATTTCCTATAGGCAGAAATCATATTCCATTATTGCTAGAGGTCAAAACAAAGATTTAAATATTACAAGTGATTTATTATGATCTGCAGATGGATTCTCAACTGTAATAGAAAACCAAATAGTGAATTGGCAATCATTGCAGTCACAGAACTTTATTTTATACAGTGCGATTATCAGCGGGTAGGGATTTTTGGTTAATTCAGTGCTGTACTATATTTTTCTACAGTCATTTCTTTTTGATTGACTGGCTGACTGAAAAGCATCTTTCCATCCCGTATTGACATAGAAACAGAGAACTTCCTATGACATTTTTAGTTTTCTGTGCAAATTTAAAGGATGACTTTTCACTTTTTTCCAAATAAACTCCAGTATTTACGTTTGTTTATATCTCTAACACATCTCCTCTCCTGTCTGAACTACACAGGTCAAGGTTTTTGAGTCTCTCCTGATACGCTTTGCTCCTGGGATCTGGCAGGAGCCTGAGTGAACAGAAAACAAATAGCTTTTGAACAACTGAAAGAAATGAACTTCAATAGAATTCAGTGACACTAGGTACACACCTTTCCAAGACATAAAGTAAAACTGACAAGTACAAAATTCCGCAAGGTGTGGAAAATGAGCAAGCCAAATCTAGAGGCAGACTATAATATAAAGAGACAAGCCAAGATACTAAAGTCTACATTTGTCTCTTCTTCTTCTGAGTTATTACTACAATCCCCCCCCCCCCCTCTTGTTTGCTTGTCTGGACAGATAGGACTACACTGTGGCTGAATGGTATATAGTGGGGCCGATAAATGGACTGTATATTGGGTTTGTAGATATGTTATATCCAGAAAAAAAAATGAACTTTTGAAGACAATTTTTCTTTTTTTGAGTCATGAAACACTGCACAGTAATGTTGTGCATAATCATTTCAACCAACGGGTGGTGCTATAGACTCCTTTCAAATGTTTTCCAGTTTCTCATTAGCTTTTGCTGCAAAAAGCTTATTGATTGCAAAGCTCAGTAGCTCTAGCTGAAGATTATACACACATGTAAATGAGTCATAGAAATAACTCATAGTGGAAAGAGGACTCTGGGCAACACACTGTACAATAACTAACACTTGCACTGATGAGAGACAACAATGCAAATTGAACCAAGCTTATGAAAACTTGATTGGGCCAGTAAACAGGGGGGGATTTTGGGACTTTAAATGAGGCACGGTAAGGCACCTCCATCCCTATATTCGGTACAATCAAAAATGAGTTTGGGACTTTAGATGAAGCAGTTGAAAATGCGGAGGTGGGAGTAAAGATTATTTTATTGATCACAGATATATAGTAAAAGAGTAATTTCATATATATATACATATAGTAATCGCAGGGCATAGACATGATAATACAGGGGTATAAATAAATGAACACATAATTCAGAATAGATACATGATAGTAAAATTATAATAAATAAGACAATAATATGGCCCACAAGTGCCAAGGACGGCATGCCCGGTACCTATGTTCATAATCACATTATATTGATACTAAATGAAAATTGATGAAATCATCAGGGCGTAGTAAGTATCACTGTGGCATCAAATATAGCTCAACGTGTTTCGTGGATGTATCTCCACTCATCAGGAGCAGATGCGACAGGTTCCTGTGGAGTGTATAAATATAAATATAATGAGCCACACTCTATGCTGAGTGGGAAAGAAAGAATGAGTACTTGGAAAAACTTGCCAAGCGCACTTACCAAACCTGGCGGTGAGTGCAACATGCAGTGGATGGCACAAGGTGGGTCAGAGGGAGCTGAGGTGGCGTGACCTACAGTGGCAGCATCGGGTGATGTTAAGAGGCGCCTGGATATAAGGCCAGAGTGACTCCCTCAATATGGCTCCAGCTAAGGTTTCAGAGACGTGGTATTTGAAAGGAAACTACATGTACTGTGCTCTCTCTTTAGAAAAGTGATCCAAAAAATCCTTTTCTCACAAACGCAAACTGTATTAAAGCGGTAGTGACCCGCAAAAACGAAAAAATCTTCCTGCAAATTAATGTCACAATGTGCTAGTATGCATCGCATACTAGCACATTATGAAAGACTTACCGGAAAATAGACTTACCGGAAAGCGTTGTCATCCGCTGACAGGGCTTTCATCTTCCCCCAGTCTTCCTTCCGGGTTCATGGGAAGTCGCAGAGTTAGGGCTGCACAACGACTTTTGGATGGATGACACACTGTCCATTGAGAGCGCAGTGTGCGTGGGCCGCTGACATCACCGGTGCTGCTAAAGTAAATATCTCCTTAACAGTGCACAATTAGGAGATATTTACAGTATCTACAGGTAAGCCTTTTTAAAGGCTTACCTGTAGGTATAATAAAAAAAAAGCCTTTACTACCACTTTAAAGTGGTTGTAAACCCTTATATATTCATATTACATATTTAAAGTAAAGTGACTGGCCTCAGGTAATACACAAAGATGAAACAAATACTCCTACATAAGTTGTATTTGTTTATCCGTAGCCCTCTTTCTTGTACAGCCTGCTAAAGCATTGATTGTCAGAAGGCAGGGAGCATATGTCACATACTGTGCAGCATAGAGAAGGGAGCTTAGTGTAATCTGAGACCCGAGTGGATGGAATGGACACTGTCATTTACCTTGGTGTCATTTAACCGGGATGTTCCTGGTTCCACAGCTGCAGCCTTACCTGTTGTGCCACAGGGGAGCTCTGGAGTTGTTGCAATGTTCTCCCAGCTTGATGCATTACCTTGGACTCACTAGCCCCACCTACTGCCAGCTGTGGTTAATGTACAATCAAGCAGCCCATAAATAGCAGCACCTCCTGTTACTCAGTTTCTGTTTGTGCGCAATAGCTCCCTGGGTGTATTGATAACTCTGTGATTCTGATTACCGTGTATGAACTTCTGCCTGAATTCTTGATCACTCTCTAGCCTACTGACTTTGTACTTCACCGTCAGCTTGAATATGACCTCTGCTTGCCTGACCATTTTCTAGCTTTGCCTGATCTGTTTCCGACCTGGCCTGCCTAACTACATTTTCGCCTGAATCCTCAGAACACAAGCTCCACTCCGGACACTACCTACCACAGGTACCATACATTACAAACAGACCACAATGACAGTGGACCCTGCTGAGATTGTTAAGGCGATTTTGCATTAAGGACAATTGATTGGAGCTCATGAACAGCATCTTTCTTCTCTCGACGCTAAGCTAGATGAACTTTGTGCTATGCTTAAGTCTTGTTTGCCTGGTTCCTCTGCACCCATCCAGACTCCAGCTTCTACTCCTGCTCCAAACCAACCCGCCTCTTCTGTGCCACCCAAACTTCTCTTGCCTGAAAAATTTGGCGGTGATACTGAGGACTGCAGAGGTTTTTTAAACGTTTGATGTTTGCATTTCCGCAACAACCCTGGGACGTTCAGCACTTCTTCTGCCAAAGTGACTTTTGTAATTTCATTGTTAAAGCCCTGGCATCGATCTCTCCATACCTGGAACGCAATGATCCTGTGCTGCAAGATGCTGATAGATTTCTGGCTTCTCGCCAGACCATATTTGGCAAGCCAGATAGAGCTTCTGCAGCTGAGTGCTCACTTTTTGGCACACAGCAAGGTACCAGGACTGTGGCACAGTATGCTATTGAGTTCCGTACCCTGGCTGCTGAGACTAATTGGGACCCAATGGCATTATGTGCAACTTTCCGTAAAGGTCATACAGCTCACATTAAGGACGAATTGGTCTATAAGGATTCCCCAGAAGACCTTGAAAAATTCATAGAGCTGTGTGTTTGTCTGGATGTCCGGTATCATGAAAGGTGCCAGGAGAGACTTATAACTTGCAAGCTTCTTAGGCCAGTTTACTGTTTGATCCCTAAATTCCAAGCCCCACCTCAGCCTGAAACTGAAAATTCAGTTGAGTCCAAGACACCTGTGGAACCCATGGAAGTCAGCCGTCTCCACCTAACAGAGTTAGAGAAACAAAGGAGGTGTGCATTGGGCCTATGTTTGTACTGTGGACTTAAAGGACATTTGTTATCTGTCTGCCCTTCCCATCCAGTAAAAGGCAGGGTCTAACCAGTGTTGGAAGAGCTGGGTTAGACCTTACAAGTACTTCCTCCAAGACCAAGATTATTGTATCCGCAGTCTTCCATTTAGCCTCTAAACTTGACTCTTGTGAGGCTTTTGTGGATATTGGAGCCGCTGGCATATTCCTGGATTAAACTTTTGCTAAGGAATATAACATCCCATTTGTTCCCAAGTCTAGACCCCTCAGCATCACCACCCTGAATGGACAACCATTGGGAGATGACCTTGTAAAATTTGAGACTACAACAATCACCCTTCAGGTAGGCGCACTCCACAAAGAGGAAATCATCCTTTCTCTTATTGATTCTCCACTTCTGCCTGTTATCATTGGTTACCCATGGTTACAACAACACAACCCTTCTTTTTATTGGGTAAATGGAGAACTAACCTCTTGGGGGCCTTCCTGTTATCTGAACTGTTTGTTTCAACCCAAAAGACTTTCTGGTTGTCTGTTGGCTTCTGTGGCCATCCCTCTTGCCTTGCCTTGTGAATACCATGGATTTGCAGATGTATTTTGCAAGCAAAAGGCAGAGGTTTTACCTGCACATTGTTCCTTTGACTGTGCGATTAATCTGATTCCTGGAGCACCTCTTCCCAAAGGAAGGACCCAAACAAAAGTCCATGGAGGAATATGTCAAGGACAACTTGGAGAGAGGTTTTATCTGACCCTCTTCTTTTCCAGCAGGGGCAGATTTTTTCTTTGTTGAAAAGAAAGATGGGGGTCTTCAACATGCATAAACTATCGCAGGTTAAATCAGATCACCATAAAAGACTCATATCTTTTGCTTCTTATTCTAGAATTGTTTGATGTGCTTAAGGGAGCCATTATCTTCACTAAGCTGGACCTCTGAGGGGCTTATACGACATTTTAATCTTTTCCAAGACTCACCTAGAGCACATCTCACATGTAAAGCAAGTATTACAGCGACTGAGAGAAAGCCACCTTTACGCAAAGATTGAGAAATGCAGTTTTTATCAAAACCACATACCTTTCCTTTGATTTATCATAAGTGCTGTCGGTTTTCAAATGGACCCACAAAAACTTTCTGCTGTCTTGTAATGGCCCCAACTGACCACTTTGAGTTGGCTCCAAACCATTCTAGGGTTCACAAATTACTACAGGCACTTCATCAAAGGTTTTGGCTCCATTGCTGCCCCCCTTACTGCTATGACTAGGAAAGGTACAAATTGCAAAGTGTGGCCCTCAGAAGCAGAATCAGCTTTTCAGCAATTAAAAGGCATGTTTAGCAAGGCTCCAGTTCTTCAGCATCCAAACCCTGATCTCCAGTACATAGTTGAGGTTGATGCCTCTGAAGTAGGAGCAGGTGCCGTGCTGTCCCAGAGACAACCTATGTCGGAAAAATCCATCCAGTGGCATTTTTCTATAGAAATTTTTCTCCAGCGGAGATGAAATATGATGAGAACTACCGGCTATCAAATTGGTATTGTCTGAATGGTGACATCGTCTGGAAGGGGCTCCCAAGGCTTTTTCTACCCTGACTGACCATAAAAACCTGCTGTATCTTCAGACTGCTAAACATTTGAATTCACGGCAAGCTCAGTGGGCCCTATACTTCTCCCGTTTTAAATTGTGTACTTTCTTATGTCCCTGGGCATAAGAATAAGAAAGATCGACCTACTAAGCAGTATATAATCCCACCTCACAAAATTTTTGCACAGATCTCTACTGCTCTTTCACAACAGTTACAAGAAAACCAGAAACGTGCTCCTCAAGGCTTGAAGTTACCACCAGGTCGTCTGTTCGTAACCCCCAGTCTCAGAAAACCCGTACTGCTCTGGGCACATGATGGAGTGTTATCCGGTCATACTGGTGTCACCATCACCCTTAAGACCTTGCAGCGTCATGTTTGGTGGCCTCACTGCCTGTCCAACTTGTGCTGCTAATAAAGTACCTCGAACATTGCCTCCTGGGCTGTTACATCCACTTCCTGCACCTCGTCAGCCTTGGACCCATTTGACTCTACCTCACATCATCCACAAACAGATGGTCAAACTGAACGCATGAACCAGACCCTTGAAACCTATCTTCGACATTATGTCAACTTGTTACACTCCAATTGATCTAATTATTTGCCTTTGGCTGAATTTGCCATTAACTCCTGTTGGCACAGTGCTCTTCAGACCACGCCATTCTACGCAGCCCTAGGCTATCACCCTCAGACTTTTCCCCTACTTCAACCTTCTTCTGTTGTACCAGCAGCAGATCAGCGGGTGAAATATATTCTTCCACACTGGAAAAAGATTTGCTTATTGCTACGGAAGTCAGCAGGAAAATATGCGCTTTTCTCCAACAGACAAAGATGCCATATACCTCCATATGTGGTAGGGGACAGAGTTTGGCTGTCAACCAAATAGGTGAGACTGAAACAACCCTCTACAAATTGGGTCCTTGATTCATTGGTCCTTACAAAATGATTGCTTGAGTCGGGCCAGTCTCCTATTTGTTGAAATTGCCCTCCTCTCTCTGGATACATCTCGTGTTCCATGTTTCTCTCCTCAAAAAACAATTTTCAGTCGTTACTCCAGAACTCAACAGCTACCTCCTCCTGTTCTTGTTTATGGACAACATGAGTTTGAAGTCTCTAAAATTCTTGATTCTAGAAGGCGGGGTCATGGCCTATAGTATCTGGTTCATTGGAAAGAATATCCCATCACAGACCGTTCCTGGGTTCCAGCCAAAGATTTGCATGCCCCTACTCTTATTCGAGACTTACATGCCTCCTTTCCTGCTTAGCCCTGCTAGGCCCTCAGAGGGGTCCACTGGGAAGGGGGCCCTGTCATGTACCTGGGTGTTATTTAGCCAGGATGTTCCTGGTTCCACAGCTGCAGCCTTACCTGTTGTGCCATGGGGGAGCTCTGGAGTTGTCGCAATGTTCTCCCAGCTTGATGCATTGCCTTGGACTCACTAACCCCACATGCTGCCAGCTGCAGACAATGTACAATCAAGCAGCCCATAAATAGCAGCACTTCCTGTTACTCAGTGCCCATTTGTGTGGACTAGCTCCGTGGGTGTATTGATAACTCTGTGATTCTGATTACCATGTATGAACTTCTGCCTGAATTCTTGACCAATTCTCTAGCCTGCTGATTTTGTACTTCACTGCCAGCTCGTACATGACCTCTGCCTGCCTGACCACTTTCTTGATTTCGATTGTGTACTGCTTTGCCTGATCTGTTGCCAACCTGACCTGCCTAATTACATTTTCACCTGAATCCTCAACACACAAGCTCACCACAGGTACCTTACAGACACTACCCCCTCCACATAGATTATAGGGAAACATGCACAGCTGAGTCTGTCAATTGCAGGCTGTACGCTCCCCCACCCCCTTGTATCCATTGGAGTTGGTATCACCTGTCACAGGTAACTCATGCAAATAGCAGAGAAATGAGAGAGGATACAGAAAGCAAATTAAGCTTGGAGCACGTGTTACAAACGTTATCACAAGCATGAGGCTGCAGGCTTGGCTGGCTTAAATCAGGCTTGGTCTCCACCCAGAGACAGACAGGGGAAATGCATCACAGCCAAAACCAGGATGCTGGAATGAAACCCGCAATTGTCAGGTAGGCAGGTAGGCAGGTCAGGAGCAATCCAGCTGAGGGGCACACAGCAGATTGCGGATCCCGATACCTGGCCGGGGGAATCAAGCTGTTATGAATGAATTTGATTCATAACAGCTGTGATTCCCATATTGAGGCTGTGATTGGCCCACAGCTATCACATGGTACCTGGGCCAACCGCAGCACCCTGTACCATGTGATAGCTGTGGGCCAATCACAGCACACAATAGTAATCAAACCTATATGAATGTAACCCAAAACATTGCGGTTTCAATGATCATCACTGTAACAGCATTCAAAGTGTAAAAAAAATACATGATCACCCCCCCAGAGTAGTACAATATCCCTATGGTATTACTCCGATGAAAGTATGTAAGCAAAAAAAAGAAAGAATGTTAAGAAAAAGAAAAACAAATCATAAAAAAGTAAAAAAAAATGAATAAAAAATGATTACATTTTTTTTTAACATACTGTCACCAGTCAGTAACCCTGATCACCACCAGACCAGTTATATAAAAACTTTCCATGCTTCTTACCAGTTGCCTCAGACTGTCTTCTTTCCAAAAAGGGGTCATTTGGGGAGTATTTTACTGTCCTGGCATTTCAAGGGCCTCAAGAAATGAGATAGACGTCCGTACACCAGGATTGATCAAATATAAATGTTTTCAAATATACTATATATACCATAGTTTGTAGAAGCTATAACTTTCACACAAACCAATTAATATATACTTATTACAATTTTTTTTTTGCCAAAGCCATGTAGCAGAATACATTTTGGCCTAAATTCACATAGAAATTAGATTTTATTGGATATTTTTTTTTAAAATAAATTAGTAATTATTGTTTTTTTCTAAATTGTCGGTATATATGTAGCGGCGGGCTCCTGACTAGCACGCGCTATGTTCCTGAAACCACAGTTGGGTTTTGGGGTTAATTATACCAAATTATGGTTTCAGTACCAGTCTGGCTGGATTGCACTGGGTTCTGCTTGACCATAGGTGTCGCTGTCACTTCTGGCAAGCATGAGGACGCAGTTTGGCTGGGCGTATTGGGTGCCAATCTCTCTCGGAACCAACCAGGGAGAGTGTCGTTTTGCTGTGAATTCTGGGAGAGGGTACTTAAGGTACTGTGATCACATGTTTCTGGGTTCCGGTCCAGAAGAGCTTTCTGTCTGTTTGGTCCTGGTCCTCCTGACCAGCCCTCAGGGCCCTCATGGCCTGGGGTGCGGATCCATCTAATTCCGAGTCTCGGGGCTGGCTAGCCCGAGGCACAGTAACTGGAGGGAGGATTCCAAGGTGGTCCGGTGCCGTCTCGTCTGTGGAGAGGCCCAGCAACTAAGAACGCAACCAGGGAGGACTCTTCGGGAGAGGGCCACGTACAAGGCTGGTTCCTCAGTAAGAGCCTGGAAGCTAAGTTGAAAGACACCAAGTGAATCTACACTCGTACGGTATTGCCGGGCCGGCTGAAAGATACTGGTACCGTACAAGGGCTCCTTAAGTTTGTCTACATCCTTCAGTTACAACTAAGTCTGTGGCAGAGACTTTATTCACAAGTTCTACAACCAAGTCTGTGGCAGAGACTTTATTCACAAGTTCTACAACCAAGTCTGTGGCAGAGACTTCACTTCATTTGAACACTCTATCGACTGCTAGGCCTGGTAAGAGAAGGTTTATCCGATAGTTGTGAAAATCCAGTTGTGAGTGGGTATTCTCTGGCTCTATATAGTGAGAGATATATATATATATATATTTTAGCAGAGACCCTAGAGAATAAAATGGCAGTCGTTATGTCCCACGTTTTTTGCGCAGTAGTTTTTCAAGCGCAATTTTTTACATATGTGGGCGTGACCTACTTATCCATTCACTGTTGCGCGTGAGCACCCGAGTACGGGGGCACGTTAAAAAAATGTATAATTACATTTATTAAATTTTTTTAATATTTACACTGTCCCTTTAAAAATATTTTTTTTTTATCACTTTTATTGCTATCGCAAGGATTGGAACAATACAGCATGACAGGTTCTCTTTATGGAGAAATCAGGGGTCTAAAAGACCCCAAATCTTTCTTCTACCCTTAAAAGCAAAAGTTAAATTTTTTTTATCTTTTGCTTTTAAGAAAAAAAAAAAAAAACGTTTACATGGCCCGAGAATCGGAAGTGATGTCAAAACATTGCTCGAGTTCTCCAAAGGCAAAGAGATGAGCGGTGGCCATCTTGCTATCGTTCATCTCTATAGGAAAACACTGCCAACACTTGATGGTTCCAGGCTCACCAATCGGTAACGTAAGCCAGGAAACCGCTGAGAAGCAAAGCGAATTTGCCGCTGGGATTCCTTTTATCTGAAGGCCGGCCTCCTGAGGGAAAAGAAAATACTGGGGTTATGGCATCTAGCTGGAGCCATAACCTTGATATTTAAAGTCAAAGTAATGGCGTAACTTACCAGTTAGGCGGTTGGCAAGTGAGCCCACCTGCTCAAAGACTGCATATTAGTGTGGAACAGGTTAATCACATTTACATTTTTTTAACATGTAAAAATGTTTCTATAAATATACTGTGTCTACAAATATTTATTATTTTACAAAGACTCCACATCAGTCCATGCATATGCTTACAATCTATTTCCCTAAAATACAAAGTAAAAGTCATAAAGAAACTTACACACATCAGAGGAGTGTTGATAAACCTGATTAACAAACAAATTAATCGGCTGCGAGAGTAAATCAGAATATCCAGAGAGAACATATATATATATATATATATATATATATATATATATATATATATACTGTTTATACCCTCCTATTCCTTCTGTATTAACTGTATTATAATTGTACTGTTCCCCCCCCCCCCCTCTACATTGTAAAGCACTGCGTAAACTGTTGGCGCTATATAAATCCTGTATAATAATAACAATATATTGTATATTTGGGAGATGTGTGTTTGTATGTCTGTTTACATTGATATGTGGTTAAAAGTGTCTGTATCTTTTAATATTAATTACATATAATTTATTGCTATATAAGGAACGCAGTCTGTTTATCTGAGAAATCCTGTGACATCAGCTACAAATTACCATCAAGGTCAGTTTATGGAAGTAGGACACTAATGATTGCTGAGTCCACATGGATACACTAGTCAAAACTGATAGTTCAAGGCTAGATGGGAAAATGCCTTCAGTGATGGAAATGTAGCATTAAGGGTCAGTGAGATGGAATTGCAGAGGAAATAATGGGAGGAGTCGGGGGCTGACCATATGGTGTATGCCATAAACGGGGTAGACCTGTCAGGGCCAGGCACGCTGGGAAGGCAGGCGAGAGCAAATTATCATGAAAGAACAACATGCATCCCGCCATGAAGAAATGAGGACAGAGGGCTCTGGGCAACACACTGTCCAGTGACTGACACTTGCACTGATGAGAGACAACACTGCAAGTTGAGCCAAGCTTATGCAAACTTGATTAGGCCGAATTGGCTTTCAGTCTTGTCTGAAAAATAAGCATAAACTAAGCAACGTCAGTCCTATTCGTTTTTAATAGGCATCAACTTTATTACTTTTATTACTATTCAAGTTAATTTTTGCATTGCATTGCAGGCAGTTTATTAATAATACATGGTTCACTCACTGTGCTTGTTGACAAAAACATTCCCGTATCCATTTTCTGTGTTCTGATCTGGCATTGAAAATAGCTCCAGCTCACTTAACTCCTTGATAACTGGAAAAGGGATAACAACACTTGACTTTATTGTCCGTAAAATAGTGGGTATTATAAAGCAAGTAAATATATTCTACAAACAGACGAAAAGCTATGATCACATTTTTAGTTATCAGATCAATTTAAATAATATTCCTATTATTTCTTTTTTTGGTTGCATGATTACTGCAAACACATTTTTACCAAGTTTTCAACTTAAAACAGCAACATAAACTGCAATTTTGGACGGAAGTTTACATTTGAATCGCACAAGGCACAATCTTGTTTGGAATGTCACTGAAAATTTTCTTCTCTTGAGCTCAGATTAAAGTTCATTATAACAGTTGGTTGCTTTTAGTAAACCCCTATGATTTTTCATTGGAGCTTCTTCCCCCTGCCATCCTTGGAGCTCTTTACTTAAAAAACATGTTTTACTGCACATTACTGTATTCATCTTGAATGGCACTCCAACACATTGAAACAGTACTGGGCAATGTAATCACACCGCGGGGCATCTAGAAACATGTGCTGTGTTAGAAATAAAAGAGTCATGCTCAATTTTGGCTGTGTTGTGGTGCATTTACCGCCCATCATAGGTGTGCGCAGGGGGTGTGGCGGATGTGTCTGGGCACACCCTAATCACCCCGTGCACATTAGAATTATCCCTCTGTGTGCTGGGGGACATGGTAAATATCACCCTCTGAAATGAATTGGCTGCCTTACCATGATGGCTGTAAATTCCTGACATAGAACAACAGTGTGAATAGGCCCTGAAGCTGCCTTATAGTGCACTGGATTCTTTCTAAGGTATAGAGGTGTATATATAGGTCTCTGCCCAACCTTTGGGGAGCACTGTGGCCTAGTGGTTAGCCCTTTTACCTTGCAACACTAGGGTTCTTAGTTCAAATCTCAGCCAAGACTCTATCTGCCTAGTATTTCAATGCCCCCCCCCCGTGCTTGTGTGTGTTCTCTCCCACATTCCAAAGACATGCTGGTAGATTACTTGGTCATAGTGTGTGCATGTAAGATAGGGACCTTAGATTGTAAGTTCCTAGAGGGCAGGGACTGATGTGAATGAGTAGCATGTAAAGCTCTGTGAATATTAATGGTGCTAGATAGACATCTGAAATATAAAATAAATAAATGTTCCTCCCTTTTTCAGGTTAAAGTTGCACTTGACAACTACTGCGTAGTGCACCCTACAGCTTTTGAATAAAAAGGGTACAATTGGCAAATTAGAAACACGGAGCTTGCTCTTACATACCTCCCAGCTTTAGAATCAGGCATGGTTGATATAGGGTGCTCACAGAGCACTGTAGCAATGAGTGGGCATGGCTACTCTCTACTGAATTCTGCGCATTATTATTATTATTATTATTATACAGGATTTATATAGTGCCAACAGTTTGCGCAGCGCTTAACAAAATTAAGGCAAACAGTACAGTTACATTACAATTTGGTACAAGAGGAATCAGAGGGCCCTGCTCGTTAGAGCTTACAATCTAGGAAGGAGAGTCAATTGATACAAAAGGTAATAGCTGTGGGGGTTGAGCTGATGGAGAAAGTAAAACAGTGTATTATTTAGAAGCAGGATAGGCTTCTTTAAAGAGAAGGGTTTTCAGGGATCGAATAGGGGACAGTCGGACAGATTGGGGTAGGGGGCTCCAAAGGACGGGAGAAGCTCGAGAGAAATCCTGGAGGCGAGCATGGGAGGAGTTGACAAGGGAGCTAGAGAGCAGGAGGTCTTGGAAGGACCAAAGAGAGCGGGTTGGTTTGTATTTTGAGACTAGGTTAGTGATGTAGCTGGGGGCAGAGTTGTGGATGTCTTTGTAAATTATTGTTATTACTTTGAATTTTATTCATTGGGTGAGTGGAAACCAGTACAGGGATTGGCAGAGAGGAGTGGAGGACACTGAACGGTTGGTAAGGTGGAGGAGTCTTGCAGCAGCATTCATTATGGACTGAAAGGGGGATAGACTATGTAAAGGTAATCCAATGAGAAGGGAGTTGCAGTAGTCGAGGCGAGAGATAACCAGGGAGTGAATTAGAAGCTTGGTGGTGTCACTGGTTAAAAAGGGACGCATTCTAGAGATGTTGCGGAGGCTAAGGCAGCATGATTTGGACAGGGATTGGATGTGGGCCTGAAAAGACAGTTCAGAGTCTAGGGTTACCCCTAGCACTCTGGCATGTGGGGACGGACTGATAGTTGTGCTATTGATCTTGACAGTCAGGGAAAGGGGCACGTGGGGGTGGAAATATTATAAGCGTGGTTTTAGATAGATTCAGTTTGAGGAAGTGGTGTGACATCCAGGCTGATATGTCTGTTAATAAATCAGTGATGTGTGAGGAGACTGATGGGGTGAGCTAAGGGGTAGATTTGGGTGTCATCGGCATATAAATGGTAACGGAAGCCATGGGAGGCTATCAGCTGACCCAGGGACGATATGTAGATCGAGAATAGTAGAGGTCCAAGGACAGAACCTTGGGGGACCCCAACGGTAAGAGGTGTTGGTAAGGAGGAAGTGGAGTTGTAAGTGACACTGAAGGTGCGGTGAGAAAGGTAAGATTCAAACCAACGGAGAGCACAGCCATGGATACCAAGTAAATTGTGTTTTTTTGAGGAAGAGGGGGTGATCAACTGTATTAAAGGCAGCAGAGAGGTCCAAGAGTAAGTGTACGGAATAATGACTGTTGGTTTTAGCTGTTAGTAAATCGTTTGTGAGTTTTGGGAGAGCAGCTTCTGTGGAGTGCTGTGGCCGAAATCCACACTGAAGGGGATTAAGAAGGTTATTCTCAATGAGGTGGTCGCTCAGTCGGTTGTAGACTAAACGTTCAAGGAGTTTGGAGGCAAAAGGGAGTTAGGAGATGGGTCTTAGGTTGTTAAGATTGGTGGGGTCCAGTGAGGCCTTTTTTGGTATGGGAGTGACTAGTGCATGTTTCAGAGGTTTGGGGAAGATGCCAGTAGAGAGGGAGAGGTTGAAGATATGCGGGTAAGGAATACAAAATGGTGTATAGAATGCAGAGGTTTAGGAACACAAAATGATTTATAGAGTGCAGGGGTCAGGAAAAATGCCTGGCTTATTTTACTATTTTTTTTCGTTATTTATATAAGTCAATTACAACATTGTAGTTATATCAAATGCTACGTCAAAAGCTTATTATTAGGACTTTGAATCTGAATGTTTGTTCTCACTCACAGGCCATGCAAATCTCCATTCCATGCTGATGAAGCCCAGTCAAGCAGTATCTCAAAGTTCTCTTCTCCAGGGAGAAGAGGAATCTTCCCTGAATAAAACTGCAAATTCCTGTACCTATATTTCACAGGGTGAGACAAACTGTTCATAAATATTTCTTCTAGTCTTTACACATCAAGGAAGGAATCAGGAAGATATCCATGAGGTGTTGGTGCAGAAATACTAGAGGTGGTGCGCAATGCAGTTGGGTTTAGCTCCATCTGTCTGGAACCACCAGGCTGTAGGTGTTGGATTAGCTAGACTTCAGTAACATTTGTTACCTGTAGATTCACATCCAGGAAACTTGCTGGGACTTCCTTTCTAGGAGTGCATAGATATGGGAGGTATCAGAGTCTGGCTGCATGTCTAAGGTTCATCATACATGTTACAATCTTATGGTACAATTTCTGTACAATTATCTTTAGATTTCTTAAACTATCTAACATGAGGACCTACCTAAATGATCCAATCAATTTGTATTCAGGCAGGGCCCTGCACAACATACTTGTTGGTAGACCTAAAGGAGATTATACAACCAAACTGTAACGTGTGTTCACTTAAGACAAACACTTGGGAATATCCATCATTACCTTTGACTCCAGTTGACTATTCTAAGCTAAGTACTAAGCATCATTCACTGGGTCCACCTTGCTGGCTTAGCTTGCACTTCCTAACCCATCACTCCCAGAGATGTCTAGGAGAATCCAGGAAGAGCCCACATTGTAGTATTACCCCCTTAGGAGCTGCTGGTATATGATCCTACCATTCTCAGTGGTGACCTGCCCCACCTGGACTTAGAAATAAACCCACTGCCATCGTAATATTTAAGCTTTATTAAATACAGTAATAAACCCTCAGAAAACAGTTGGTTAAACAGATTTTACAATAGTACATCAGCAATCCAATGTAACAGTGATATAATTCAATAATACAAAAAAGTGAAAAGAAAAGAAATGGAGTTTGTTCTCTTAACCGCTCATGAGAGGTCTTGCCTGAACACACTAGGCAAGAGAAGAACGCTACTGCCAGCAATAAGGAACAGCAATCATTACAGCCAAATATTTCTGAACTGGAGTAGGCGGATTGAGGCTAATGACTGGAGCCTAATGGCAATCTATAGACCCTAAATATCCACTGGACAATGGGCAAACCTCAATTTCAAACTCAGGAGCACTTCAGTCAAGTAAAGGTATTTATAATCTGCAAGGGTAAGTATATCTTCACAAAGTGTTCCAAAACACCTGACAGTGAAGGGGTAGGAAACTCCCCTGTAAAAAGATTCTGTGGTCATACTTTCCTCAAACAGGTCTAACCTTAGTTCAAAGCACAAGAAAGTGGCCACACTGATGTCTAAAGAATGTTTTTCTGGGTACAGCCTGTCCTCAGATGACTTTTCTTGCTGGATAATGGCAGCGAGAGAAAGAGTTTGTTCTTTATCTAGCGGATCTCCCCTGATGGTTCTCCCTCTAACCCTGGGGGCCCAGTGTGACTTATCAGGGTGGGCCATGCAGCGGCTGTCTTATTACCGGAGTTGGGCCACTGTGTTCGGAGGGTGGGGTTATGTCCGGCTATGATGCAATTACATTCTTCCTCTTCTTTCCCCTAGGCACACTGTCAATCAGCAGTGTGTTACAAAGTTGCATAGTTAGTCTGGTTGAAAAAAGACAATTGAAAAAAGTCCATCTAGTTTAACCAATAAAAGGAAAAAAAAAATATGGATCCATCAGGCTTTTATTTCTCACCTGGAGCAGCGAGTTCTTCTTGTTCAGGGAGGAAGAGGATATGATGTCATGTGACACAACATTCAGTGTCACCCATGATCATCCCCCTCAGCTGAGTATATAGGTGTCTGCAATTGTATGATGATTGATGATAAGGTAGATTTTTTTTATTCCTCTCATTTCTGACGGATCCTCACCTGCTGAAGAAGCTCATTAGAGAGCGTAATGCGTACAGGTGCGAGGTGCCAATATTAAGGAGGTTTTTCTAGGTTTTCATCAATATTGATGATATGCATGTTTTTCACATTTGTATGTGATTATTTTATCCGTGGGTTAAGTTTTAATAAATGTTATTAGCAGAGAGAACTATGGTTTACCTTTGTTTTATATGGCTACACAAGACTGAATGAGAATCCGGGAGGAGGTTTGAGCTGTCTAAGTGCAATGTGCTGAGGATTCATGTTCGGAAGGTATCCTGATCGATATTTCACAAGGCGTGTGTGACTCTTTAGAGGGGTCCATATCGTAAGAACCCGGGAGGAGGTCTATCTTGTCCAGGAATACTAGGAGGAGGAAGGGTTTCCCCGAGGCATCCTGAGAAATTTTACTACAGGCGTGTGTGACTCTGTAGTGGGGTCAACATTGGAAGGTGAGCAGGCATTACAGGCAGAGGTGGTGGTCACTGAAGTCACTAGATATCAATGAACTGTCACTGAAAGTTGCACTACGGTGTAATTTTGTCAATATTTGGACTTGATTTATGAGTTTTTGGTTGCACTACGCTATATTTATCATATTTTGTTTATTATAATTATTTTATATTTGTAAAACATCATCATACTTTCGGCTGACAGTGTGGGATGGAATTAATCTAATAAGTGTAGTTGCTATTTATTTATTTATTAAGACTTTATAATTTGATAATATTCTGTATATATATATATATATATATATATATATATATATATAAATAAATATATATATATATATTTACACACACTATATTACCAAATGTAATACTTTGTGCACTGGTGTGCAGTCATGTTGAAACAGGAAGGTGCCATCCCCAAACTGTTCCCACGAGATTGGGAGCATGATGTCTCCAAAATGTCTTGGTATGCTGACACCTTAAGAGTTCCCTTTAATGGAACTAAGGGGCCAAGCCCAACCCCTGAAAAACAACCCCACACCATAATCCACCCTCCACCAAATGGTTTGGACCAGTGCACAAAGACATGGATGAGCGAGTGTGGGGTGGAGGAACTTGGCTGGCCTGCACAGAGTCCTGACCTCAACCTGATAGAACACCTTTGGGGTGAATTAGAGCGGAGACTGCGAGCCAGGCCTTCTTGTCCACATCAGTGCCTGACCTCACAAATGCGCTTCTGGAAG
Organism: Lithobates sylvaticus; assembly: GCA_028564925.1. Taxonomy (NCBI): domain Eukaryota; kingdom Metazoa; phylum Chordata; class Amphibia; order Anura; family Ranidae; genus Lithobates; species Lithobates sylvaticus. The sequence continues at coordinate 86,618,326 of CM053030.1, forward strand.
AAAGATCAAACATTCCCATAGACACACTCCTAAACCTTGTGGACAGCCTTCCCAGAAGAGTTGAAGCTGTTACAGCTGCATAGGGTGGGCCAACTCAATATTGAACCCTGCGGACTAAGACTGGGATGCCATTAATATATAAAATATATATATAATTATAATGTTGTGTGATTGTAGTAAATGTGTATGTGCTATTGTTTGACCATATTGTATATGTTTTGTCTTTCTCACTCTCTCTACATTTTTTTAGACTTTGCTAAACAGTATTTTTTGTATCTTCTTTTTCTTCTTCTTTCTTATCTTCTTAATTTTTCCATCTATTCATTTGTTTTGTAACCACATTTCTTTTGCTGTGTCTTGTCTGTGCATAGCTGCCAGCAGTCATTTCACACACATCAATGATTCACTAAGATATCCCGTCATATGTCACCCCCCTTGCCAGCCACACCCTCTGCCTGTCACATCGTCTCCAGCACGCCTGACCAACATAGAATGTGTACAGTTATGCCTATTTATGTGACCAAAAATGTTTTACACATTGTCGCAATGACAACAGCAACACTTTATTTATTTGCAGTACTTATAGAGCATCGGCAATTTACATATGTATGTTGTACATTCACATTAGACATGTTAAAGTGTATGTAATGTCAACATTTTACTTTTTCATTTTGGATCGAGTAGAGAAGGGACAGAACCTTTGTGAAGTTTTTTTTTTTTTTTAATGCTGTCTGTGTTCCTGCTGGGAATATTTACCGTACCTCTCTTTTATCTGTTTGCCCTGGTGACCATTGTCACTGAGACAGAAAGTGATGGGAAATCCCAAAAATTTGAATTGTCACTAGAGCAAGAAGGGTGGGAAAGTCTTCAAATAGGGGCACCTGCTCCTGTGACAACTCTCTACGATGAAAGAAAATCATCCCATCAAGACACATACAGCAAAAAATTACCTGATAGGGGTTCTAACCCCTTTCTACCCTCTCTTAAACCTAAAAAATGTTTTGGCTATACACACATTTTAAGATTTTTTTGTTTTACTTGCATCTTGTATTGCAGTCCTGCATTCCACCCTCTATGTAATAGAGATAAACTCTCCGGTGACAAACATTTTTTTATTTTGTTCAACCGCAGGGCTGAATGGAAAAAAAAACCCGACAGCTCAGGAAGAGCTGGTGTACTAACTATCCGATGTTAGTACAAATACCTCCCCTGCTGTGCTCTTGTGTTCTGACAGGGAGATGCCCCCCCCGGTCAACCGGGAGCTGATCGGCAGACCTTTTTCGGTCATGCCCCTTCGACAGAAGCCGTCCTCCAATGTGACCCTCTCTTGCAGCCACAAAAAACTTGGCTCATGGCCAATTCTCTGCTTTTCTGACTTTTCTGACTATTATCTCTGAGCTCTTTATCTATTGATATTTGGATAATACCTGCAAGTCCTAATGTTTTCTTAAGTCTGCAGACAGCTTGAGAAGAGCTGGTAACCAGCTGTGAATCTGTGCATAAACTGTATAGAGGGAAGATGCAAACCTGTGATGTAAACCATCCTCTACCTTTGGAACAATTATGTTACTGTGTCTGCAATACCTAGGAATTTTTAACCAAATGCTTGTCAACTCACTGTGCCTGTGTTTGTGCTTTCCTTTTCCCAGAGCCAGATCCAAGGCCTCTTTTCTGGGAATATCTCTATCTTGGAGACGATTGCCCTTGATGACTGAGCTCCTGACCCAATGCCTCTGGCTTAGCCTGACCAGCTCGCTATACTCTCAATGATTATCTTTTTGATAATTCTCTTTGAAAAGTATTGGAAACCTCCACAGGCACTATGTGGAAGAATCTAGGATAATACTTTTATCTTTCTCCTCTTTTATATTTGCCTTAAAACCAACAAATATTATTCCCTTTGAGTGTATAGTGCAGCTTTTATATATAACTCTCTTTCAAAGTCTGCAGGTATAAGCACGTTTTTCTTCCAGTCATTTACAAGATAAACACTCTCATTTTTTCATATAGTTTCCTACAAAATTGGATCCTAGTTAATAAATCGCTCCCTCAGAATTCTTTGAAGCTTTAACTGTTTGTAGAAAAGAAGCATGGTGTTCTCTTTATTTCCAAATATGTGGGCAATTTATTGGCGAGATGTGGCTGTTTTAGAAAAACCATGTACCAGCAGAACATTTGCATGCCATATTTAAATTATCCCATTTTTAAAGCAGTTTGTTGTATCCACCACTTTTTGCTTGTGGCTTTGTGCACTTCTAGAAAAAATGAAAAAAATAAAAATTCCAAAGAAAGAAAAGAGGGAGTGAAACGTTAATGCCGCGTACACACGAGCGGAATTTCTGTTCGAAAAATCTTGGATGTTTTTTCCGACAGAATTCCGTTCAAGCTTGTCTTGCATACACAGGGTCACACAAAGTTCTCAGAACTTTCGACGATCAAGAACGCGGTGACGTACCACACTACGACGAGCCAAGAAAATTAAGTTCAATGCTTCTGAGCATGCGTCGAATTGTTTCCGAGCATGCGTGATTTTTTGCGCGTCCGAATTGCATACAGACAATCGCATTTTCGGATAGGAACTTTTCCCGACTGAAAAATAGAGAACATGCTCTCAATCTTTTGCTGGCAGGAATTCGGCCAGCAAAAGTCCAATGGAGCATACACACGGTCGCATTTTGCGACCAAAAGCTTTCATCAGTCTTTTGCTGGCTGAATTTCCGATCGTGTGTACGCGGCATAAGAGCTTGTAAAGCATAGTAAATATGATACAACTTGTATTGGATGGCTAAAATCTGTCATTGTTAGATGAACATTTTACTCACTTGAGTAGTTTGCCATGCAACCACAGAGGAAAGCATGGGGAGAAAATATTTTCCACTATTGCTGCCTGTGGTCCTGTTGGGGAGATTTGCCCTCCTTACCTGCCCGGTGACTAAGTTGTTACCAGGAAAAGAAAAGAAAGAGAATCTCCAACAGGGATAAAGACAGGAGTAAAAAGGTGCAAACAAACCATCCAGCACCAGACTCTCAGGACACCACAGGTTAGGAATGCACAGATGATATCATATTATAGCTTAAATTGTAAAAGAAGCCAGCACTCCATGCAAAAGCCTCTGCAATTTTTTGAAGTTACCGTAAATTAAAAGTATAGAGAAAAAGGAGTATGACTTTTCATGAGTAAAAAGATGCAAACAGTACTTCTAATCTCAATAAATCGCAGATGTTTTCGTATGGAGTTTTTTTGTACATTTTGAGGAGTAAAAAGGTAACCTTCCCTGTCTACTAAAGTAAGATGTTTTATTTTATTTTTGTTATTTGTTGTTTTTCCTTTATGGATTTCCTCTAATTTCATGTCTCTGTGATGGGAACTAAGGGGATTACTGCCTTTTTTTTTTTTTTACACAAATAAAAACAATAGTTGCAACTAATTAACTAACCCAAAAAATGAAAGGTTTTGGCTTGGAGTTTTGCTAGTTTAGGCAAACCCAACTCATCGGTAGGATGTTTTTTATCTGCTAGAGTGGGTCATGTTGGAAGCACTGGGCTTGTATCTTCCTAAGAGCTAGAAGTCTGCTGATGGCTTGTGTCTGTGTTGCTGCTTAGTATAGACAGAGTTAAAAAAAAATAAAAAATCTTAGAATTGCAAAAATACCCACTCGTCAAATGAGTGTTTGTATTTCTGTGTGTGTTTTCTTGACGCACAGTATCTTTATATTCTTGTGCATCAAGTCCTTCAGCTTTCCTACCACATGCTGTCTAAATCTCTCCACTTATCCGAGAGCTCCTTCTTCTCTGCTTCCATTTACAGTTTTTCTCCGCGAGATTGCTATTTAACTTTGCTGCATCGGTGCAATGTTTGTAGCTGGGAGAACATTGTGTCGGGCACACTGTTCTGTTTAATGCACTGCAGGGAGCATATCAGTCACAAATAGAGTCATGATGTATTGATGGTCAGCGCACTTACTGATTGCTACTCATATACTCTTCCTTATGTGAAGTGTGTAGATCACTCCAAAACATATTTTCTAGAAATTACATGGCACAAACTTTAAAGTATCCTGTGTTTCGTTTTTTTTTTTCTTTTCTCATTGAAAATATCCACTACCTCTTCCAATATAAGGCATGGAGAACACTTGAGAAATACTGAGCCATATAATTAGATGCTTCAAAAGTATATTTAGAGGTGACCATTGTGAAAAAGGTGATGTAAGAAATTATGAGATATAAATGAAAGTGATGAAAAAATGTACTCTAGATGGTCAGCTAAAGAATCTGCAAAATATATTATTATTATTATTATTATTGCTACTGCTACTAAATTATGTTTTTTATTATTACATGTTGTCATTGCCACAATCACTCAAACTTTACAGTATGTAAGGCCAAATTTTTCTTTTTAACTTTTGGATAGTGTGGAGAAGGGTTAGAACATGCAATGTTATTTTTTTTATTGTTGTCTGTAATTCCGCTGGGGAAATTAACCCATCTATGCCTAAGGTTGAATTTTTTTAAATTTGCACATAAAATGTATATGTTACCTAGAGCAGTAGGATATAAATAACTCCCACATCACTGCTGTTGCACTATTGGAACAAGAAGCATTAATAGGTTAACCCCCCTATTTGCCATGTTGACTGTTGTATGCAATACAGAAAGTGATTGAAATTCCAAAATGTAAAAAAACAAAAAAGGCGAAGGGAATACTAACAATTGGGAACCTGTTCTGTTGACAATTGTCTAAGAAGGGATATCCCTCTGCTTTAAAGAGATCTCCTCTTTCTTCCTGCTGTTTCCATGAAAATAGAAAATCTTTCCATAGAGACAAAGACAGGAAAAAAACAAAACAAAAAAAACAGACTTTCTTAACACTGCCTACTCTATCCAAACCTACTTTAAAGAGATCTTGTCACCAACTTAAAACACTTAGAATATGGCAATATTATGAACAAGCAATCCTTTGAGATCAGTCTCTATACTATTGCACCAGCGCTTTTGTCCTTATTATCACCCAGGACTATATGGTAAAAACACAGTCTGATCTTAAAGAGATATTTCCACGTAGTGTTTCCTTGTGTAAAATAGTGACAGCTTCCACCGTATATTCCAACCAATTCTTCACCACGTGCGGAATAAACTCCCCTTTGGGGATACACTCACCAGACCAATGGTCAAAACGAGCCTTTCAGTAAATCACCATGCATTATCGTTCCTCCCACGCTCTATCTCCTCTGCAGCAATCGGCACACAAATTTCTCCTTGCAAAAACAAAGGGGTATTGCAATAGTGTGATACTGTTTTAAAAGCCTTTATTTAGATGAAAAAACCTCCCCCCCTAATACAAAATGCGTACCATAAATAAGTAAATCATATGCATTCAAATAATGTGTGTCACTGTGCCTGTCACTGTGCGGTTTCCTCCGGAACTGATATTTTCCTTGCTGTATAGAACAGCAATACGATATCCTGTGTAGTCTGGAGTGCACGTCTGAGGCGCACACACGTCACTTCCGGTCTGTAGATCACCGCCCTAATATGGTGCGTGAATTATCAAAGCGCGAAGCGCAATGGATCTTTGCCACTGATGTATTGGTACCAAAAGGTTTGAACGTCGAATTAGACATAAATTGTTTTATAAGTGATACTTAAGTATAATAAAACATCAGGAGGACGACTCCACTCTCAATAGGACACCACAGGGGAAATAATAATAATGGATGAATGTATGGATGAACCATTTTATATGTGAACTACCTATAGAGGTCTTATGCGTATTTTAGCAGGTATATGACACATTTTTTGGATTGGATTTTTATTCATTTTTTATTCATTTTTAAACTGCAGCTTGGAGCGTATCATTTTATCATCTATTTTTTATCCCATTTTTTATCCTTTTTTCAATTTTTTATCCGTCAATTTTTATCAATTTTTATCTATCGTTTTATATTACTCCCTTTTATGATGGTACTAATTATACTCAGATGCCATAGGCCATTTTATCTGGGCACCAATAAGGTTTAATCAGATTTTATATAGTACGGTGATCCAGATAACATATATATATATATTTTTATAGGGATACATGTAGAATTTTAGGGGTTAATTTTATCTGGATATGGAGTAGGTGGTATCCAGATTTTTTATGGACATTTTTTATGGACATTTTATACGATCAGGCCACCTATTTTACATACACACGTATATACATTATATTCACATTGATTTTTTTGAATATATATATTTTTTAATCATACACTGTATGTATTTAAACAAATATCGGTCAATTTCTCGTTATTTAGCCCACTATCAGTTCTTGGAAATATCCATAGTATCCGTACCATGATTATTTGGTATATATGGAATGTTATTCAAATATTGGGGAATTATTCAAAAACAAAAAAAACAAACATATGTGACAGTAATTGCGGATATAAGGTCGCACTAGAGTTGGATCTACGGTGCTGTACAACTGGCATCTTGGAACATGAGAATTTCTCGAGATTATCCCAGTATTTACATCCCAGTATGCATCCAACAAATATCCGATTACGGAAAGTAAAATAGGGATAGTCAATTATGCTTGCTTAAGAAATACGCATAAAGCATACAATGAAGATTATAAACGTTGGTGCAATGTACAAGCAAGCATATTTACACATATGGACCTGACCCTAATGAATTAATATGAATGAATAACCGGTATTGATGGCATAAACCGCCATACACAATGAGACGGTCGGCCGACCGATCGCAATATTTTTAAATTTAAACCGCTCAAAACACCCTGTATGAGAGACTCAGCGGTAATCTATAGACCACTGGGGATATACAGGAGAGTGTGAATTAGTAATAATGAAACAACTCCATATGCTTGTACTGTGCAGGCTTACAGAACTCAGAGATTGAAACTATATGTGCAATAATATTATCCATAGTTTGTAATACTCTTCTGCCTTCTTGTGAAATATCAGTGATTACATGTGGATCGGTCTGCTTGTCACTGTGCGAGTGGGGATGAGGACTGTGGAATGCGCATTATCTTACATACATGCTATGCTGACATCTGTAATGAAATACACGCTATGCTGACAATTTTAGGATTGATTGGGGGAAAGTGCGGCGGGTGGACGCTCCGATTGCACAGCACCCATGCCAATCATCCCTGGCTAACCCTGGGATTGGAGGATTCCTCTACCAGAGGTATTTAGGAGAGAATATCCGGCTGTAGATCACGCCCTCAGAGGAAGTCCGACAACGACGAAACGTCAACACCAGAAGTGGTGGACTGAATCCATATATTTATATTTATATATTTATATATTTATATAATTATATATTCATATATATTTTTTATATTATATTTAAATTTTTTATCCATGATTTAAGAGGTTTATATCCAGTGAGCGTGGAGGGGTGGGCCATAAGGGCGGTTATTTTTTGGTTACACTCTATTTTACATAACTTAAAACACTGCAGGTAAAATGACACAAAGTTTTTTAAATTGCTTACTTTTTTGTTTTCCTTAGATTTTCTTTTCTTTTTTTTTGCATTGTGCCTCTGAACTTGCTAGAAAATGTGACTACTCCACTAAAAGTTAATTCCCTATCACAGCCCCAAAATATTGAATTATTGTCTCTGCTAGCCAAGCTCATTCGCCCTTCCTACTCTCACCTCCTTACATAGCCTTTTATTTGCGGCTAGGGGAGGAATGGAAGAGAATGCTAAAGGGCGTCACTTGAGTCTGCAGGGGTTGCTGACATCACATCTAAGATGGCGGTGCCCAGCAGCAGTCTCAGGGATTTTAGACATCTACACAAGGTACATAGAATGCACATATTATCTTATGGAAAAAATGTAGTTGAGATGAATGGTTAGGTGACAGGGTCTTCGAAATAATTTTAGAGGAGAATTCGTGTTGTTTTTTTATAATTATGTTTTTGCTACCACTGTTTACTTTATTTGTTCCTGTTACTATCATAGGAATAGAAGAAAAGAATAGAAGAAAAGGGTGCTGAGAAATTGCTGCAAGTGCCTAATCTGTAGTTTTAACCTTGATGAAGTGCGAATGGGTACTACCTTATATTTCATTTTACGGAAATCAATATAATACCTAGCTACACAAATCATTTTGTAATTTAATGTTATTTAAAGCACCTTCCTATTTGAACCTGAAGCCAATTTGATATTTTAAAACTGTTAAAGAATTACAATTTTGCATCATAGGTTTTTACTTATTTGAAAGCTATATCTAGCAATGATTTATTTCCATAACACATTACAGAGAAGACTGGACCATTCAAATCAATGGCTGTGCCTGGAAGAGCTTACAAACTAATGTTGCTACTACAATCATACACATGTTGGCCACTTTATTAGGTACACCGGCTTGCTAACACTTCATGTGGCTTCTACTGATTGCATAAAGCATGCAGATGTGATGAAGAGGTTCAGTAGTTGCAAATATAAGAATGAATATGAATGTGGATGTCAGGCACGGTGACTGCAGCATCTTAGAAACTGCTGACCTCCTGGGATTTTCATTCATTGCAATCTCTGCCCTACAAAGGATGGTGCTAGAAACAAAAAATGTGCAATGAGTGTCAGTTCTGTGGTTGAAAGCACCTTGTTAATGAGAAAGGTCAGAGGAGGATGGACAGATTAGTCGGCCTCATGGGGAGTGCACAGCTCATCTCTGAACACAAAGCGTGTAAAACCTTGCACAGGATTGGATACATCACTAGGAAAATTAGGTTATAGTGGGCCCAGGATTGACAAAATTGGACATTTGATGAAACAAATGGTTGCTCTCACAAATATCCGCTTCCATGTAGATAGAAGGGTCAGAATCTGGTAAACATACCATGAAGTCATGGATCTCTTTGTGTCCAAGTTCAGGCTGGTGATGGTATAATGGTGTGGTAAGGGTTTTCTTGGCACTTACTTTGCCTCTAAACACAAGCTGACCATCCTATGAAAGGCTTGGCACACCACAGTATTTTTACCCTCTTATGGGTACCAAATGTACCTAATAAAAAAGTAATTGAATATAAATACAACAAGCAGGAGAGCCAATAACCTACTGTTATATTTTTTTTGTTTTGTGGAAGAAGGCAGAAGCTACCAGAGGATCCAAGCAAGAATAGGAGGAGCACATAAACTCTATGCAGGCAGCAGTGTGAAATGTTGAACTCCAGCCTTTCCTTCAGTCCTACACAGTGATACAGGCTCCTCTCCTGTACTGAAATAGCTTACATAGAATTCACTATACACTATGAGTTTCTCACAATGTGCATTAGATCCTGCAGCATTTTCTAAAGGACATCCATCGTTGTCTAGTCCTTTCCTCCCCAGCCTAACTGTCCTTGACCTGCCCCTTTCATTCATTAAATTGTATTTTTTTTCAGTTATGAAGGCTCATCACATATGGGCATTATCACAGCCTAATGTTTTCAGGAAGCTATGTACAGCATCCTGCTGGCACCTCCCACCAGCCATGAATTGCTTGTATTGCACATGGAAGCACAAAAACCCAATTATGACATCACTGGGACTAAAATAATGTATGTAAAGAAAAGGGAAGGTTTTATTTAAAAATGTATTTAGCAGGTTGATGAGGAGGGTGTGAAAAAACAGGGAAGACAAAATATAAGCCGATTAAACGTCAGCTTTAAAGATGAATTCCCAGTACAGGCGGTCCCCGGGTTACAAACAAGATAGGATCTGTAGGTTTGTTAAGTTGAATCCGTTTGTAAGTCGGAACGGGTACATTTTCTAAGTGTAGCTCCAGCCAAAAAAAATACTTTTAAGCTTTGAATAGCATAGAGAAGGATTAACACCCCTGTAACATTTGTTTTGCTGTCTGTGCCCCTGTTCAGAAGATTTCACCTCACTTTCTGTCCCAATGACAATTGGATTTTGAAAAGTTGGGGTTGTTGTGGAAACAAGCCTTGGTGATAAAGCATCAGTGAAGGTACCTTTTTCTCATAATAACTCTTAACAGTAGTGAATTTCCCTTCCTAAGGATAGATTTCCTCTCACTTCCTGTTGTCTCCCTCTGTTTGTAAGTAGGAGTAGTTTGTAAGTCGGATGTTTGTAACTAGGGGTCCAGCTTAGACAAATGTAACTTTGCATATGTCATACCTGGCCGATTGCGGTTGAAGCTGGGAATCACTTTAGTAGACACCAATACTACAGTGATCTCCACTAGCTTCCATGTCCTGGGCCAAGCGGCTGCCCTGCTGAGGTTGCCTGCTCAGCACAGGTGCTATTCAGAGAATGCTTTGCATTTTCTTAATGATTGGATGCGGTGAAGAGTCAGGGTGGTAATGTCACAGTCTCCACTTCGTCCAATTAGAGAACTCTTTGCACCCCTTGAGAAATACAAAGCGTTTTCTGAATGGCGCCAGTGCGAGTGCCCTCCTGTGTTCAGTTAGCAGCAGGGCAGCTGCTTGGCATGGGACTTAGAAGCCTACTAAAGTGATTTCGAGATTCCAGGGGGTTCACAAGGGTATGGCAAGCTGTAACTATGTAAAAATATCCATACCTGGAGTTCATCTGCAAGTGCACTGTGGTACAAACCAGAGTAATAAGCCATATGCCACCATGCTGCCCTAATCTATATATATATGCATTTCTTACTATGTCCTGTTAATAAGTTGATCTATCTATCTATCTATCTATCTATCTATCTATCTATCTATCTATCTATCTATCTATCTATCTATCTATCTATCTATCTATCTATCTATCTATCTATCTATCTATCTATCTATTATGAGTGTCTTGGCTTCACATTACTGAAATTGTGTATTAAATCCTGGGGGTATCATTTTATTTTTTTAAACTTTGCTTCAGTGATACAGAGCAGTATCACAAAAGCTAAATTATTTGTTGAATTTTTGTGCACATAACTCCAAAACAGTTTTATTAGCCCCAGAGGACTGCAATACAATGTATTGGCCCTGTTAGCATTTAATTATATTATGCGGAAAAGCATTCCCTGTGCCAGGCAGTGCACTGTAGCAGAGGCTCACTAGATGGCACTGTTGTATGGCTCTTTCTGAATTTCAGTCTTGCATTCATTAAACATCTATTGTCTGAGTCAGACACATTTTCGTTTGTTAGATTAATTAGAAAACATCCTTTTGGAATCTCAGGAAACATAAAAGCTTTAAAACCAGAAATAAGATTTGCTGTTAAAACGCGAGTCAATCTTTGGCTGGCCCCATCACCGGCACCAAAAAAAAAGAAGAAACAAATATATAAAAATAAAATCATAAGTATCACTGCACAGTGCCCTACTGGAATTTTAAGGCTAAAAGCTATAAACATTCTATGGAAAATACTAGGGATAAAAAACAATTGCATTCTCTGCTATATTGTGTTTTTAGGCAATTTTTTTTTTTAAATGTTTTACGTCTATTTGTTTTTTTTTTGGTAAACATTTTCTCTCTTTTACAGTTATTGGCTGTTAAGTAAAACATAAAGTAAACCATCACTGCTTGGCTGCCAAGGGTTGAGAAAAAAATGGTTCAGGGGCTTCTTTACAAGAATGTTCCTTTAAATGTTTCTACACACTAATGACATTTGGCAGGCTGCACTGTGTAATGCTTGGCTGGTTTTATTGTTGCCAGTTCCCAGTGGGAAATAGTTGACATTGCTCTCTGTTTTCAATTGGTATCCATTTTCAACAATATTGCTTTCTATTAGATTCCTGCACAGTTTGTTCCAAGCAAGCTGAATGTTTACTGGGTTGACCTCCAAGCTTCTAATCAACAAACACAGACATAATGAAATTGCGTGTATTTACTATTAAATTCTTTATAATTTGCAGACCGAGGCAATACAAATTTGGTCTTACAAATAGGGATAACAATGGAAGAGATGAATGGAGTGTGTCTACAAATATTTTCCACCTACAAGCGTAATTAAATGTATTGCACATACACAGTATAACCAATAATTATTACAATACACATATTGTACATGTTCCTTTTCTCTCCTATATTACTTATCCTGTCTATCTTCTCTTGCTTATATTTCTTCCTGTGTTTGTCTCTCTTTACATACAACTACACACACCCAAATAATGGTGGACATACTGCAATTGTAAAAAGGTTGAGATTTGCAGTTAGATTAGGGATCCTTCATTTGTTCAAAAGAAAACAAATAAAGAGAATTATTACAAAACTTGCTTCAGGTATTAAAAAGACCACAATGTCCACAAATGTGCAATATACATGCTTTTTTCTTATTATGTACACTCATTAAATTGGTGGGTGCTGTGCACTTAGAGATATCCCTATTTAACCACTACAATACTGGGCACTTTCACCCCCTTCCTTCCCAGACCAATTTTCAGCGCTCTCGCACTTTCAATGACAATTGCGCAGTCATGCTACGCTGTACCCAAATTACATTTTTATCATTTTGTTCACACAAATAGAGCTTTCTTTTGGTAGTATTTATTCACGACTCCGTTTTTAAATTTTTTGCGATATAAGTGAAAAAACTTTGGAAATTTGGAAAAAAAAACAATATTTTCTTCTTTCTATTTTAAAAGAAATCCAATAAAATCGAATTTTGTCATAAATTTAAGCCAAAATGTATTCTGCTACATGTTTTTGGTAAAAAAAATTCTGTTTAGTGTATAATAATTGGTTCGTGTGATCACAGACAGATGTACGCAAATGATCATGTACAGATGTGCGCAGATAATCATTGGGACATGTGATTTTAGTGGGACATATGTGGGGGACAGGTGTTTTTACTGTGTGGGGACATGTGTTTTGGGGACATTTGTGTTTTACACTGTGTGGGGACACTAGGTTGGTGATCAGTGAGTAAAAAGCTGTAAAAAACAGCTCATACTCACTGATCACCAACCGACTGCAGCGATCCGCTCTCCTCTCCTCACCGACAACTTCTGTGTGAGGAGAGGAGAGCCGATTGCCTAGAAACCGGCTCTGTGTTTACATCACATGATGGCTGTGATTGGACATGGCCATCATGTGATCAGGAGGGCCAATCACAGAGCCCTCCTGCCGATTGGAGATGCGCCGTGTCTGGGTGACACGAGCGCATCGGGATCACGCCGCTGTGCATGCCCGTGCGTGTGCGATCCCCCTCCTTCTGAGGGACGTTTCTGAACGTCCACTCAGAAGGAAAGAGCGCCCACCCGGCTGTTTATATGTGCATTGGCCGGGTGGGAAGTGGGTAAAGTGGTTCTTTTTTTTTATCATAATGCATTCTCTACATCAGTGGTTCTAACTTCTGTCCTCAGGACCCACTAACAGCCCAGGTTTGCAGGATAACTGAAATACATTACAGATGATATAATTTGCTGCTCAGTGGTTGCAGTATAATAGTCTGCATCTCCTCAAGGTAATATTTAAAATCTGCCCTGTTAGTGGGTCCTGAGGACAGGAGTTGAGAACCACTGCTCTACATTAAGGTAAAAAATCTGCATTATGCAGCTCCCCCACCCCCGGCCCCCCCTTATACTTACCTGAGCACAATCTTGATCCAGTGCTGTGACAGAGAGCAGCAGCTCTCTCATCTCTCTCTCTTCTCACTGGATAGAGAGGCAGCATTACGACCAAACAAAAGATTTCCCAGCACACTTACCAGCCAGCCTGCAAAATAACCAAATTGACCCTGTCTAACAATTTACATTAAAAACAAGGGGTTTTGTTTGTACACATTTGCGAATATATGCGTAAGCTGCAGTGCCCACCTCAAGGCTCTTCTGTAAACTGCAGTACTAACTCATGAATTTCAGAATCTCCTAAGTAGGAGCACATATAGCAGCGGATAGATTAAGGGCAGGTGTGCCTGGAGGGAGTCCACTCTTCTTTAACCACTTGCCGACTAGCCGCCACAGTTATACTGCAGCTGAATGGCTCGGCTGGGCGAAACAACGTTATGTACGTCGCTTTGCCCTGTGGCCACTAAGGGCACGCATGCCGCCCCCTGTCGCCCATGGAGCCGATGCGAGTGCCCTGCGGTCGCGATCACGCCGGGCTCCCGCGATCGCTCGGGGCACACGGAGAACCGGCATCTGTGTGTGTTTCCGGTTCTCTGAGGGGAGAAGTGACAGATCGTCTGTTCATACAGAGTATGAACAGCGATCTACCTCTTCCCCCTACACAGTCCACTCCCCCCTTCAGTTAGAACACTAGGGAACACATTAACCCCTTGGTCGCCCCCTAGTGTTAACCCCTTCCCTGCCAGTGACATTTTTACAGTAATCAATGCATTTTTATAGCACTGATCGCTGTAAAAATGCCAATGGTCCCAAAAATGTGTCAAAATTGTCCGACGTGTCCGCCATAATGTTGCTGTCCCGATAAAAATCACAAATCGCCGCCATTACTAGTAAAAAAAAAAATTAATAATAAAAATGCCGTAAAACTATTCCCTGTTTTATAGACGCTATAATTTTTGTGCAAACCAATCAATATATGCTTATTGTGATTTTTTGTTTTTACCAAAGATATGTAGAAGAATACATATGTCATACATGTTCACACCTACACAATCATGCAAAGAGTCAGGTCCACTCAATGAAAATGGGAACAGCTGAGACCAAAGACTGAACATGAATAGTAGTAACCCTTTGTTGATCATTTAACTAATTGAGACCAGAATCCTACAAGATTAGCGTTAACCTTTCATAGATAAATCTAGCAAACATGTATCTGTATATGTATACACACATTTCTTTTTTTGAAAACAAAAATTGCTTTGTGATACACAAAAACTTAAACAATTAAATGTTTAAATATAAATATGAATATCCCATGCATCCAAAAGGCTAACAATGCTTTTCACCGATCGGGAAAAACCCAACAAATAAAGCAGAACCCCTGTGGTGTTGCTGTGGGACCGTGCACTGTCTGGGTATATAATATTTGTAAAATAAGAAAAATAAAATAAATATCAAAAACAAATATCCAGAACAAATAATATTGCCACATTTTTATATAGAGAGTCAGCAGCTGGGGCCATTGTCTCCTGCTGCTGTCAATCAAAGTCAGTGAGCAGCAAACATGGGGTAGGGCCGAGCCTTGCTCTATATGTTATGGACATAAGCAGCTTGCTATGGGGGAACTTGGCAGGGGAGTATTGGGGCTGCTGTGTGCAAAACCATTGCACGGAGCAGGCAAATCTAACCTGTTTGTTATTTTTTTTAATTACATTTTTACGGTTTACAATCACTTTAAGAGTTGACAGCTGGATCCTTATTATTTGTTATGTAACTCCTCTTTCCTAAAGTTTTCAAATATGTAGCCAATTGTGAGTCTTATGAACAAATAAAAATGTATGAACCATGTGGAGGTACAATATCTTATGGGTAGCTGACTAATATTTTGCTCTTAATTGCACTTTTATGTGAAATGCTATAATACACATTTCTTTTTAATCCATTAGACCCCTTTCACACACACTGGGATGCTTTTCAGGTGTTTTAGCACTAAAAATAGTGCCTGAAAAGCGCCTCTCAAGCCAACCCAGTGTGCAAGCCTGAGTGCTTTTACACTGGGGCGGGGGGCTTGCAGGATGGGAAAAAAGTCCTGCAAACAGCATCTTTGGGGCGGTGCGGGAGCTCTCAAAACACCCTGCCCATTGAACTGAATGGGCAGCGCTGCCGAAGCGTCTGCAAAGCGCTTTGGCAGCAGCGCAACACAGGCAGTTTTAACCCTTTCCTTGACTGCTAGTGGGGTTAAAGGTGCCCCGCTAGCATCCGAAAACAGCCACAAAGCCACGCTAAAACTAGTGGCACTTTACCGCTAACACCGACAGCCCCCCCAGTGTGAAAGGGGCCTAAGATCTTACAGAAAATATATCTGGGTTTGAATCACGAGGAAGTCAACAAACCCAGCGTGAAGTCTAAAATTTCTGAACCTAAAACAGTATCAAACTGAAGTCTGAAGGGTAGTGAATCTTGATAATCAAAGCAGTATTAAACTCAAAACCAAACTTGATGTGGTAGTTGTATTCGTTTTCTTTTTTTTTTGGCTTTTTTCCCCCTCTGTTTTCACCTGATGATTTGGGCATTAACACATCTCCTGTATTATAGTGGAATAGCAAAAGTTTCATCAGCGCTCAACTGTGGTCATGTGGAAAAGGATCACGGGTGTTATAATAGGGGCTAAACCCAAGGCAGCTAGACATTGACCATAACTGGAAGATATGGGTGACAGGAATACAAAACCGAGGCGAGCCACTGAGAGCCTGAGCCAGCCGCTCCCGTCACCTCCACCGTCCAGGGCTCCAGTGAGCGCTAGAGGGGCAAAGCAGTCACGCCCAGTCCCACCTCCTAGCATTTACGTCCAGCCATTGGACCGGTGTTGTGTCCATCATAGGAGACGGGACAAGGGGCAGGACTGGGCTGGACTGGGCAGGACTGCGAGACGAGCTGAGAGGAGCCGAGTACACAGGACACCCAGCTCTGTCTATCTCGGCGGCGCTCGTTCCAGTAACAATTTAAAACCGTTCCAGTAACAATTTTGGGCAAGGCTGCAGATGGACACTGTGTTGCAAGGCTGCAGATGGACACTGTTGGGCAAGGCTGCAGATGTACACTGATCATTCTGCAATGATGGGCAAGGCTGCAGATGGACATTGATCATTTTGCAATGATGGGCAAGGCTGCAGATGGACACTGATCATTCTGCAATGATGGGCATGGCTGCAGATGGACACTGATCATTCTGCAATCATGGGCAAGGCTGCAGATGGACATTGATCATTCTGCAACGATGGGAAAGGCTACAGATGGACACTGATAAGGCTGCATTAATGGGCATTTAAAATGTAAGTTTTTTTCCTTAAACTTCCCTCCTAAACTTGGAGTGCGTGTTATATGCCGATAAATACGTTACTTCTTTACAGCACACCCTGAACAGAAAACCTGGGATGGAAAAACTCTTTGTTGACTTTATGCAGAAGGTGTTTGTGAGAGATTATGCTGAGTCTGCGCCACCTCTCTGGGAAGGGGAGGAATATTTGTATCTCCCATGATTTGGCATGTACTATCCTCACAAGATAGATGAGATCAGGGTGGTCATTGACTCAAGTTCTTTGATATGAAAGTGTTACCCTCACCGATGTCCTTTTCACCGGGCCTAATCTGAACAACAACCTTATAAAAGTTTTGCTCCACTTCAGAAAATAACCAGTGCTGTTATGGCTGACATTGAGCAAATGTTCCACTGTTTTATTATTCGAGAAGACAACAGAAACTTCCTTAGGTTACTGATGGTATCGCAAGAATGATGAACCCATCACAATTCACACTGATTCTACATTTGTACTGGTTAATCCTAAATCTGATAAGGAAATCAGAGCTAAAACTGTTAGCCCCCGTACACACGGTCGGAAATTCCGACCACAAAATCCGTCGGATTTTTTCCGATGGATTTTGTCCGAAACTGGTGTTGAATACACACGGTCGGATAAAGTCGTCGGAAAATCCGATCGTTCCGAATGTGGTGACATTCGTTGCGTACGACAAAACTACGTAGAGGCTAGTAGCCAATAGCTTCGGTCTCGTAATTTGATCTGAGCATGCGTGGCACTTTGTCTGTCGGAATTCTCGACACACAATCAGAAAAAGTCAGATCGGAGTTTGTTGTCGGAAAATTTGAGATCCTGCTCTCAAATTTTTTCCGTCTGAAATTCCGACGGAAAAAGCCCGCTAAAGCCCACACACGATCGGATTTTCCGACAACATAATCCGATCGGACTTTTTCCATCGGAATATCCGACCATGTGTAGGGGGCATAACACTCAACATCAAAGTTGAAGACAAGAGTTCTCATTGTTTTGAATGCTTTTTAAAGAGGTCTTCTGTTTTATGAGCTATCGCACGACTTATCCCTGTTGCTCATCAATTTGCAACCGACACTGATGAGCACAAAAAATGGCATGGATGGCACATCTGTAAAGGGCCTCCCACCATTGAGGAAGATTCACAAGCACAGAAAAGGTCATCATTCGATGTGTTCAACATAAAGTGTACTCACAGGAGATTGATAACATATCAAAGGAACTCAACCTTTCTAAGGATAGCCCACATTACAAATTAAACCCAATTATTGATTACGAAGAGTTACTTTGTGGTGATGGCTGCATAGGGAAGTCCAGTCTGTTCAGTGAGGAACAGCATCTCCCTATTGTTCCAGGTCGACCTTGCATCACTGTACTGCTGGTTTGACATCACCACAAGCAAGTTCAGCACCAAGGACAGCACTTTATGGAAGGAGCAGTAAGATCTGCAGGGTTTTGGATTGTCGGGATGATAAGATACATATCCTCCGTCCTTCACAAATGTGTCAAGTGTCAAAAAATGTAAGGAAGGCACCAGCATCAGCAAATGGCAGAGCACCCAGCCGCAAAAGATTAGACTTAAGCAACAAATTTAGGAAAGAACCACCCTGCACTAATGTTCATAGACGAAAACGGAAACAAATTCAGCACCTTTCCAATGTCTTCTGGAGTCATTGGAAGAAAGATTATGGCAAACTAGCAAACCCAAACTACAAGTAGGCAACATAGTTCTTTTGAAAGAAAAGGATGCCCACCGCAATCATGGGTCTCATTTCAAAGACTGTACCAAGTAATGGTGGAAAGGTTCAGAAAGTAGAAGTCAGTGTAATTAGGAAATAATCAGCGCGGCTCTACTTATCAATGAACTGGTATTTCTTTTGCTGAAGAAAGTGGATTTGTCTTCTACACTATGACTTGATTCAAAGGGAGGTAAAAAGGGCTGGTGCATGTTACTGTCTTCCCCTCTAAAGAATGTGATTCAAAGGGTGGAAAGAAGTACTGGTGCATGTTGCTCTCTTCCCCTTTGAAAATACACACATAAACTGTCTTCTGTGCCATCTTAAAGATGCCAGTAATGACTTTACAAGTTTTACAGTATGTCAATGTTTACATTATTCTTCCATGTTCTTCCCCTTTTTCAGGTGATCCAGACATATTCTTTTGTTGCAATGTTTGGACTTGATTCTCAGTTGTTTAATATTTGAAATCATAGAGTATCATGTTACACATTGAGTGAGATAATCTCTGCGCCAAAACAAATAATAATAAATATGAATAATAAAGAAAATTAATTGCCGTTCCCCTGAAAGAGTAAAGTGACTCCTAATGACATATAGGGGGCGCTGTTCATGTGCCACACTGGTAGTGATTATGAACCTGTGTTTAACAAAACAATCTGATGCTAGTAGTATGCACATATGTGAAGAAAAAAAATAATTAATCAAAATAGTCCCAGCAAAATGTAGAAAATTTTGAAAATCCAGTGACAGAAAATGCTTGCTGTATGATATTGATAAAGTTAGATCCTTCACCAAGACATCTTCAAAAAAACGAAACACCCAAAAGTGCAAGAGATAAGTGATCTGCTCACCAGATGAATCTGACTTCTTTAATTAAAAAGAAAGTCAGCTATCACTTTGGCAGGATAATGCCTACTCACATATCGATATTAAAGGAGTAGTAGTATACCTCTTCCTCATAGTTAAAAGCAGTTGTATAGTGTTTTTTTTTTTACTTTTACCTACAGGTAAGCCTGTAATAAGGCCTACCTGTAGGTAAAAGAAATATCTCCTAAACCTGTACGGTTTAGGAGACATTCCCCTCGCAATGAGCCGCTGACTGCAGCGGCGCATGCGCACAGGGGATTCTCGGCTGAAAGCCCGGCAGATGCCAGACCCTGCTGGGAGGAAATCTCCAGCGCGCATGCCAAGTCAGTGGGTATACAACCGCTTTAAAGGCAGGATATAAAAAAGGAATGGAAAGCATCCATAGTGTAATACTGATTTAATATATAAAAAGCATAAAAAACAATCGCCAAATGGCTCCTTACATTAAAAAGTGCCGACCCGGCACTGGGGCTGCTGACTTATCTGAATCACCTCGCTTCCACCGGCCATGTACAGCAACCAGAGAGACCGGAAGTGGCGTGAGAAAACGTGACCAGGTGGAACGCACGCCATCCACGGAGGTGGAAGCAAGGTGATTCAGATAAGCCAGCAGCCCCAGTGCCGGGTCGGCACTTTTTAATGTAAGGAGCCATTTGGCGATTGTTTTTTATGCTTTTTATATATTAAATCAGTATTACACTATGGATGCTTCCCATTCCTTTTTTATATCCTGCCTTTAACTACGAGGAAGAGGTACCATACTACTCCTGTCATAGCGATATGTGAGCAGGCATGACCCTGCCAAAGCGATATCTGACTTTCTTTTTAATTAAAGAAGTCAGATACATCTGGTAAGCAGATCACTTATCTCTTGCACTTTGGGTGTCGTTTTTTTTAAAGATGTTACTGGACTTGAGCTGCCTAAAGTTTTAATAAAAACTGTAAAGATGGTGATATTCTAAAACTTTTGACCAATAGCAAAT
This sequence comes from Lithobates sylvaticus, assembly GCA_028564925.1. Lineage (NCBI taxonomy): Eukaryota > Metazoa > Chordata > Amphibia > Anura > Ranidae > Lithobates > Lithobates sylvaticus. The sequence continues at coordinate 86,638,745 of CM053030.1, forward strand.
CATGTGTTCTAATTTTTCACACTATAAAAAAAATAGAAAAATATTGGGTCAATTCACAAAGATTCTCCCTCACTCTACTGCTCCTAAAATACCACTAACTTGTGATTGGCAATAATTGTGAGTTACTATGAGGGGTCTATTAACCACTTCAGCCCCGGAAGATTTGGCTGCTGAATGACCGGGCCATTTTTTGTGATTCGGCACTGCGTCACTTTAACTGACAATTGCGTGGTCGTACGACGCTGCACCCAAACAAAATTGACATCCTTTTTTTCCCACAAATAGGGCTTTCTTTTGGTGGTATTTGATCGCCCCTGCGGTTTTTATTTTTTGCGCTATAAACAAAAAAAGAGCGACAATTTTGAAAATAACACAATATTTTGTACTTTTTGCTATAATAAATATCCCCATTTTTTTTTTTTAAACAGATCATTTTTTCTCTGTTTAGGCCGATATGTATTCTTCTACATATTTTTGGAAAAAAAATATTGCAATAAGTTATAGCGTCTACAAAATAGGGGATAGATTTATAGCATTTTTATTATTATTATTTATTTTACTAGTAATGGCGGCGATCTGCGATTTTTATCGGGACTGTGACATTATGGCGGACACATCGGACACTTTTGACACCATTTTGGGACCATTGGCATGTATACAGCAATCAGTGCTATAAAAATGCACTGATTACTGTAAAAATGTCACTGGCAGGGAAGGGGTTAACACTAGTGGCGATCAAGGGGTTAACTGTGTTCCCTGGGAGCTGATTCTAATTGAAGGGGGAGGGGACTGACTACAGGAAGTGACGGATCGTGGTTCCTAGCTAATAGGAACACACAATCTGTCACTCCTCTCAGAACAGAACAGGGATTTGTGTGTTTACACACACACTCCTGTGTTCTGTCCCTCGAGCTTGCTATCACTCGTGGACGGCAGTCACCGCGACCGTCGGCCATGAGCATCGGCACACCCCGCAGTGCAGCAGGCGCGTGCGCACGCCTGCTATCCCGATCCTGCAAACCGGCGTATAGCTACGGCGGTTTGCGGGATCGTGCCGACTTGTCGCAGTAAAATGACGGCGGCTGGTTGGCAAATGGTTAAGGAGAGCAAAAATTGTGCTGTACAAGAAGTTAAAATTAAGGTATAAAGCAACAATTTCACATCTTTGTGATCATTTTGTTTACAGACTAAACAAAATATGCAAACTTTATGAAAATGAAGGTTACAATAACTTGCATATCAAAGTGAATCGACCCAAATGTTCTTTACCATCATAATTGTGCTCATTGTCTTTATTAGTAAGGCAATGCTTAAAAGCCATCTGGGAACTGTTCACTCATCCAGCAAAGATGAATTCTTCCCCATGATTGCGAGAAAAAAGGAAGGTGTGCAGGATCTCTTCTTCATTTACAATGACATAAAAAGACGCAGGGTCTGCTGAGCATGGTACTTTGCCCAGTGGACAGGAGCATATATTTAAATCTTAATTTAACACATAATATTCTGCTAAAAATTCTTATCAACCTTAGAAGTCAGTATCCACTGACTGTGATGATGAAGGATATTACAAAGTATCACACTGCATTCCTCATTGATTTGCAATCATATTTTACTCCTACCATGGTGTTTATTGCTCATTGCTGGTTGCTTAGTAGTCTGTGACTATTTTAATATAGTTCTTCTTTAACAACTAACCATCCAGCCATTGTACATTGTACTTAAGGCCTCTTGCACACGACACTCCTGATTGAGCATCTACTTTTTCAGATGATTTTTTTTTTGTATGCATTTGCAGTTGCGAAAACATATTCTCAAGTTTTTGTCCTGCACAATTTGTAAAAGGCCATTGCACACATTTGTGCGCAAACGGGCGTATTTGCACGCATGAGCCGTAAATTACTGACCAAAAATGCAGACTTTTCTTTTCTTTTTTTTTTTTTTACTGAAGAGTGCACAGCTCTTGTTTACACGAGAGAAGAAAATAGAAAAAGAGGGCGCACTGATCTTGTGCATTATCCTTAGTAATTTTATTTATAAAAACAGATTACTCGTTGTGAATGCCTTCAGTTGATGGCGATTGGGCTAGGTACAACAGTCTCCAGGTGGTAAAGGAGAGGACATAGGACTACTGCTGGCTGACGTGATTCAAAGGGATACCTTCTTCCTCAGAACCAGGTTTTTGATCACTGCCACACCAGTCCCAATTTCACCAGATCAGTGTAAGCCAGCAACAGTGTTCCTTATCACTGCCACACCTGTCCTACTGTCACCAGACTAGTGTAAGCCAGGAACATCGTTCCTGATTGTTGACAAACTAGTCCCAAGGTCACCAGAACAGTCCAGCCAGAAACAGTGTTCCTGACCACCACACAAGTCCTATTGTCCCCAGACCAGTGTAAGTCAGCAACAGTGTTTCTGGTTGCAAGCCACTCCAGTCCCTGTGTCACCAGGCCAGTGCAGACAGCAACAGTATTCCTAATCATCACCACAAATGGTCCCAGTGTCACCAGACCAGTGTAAGTTAGCAACAGTGTTTGGACCACTAGCCACACCAGTCTCAGTGTCACTAGACCAGTGTAAGTCAGAAACAGTGTTCCTGATTGCCACCACACCAGTGCCAGTGCAGCCATCATTAGTGTTCTTGATTGTCATCACATCAGTACAATGTCACCAGAGTCAGTGCAGCCAGCAACAGTGTTCCTGATCACCACCAAAGCAGTCCAGTGTTGCCCATGCCTGTCAAGTGTACTGACCTTGGTCTGTTTATTGACCACATTTCCGCCTGCTGCCTAATCCAATCCTTTGCCTGTTTATTGACCATGTCTCTGTCTGCCACCTGAATTAGCCCATCTGCACATCCCACTGACAACATTTCTGAGATACACCAGTCTCAGCCACCCCCTGCGGACAACCACACTCCTGGAACCACAGGAACTTTTTGTTCTTTCTTTCTTCTGCTCCTGTATTTTCTGCCTGGTGAATAGGAATGAGCCCGATGTTCAAGGTCAACGTAAGTTCGACTTGAACGTTGGGTGTTCACCCGTTCGGCGAATACCGAACATCATGGGGCGTTCGCGGCAAATTTGAGCGCTGCGTAACGCCCCATAATGCACTGTGAGATCGCAGTGCATTGGCGTCCTATGATTGGCCAAAGCATGCACCTGACCTGTATGCTTTGGCCAATCACAGCGCGCTCTGCTGAGAGAGCCATAATTGGCCAAAGGCAGGGTGCCTTTGGCCAATCATGGCTCAGGGGGCTAAGTCCACGCCCCACACTTAGCAGCCGTACATAGTGTAATGAATGAGAGCAGCAAAATTACATTTCTAAAGGAAAACTGCTCGCGGCTGTAATGTATTGTCGGATCCCGGCAATACACATAAAAATTATTGAATAAAAATGGCATGGGTTCCCCCACCAGTCCATTACCAGGCTCTTCAGGTTTGGTATAGATATTAAGGGGAATCCCTTTAAGGGGAACCCTTCATACCAGGCCCTTTAGGTCTGGTATGGATTCTAAGGGGAACTGTGGGCTCTATCGGACTTTTTCCTTCGGAATAAGTTTGAGAGCTGGATCTAAAATTTTCCGACAACAAAATCCAATCTGACTTTTTCCAACCGTGTGTAGAGAATTCCGACGCACAAAGTGCCACGCATGCTCAGAAAAAATTTGGAGACGAAAGCTATTGGCTACTGGCCTCTGCGTATTCCCGTTGTACGAGTTGTACGTCACCTCGTTCCGAACAGTTGGATTTTCCAACAACTTTGTGCGACCGTGTGTCTGCAAGACAAGTTTCAGACAAAATCCGTCGGAAAAACTCAGACGGGTTTTGTGGTAGGAATGTCCGACCGTGTGTATGGGGCATTACTATGGTAACACTGTAGTGTTCTGGTCACTGTATGTAAAAAACATTTTAAATAAAGAAAAACAATTAATAAAAAAGAAAAACATATTTTAAAAAATGAAAAAAAATGTTTTTGTTTTTTTTCTACAATACTGTCACCAGTCAGTGTCCCTAATTGCCACCAGACCAGTTATGATGATGCTGTACTGCACTGGTGACAGGATGTAAAAAATGTAAAACATTTCTGAAAAAAAAGAATTTTTTTTAAATGTTTTTATTTCCCAAAAAATTGTGACAAATAAATTACAACTTTAAAACACTCGCCATGCCTCTTACTAAATACCTTTCACTGTCTACTTTCCAAAAAGGGGGTCATTTAGGGGATATATATGTACTGTCCTGGCATTTTTTGGGCCTCAAGAAATGAGATAGACCTAAAGTACATCTGGATTGATTGATCTTCATATATAAATACCATAGATTGCGAGCTCTATAATTTTCCTACAGACTAAATAATATACACTGATTTGGGTTATTTATTAAGCTTAAAACACAGAATTTACAATAAAACAACTTGTTACAAGCATAAAACCACTAGAGCTGGACATACATATTCGCTTCTGTCCCTTCTGGTACCTCGCCTGCCTCCGCTTACACCCTACGCGTTACGTAACCATCACGTGACTTCCTCATTCCTCATTGTAAGTGCAGTATTTTAAGGTAAAACATTTTAAAGTGTATCACACTATGGTAGGCTTTCTCTACATGTACCTATACCTTGGGTGAGATTAACGCATACAGAGAAGTATCTTAAAGGAGACGGCAACCAAAAATAGACCTAGAACAGAGCGAAGTTTGATCAAGAGGGCCCCAAGTGGATAAAGACCATAGGAGGATCCATATACTTGGATGATTTATGATTCATGCTGAGACAAAGGTAATAAGACGATGAGAGTTTTTTTTAGCACAGTGGTGACAGAGTAACACTTATAAGAGATACAGAAGTCCAGTTTGAGCACAAGAGGTGATGGGCAAAGGACCATTTTTAATATATATAGAATTTAGAATGTGTATTCACCAATTTCAAGAAGTGGGTTTTATATTTTATATATGTTGCATTTGCAAATAATGACTATGTATCACTAAATTTATTTGAAATACATACATATCACATAATCATTGCATAGCACTATCATTTATCATTTATTCAGTGATTCATTGTGCGGGAGTACCATCCCTAGTCATCAAATGTACTGAGAATTTTTATATGAATATTTGTACAAATGTTTATACGAAAATCTACTGCTTGTAGTCTAATGCCAGCTTTAGTCTGTCTCTGCAGAGTATTATGGTAAAACTAATTTCATGAGGAATTAAAAACTTTCACTACCTGCATTTAAAGATAAATTATTTTTTAAAGGAGACATAATTACCTTAATTGCTGTTTTTATCTGTTTGATGTTCAGCTTTAACTGTTAAGACAATTGATTTGCTTTATCTATGTTCTCTGTAATTCCTTCTTATGACATTTATTTTTTGCAATTATTCCTTACATTATAAATAATGAATTTACAAAAAAAAATGTACAGACGTGTCTTTTCTATACAGAGACCACAACTGCAGACAATAGCATTTAAAAATGCATTTAATGATTTTTTAATGAATACACAACTGTATTAATTGTCCTTTTTGTATCTGCCTGGAGTCCAGACATTTTTGATTATAATACTACAGCATTCTTTATCCTCTGCCACTATATAATAACATATCTTTTGTCTGTAAACCTGCTTTAGATTATAAGCCTGATGTTTTCTTCTTTAAAGAAAAATAACATGTTTCAAATGTAGCACGCTCCTAAGTAGGTGCTGGGATTAGTTCGATTTATTGTTGGCTTAGGCCCCTTTCACACTGGGGCGGTTTTCAGACGGTACGGCGCTAAAAATAGCGCCTGTATACCGCCTGAAAAAACCGGCCCCATTCACTCCAGTGTGAAAGCCGGCGGGCTTTCACACTGGAGCGGTGCGCTAGCAGGACCGCAACAAAAGTCCTGCTAGCAGCATCTTTGGAGCGATGAAGGAGCGGTGTATTCACCGCTCCTATACCGCTCCTTCCCATTGGAATCAATGGGAAACCGCGGGGATACCGCCCGCAAACCGCCGCTGCAGCGGCGCTTTGCGGAGGTTTTTAACCCTTTTGCGGCCGCTAGCGGGGGTTAAAACCACCCCGCTAGCGGCCGCATACCGCGGGTAAAACGAAGGTAAAGCAGCGCTAAATATAGCGCTGCTTTACCGTCGCCGCCCCGCACCGCCCCAGTGTGAAGCCAGGCTTACTGTGTTCAGTGGAACTGTACTTTGTTTGCTAGGTAAATATTTAACTTGCCTCAGTTTAACCAGTGTGGCTGCAATTGTTGTGTGAGGTAAATTTAGCTGTGCTCACTGTAAAAAGTGCAGTTGCCTTGTTCAGTGTTTTGAGCTGCTGCTAGTTTGACTGCCCCTTCTGTTTTCCAGAGAGCTTTAGAATTCTCTGGAACATAGGTGTGAGGCAATGCAAATAGCAGCATGAATATTTGCACAGCCCTGGCCAATCCGAGGGAGGATGGCCCTGAAGGCTGCTGGGAGTCTGTATAAGTACTCTGAGAGACAAGGCTTCGAGGTCTTTGCCTGCAGAGGGAAGGTCCAGCCTTGAGGGCTTGCTGCCCTCCAGGGTAACGCCGCCACATGCTTGCTGCTGGTGAGGCCTCGGGTGGGCGACCTGAGGACCTGAATGCTAAAGCTACAGAGAGCTGACTGAGGGGCTGTCTGCTGAAGATCTAGCCAGGTATCACTGGAGAAAGGTTTTGCTTGGAAGTTGGAAGGAGGCAACAAACTGTCCCTGGACATTTTGTGAGTACAGACAGTGAGAGAGATCTAAGAGACTTTTAGGTTGATGCCATCCTTCCTGTGCTAGAGAGTCAGCTGTGTATTTGTTTAAAGGGGCCATCGGTTGGTGTCCTAAAGAGCGCAGTTTATTGTATTCTGTGTGAAGGGACTCTGCTCGTGTTGCTTTAAAGAAAAAGCTTTTACCCTTATAACTGCTTATATTCAGGGATAGTGCACCCTAGGTGAAACCTCATTTTGCTGCCCCCCTGGCTCCACCCCTGACTCCATCCCCTTTCCCCTGCCCATGTAAACCCCACCTTTTTAATGAAGCGCACGTCAAATGCAGCCCACCAGTGCCCATCAACTGCACCCTCACCAGCGCCCATCAAATGCAGCCTCACCAGCGCCCATCAAATGTAGCCTCACCAGCGCCCATCAAATGCAGCCTACCAGCACCCATCAATGCAGCCTACCATTGCCCATCAATGAATGTTTGCTTGCTTCCATTTATTTGGGAGTCGTGACACAGACACATTCCCCGCCGCCGCTGCGCCTCGAACACTATGTGCGAATGGAGCGGTGGCTGCCTGCTGATGCTGAGACTTGCTTGCTGCAGAGAGAAGAGAGTAGGAACACCAGTGGCCGGGCGCCCTAGGTGGCTGCCTAGTTTGCCTAGTGGTAGCACTGGCCCTGCTTCTACTACAAGCCAAGTCCACAGTTTGCTATTACAGGGACTTCTGCTTCAGCTTTTCAGAAAGGAGTGTACTGTCCTCATCCTGTACATAGTTCTCTTTCTGGAGTATCCCACTCACTTCCCTTCCCTTGACCTTGACAAAAAAAAAAACACACCACCAGACTGGTTTTTGATGAAAAGAGTGAGCCTTGTGGGCCTTGCTGCGGGCAATCCACATGGAAAATTACCTGGGCAGTTCCCAGTAGCTCCTGCAGGAGTAAGCGCCACACAAAGGAAAGACTATGCCTGTTATCTTGAAAATTTACAACACAAATATAATGCTAAACTCTAGCCTCACTTTTTCCCTTATGGCAACTCCTCTACTGTGTTAAAACTAACAACTCTCAATTCCCTGCAAACTTGCACCTCCACAATATAACCCTTTGAAGTTGTAGCAGTTATCTTGAGCTCACTTTCATTTCCTGTCTGAACAACTTCTTTCATCAATCAATACCCTCTCCTCCTGATTCTTATTACCATTGTCCACCTCTCACAGCTATTAGCCTTCTCTGCCATCGGTCATTTTGTTTCAAGCATTATATGAAAGAACATATCCCCTTCATCCCTTTAGACTTGCCTGCCACCCCTCCCATCAAACTTGGAGCAAAGACCAGCAGACAGACCCGGTATTGATGTCACTGGGTCTCAAAAGAAGTCTTGAAAACAAAATTATTTTATTAAAAAAAAATGTATATTGATTGAGGAGCAAAGGGGAACATGGGAAGGAATTATAGGTGTACAGTAAGCTTAAGTTACATTAAAAGGACCCTCTCACCACTGCATTTTTTTAAAACCTTTTGCCTTAGTAAATTTCCCCCATGGCAGTGTCATGTTCCTCATTGCCTATTAGCCTTGAAAATGGGCAACATTTTGTATCAAGATGAGCCCTCAGACTTCAGTGATGTTTGCTTTTAAGTTTGGGCTTTGTAAATTTCAAACAGGTTTAAAATGGAATGGAAAGATGTTTTTTTTTTTAAGTGTAACCACAGGGGAGATTAACCTACTTCATCCAGGTAACTATTATCACCAGGACATAAACTGAGTAAAAATCCAAATGTTTGAGTTGATACCAGAGCTTTCTTTTGGTGGTATCTAATCACCACTGTGTTTTTTTTTTTTTTTTGCCACGTTTAAGTTCTAAGTATCAGACTTTGAATGACAATTACTGAGACACCCAAATTAAATTTGAAATTAAAGTTTGAATGAAAATTTTAAGTTTTACCATTTTTAGAGACAGATAGAGCTATATACAGTAAGTTTTAGGCAGGTGTGAAAAAATGCTGTAAATTAAGAATACTTTCAGAAATAGAAGTGTTAAAAGATTATTTTTTATCAATTAACAACATGGTAAGTAAATGAACAGAAGAGATATCTGAATCAAATCAGTATTTGTGTAACTACCCTTTGCCTTCAAAATAGAATACATTTTTAAATTCTTCTAGGAAGGAATTCGGCAGGCAGGTTGTTCCAAATATCTTAGAGAACTAATATGTACCCATAATGTGTTGCGCTGTTATATTTATGTTTAGCATGCAAAACCCCAATTATATGAAAAAATAGACATTCCTCATAAAAAAAAGTCCAATAGTGAAATTAATAAATGCATCCACTTCTGAAATCCAGCTTTAGGAAGTCTCCTTCACCAACCACTGTGACACCACCACCTTACCAGAGCCTAAGACCCCGCATTACAGAGGTCAGATAGCGCTTGCAATATAACATCAGTTCTGATGGCTCGAGGCGTCTTCCAGCATAAAGGATAATGGACTCTCAAAGAAACATCAAATGATATGCAGATGGATCTCAAGCCAGAGGTAGGAGAAGAGAAGACTTCAAAGTGTAATATATTCAAACCGCTTTATTAAGAAATACACTATATTGTCAAAAGTAGTGGGATGCCTGCCTTTACACACACATGAACATTAATGGCATCCCAGTCTTAGTCCATAGGGTTCAATATTGGGTTGGCCCACCCTTTGCAGCTATAACCGCTTCAACTCTTCTGGGAAGGCTGTCTACAAGGTTTAGGAGTGTGTCTATGGGAATGCTTGACCATTCTTCCAGGAGTGCAATTGTGAGGTCAGGCACTGATGTGAACGAGAAGACCTGGCTCGCAGTCTCTGCTCTAATTCATTCCAAAGGTATTCTATTGGATTGAGGTCAGGACTTTGTGCAGGCCAGTCAAGTTCCTCCACCCCAAACCCGCTCATCCATGTCTTTATGAACCTTGCTTTGTGCACTGGTCCAAATCATTTGGTGGAGGTGGGATTATGGTGTGGGGTTGTTTTTCAGGTGTTGGGCTTGGCCCCTTAGTTCCAGTGAAGGGAATTGTTAAGGCGTCAGCATACCAAGACATTTTGGATAATTTCATGCTCCCAATTTTGTGGGAACAGTTTGGGGATGGTCCCTTCCTGTTCCAACATGACTGCGCACCAGTGCACAAGGGGGGAGCAAACTCAATGTTGAACCCTATGGACTAAGACTGAGATGCCATTAAAGTTCACATGCGTGTAAAGGCAGGTGTCCCAATACTTTTGGAAATATTATTATTATTATTATTATACAAGATTTAAATAGCGCCGACAGTTTGCACAGCACTTTATATAGTGTAGTGCAGTTGTCTTTTTATACTACATGTGTATGGTCTCATTCATGGAGTACCAAGAAAGTCCATCTGAATTTATTCTTTGTGTTGGATAATACGTACCACTTGAGATAGATATATTAAAAAAAAAAAATCACAAAACGCATGCATCATTCATACATCACCCAAATTGTGCCACCAGCAGCGTATTTGATTTTATTACATAGACATACATATTAGTCTGTAAAAAATGTAAAAAAAATGTTTATGAATCGTTTATCCAGTTCTTCTTTCAGAGAGTTCACACATACAGCCTGCCTTGTGTGAATTCTCTCTGCTGCCTGCATAACATAAGTTCTTCAGAGGAGAAAAGACTTTTATAGAAGTTGTATGAACACTTTCATCTTGTCAAGGTCATGCAGTATATACCCAAGATACAAGGAATGCATACTAATGGCTTTTTCCTAGCAAGACCTGTTTCAGAATGACAGTCACCTATTTCTTTGTAAACTTGAAACACTTGATGTTGAAGTGGATCTTTTATGATAAAAATATCACTTATATTTATTTTGTATTCAGTTGAGCCTGGTGTGGATTACACATCTTTTCATTATTTAGTCTTCAAGGATCAGTTTAGTCTTGTTCAGAAAATAATTTGTTGCAGTACACCCTTTATCATGAAATTTCTACTTGTTGAGAATAATTAAAACTATTATTTTACTTCAGTAGTAAAGTTACTTTACTATGTTAAAGTGGAAGTGAATATCTGAGCACTAAAAACTGAAAACGCTATTGAACTAATTTTTAATTATTCAAAGCAATCTCACCCATCTATCCATATCGCCATGCTTTATTTTTTTTAAGAAATCACTGATTTATACCTCCTTAGCATTTCTAGCTGTGGCCATCTTGAATAATGGCAGATGATTAATGTAGTATTTACTTCCTGGAATCTATCTGGCCTTAGCTCAAGCATGCAGGCAGCAGGGTGAGCTTAGCTGAGAAAGTCCATCCATCCCCCCTCCCCTACAGATGAAAGAATAAAAAATGCCCATGAATCCACTCCTGGGATATATAACATCATTTTGGTCTAAGCCAGAAACCAGGAAGCAACTATGGAAAAGTAAAAAAAAGTAAATATAATATACCTTGCTATCTATTTACTAAGGCTAGTGGCATAAGCATTAAAAACAGTCAAGGTTGATTGAGAGAGTTTTGTGCCTCCTAATGCTACTCAATATAGCACTCCAATTGGCTCAAGGGATCATCTTTTCTAGGGATAAGCAAAATAGAGTCTTTATTTCCTAAGACTTTGGCAAAAGGTGTGGATTTTCTGTGAGATTTTGTCAATAGGGATTTTGTTGGTTTGTTGGCTTTAAAGGGTTAGTTCACCTTTTAACCACTTCAAACCCGAAAGGATTTGCCGCTTAATGACAAGGCTATTTTTTGTGATAGGGCACTGCATCAATTAAACCGACATTTGCGTGGTCGTGCGATGCTGTACCCAAACAAAACTGATGTTTTTTTTCCCACAAATAGAGCTTTCTTTTGGTGGTAATTGATCACCTCTGCGGTTTTTATTTTTTGAGCTATAAACATAAAAGTGTGACAATTTTGAAAAAAAATAAATATATTTTTTACTTTTTGTTATAATAAATATCCCCCCCCCCAAAAAAATGTAAAAAAACAAATGTATTCATCAGTTTAGGCCAATATGTATTCTACTACATATTTTTGGTAAAACAAATCACAATAAGTGTACATTGATTGGTTTGCGCAAAAGTTATAGCGTTTACAAAATAGGGGACAGATTTATGGCATTGTTATTATTATTTTTTTTTTTTACTAGTAATGGCGGTGATCAGCGATTTATAGCAGCACTGCGACATTATGGCGGACAGATCAGACACTTTCAACACTTTTTTGGAACCAGTGAAATTTATGCAGCGATCAGTGCTATAAAAATCCACTGATTACTGTATAAATGACACTGGCAGGGAAGGGGTTAACACTAGTGGGGCGATTGAGGGGTTACATGTTTCCTAGGGAGGGGTTTCTAACTAGGGGGGAGTGTACTGACAAGGAGTACAGAGATATCGCTGTTCCTAATCACTAGGAATAGACGATCTCTCTTTATTACCCTGATAGAATGGGCTCCGGTGCCATGCCCACTATAGCTCATTGTGCAATCGAGCCGACCTGCCGCTGTATATCAGCGGTGGCTGGTCAGTAAGTGGTTAATACATTTTGTTTAAAAGTTAACTAACACCCTAAACCATGGGTGCTCAACGTGTGGCCCTCCAGCTGTTGCAGAACTACAAATTCCATGAGGCATTGCAAGGCTGAGAGCTACAACCACGACTCCCAAAGGCAGAGGCATGATGGGACTTGTAGTTCCACAAAAGCTGGAAGCCCACAGGTTGAACACTCATGCCCTACACCCTCCCTAGCCCCTGGTACCCACTTTTATTACCTCCATGGGTGATGAGCTATCAGTGCAGAGCTTCCAGAACAGGTCAGAGTGGTTCCCTGTGCCGATGCAAAAAGGAAGGGCAGAAGAATGGGGTGCTGAACTTCTTGGACCACTACACCTGGTACCTGGGCACTGAAACTATGTCAGAAAAGACAGAACAAAAAAAAAAAGTTAAATACAAAATTTAAAGCAAAAATGTACAAATTACAATCAAATACACATAAAATAAAATTAAAAACACAAACCAAATGGATACTAAATAAATCAAACTACCATAAATATACCCTAAAAATGCACTTTCTAGGTAAAGAAAGAAAATAGAACTTTTTTTTAAGCAAATTTTTATTAAGCAAATCAGAGAGTGAGACTGAGAGTTTTTGCTTTGACAAAGTTTCACCAATGGAGAAACCTGTAATCTATCTTAAAAGTGGTCATTTTTTATAATCAATTTTGCTCAGATCACTCTGCTCATTCCTAACGCTTTCATGAGCCAGTTTTATTTGCTAAGGGCAATTAGGTAAAAGAGAGTGATGAGGCTGGGCCTGTTTAGTTGTGATCCTATCCCTCCAGTAATTAGGTCAATATAGGTGAATCCATGTAGGCATTTCTAGACTGTGATTCAAATCAATTTAGTAATTACTATAGTCCCCAGTATCCATCACCAAATATTCCACAGGTGCAGACCTTATTCTGCCAGTAGGTGTCTGGCTAGTGAGTTTAATAGTTTAAACCGCTAACAGTGAGCATCTGCTTATTTGGTGTATACCAGGTCACATGTTGAAATTTAAGCCCAAGTGCTGTCCCTCAATTAGGAAAAATTGGTCTATATAAGCAAAAAAAAACAAAAAACACTTACCATGTCTTAAAGTGGAACTTTTTGCAAAAAGCTAAATAAACATCTGAAAAACATTTACTAATTTACCTATCAAAAGATTTGTAACTCGTGGACCAGGTCATTCCTCTGCAGTGCTCCACCACTACTCTTTTGACGTGTCATCTTGAGCTTTGGGTACTGTTAGGAGCACAAACTGAATAGGCAACGGGGTTGATTAACTAAAGAAAGATAGGCTGTTCACTTTGCAAGGGAATTTGCTTCAGAACTTAGTGAATGGGGTAAAGTTTCACTTTGCAATGAGTACCCAATCACGCATATTGGCCACATAAAGGACGATGAAGAGAAGATGGTTACAAATGACAAGAAGAAGGCAAATGTATTGAATGCTTTCTTCTCCTCAGTGTTTACACGGGAAAAGGAGGGGTATAACAACCACAACTGTATTGTTAGTAACACATCACATGATGTACTCTTGTGGTTTAAAGAAGATGGGGTCCAGAAAAGACAAAAAAAGCTTAACATAAATAAATCACCAGGACGGGGTGGCTTACACCTGGGAGTCCTCAAAGAACTCAGTTCATAGCCAGACCGTTATTCCTAATCTTTATAGGCAGCATACTGACAGAAATGGTACCTCCTGAATGGAGAAAAGCCCAAGTGGTACCGATATTCAAAAAAAGGCAGAGACATATACCGGGACATTACAGGCCAGTCAGTCTAACATCAATAGTATGTAAACAATTGGAGGGGGTGATAAGGGACTATATCCAATAATTTTCTGATGGAAACAGTATCATTAGCAGAGAGGAGATATGATAGCTGTATACAAATACCTTACTGGTGATACGAGCATAGGAAGTAAACTATTCAGTTTCAGGGAGTGTAAGAAGACAATGGGCCACACAATGAGACTGAAAAAGATCTGGTTTAACCTTACGTTGCGTAGGGGGGGTTTTCACTGTCAGGGCAATAAGGATGTGGAACTCTCTTCAACAATTGGTGGTGTCAGCTGGGAGTATTGATAGTTTTATAAGACTCTTGGACTTGCATCTTAGTGAACACAACATACAGGGATATGGGAAATGATTATTGACATTGACACACATACACCTACACAGGTTAAATTGGATGAACTAGTGTCTTTATTCAACCTTACCTATTATGTAACTATAAAATGATGAAATGTGCAAGTAAAATAACAAATCATTTTGTCTTGCACATGATTGGATGATAGAAGACATCAGAGCCTCACTCACTAAATAACAAAACAAATTCCCTTGCAAAGTGCAACTTCTCCTGTAAAGTAAGCAGCCTGTTAGTCTTTAGTAAATCAACCCTAGTTTGTATGCAATTTTCAACCATATAAAAAATTTGGATATTTTACTAAAGTTTTAAAGTTCAGCCATAAAATGTGCACAAATTTACTATTACGGTACCCTGTATTGTAGAAATGTCACACTGGACTGTAGCATGCTCCCACACACTATAGCTTGCACAACCCTAAAAGTGTATGTAGGCTTTTAGTTGGGCAGGTTACAGGATACCTAATGGTAGTAAATCATATATGATAGATTTGCTGATAATTAGTGAAAATATTGCACTGCTCATTAAAGTGACTTATTCAGTTCTACAGCTTATAGGCAATTCCCCAGCATTTGTTCCTTGTATAAATTAAGTTTTTATGGGATAACAATCCAGTTAAATAAAAGGAAGTAAATGGGGATCAGGAAAAGGGTACGAAGGGAAAAAAAGGAACTGTACAGAGAAAGCTAAAGTATGAAAATTGCAACTGCAATTGTCGATTTTAATAGCTGAATTAAATTAAACAAATAATATCATTGTAGCATTCCTCTATTCCAGATCATATCTATGAGCCTGGAATTAATTTGTAAAAGAAGATAACTAATTATCATGTTAATGTGGGTTGTACTGTTAGTATTTTATAAATAAATTAAATAATGTGCTAAAATATAGTTTTACAGTTTTCCTGCAGACAACTAGGCCACATTGTCAGCTTCTCTATACCATTTATTCAATGTAGGAATATGACTCACTTCTCAATGAGTGAAAAATAAATTATGAGCTTTGTTAAGGAGGAACGCTTCTTTCTCACTAGCAGCAGTGTGTCCCCTGAAAAAGTGTTCTACATTGAATCACTTTTCAGAAGGTGGTGAAAGCCGGTTGTCTAGAAAGCAATATTGCTACCTCCTGATGGATGTTTTTTTTTAACTTACTACGAATGTCAATTTTGCATTGGGGCCATGCTGTAGCTGCAAGCCAGGTGTTCGGCTCGTGGCTGCGGAATAGTCCCACTTACTTACATGGAAGAGAGGTAGCAGTTATTGTTTCACAGTGCCAACATCCAGATAGACAAATGCAAAAAGAGAAAGATTCCCCTTGGGGTAAGACTTTAACGGCACTCAAATAGTAGTCAAAAAATTGTATAAAGGTAATCGTATATTTATTAAGAAAATACAAGGTAAAAACATGAGTCATATCAACCATAACTGATATCGCAAGTAGTCGAAATAGATGGCAGTGGGTTGAATCCTTCACGTGAAGCGTTTCTGAGTCTAATAAAAGATACTTACATGGGAGAGTTTGACAGACTGGGGTACTGGTCAAACTTAGCATTTCTCATTAAATTGCAGCATCAGGATGCATATCTGCTTGGTCGCGGGTGGTAAACACACAGATAAACCACCTTTTTTTTTTCCACCCCCCTGGTCACCTATCTGAAAGGAGCCTAAGGTAGGACAGGTTGCTTTACTTATGCAGAGACTTATACAAGCTTCAAGTAGTGCTATCTTTAAAATACCACTCTAAGTATGCACCAGATTTCAAAGTTTTCATTGGAAAATTTTTTTCGAGTTACTAATTTTGTGATAGACAAGATGGGTTGTTCAAAAGAGGTGTAAAGAAAACCATCTATAATCATGCCAGAACAATTTTTTAGTGCTTAAAGTACTGCCCTAACATTTTTGCCTTGAAGTTTCACACCTCTAGTCAACACTTTAATTAATTAAGGTTCATGTCTAATAATAATTACAGCTTGAGTTACATACTCCAACTAACACCTGCCTCACATGCGTGACATTATGGCAATCAGATTAATAAGTCAACTTGAATGCATGGTAAATGTTTTCAAGAATTATCAGTAGCTTGAGTTGTGTTTGAATTACTGCCACTAGACAGAACTTTGTTTCAAGCAGCCTTCCCTCAACAGCTTTGTAGGTTATCTGGCTCATTACTACAGTTGAAATATCTGGGGACCCTTAGAAATTTCTAGCTTCTAAAATGTGTATATATGGGATAAAATGTTTCCTAAGGCCCCTTTCACACATGTCAGGTTCACCTGTCAGTTTTTTAGGCGGACCTGAGCGGGCGCTCCATGCGATTCTATGGAGCGACAGATGTCAGCGGTGACATGTCCGATCTGATCCACTCCGCTATATTCAGACCGATAGAAATCCTATTTTACATCTGCCTGGCGGACAGGATCGGATGGAAGCGGACAGGCGGATCCGATCCCCCATAGCAGAAAGCAGAGATATGACAGGTCCGTCTCTCCACAGTGAGCAGAGACGGACCTGTTATCCACCGGCTCAGCGGGGACCAACGGATCAATCCCTGCTGAACAAGTGGAGTCCATCAAAAACGGACATTATGTGTGAAAGAGCTACAGAGATCTAATCTGATGTCACTATCAGTATAGAAAATTATATTATTCATTAAATATAATTTCTACATACATTCTTCATTCCAAAAATTCTTGATTGAGTAAACTATTTTTTTAATGAAGATTTGGCAGATATCTAAAATGTTATAGGAACCCAGATAGAGTGTATAGAGGATTATAGATGGTCAAAAGTGAAAAGGAGAATATTTTTCTTATGGATTTACTTGTTCTTCTACAAGGAATTTCCAGTACCCCTCAACAATGCCCCCCACTCCCATGCACAGCAACACTGTCTCCACCAATGACAATAACCATGGCATAAAAAGTCGATGTGCAGAGTATTAATTAAAGATAGACTCCGACCTCACATGTTTATGTTCCATCCGTTCCTGCTTCTAATGCTTGGTGGAAAACTGTGTTGCGCTATAATTTCCCTCCCTTCCCTTCTGAGTTTTCATTATAGGGCATCACAGTGGCTCTCCCACAACTGAGTTTTCATTAAAGGGCATCACACTGGCTTAGTAATAAGCACTTCTGCCTTGCATCACCGAGGTCCTTAGCTTGAATTGCAGCCAGGATGCCCTTTGCATGGAGTTTCACGTTCCTCCTGCATTGTGTAAATGCAATGTCCCTCAGTGTATAGAACAGACTTATTGTGATTCTTATTGTGTTATGTGATTTTGTGTGCTGTGGTATAAAGTTGTATGAAAGGGGAGCTCAGATTAGTGTCTTATGCTGTGCAGCGTGATCTGAATGCCAAACACATGTAACACACAGCAAAAGGTTTACTGCCTTCAATAAACTGTTCACATTTAGGTAAAGCATTGGGTTTGATTTACTAAAACTGGACAGTGCAAAATCAGGTGCAGCTGTGCATAGAAACCCACCAGCTTCCAGGTTTTATTCTCAAAGCTTAATTGAACAAGCCGAAGTTAGAAGCTGATTGGCTATCATGCAAACCTGCACCAGATTTTGCACTCTTCAGTTTTAATAAATTAACTCCTTTGTGTTTTAGTTTAGATAGGCATCACGCTGCAAAATGTCAATCACTGTTGAATGGGTATTACGGCTGTGATGTGCTGGCTCTACCTAATGCAGGCCATACATGGTCGAATTTTGAACAAATTTTCTTTTCAAAATCAGAAAGTTCGTTTTTTTTGTGATCCGATTGTGCCACCATTGATTTTCGAAAAACCGCAGATGTGATCAAATACCACCAAAAGAAAGCTCTATTTGTGAGAAAAAAAAGGACGTCAATTTTGTTTGGGTGCAATGTCATGCAATTGTCAGTTAAAGCGACGCAGTGCAGAATCGCAAAAAGTTCTCTGGTCAGGAAGGGGGTTAAATCTTCTGGGGCTAAAGCGGTTAAAGTGATATTAACGTAAAAAAAAATGTTGTTTTAAAATACAAAGAGGGTGTACTTACTTACTTGCTCTTTGCAGCAGCACCTTATCTCCTCTTCTGGAGTCCCCCACCGGTGCTCTTCACTTCTCCTCTCTCCATAGTAAGCCGTATAATGGTAATTTTTTAATTGGTACACAATTTTTGGTACACAATTTTTTTATTGGTACACAATTTTTTTATTGGTACACAATTTTTTTATTGGTACACAATTTTTTTATTGGTACACAATTTTTTTATTGGTACACATTCATTATAGTATAACTTTTGAATACAGTAAAGAGGGATTAGAACACCTATGAGTTTTATTGCAGTCTCTGCCCTCTGTTAGGGGGATTCACCCTTTCTATTTTACCTGTTTACTGTTATCATTGAAAATAATAAATAAAAGAAAATCCAAAATTTTGGGTTGACCTCAGAACACTAATAGAAGGGGGAATCTTCCAATGGGCACACTAGTTCTGGTGACCCTGGTGACACAGGGATTCCTTCACTTTCAAGGGATTTCCTCTCACTTCCTGTTTTGGCTATGGGACAGAAGTAAAGGAAATCTCCCCAATGGGACACATATGACAAAATAAAAACTGACAGGGTTTATAACCCTCCCTTACTCTATCCAAAATGTAAAAAAAAAAGTTTTGCTCTTAGTTACACTTTAAATACTGTAATGTAGGTTCATTGTCTCTAATAACTAGAGAGATATTTCAACATATGTGAACAATGTACATGCTGGAGACCAATGCATTTGCTCAAAACATTTCAGCCACCTGTGGCCAGATAAAAAAGATTATAGATATCACAATGAAGCACAGGAGGGATCCTATAGATTCATCAGTACCATCTGGCTGCCAGAATCGCATTACGCTAATTAATTCAAAATAAAAACCGAGGAGGTTAAAGCCAACAATATATTTTATTCCTTCTTCATCAACATTGGGGATACATTTCTTTGTATTAATTTTGTCACAAAAGTATCAAGATATTTTGGTTATTTAAATCAGTATACAATACTTCAGTGGAAAAACTATTTAGACTCAGCTTTTTAAAATGGATAGATTATGGTTGCATTACCATTTACGATGATGAACATGCATTCCATTTGGAACTTTTTCATTATACGTTTTCAAGGTATACTCCAATAAAATAAAGAACAAAATAGTCCTATATGGCTTGATAGATGGCATCTTGATAAAATTTGTACAAATAGTATACAGAGTAGACTTGCCTATTCATAACACAGCTTCTGCAGTGCAAATATGATAAAATGAAGTACTCCTCACCCAAATATGGCCACCTAAATCATAAAAGTCCTAAATCCATTGTCCTTTCAAACTCAATACTGTATATTTAAAAACAAATGCCTCCATGTAACTTCAAACACATGCAAAATAATAGAGTACAATTATAGAGCAGTATTTCTTCCACCTGTTTGATGTCACAAGCAGTTTCTGAATATCTAAGTGATTTGTGTTCACCTCTCAGCTTGTTTCCAGTTTTATGTCATTTTACGCAGTTAGAGTCTTCAGAAACAACTTCTTCTGTATCATATCACAGGTGCTCAGCCAGGTCTTCTCATGTTAGAAATTCAACAATTAATATGTCATTTAGTAGACTATGCTTTTAGGCAACAGCAGGTTTTAGGCAACAGATTGATGAGTGCTTAAAATTGGAATAGAAATAAAATATGTAAAATACAACTGAAATGTAATTGCATCCTCAAAAAGCTTATTACCAAACATAGCGAGACACATTCCTCATTGCTCTATGTCCAGTAGGTGCACCCTCTACTTTGAAGCTTTGGGGTTGATTTACTAATGGCAAATAGGCTGTTCACTTTGCAAGGGAAGTTGCACTTTGCAAGGGAATTTGCCCCAGAGCTTAGTGAATGAGTTGGAGAACTGCTGACTTCCAGCATCCAACCATATGCAAATAAAAAACTCTCCTTTTTTAATATTCCTTGCATGTGATTGGATATTCTTTGCAAAGTGAAACTTTACCACATTCACTAAGCTCTGGGGTAACTTCCCTTGCAAAGTGAGCAGCCTATTTGCCTTTGGTAAATCAACCCCTTTGTCCCAAAAGGGGTGTTTGGTAACATATTGAAATGTTCACAGTCCGAAGATCTACAAGTTCTGGAATCCAATCAACCTTGCCTTCCCTATGGGACCAATGATTATTCACAGGGGGCTGGCCAAGGATGTGCTGGAATAAGCAGATCTTTTCCAATGCTGAGTGCAGTCATTTTTCCCATGTGACCCTTTGCTTCATCATGTGATCTGTTAAGTTCCATGGATAAATACAGGGGGCATAGGGGTGCTATGTTCAATATTTCAGAGGATTGACTTATTCCAGCATTCTCTACATATTTTACGGGGAAGAAAAGAGGATTGGCTTTCGACACCCCCCAACCTCCCAGCATAGGGAGCCAGTCATTGCTGTGACTGTGTTTCCTATGTCTAGACCCGATTTTGTGAGAGGGTTAAAATATTCAATGCCTCCCTCAAAAGAACTTACACTTTTTTCATAAATCATTTCCCATCTGTTCGATGATAAATGTATCCACCTATTAAAATCCTATTAAAACTAAAACCCAATTAAAATTGGTTTCCCTTGGGTCAGTGTCTGATTCCAGCTATGCCTATACCACATTTAATTTTTACTGACAGTCTACTGACTGGAATGGTTCCATCTGATTGGAGAAAAGCCAATGTAGCACCAATATTTAAAAAGGGCCCAAAATACATCCCTGGGAATTACAGACAAGTTAGCCTAACATCAATAGTATGCAAGTTCTTGGTGGGGATGATAAGGGGCTATATACAATATTTGAGAACGATATCATTAGCAGTAATCAGCATGGATTCATGATGAATCGTTCTTGCCAAACCAATCTATTAACCTTCTATGAGGAGGTGAGTTGCCATCTAGATAAAGGAAGGCCCGTAGATGTGGGGTATCTGGATTTTGCAAAAGCATTTGACACAGTTCCCCATAAACGTGTACAAAATAAGGTCCGTTGGCATGGAGAATAGGGGAGTACATGGATTAAAAACTGGCTACAAGGGCGAGTTCAGAGGGTGGTGATAAATGGGGAGTACCCGGAATGGTCAGTGGTGGGTAGTGGAGTCCCCCAGGGTTCTGTGCTGGGACCAATCCTATTGAATTTGTTCATAAACTACCTGGAGGATAGGGCAATAACTTTGCCGCATGATGTGGAAACCTTGCAAAAAGATCTGAACAAATTAATGGGGTGGACAACTACATGGCAAATGAGGTTTAATGTAGAAAAATGTAAAATAATGCATTTGCGTGGCAAAAATATGAATGCAATCTATACACTAGGGGGATAACCTCTGGGGGGGATCTAGGATGGAAAAGGACCTGGGGGACCTAGTAGATGAAAGTCTCAGCAATGGCATGCAATGCCAAGCTGCTGCTAACAAAGCAAACTGAATATTGTCATGCATTAAAAAGGGGATCAACTCCAGAGATAAAACGATAATTCTCCTGTTCTACAAGACTCTGGTCCGGCCGCATCTAGCGTATGCTGTCCAGTTCTGAGCACCAGTCTTCAGGAAAGATGTACTGGAAATGGAGCGAGTACAAAGAAGGGCAACAAAGCTAATAATGGGTCTGGAGGATATTAGTTATGAGGAAAGGTTGCAAGCACTGAACTTATTCTCTCTGGAGAAGAGACGCTTAAGAGGGGATATGATTTCAATTTACTAATACCATACTGGTGACCCCACAATAGGGATAAAACTTTTTCATGGAAGGGAGTTTAACAAGACACCTGGCCACTCATTAAAATTAGAAGAAAAGAGGTTTAACCTTAAACTACGTAGAGGGTTCTTTACTGTAAGAGCGGCAAGTATGTGGAATTCCCTCCCACAGGTGGTGGTCTCAGCGGGGAGCATCGGTAGTTTAAAAAAATGACCACAACATACAGGGATATACAATGTAATACTGACATATAATCACACACATAGGTTGGACTTGATGGACTTGTGTCTTTTTTCAATCTCACCTACTATGTAACTATGTATCATTTCACTGTCAAACGAGCAGGGCAGATGAACAGAGGTTACACAATCATCCGTAAGCATGAACTATGAGGTAGGGTTGTCATATACCTGGCTGTAGCAGATATATGTAAATAAAAAACGTAGCTTAAGAGAATGACAAATCCTTTAATAGGCAACACATCTCACATAAATATATTAATACCAGTAATTAATTGGTGTATAACACGCACAGGGATATAACACACACCCTAATTTTAAGAGGGGAGTTTCAGCAAAAAAACTTTCCACAACCCCCTGCACAGCACACAGATCCCCTGAACAGCACACGGACCCCATGCACAGCACACAGACTCCTTTCATTATAAAGCCCCCTGCACTCCCAGGAGACCCCCCAGTCTCTTGTGACAGCTCTGCCAACATATAAGTTGAGAAAACATCACTGTCAGACCCTTTTCATACACCGCTCCTCCTGTGTCACTCTCATTGTAAATCAAATCTTCTATATACCTCAATCAATTAACGGCGCTCTCGATGACACGGTCATGTGACTCTCCTCTGCTGTTTCATTGATGGTCACATGACCTCTCTCCTCCTCCAATCAAAAGCTACACTTGAGGAGGAGGCGAAGTGGGAGGCGGAGAGCGGCTGGAACGAGCGGCGTTACTTGAGGTATTACAGGCTTCCATTTACATTGAGAGTGACTCAGGAGGAGCATTGTATGATAAAGGGCTGGCAGTAATGTTTTCTTAACTTTAAAGTATGGCAGCGCTGTCCCAGGGCCAGGAGAGGCGGGGCAGCCGGCCCTCCCCCCTCCCCCAATGAGTGGCACCTGGGGCGGACCGCCTGATCCCCACCCCCCCGTTGGCAAAACAATCAAATATTGGTGTATAACACGCAGGCACGGTTTACCCTATGTTTTCAGGGGGGAAAGTGCGTGTTATACGCCAATAAATACGGTATATTTCAACGGCTATTTGCCCCGAGTACCACTTTAATCTTCAAAGTGAGACTTCTTAACTTTTTCCAGCTGCAGAACATTCCGTTATAATTCACAGGGCCATGTGACCTGATCATTTATTTATATTTTTAGACATGCAATTTCAAGATCCTTCTTTCAGAATGTAATATCCACTCTAAGCTTTTAACTGAACTGCCTATTTCTGACTACAATGCTTTATGCTATCCTGGTTACATATTAATGGAGTTTACTCTTTGCAAGTTATAATTCACATTATGACACTTGAGTGATTAGTTTATTATACTGTGTGTACCTAAAACATTCTAAAAGCTCTTAAAATTCCCTCCCCCCTGTTATTTACCATGATTATCTTTCCAAATGCGTCAAGAAAAAAAAACACACCATCTTTGCCTTATATTAGAATGGAACAATGAGACTTGCTTCTAATAGTGCCTATCATGCCAGATGCAAATTTATCATCAATTTAGATATATTATTTCTGGACATGCATTTGCAGGTATAACCATGCAGCACTTGCCCAACAACCTTTTTAGGAGTGATGTTTATTGTTTAGTGGAAACAACAAGAACATTCAAAGGAACCTGTCAAGATAAAAATATGGGAACAGCCATTGCAGATTTATTTTTATTGGTTCAGGTTCTGTGATCCTTGTCCTTCTCTTACTACTTGATAATTCCTGGGAATGGAAGTTGAAAGTACGTATCACGCATTCCAGCAATAATGGTCACAAGCTGGTTCTAGGTTAGTGATTGACTATGTAGTGCAACAAGGATAAGCATCAGTCCTACAGCTTGCACCTTTAGCAGTTGAACACTAATGCCGTGTACACACGACCCGTTTTCCCGTCGGAATAAACTCTGAAGGTTTTTCCGACGGAGTTCCGACGGAGTTCCGACGGAGTTCCGCTGAAACTGTCTTGCCTACACACGATCACACCAAAGTCCAACCGTCTAGAACGCGGTGACGTACAACACATACGACGGGACTAGAAAAAGGAAGTTCAATAGCCAATAGCTGCCGTCTCGTACTTGCTTCAGAGTATGCGTAGTTTTTGGTCCGTCGGAACAACATACAGATGAGCGGTTTTCCCGATAGGAATTGGTTCCGTCAGAAATATTTAGAACATAATCTATTTCTAGGTCCGTCAGAATTTTAAAAAAAAAGTCTGACGAGGCACACACAATCGGACTATACGATGAAAAGATTCCATCTGACTTTTTCTGTTGGACATTCCGCTCGTGTGTACGTGACATAATACATCCATACCAACAGAGTCCCTTTTAAAGGTTAACTCCAATTTCATGGGGGAAAAAATAGCTAATTAAAACAAATAATATAGCATATACAATTGCTACACAAGCCATATTTTATTTGAATGTTATTAAAAAATACCTCCCTCAGACAATAATCCCCATCCTTCTCTCTTTCATGAAAATGTTCTGGGGATACACTCCTGTGGTTGAAGACAGAACCTTACTATTGTATCTCCAGTAATTTGTAGGCAAGGTCCATTAAGACATGGATGAGCGAGGTTGGGGTGGAGGAACTTGACTGGCCTGCACAGAGTCCTGACCTCAACCTGATAGAACACCTTTGGGAGGAATTAGGCCCCTTTCACACTGGGGCGGGAGTGGCATTGGCGGTAAAGCAGCACTATATTTAGCGCTGCTTTACCGTCGTAATAGCAGCGGTTTTCGGCCACTAGCGGGGCGGTTTTAACCCCCGCTAACGTGGTGTCACATTGATTTCAATGGGTAGGAGCGGTTTAGGAGCGGTGAATACATCGCTCCTTCACCGCTCCAAAGATGCTGCTAGCAGGACTTTTTTACCGTCCTGCCAGCGCACCGCTCCAGTGTAAACATCCCTTGTGACAGCAATAGGCACATGACAGGTATTCTTATGGAGGGATCTGGGCTCTATAATACCCCAAATCCCTCCTCTGCACTTAAAGTGATTGTAAAGTCTCATCTTAAAAAAACAAAACAAAAACAAACGTGTTATACTTACCTCCTATGTGTAGTAAATTTTCATAGGGCAGCCTGGATCCTCCTCTTCTCGTGTCCCTCTTCACTGCTCCTGGCCCCTCCCTCCTGTCGAGTGCCCCCTAAGCAAGCAGCTTGCTAGGGGGGGCACCCGAGTCAAGCTGCAGCTCAGTGTGTCCATTCAGACACGGAGCTGCTGTTCGCCCCGCCCCTCTTTTTCCTGATTGGCTAACTTACTTTGATTGACAGCCGCAGAAGCCAATGGCGCCGCTGCTGTATCTCATCAAATCAGGAGGAGTGTCCCAGATGGATGAGGGACTTGTGGACATCGCTGGACAGAGATGGGGCCTCAGATAAATATTGGGGGCTAGGGAGGCTGCTACACATAGAAGGCTTTTTATCTTAATGCATAGAATGCATTAGGATAAAAAAAACTTCTGCCTTTACAATTCCTTTACAAGCATTCAATACGCCAAGATCAGCATTTTTGAATACTTAAATTCTTTTTAAATTGACACCTTTAAGACTCCAGTAATCCGTAAGTGATGTCATGACATCACTTCTGGGTTACTACATCCGAGATCCGATTAAAGCCGATTCTGGCTTTCTTCGGGTCTCCAGCCAGCAGGCGGACATGCCAGCTGGTCGCTCTGGTCTCTCGGTGGGACGGGAAAGCACGGACGAGGGGCGGAAGATGTGGGAGGGAGGGTGCCCAACAATTGAGCTGCTGCTTAGCCGCATTGGTTGTTATTACAAGAGAACTGACCGTCGGCTCTAAAAAAGGTTAACTGAGTACTTGAAGTCAAATGACATACAGGTACATGATTTGGTGGCAAGTGGTTAAACACATGCATGTATGACATATTCCCCCAGCACCATTTGAACTGCATCTCATGGCAAAACTTTTTTTTAAATGTTGCATAGAGTAGAGAAGATGGAAACCCCTGTGATGCATTTTATTGCAGCATGTGTCCCACTAGGGAGCTTTTCCTTTACTTCCTCTACCAGAACTACAACAAGAAATGAGAGAAAAATCTCTCGAAAGCAAAGGGAAATCACCACTTTGACAGTTATCACCGGAACAGGTGTCACAACTGAAAGATTTTCCCTCTATTTCTGTTACAGTGACAACTATAACATTTTGGATTTGCCATAAGTTACTTTCCTGTTGCTAGTGTTCACTAAATTATGAAGAGAAGAGAATCTCCCCAGTGGGGACATGGACAGCAATACAAACATGAAAAGTTTAAGGGTGTTCTAGTAGGATAGGTTCATCTGGTAGTGAGTGTTTCTTTCAGGTTGCTCTCTGTAGAACAGGAGACAAGTTGAGTTATATCTCAGTGTGTTAGGTCCAGAATAATTTCTTATGTGTAGTCTTTTGAACGCCATAAAACCAATATATCTTGGAAGACAGGCTGGCTTGGAGTGTACAGCTGCATCAGAATCATCCAGGATGACAAACCAATGACTGGAGGTGCTCTGAACTACAATCCTTCTGAAGAGATTTACAAAGGAAGCACCTATATCTGTATTTTTATTGTGAATGTATCTGTTTGCCTAGAGCAAAGCTTTAACTAAAACAGATTTACGTCAATTCTGTTCTTATTTTGTTAAATGATGTAAATCTTTATTTTACAAATCAGCTTTCCATATAGGGTACACCCATGATCTTACAAAGCATTATGCTTTTTCTAAAGAGAGCGACCATAGCAATGGCTGTTTTCTTTCAGTCTATCTCTAATTAAAACTCAATCTTATTCCCTCTAAAGAGAGTGGGCTGGGAGGAAGGGGGTGAGGAGTCATTGTGTACACTGTGATCAACAGACATTTTTTTTTTCAAGATAAAGTTTTTTAAGGTTATACACATAAATACAGGCAAATCACCAATATAGGTAAAGTACAGTGTACAATCAGCAATAACAAGAATTAACAATCATCAAATAAAGTTAGAAATAAAATGTGTGGTACACTCTAAAATATACAAAATAAAAAAATAGTAGGTAAGTTCAGTAGAGACATAGCAAGTTATAAAAAAAAGGTGATCTTCCATGTGTGTGTCGAGTCTAATCATTAATATTCCTAGAATGGTTATATTATGGTAAGAACGTCAAAACAAATAATAGGGTTGGAAAACTTGGGGTTTTAAGTCTTCCCTTTATTGCATAGATGGATCCGTGTATGAGAGTCAAAATGTTAAAGTTCATCTGATACATGTATCCTAATATCACATTTTGTGTTAATGCAATAATGTTTAGAGTTTACCATATCTTAGTGTATATGGTCAGAAAGGAGAATTTTGTATAGATAATGAAGGACAAGGGTAGGGTAGGCTATCTACAGTTCCCTAGCTTAATAGTGAGCAATCTGTATAGCTTCTAATGGGAGATTTTCAGGTCTGGGGAACCAGATGTGGTAATATTTCATAATAGTAAGTTTCTCATGTATGTGTTATAATCTTGTTTCCAATAACATGTCTGGGAAATCAGGGGAGAAAACGGATAAGGGGTAAAGACATAAGGGGTATTTTAATTGAGAAGTTGGGAATATTCAGAGGTTGTTTGAAAGCGTTGCCAGCATGCCCACGTTTTCCTATATTTTGTAGAAAAATCGTGGTCTTGGTGTTCTTCCATTGAAGCTATTTTGTTTACTCTAGTGATCCAATTAGCAATAGTAGGTGGATTAGTAGATTTCCAGAGAGTCGGTATGCAAAGTTTTGCAGCCCTAATGAGATTTTGGGCCAATGATTTATAGTAGGTTTATATTGGTAAAGTGGAGTGATGAAGTAAAGCTTGGGCAGGTGAGAAGTCTAATTTTAAAGTTGTAATTTGGGTTATATATCTGAATACATCAGTCCAGAATGTGATAATCCGGGGACATTCCCACCAAATGTGAAGAAGTGATACTTCTTCGGTATGACATCTCCAGCAAGTAGGGGAAGTTTCCGGTTTGAATTTGTGAAATTTGAGGGGGGTGTTATACCATCTGGAGAATAGTTTAAAACCATTTTCATGGGCATTCACATTAATCGAACCTTTGTGTATGTTAGTGTAAATCCTTTCCCAATCAGTAACAGACATTTTTATAGTAAAGCAATTTAAGATAGTCTTTTTATTGCTTTGTATTACATTGACTTTACCAGTTACTGATTTCATGCACAATACTCCATACACTTGTACAGATCTATCACGTACTTGGTAGCAGAACCTGATATGATGAGGAAGGCCTCTCTTACACCTCTGACTCGGGGCCCCTAATAGTGAAGACAGGGGGCACAGGAGTACAGGGTGGCACGAGTGCTTGTAGGTCTTGCTAGCAGCAGAGCACGTGTCCACGCTGGACAGGGAAAGTCATCAGATGGCTTCAGCAAGCAGGCAAGAAGTTGGTACTGGCGATAGTAGACAGAGTAGCAAAGTCAGGCAGGCCGGGTCATTCACAGATGGGATGGATCGGGTACAGGGCACAGCCAAAAGCATGGTCAGGAAACAAGCCAGGTCTGGAACCGATCAGTGAAGCATGAGCCAAAGGAGCAGACAGAAGCGGAGGTCAGGGGACAAGCCGAGGTTGATGCAGGTGGAGTCCAGAGAATGGTAAAGCCGGGTCAGCAACTCGGAGCAGCATATATATTCAGGGATCACAGGTTACACAGGAGGCTGAAGACAAAGCAGCACTGATCCTGAGCACTGGCTGAGTTTAAAAAGCCAACTTGGTGCCAGCATCTGTCACAGGTGCACGCAAGCACCGGTGCATATGTATTAGCCAATGCCCAATTCTTGTGAGCACAAATAGGAATATGTTTAGCCTGTGCACAGATGGAGTTATCTTGCCTACTGGTATGCCCATCCTGACAATATCCTCAAACTAAGTTTAACTAACAATAAAGTGCTCATCTATATTTACAGTGGCTATAAAAAGTCTACACACCCCTGTTAAAATGTTATGTTTCTGTGATGTAAAATTTTTTTCCACCTTTAATGTTACTTATAAACTGTGCAACTCAGTTGAAAATCAAACTGAGGGAAGTAAAAATAAAAAAATAAAATAATATGGTTGCATAAGTGTGCACACCCTTAAACTAATACTTTGTTGAAGCACCTTTTGATTTTATTACAGCACTCAATCTTTTTGGGTATGAGTCTATCTGCATGGCACATCTTGATCATCTTGGTAATATTTGCCCACTCTTCTTTGCAAAAACACTCCAAATCTGTCAGATTATGAGGGCATCTCCTATGCACAGCCCTCTTCAGATCACCCCACAGATTTTCAATGGGATTCAGGTCTGGGCTCTAACTGGGCCATTACAAAACTTTAATATTCTTCTGGTGAAGCCATTCCTTTGTTGATTTGGATGTATGCTTTGGGTCTTTGTCATGCTGAAAGATGAAGTTCCTCTTCATGTTCAGCTTTCTAGCAGAGGCCTGAAGGTTTTGTGTCAATATTGACTGGTATTTGTAACTGTTCATAATTCCCTCTACCTTGAATAAGGCCCCTGTTCCAACTGAAGAAAAACAGCCCCAAAGCATTATGTTGCCACCACCATGCTTCACTGTGAGTATGGTGTTCTTTTGGTGATGTGCAGTGTTATTTTTGCACCAAACATATCTTTTGAAATTATTGCCAAAAAGTTCAACCTTGGTTTCATGAGACCATAACACATTTTCCCACATGCTTTTGGGAGACTTCAGATGTGTTTTTGCAAAATTTAGCCGGGCTTGGATGTTTTTCTTAAGAAAAGGCTTCTGTCTTGCCACTGTACCCCATAGCCAAGACATATGAAGAATACGGGAGATTGTTGTCACATGTACCACACATCCAGTACTTGCCAGCTATTCCTACAGCTCCTTTAATGTTGCTGTAGGCCTCTTGGCAGTCTCCCTGACCAGTTTTCTTCTCATCTTTTCATTAATTTTGGAGGGACGTCCAGTTCTTGATAATGTCACTGTTGTGCCATATTTTCTCCACTTGATGATTACTGTCTATACTGTGTTCCATGGTATATCTAATGCCATGGAAATTATTTTGTACCCTTCTCCTGAGTGATACTTTTTAACAATGAGATCTCTTTGATTCTTTGGAAGCTCTCTGCGGACCATGGATTTTGCTGTAGGATGCCACTAAGAAAATGTCAGGAAAGACCTACTAGAACAGCTGAACTTTATTTGGGGTTAATCAAAGGCACTTTAAATGATGGCAGGTGTATACTGACTCCTATTTAACATGAGTTTGAATGTGGTTGCTTAATTTTGAACACAGCTACATCCCCAGTTATAAGAGGGTGTGCACACTTATGCAACCATATTATTTTTTATTTTTACTTCTCCCCTAAAAGATTTCAGTTTGTTTTTCAACTGAGTTGTACAGTTTAAAGGCCACATCAAAGGTGAAAAAAGTTCTGAAATGATTTATCTTTGTCTAATTTTTTTTACATCACAGAAACCTGACATTTTAACAGGGGTGTGTAGATTTTTATATGCATTGTATAACATCGGGAAAGGTTTGAGCACTGGGTTATTTCTCAGACTGCCTCTATTACAATGTACAAAAAGGCATTTTTGCCCTTCATTCAATCTCCCTGACTCCGAGTTTCCTGGACTTTAAACTTTTTTTTCAGAATGCAACATGAATAGTAAATTGAATTTTGGAAACTTTTATTGTCTTTTAATAAAAATCTCTAATCATATATTTTTAAATGCTGAAAACCCTAGCATAGTTTACTAAGAAATATCTGCGTCATGTTTGCTTTGAGTTTTTGAAAACCTTTATTTTTGAAGTTGAGAGATCCATATTTAATGGATGAACCCTTGCATCCCAAGGTGGCACTACAAAGAACATTGTGACAACGACATCATACTGAATAATTGCACCTTAGAGATCACTGGATTTATCTTTCCTGTGTAAAGTTCCCAAAACATCACTGATATCCCCTAGTGTTCTCAATGTCACTTTGCTGCCAAGAGTAAGACAACCTAATTTATGTTCTTTGCTCAGTCTTTGAATTTGTTTTATTTTATTTCTGGACAGTAACAGTATATACAGTAGGACTGTCCCCTGTTCCTTTATCCTTTCAGTTGAAAGAAGTCCCAATACATATTTTGGGTGGAGGAAATGTGCCGAGGTATTTCTGTTAACATTATCTGAACAGTTTTTTCAGTGGCATGCTGCTTCCAACTGTTAAACTTATTTTTTTGGGTCAGCTAGCCAACCACTATGTTTTTAGGTTGTGGGAGGAAACCTTTGCTGATACACAAAAATTGTACAAATGCTGATCAGAACTATAAGACAAGAGCTCTTAGCCACTGCAGTATCACTCCTATGGACCCAAACTGCATTTTTGATCTAGGTCATATATTTAGAAAATATGGAAGCCAAAGGACCAACATGAAAGCCACGCATGTAGATAGAGGTTTCCTTTAACTACCTGTTCTTGTTTAGTAACTGGATAAATAATTTAAATGTATGTTTCATTGTTTTTAACCTAGTAGTGGATAAGGCATATCTAGTTTACCCCCTTAAGGTCCGCCCTACAGCAGTTTTACTGCTACAGGGCGACACCTGTGCGTCGGATCACGTATATATATATATATATATATATATATATATATATATATATATATATGTGTGTGTGATATGTTATCCGACTCTTAGGTAGTGGGCTCGCATGCCCACCTATCGGCGTGTACCATGGACCCAATGTCTGCCAGCACCCGCTGATCATCAGGCAGAGAGGCAGACCGGCAGTCTGCCTATGTAAACAAGGCATATCGCTGTTCTGACAGGAGGGAAGGGATAGTTTGTAGGCACTATAATGTTTGCACAAACCAATCAATATACGCTAATTGGGATCTATTTTATCCAAAAATATGTAGCAGAATACATACTGGTCTAACTTTATGAAGAAATTCGATTTTTTTCAATTTTTTTATTGGAAGTCTTATGCCCTGTACACACGATCGGACATTCCGACAACAAAATCCCATGTTTTTTTTCCGACGGATGTTGGCTCAAACTTGTCTTGCATACACACTGTCACACAAAGTTGGTCGGAAATTCCGAACGACAAGAACGCGGTGACGTACAATGCGTACGACGGGCAGAGAAAAATTAAGTTCAATAGCCAGTGCTGCTCTTCTGCTTGATTTGGAGCATGCGTGGCACTTTGTGCGTCGTAATTCTCTAAACACGATCGGAATTTCCAACAACGGATTTTGTTGTCGGAAAATTTGAGAACCAGATCTCAAATTTTGTGTGATGGAAATTTCGATGGAAACTGTCCAATGGAGCCTACACATGGTTGGAATTTCCGACAACAAGCTGCGATTGCACATTTGCCGTTGGAAAGTCCGACCGTGTGTATGCGGCATTACAGCAGAAAAAATTGTCTGTCTATTTTAGTTTATAGCGCAAAAAATAAAAAAATGCAGAGGTAATCAAATACCACCAAAAGTAAGCTTGTACATTTTATTTGGGTAGAGCATCGCACGGCCGCGCAATTGTGAGTTTAAGCAACGCAGTGCCGCATTTTGCAAAAAAAATGACCTGGTCATGATCACACACATCGGTTGGACTTGATGAACATTTTTCATACCTAGAGTTTGCTCCCCTTCATACTGTATTTTCCAACTGTTTTCTGATTTAGTCCTAACATATCACCATCCCATTTTCTTCACCCATTCTCCCAATCTCTCTACACATACATTTTATTTAATGTGAATAGTGATTTTGTATATAACATCTTTACTTATTTATTTTATTCAGTGATTTTGTATATAATATTGTCAGTTATTAATTTTTTAGGTACATATGAAATATTTCTTATGACTTTTATATTTTCTAATGCAACAAGAGGGATGAGCTCTCAGCTGCCTATAAAATGGCTCCCAGGATCTCCTTAGCTCCGCTGTTGGTACAAGCCTGCTGCTTAAAAGTTCAGTAGTTAAACTGGGAAATATAAACACAAGTGAATAAGTCAGAGAAATGTCTCCCCTACCCTGCTCTCTTGTGTCATGGCTGTATGTTTTTGTTCAAATATTTCTTTATTTATAAGTAAAGTAAGGTACACAGGAATGAGGACAGTTGGTATCATACATATTCTTAGGGCGCCATGTACATCATAGTTACATAGTTACATAGTTAGGTTGAAAAAAGACACAAGTCCACCCAGTTCAACCACAAAAAAAAACAAAAAAAAAAACAATATCATACAATCCTATATACCCAATTCTATACCCACAGTTGATCCAGAGGAAGGCGAAAAACCCCAGAAGAGCATGATCCAATTTGCTTAAGCAGGGGAAAAAATTCCTTCCTGATCCCCCGAGAGGCAATTGGATTTTCCCCGGATCAACTTTACCTATAAATGTTATATTATGTACATTTAGGAAATAATCCAGACCTTTCTTAAAGCAATCTACTGAGCTGGCCAGAACCACCTCTGCAGGGAGTCTATTCCACATTTTCCAAGCTTACTGTGAAGAAACCTTTCCGTATTTGGAGATGAAATATCTTTTCCTCTAGACGTAAAGAGTGCCCCCTTGTCCTCTTTGTTGACTGTAAAGTGAATAACAACACCAAGTTCACTATATGAACCCCTTATATATTTGTACATGTTGATCATATCCCCCCTTAATCTCCTCTTATCAAGGGTGAATAAATTCAGTTCCTCTAATCTTTCCTCATAGCCTAGCTCCTCCATGCCTCTTATCAGTTTGGTTACCCTTCTCTGCACTTTCTCCAGTTCCCCGATATCCTTTTTGAAAACTGGTGCCCAAAACTGAACTGCATATTCCAGATGAGGTCTTACTAATGATTTGAACAGGGGCAAAATGATATATCTCTCTCTCTCTGGAGTCCATACCTCTCTTAATACAAGAAAGGACTTTGCTTGCTTTTGAAACCGCAGCTTGGCATTGCATGTTATTATTGAGCTTGTGATCTACCAAAACCCCCAGATCCTTCTCCGCTATGGATCCCCACAGTTGTACTCCCCCTAGTATGTATGATGCATGCATATTCTTACCCCCAAGTGCATAACTTTACATTTATCAACATTAAACCTCATCTGCCACATAGTCACCCAATAGACAGAGCATTGAGGTCGGTTGTAAATTGGAGACATCCTGTAAAGACGTTATTCCACTGCATAGCTTGGTGTCATCTGCAAAGACGGAAATGTTACTTTTGATCCCAGACCCAATATCATTTATAAAGATATTAAAAAGTAAGGGTCCCAGCGCTAAACCTTGGGGTACACCCCTGATAACCTTAGACCATTCAGAGTAAGAATCATTAACCACTACTCTCTGAATTCTGTCTTTTAGCCAGTTTTCTATCCATTTACAAACTGACATTTCCAAACCTGTAGACTTTACCTTACACATGAGCCGTGTGTGCGGAACTGTATCAAATGCTTTTGCAAAATCCAAGTATACCACATCCACTGCCACCCCTCTGTCCAAGGTTTTACTTACCTCCTCATAAAAAGAAATCAGGTTTGTCTGACAACTTCTGTCTTTCATGAATCCATGCTGTCTGTTGCTTAAAATATTTTTTTCCTGCAAGAACTCGTCTATGTGGTCTTTTATTAATCTCTCCAGTATCTTCCCAACTATAGAAGTTAAACTAACAGGTCTATAGTTACTTGGTAAAGACTTTGTTCCCTTTTTAAATATAGGCACCACATTGGCCCTGCGCCAAACCAGTGGTACTATTCCTGTCATTAATGAGTCCTTAAAAATTAGATACAATGGCTTTGAAATTACAGAGCTCAATTCTTTTAGGATCCGTGGGTGGATGCCATCAGGTCCAGGTTCTTTATCCACCTTTATTCTGTCTAAATATTTCTGGACCATATCACCTTTGAGCCATCGCGGATTTGGGGCTGTGTCACTACCACCCCCATTATGGACATGAGCTCCCCCCTGCTCCTTTGTATACACAGAGCTGAAGAAAGTATTTAATAAATTAGCTTTCTCTTTGTCCCCAGTCACACACTCTATATTATTTTGTATTATTTTTGCCTACATGCTTAGACTTGACCTTTTTACATTTAATACATTTGAAGAATTTTTGGGGGTTTGTCCTACTATCTTTTGCAATCTGTCTTTCGTTTTGAATTTTTGCATCCTTGATTTCCTTTTTACATATTCTGTTATATACTTTGTAACATTTAAATTACACTAGTGTTTCTTCATTTTTATATTTTTAAAAGCTCTTTTCTTATACCGTAGTTTATAGATTTTTTTAACTTTGGCCGTGAGCCACATAGGTTTTATTTATAGCCTTTTAAGCTTATTGCCCATGGGAATATACTTTGCAGTGAGCTCACAAACAGTCTTTTTGAAGAATTCCCATTTCTGTTCTGCCCATTGATGCCAATATTCTCTCACAGTCTAAGTCCTGGAGAGCAGCCCTCATCCTTGGAAAATTTGCTCTCTTGAAATTAAGTGTTTTTATCTTTCCCGTATGTGATTTTTGCTTATAGCTAACATCAAATGAAATCATGTTATGGTCACTGCTACCCAGGTGTTCCTTTATCTGAACATTAGTAATACGCTCTGCATGGTTTGAGATTACCAGGTCCAACAGAGAATCATTCCTAGTTAGGGCCTTAATAAACTGGACCATAAAATTGTCCTGTAATAGGTTTATACATTTTTTCCCTTTAACTGTCCCAGCAGTGCCATTACTCCAGTCAATTTCTGGGTAGTTAAAATCCCCCATTATTATCACTGTCCCAGCCCTTGCAGCCCTTTCCATCTGTGCAAGGAGCTGAGTCTCCACCTCCTCATTAACATTGGGAGGTCTATATCAAACTCCAATGATTAACTTTGAACTACGCACATCTGTATGCAGTTCCACCCATAATGCTTCAGACTCATCACACTCTCCATCCACCAGGTCCTCTTTCACACTCGCTTTGAGATCACTTCTCACATACAGACAGACCCCTCCACCTTTCCTTTTTACTCTGTTTTTCCGAAAGAGTGCATAGCCAGGAATTTTAATAGCCCAGTCATGTGAGGAATGAAGCCAAGTTTCAGCAATACCGATTACATCATAGCTCTCCTGATGCACCAGAGCTTCCAACTCACCTATTTTGCTTGGCAGACTTCTGGCATTGGTGAACAAACACTTTTTTTTTTTTTTTTTTCTTGAAAATAGTTTTTTATTGTACAAACGGAAATATAACAGTCAAGAAGATACCATCTGAGAGACACTTCAGTAAGGCACATCCGCCACTGTAGCATATACAACATGTCAACAAAAATATAGTTCTCTCATACAATCATGTACATTACTTTATTTTTTTTTCCCCCTGAACAACTTAAACAATGCCCCAACTGCTCCTACCCGTTTAACCCTTGTTACACCTGCCCCTCCCCCCCCCCCCCCTTCGTCTCTCTGCGTTCACTGCCCACGTATCCAATAGTCCTCAATTCTCTCCTGAATGAGGGAGAGATCACCAGACCATATCGACATATTTTTCCCGCTGAGATTCTGTTTGTCATGCTGTTAGCGATCTATTAATTCCATACCAATACATTATCTTGCATTTTTTTCCTGAGGCTTACATTAGGCGATTTCCCGGAGATAGTACCTGGGTGATGCCATTTAAACTTCCTCTTCCAAAGTGTATTCAGATTCCACCCACCTAGACCACACCTTCCTAAATTTCTTAGGTGCACCCCTAGCTTCATAGGTCATTTTGTACATTTGGACATCCGCATTAACCACCTTTAGCCACATTCCCATTGTCAGCTGTTCTTCATAGATCCACCTCCTGGCGACAAGTTTTCGTACTGCAAAATACAGGAGTCTGAGAAACAATTTTGTGTGAGCGTTCATCTCCTCCTGATCAAATACCCCTAGAAGGCATCGTAGGGGTGAACAGATATTCGGCAGATCAAATTGTTCTGAAATAAAGTCAGTAACCTGAGACCATAGCGGCCTAATTTTGGCGCATTCCCACACCATATGAAGAAAATTGCCCTCTCCACTCATACATTTATGACATAATGCTGAATCCCTTTTCCTCATCTTGTACAACCTCTGTGGGGTATAATAAATCTGGTGTAAGAATTTAAGCTGGATCATCTTATCCGTAGATGATATAACCGTCCGTAGATAGGATTCCGTGACCTCCTGCCACATTTCCCCTGATAGCTCTGGTATGACCGCCACCCATCTTGCTTGAGCCTTAGACGAGGTTCCCAATTCCTCCGGCCCCACTGCTCTATAATACCTAGATATCTTCTTAGTCGGGTCTGGGTCTATTAGTATCCTTTCCAGGCCTGTATTTTGTACTTTCGGCTTGGCACTTCCGAACTGCGCAATCGCCGCGTGTCTTAATTGCGCATATCTGAAGGACCATGTCCCAGGTACATTAAACTGTTCCCTCAACTGTGCGAAGGTAGATATATTTTCTTCCTGGCATATGTGATGAAGATATTTCACTCCATATTTTGCCCACGTCACCTGTCCGTCCGGTATCTTAAGGAATTCTCCCATAGACTTATTGCACCATAGGGGGCTATTTGGAGATAGCCAAAGCGGCTCATCCTTTCTCCGCTGCGCGCAGATATGGAAGATTCTCCCGGGTAATGCCATAACCGATCCCACCTTCCATCCCGGGATACCTTTCCTATACACCATATTCTGCAACGTCTCCTGTGAAGAGGCAACCGCTGCCTCCAACAACATGGTGGCGTTCTGAGTTTGGGGGAGAAATCTCCACTGTAGGAAAGATAGCTGGGATGCAAAAAAATAGGATCGCAGGTCCGGGAGTGCCATACCTCCCTGTATGACAGGCGACTTTAAAATTTTTAACGACAACCTGGGGGCTCTCGTCCCCCATAAAAGACTCACAATAATGGAATCGATGAGCTTCAAAGTCCGTAGGGTCACAAACACCGGGGAATTAGAGAGGATGTACAGAAACTTGGGGAGAAAGACCATCTTAAAAAGGTTAATTCGCCCCATCAGCGTAAGCGGTAAGTTCCGCCATTTCTGTACCTTCTCCCGAAACCCCCTGATAATAGGCGACAAGTTAGCTTCCAAAAATCCAGATATGGGCAGCTGGATATCAATCCCCAGGTAGCGAAAGGTAGACGAGACCGGAATAGGGCATCCCATCGGAGCCACTACTCCAGTATCTATCGGGAACAGGGCTGATTTAGTCCAATTTATTCTAAATCCAGAATAATCCCCAAATTTCTGTATCAGCTGAAAAGCCCCCGATAGAGAGGGTCCCGGGTCTTGCAGATAAAGCAGCATGTCATCTGCGTAGAGAGATACCCTCTCTTCAAACGCCCCTATCCTCAGCCCGGTCAGAGCAGTAGTGGATCTCAGTCTTGTCGCAAGAGGCTCTATGGCCAAGGCAAACAAGAGGGGTGAGAGCGGGCACCCCTGCCTCGTCCCTCTAAACACTGAAAAAGGGTCTGAGATAATGCCATTCACTCTTACCCTGACCAGTGGATCTGTGTATAACAATTTCACCCATGAAATAAAAACAGGGCCAAAGCCGAATGACTCCAGTAGACGGAACAAATACGCCCACTCCACTGAGTCAAACGCCTTTTTTGTATCTAAGGATGCGATAACTCTGGTCCCAGAATTATCATGCTCTGTCTGTAAGTTTATAAAAAGTCTCCTGATGTTCATTTGGGTGCATCTTCCCTGTATAAAGCCCGTCTGATCTGCGTCTATCAGCTTCGGAATGACCGTTTGCAATCTCTCTGCCAGTATTTTTGCCAGGATTTTGGTATCTGCATTCATCAGCGAGATCGGACGGTAGGAATCACACATCTTGGGGTCCTTCCCCCCCTTGGGGATCAGGACAACCAGGGCCTCTCTCATGGAAGGAGGTAGCCTACCATCCGACCTCGCCGCGTTGAATACTTTCAACAACCTGGGTGCCAGAACATTGCGGAAGGTATGATACCATTCCGAGGGAATGCCATCCAAACCTGG
Organism: Lithobates sylvaticus; assembly: GCA_028564925.1. NCBI lineage: Eukaryota > Metazoa > Chordata > Amphibia > Anura > Ranidae > Lithobates > Lithobates sylvaticus. The sequence goes on from CM053030.1 coordinate 86,678,105, forward strand.
GGATTTTCGAGGGGCAAAGGAGGCTATTGCTCCTTCCACCTCCTCCACCGTTATACCCGCTTCCAGAACACTATTTTCATCCCCCGATATTGTTGGGAGGTCCACCTCAGCCAGATACTCCTCTAGCGCCCTATTGTCCTGTTGAGTCTGAGATTTATAGAGATCAGCATAAAACTGGGTAAACGTCTGAAGTATATCCATTGAATCGCAGACCTCTACTCCCCGTATGTCATAGACTGCGTTAATGTAGATCGGAACATATTCCGGTCGTGCCAGAAACGCGAGTAGTCTACCATTTTTATCTCCGAATTCAAATATACGTCTGCGCTGCGCAAGATTAAGCTTTGTAGTTCGGTCAGTCAATGCAGTCTGGTATTCTCGTGTTTTAGCTCTCAACAGCAGGAGCTTCTCTCTAGTGGGGACCCTAATGTACTCTGCTTCTGCCAATGTAGTCTCTGTCTCAATAGCTTGTACCGTAGATGCCAGCTGCTTTTTAAACCCGTTCACTTCTGCAATAAACACTCCTCTCAGAGTAGCCTTAAAAGTTTCCCATTGAAGAAGGGACTCAGCATTACCATTTTCGGCCCAGAAAAATTTCATAGCTTCATTGCATTTGATCAGAATATAATCTTCCTTAAGCCAGCTTGCTTCCATCCGCCACTGGCGTATACCTGGTTTGTGTCCCAGATTCAGTTCTAGCATCATAGGGGAGTGGTCTGAGAATGCCCTAGGCAAATATGAGACCTTCCCCACCAGCTCCATACCATCACCCACTGTCAGGATAGTGTCTATTCTGGAGAGCGTCTTGTGCGTTTCGGAATAACAGGAATATGCTTTAGTATCAGGATAATGGAAACGCCAGACGTCCGTAAATCCATGAGCAGACAACCATCCAGCCAGTGGGGCTGGTGATCCAACAGACGCCCCCAATCTGTCCAGGGCGGGATCCGCCACTGAATTAAAGTCACCCATAATGTAGATCCTCCCCTCCGCTATCTCATATGTCGCTTTAAGCATGTCATCTAAATGGGCCAGCGAGAAAGGAGGAGGGACATATAGGTTTACTATTGTTAAAAATTTGTTCATTACTTGGATCACTAGTACAACAAACCTCCCCTTCACATCAATCTTAATAGCATGTATAGAAATAGGCATAGATTTGGTGACCAACGTCGCCACCCCCCTTGCATAGGAGGAGTAACCGGCGTGGTATACCCCTGCTATGTGAGCCCTCTTTAAGGCGAGAACCCTGGAGCCCTGCAAATGTGTTTCCTGTAGAAGGATTAGGTGTGGCTTGTGCTTTTTAATATAGTCAAAAACCAGCGAACGTTTGAGTTTAGCATTAAGGCCTCTAACATTCCAGGCCATTACTTTTAGGTTTACCGCCATAGCAGCTTAGTATAGCAGGGTATCTCAACGTCCCATTCCCCAGCAAGCACATACCAGCAGGCTCCAGTTTTCTCCTCCCCACCACACCATGCAGAGCAGCCGCTCTGCAGCGGGCAATCGTCAATAGCTATCATGAACGCAGAGAGACCCAAAAAAACATGACCCCCCCCCCGACATAACAACCTTCCCGATCCCCCCTCCCCCCACCCGGTACCAAGCCCCAACCTGCCAGGCACTTTGTTCCCAAAACCATTGCAGCAAAAAGGCGCACAGAGATAGTGCGGCTTAACCTCTTATCCCACACCCCTCACCCAAAAGTGAACATTTGTATGCATGTAGCAATAAACAAAAAAAAACAAAGGCAAAAAGGGGGAGAGGAAGAAAAAAAAAAAACACCCTCTCCCCCCCTTTATTATTATACCAAAGGCTAGTGAAGACTGTCCGCTTGTCTCCTACTATCCTATGTGTCTCTGAGAGCGTTCCCTGGGTTCCTGTCAGGAAACCATGAGCTGAAAGAAAAAAAAACCGCAGCAGAAAAATAAAAAAACCAAATCATTAATAACCAAGAAATCAAGATTTGCAGGAGGTAGTAAGGAGATCCCTCCCCACCCCCCCTCAAAAAGGAGACATGGACCAAACCGTCCCCTTGGTGAAAAAAACCTTTTTTTCCAGGACTGCTAGGAGGTTAGGATATAGGATTCACATGGTGTCCATGTAGGTTTTCCACCCCTGTTACTGACAGTTCACCGGATCTTTGGGGGAAACAGTCCTTTAGGTAACAGAGTCTTATGGGTCAGAAAAACCCCGTAGGGAAAAAAAAACAGAAAGAGAGGAGAAAAGATTCCTCTTTCCTACAAATGGAAAAAAACTAGGGGGGGGGGGGGGAGACAGCAATTTCCACCGGCAGGCCTGCGGGTCACCCCAATACTCCCCCACACCCCCCTCAATGTGTCAGCTCAGATCGGCCCATATCACTAGGTGGAGCGCTGTGAACTACGTGCTCGAGGGCGCCCCCGCAGTTCCAGCCAGTCTGTGGCTTCAGCCGGGGTCGTGAAGAAATATGCTTTTCCATTATCCACAATGCGCAATTTTGCAGGGTATAGCATACTGTAGATCAAACTCAGCTCCCTGAGCCTCTTCTTCACAGGATGGAAAGACACTCTCTGCTTCTGAGTGGCAGCTGAGAAATCAGGATAGATGGATACACGATTTCCATTGTATTCTAGCCCAGGCCCTGTCCTGGCCTCCCGCAGAATGTTCTCTCGATCCCTGAAGTGTAGTATCTTGGCAATCATAGGTCTGGGGATAGCACCCTTTGGTGGTGCCTTGCCCGGGACTCGGTGCGCCCTTTCAACGGCAAACAGAGTAGTAAAGGTGCCTGGGGCCATATGCTCTTTCAGCCAACTCTCTAAAAATTCCTCAGGTTGCTTCCCCTCTGCCCCTTCTGGAAAACCGACCAGCCTGATATTATTTCTCCTCATGCGGTCCTCCATGTCCGCCATCTTTAAAGTGTGCTCAGAGAGGGTCTTTTGGGCGACGTGCACTTTAGTGGTCATGGGCCTAACAGTGTCCTCCAAGCCAGCAATACGGCGATCAGACGCCTGTGTTTTGTCCCTCAGCTTCTGCATGTCATTCTTCAGAAATGAGAACTCCATCTGCAACTGGCCAATATGATCTGTTAGTTGCTTCTGGCATCCCTGTATGGCGGCCATAATCTGCTTCAGGGACGGTTCTTCTCCCTCCTCCTCCTCCACCTCTCTGCCTCCCCTGTGCACTCGTGCATCCAGCCTGTCCAGGGAGTTTCCCCTGCGCTTTCGGGGTCCCCTGTGTGTGTCAGGACTCACCCGCTGAGATCGTGGGGACATCCCCTGTTCAGCATCCTCTTGCCTGTGCAGCAGCGGCGGCCAGTCCTCCTCCTCCTCCCCGCGCTCTTGCTGGGTGCCGGCGCCATCTTGGGATCCCCAGGCGAATCTAGCAAGCCGTTCTCCGGCCGTTTTTGGCCATGGCGGTCCGTATTTCACCATCCCAGTGTTGCGGGTTTGTCCCGCCGACATGCCCCAGCAGTCCTGGGTATTTTTGTGCGATCAGCTCGCAGGATCTCTGTCGGATCTGGAACCGGCAGGGGAGAGCTCCGACTCGAGCGTCCTCACATGCCGCTCGCTGGCTCCGCCCCGGTGAACAAACACTTTAATGCATTAATATATTTTGACCGGTCACATATTATCCTCTTGGGTGTTCCGAGATTGCAACTAGGACTTGCTTCTATACTTACCTTGGGTTTATGTGCTTTGGTTACCCTACTACTAATGCCCCTAATATTACCCTCTGGAATATGTTCCACGCTGACTATCTCTATCTCTGGACCCTCCCCCCCATTGCCTAGTTTAAAAACCCCTCTAACTTTTTGGCCATCCTTATTTCCAGCTGATCTTCACCCTCCTCATTTAGGTGCAGTCCGTCCCTTCTATAGTACCGGTTATCGACTGAGAAGTTGTCCCAGTCCTCCAGGAACCCAAACCCCTCCTTACTACATCAGCTCTTAAGCCACTTGTTTACTTCCCTAATCTCCCTCTGCCTTTCTGGTGTGGCTCGATGTACCGGTAGTATTCCTGAGAATACTACCTTGGAGGTCCTTTTTCTCAATTTAGCTCCCAAGTCCTTAAAATCATTCTTTAGGACACTCCATCTGCCTCTGACTTTGTCATTGGTGCCAACGTGCACCATGAAAGCTGGGTTCTCCCTAGCCCCTCCCAGTAATCTGTCCACCAGATCCGTGATGTGCTGAACCCGAGCGCCCGGTAGACAACATACAGTTCGGCGCTTTAGGTCATTGTTACAGATTGCCCTCTCTGTCCTTCTAAGAATTGAGTCCCCTACCACCAGAATCTGTCTTTCCTTTCCCTTCTCTCCCCCCCCACTCTCACTGGAGGAGTTCTTCCTCTGGCAGCTAGGAGAGTCCCTCAGCTCCAGCAGTGCTGGTCCCTGACTGGTTTCACCAATGTCACTCAATGGAGCATACTTATTGGGATGCTCCAGCCCTGGATCGGCCGCCCTGGCACTTCCCCCTCTACCCTTCCTGACTGTCACCCATCTACTATTTTCTAGTGCCTGCACCTCTTTGTCTCCACCCACCTCTGTGCTGGCCCCTGCCGGCACCTGCCGTGTTCTTTCCTGGCTCTCCTTTAGTGTGGAGAGTCTTCTCAGTGCTGACAGTTGCTTCCCCAGATTCAGAACCTGTGCTTACATTTTGCACAGCAGTATTCGCCCTTGATCAGATGATCAATGAACGCATACATGCTGCAAGATGTACACCGAGTCGCCTCTCCACGCGCGCCGGGCATCGTACCTATTAATTTAATGAGGATTAGAGATTATACCCAGTCCAAATTACCTAACAACTAGCTTCCTGACACTAACACCTGACACATCCAGTTAATATTTAACAGTGTTACAATATAACACAACACAACAATTTGTAAAAAAGGCTAGAGATGAAAATAACAAAAGAAAATTACAGTAGAATGTAAAAATGTAAAAAAGAAGGGGAGATGGTGGATAGAAGATGTACACAGGAAATAAAGGTGAAACATAAGGATTACAATATGTTCATTGTAGTTTTCAGATTAGAGAAATATGAAAGAAAACCCCAAATTGTCTCTAAGATGTGTATAGAAATGGATAAGTCCATAGTCACACAAGAAGAGATGTACAACAACTGGGGCACACAGAATTTGGGGCAGCTCTGCATGGTAGCCAGTCAGCTTCTAACTTCAGCTTACTCAATTGGGCTTTGACAATAAAACTTGGAAGCTGATTGGTTTCTATGTAGAACTGCACTAAATTTTGCACACTTCAGCTTTAGTAAATCCCACCCCCCCCACAGTGTTATCCCCTTGGCGCCGAGCGTTCGCATATATGCGGCCTCGGCTTTCGGGGGTTATACCAGGATGATGCCCGCAGCTGCCTGGTACCGTTTTTTAGAGCGGGCGATCGGCTTTCCAGGGATAACAACCGATGCAGCTAAAGGCCCCTCGATTGTTATCCTGGAGGAGCAGAAGGGGACATCCCCCCTCCCGCTGCTCTTACCGGGTCTCCCGTCCCACCAGGAAAACTGATCCTCGATCCGCCACTTCCGGCACCTAGAGACAGACTGTAACAAAGGCGTATATAAATATACAGTATTCAGAATCACCGTTTTCGGCAATCTGAATACTTTGAAGTGCAAAGGAGGGATTGGAGGTCTTTTAGACCCCCGATCCTTCCATAAAGAGTGCCTGTCACCACCTATTACTGTCACAAGGGATGTTTACATTCCTTGTGACAGCAATAAAAGTGATCACATTTTTTATTTTTTTTAACACAATTTAATAATATAAAAAGAAATAAAATAAATAAGGAATTTTTTTTTTAAAGTGCCATCGTCCAAAGTAAACGCATACGGAAGTCATGCCTGCATATGTAAATGGTGTTGAAATCATACATGTGAGGTATCGTCGCGATCATCAGAGCGAGCGCAATAATTCTAGCACTAGACCCCCTCTATAACTCTAACCTGGTAACCGTAAAAAAAATGTAAGCGTCACCTATGGAGATTTTTAGGTATCGTAGTTTGTCGCCATTGCACGAGTGCGTGCAATTAAAAAGCATGTCATGACATGTTTGGTATCTATTAACTTGGCGTAACATCATCTTTCACATTATACAAAAAAATTGGGCTAACTTTAATGTTTCGTTTTTTTTTAATTCAGGAAAGTGTCCCTTTTCCCAAAAAGTTGTGTTTAACCACTTGCCGACCGCTGTCAGCAAATATATACGTCGGCAGAATGGCACGGCTTGAAATTCCTGGCGTGCACGCACGCGCCGGCGCGTGCCTGTCGCGAGCTCCGTGACCATGGGAGCCGCGGACTCGATCGCCGCTGGGATACCCGCGATCGTGTCAGGGAGCTGAAGAACGGGGAGATGCCGATGTAAACAGCATTTCCCCCTGTTCTGCCTAGTGACAGGACACTGATCGTCTACTCCCTGTCATCGGGAGCAGCGATCAGTGTCGTGTCACTGCTAGCCCATCCCCCAGACAGTTAGAAACACTGCCCCAGGACACATTTAACCCCTCCACGCCCCCTAGTGGTTAACCCCTTCACTGCCAGTGACATTTTTACAGTAATCAATGCAATTTTATAGCATTGATCGCTGTATAAATGACAATGGTCCCAAAAATGTGTCAAAATTGTCCGATGTGTCCGCCATAATGTCGCAGGCACGATAAAAATCGATGATCATCGCCATTACTATTAAAAAAAAATATTAATAAAAATGCCATAAAACTATCCCCTATTTTGTAGACGCCTAAACTGAGGGAAAACTATTTTTTTTTACATATATTTTTGGGGGATATTTATTATAGCAAAAGTTAAAAAATAATGTTTTTTTGTTTATAGCGCTAAAAATAAAAACTGCATAGGTGATCAAATACCACCAAAAGAAAGCTCTATTTGTGGGAAAAAAAGGACGTCAATTTTGTTTGGGAGCCACGTCGCACGACCACGCAATTGTCAGTTAAAGCGACGCAGTGCTGAATCGCAAAAAAGTGCTCTTGTCAGGAAGCGGGTAAATCCTTCCGGGGCTGAAGTGGTTAAAACACTGCTGCACAAATACTGTGTGACATAAAATATTGCAACAATCGCCATTTTATTCTCTAGATTCTCTGCTAAAAAAATGTTTGAGGGTTCTAAGTAATTTTCTAGCAAAAAATACGTATTTTAACTTGTAAACATCAAATGTCAGAAATAGGCTTAGGCGTGAAAGGGTTATGCAAACATATCATTGAAGGCCATCTGCTCACAAATAGATGGATTTATGATTGTATAGCTAAGGCTCTGAAACTATCAGTGTCTCTATGAGCTCTCCAACATGTCCATAAGGTACAAGTTTTTTTCAGGTTTTTACTGTTCTCGGTCACCAGAGTCTCCAATAACATTATATCACTGAGTATCTGGGCCTGCTCCAAAATACGAGGGGAAGGAAGATGATTTCCATTGTCAGCATATGGATACTCAAGTTTTTTGCTTTTAGAAATGGATCCAAAAATCATCAATAGAAGAGCTACCTCAGGGGAAGTCACTACATCTGCAATACACATAGCATTTTATCTATCGAAAATTTCTACACCAAAATGCATAGATTATACAGCATCTGAATGCAGCATCATATAAATATAGGAGCCATCAGCTTTCATACACCTGCAACAAATCCTCGGGTTGAGGGGAAAATAGGATTCAAATCTAAACTATAGAGAGATAAGCTTATAGTTTTTTTCCTGAAAAAAATGAACATAGATCATTTCTGTGCCCTTTATTAAATGTTTTAGTTAAATTTAAATTTCTTTAAAATTGAACCACAGCCATTATAATTTCATTTTAATTTGGATTGGCAAGTACTCATATTCAAACACTGTTATGAAATTAGGTAGTTGCAGAGTTAGCAGAGTTAGTTTTAAGAGAGAGTCACTGGTACTGTACTAGCATACCGTAGAACTGTAGCAAACTGTAGAAAATGAAATAATGTAAGACCTACTTAGCTTACACATTAATAGGTGGATAGAGCCTAAAAATGTATATTGAAAAAAAAAAAAACATATAAACATTTTTATGCTTAAAACAAAAAAATAAAAAAAATTGCATCCAGTTTCAAACATTATCTTGGCATTTTGTAAATAAAGAATCATCTTAAGAAAATCTTCAGCGCTTATAATAAGTTGAATTATAATAATTCTGAGTTTAATAAAAGATCAAGCACAAATTAACCGTATGAACAACTTTTGTGTTGAATAATACTTAATCCTCTAGTGATGAACAATAAACCCAAACTGTTCTGATTTTTTTATTTTTTTTTGGTGACAGAGTCATGGGACATTTTCATTATTTATTCAGGCTGTGTCACGCGTACATAAATTTATATTTTCAGAAGGAATGACTAATTAGCACATATGCCGAGTCGTCTCATGCACAACTGGGAACTCTACTCACTGCTTTCTTATTTTTTCTATTTGCCCAAAGTAAGCCCAAGATGAAAATTGAGAATGATGGTTTGAGAGTAGTTTCCATGTTGTGATGAACATGTTAGGAAGAAATGAAAGACACCAGTCCTTTAATGACATAAAATCCCAGTGCATCTGTCCAATGAGATTGTACAAGGAACAACATTCAATAATAAGTATACTGATATACATTTATAGAGCTGAAATTATGTTACTTTTTTTGGAGGATTTATGAGGCACATAATTATTGGACTTATTGTTATAATTTTATAGATATACTTTATGGATTAATTTATAGATATATATTATATGGTATACTATCAATTAATAGCCCATAAGACTATTGATTAATGATAGGTTTTACAACAATAAAAAGCATCACCATGTAAATATAGAAAACGTTTAGTTTATAAATGTCATTAAATATTTTTTTTAGCTTTGCTTATTAACTGCCTGAATTCTGTATCTCAGTAATTGTAAACGATTATCGTGTAAAGTAACCCATTCTGTTTAAAATAGGAATGAAAGGCAAACCATTGGTGTATAGACATAATAAAACCCATTATAAATACCTTTTTTTAAGTGATCACATTCCCTCTGTTCTCAACTGTATAAGAGCTTGGGAGGGGGGGGGTGGAGGAGAAGACTCAGCACACTGAGCCTCCCAGTAAATGGATGTGCAGTGGGGGCGTGTCATCAGGACAAGTCTGATCATTGGATGAGAGTATCCTGAGTTCCCAGCATAGCTAGAGAACTGACCATGGTGTGCTCTCCTGCTTGGTGTGGTCAGTTTTTATTAGGAAAGCAAGGGAAGTGGGAACTAGCAGGAACACCAGGGATTTCACATAAAGGAAGCAAAGGAAGCAATACAAAGAGAACAGGATACTTTCTCATACAAGTACATGGTACAGCAAGCACATATCAGGAATATGATGTATTGGGGTAACAAACGCTTTACGTTCAGTGCTGCTGCTGTGCAGTTTCTTACTTTATGAAAGAATATGGTTCCAAATCAGCGCCTCCATAGCAAACAGCACTAGAGATTTTTCTTACTCTGACATGGACAAATGTACCAGGTCAATGCTGGGATAAACTAGGCATACCAGCCATGGCATTTTTGGGTTGCATGCTCTACCTGGCACTGGTTGCTGGAGGACCTAATTCACTGCTCATGCATTAGCAGTGCCCACTAGGGTTACTCTTGCCAATGAGAATGTCCATTTTGCAAATTAATGGTGGCATGGGAGTTACGTCTGTGGATTTACTCAAGTAACAGGGCATGACTATTAAGCTAATGGTCACTAGTAGTCTATGAAGATTGTGTGGTGGTAACATGGAGTATACAGAATTCCAAACTCTGAAAATTTTTGTTTTGCGATGAGTCATGCAGTGCAGCAGGGTGCCGCAGTGCACTGCTCTGCAGCAGAGTTATATATATAGTGATTTGGTAATGAAAAGTGGCTCTAAACTTTTTCATATAAGGAACCACTTAGAAATATTCTTTATATAGCATTATATCATGCTTCAAATGTATATTTTAAGAACATGTAATAAAAACATTATTTCAGATAGAACAAGATCCAGTAACATATATATTAAGAATAAAACATTGTTTTACTAAAAAAAAAAATATGCTCAGCGAGAGATGCAAATGTGTGTATTTGTAACTGCATTTGCTAAAAAGAGCAATTTTGTGATGTGTTTGACTGCCATTGATGGCTGTTTAACAGAGGGTAATAGTTTAACAGAATGCATTATGAAATCAAGGTAAGCCTGTGTTCTGCTTTTTTTCAGAAATCCCAAAGGCCACCAGGTCATTAGGATTGTAGTTTTCCAGTTAGAATGTCCAGTCTGCACCACTGGCTGAAGCTTGCAAAGTATGCACCAGAGCTTCTGGATTGCCCTGTGGCCAGTGTGCTGTCGTAGAGGGCCAGCACAAAAGATGATTTTGTAAAGAATCCACCTGTTCCCTGACACTGTGGACAGCCTCACTTAAATTGAACCCTGCCACCTCTGGCCTGTCACTCATTTCTGAAATGTCGGTTGTGGGTTGTGGGTTGTGGTTTTAAAGTGTTTTGTGCTAAATATTTAAAAAATGTATTCAAGATAATACAGTGTGGTTCTGCAAAGAGCTCACAAACTATACTATGAAACTTTTTTTGCCACTGGGTACAAAGTTGGGGGCTTAAATAGGGTTGCCACCTGTCCAGGATTCACCCAGACAGTTTGGGTTTTGAATCATGTATCCAGGTTTTAGACCATGCTTCCAAAAATGTTTAGATGGTTAAAATTCAAAATACTATTTTCCATTCCACAGTTCATATGAATGAATTAAATTCAAAATACTAACAATAAGTTACAAGGCCATCCACAATTCTGCCCCCGGGTACATCACTAGCCCAGTCTCAAAATACCAACCTAGTTGCCCTCTTCGTTCCTCCCAAGGCCTCTTGCTCTCTAGCTCCCTCGTCAGCTCCTCCCATGTCTGCCTCCAGGACTTCTCCCGAGCCTCGCCCATCCTCTGGAATTCCCTACCCCAATCTGTCAGACTGTCTCCAAATTTATCCACTTTTAGGCGATCCCTAAAAACTTTCCTCTTCAGAGAAGTCTATCCTGCCTCCATCTAACAACTGCACTATTTTCTCCACTAGCTCATCCCCCACAGCTATTACCCTTTTGTATAACTTGACCCTCCCTCCTAGATTGTAAGCTCTAATGAGCAGGGCTCTCTGATTCCCCCTGTATTGAATAGTATTGTAATTGTACTGTCTGCCCTAATGTTGTAAAGCGCTGCACAAACTGTCGGCGCTATATAAATCCTGTATAATAATAATAATAATAATAATATGGCGTTTTCTTGGTTGATTTTTCGGGTAGTCTATTTTGGAGGTAGAATGCGGTCATAATTGCCTCCCCCCAATATGTGGTTGGCATATCTGCATCAAATAGCATGGTTCTTCCACTTTCACATAGTATGGTTCATATAAAAGTGAGAAAATACCTTTTTTCTCCTGGAGTAAATTTTTTCATTGGACTGCAAAGATTGGAACAAATTAAATCCGGAGGTTTCTTAGCTCCACTGTTACTCTGCTTTGGAAAGGCTTTTCTTGTCATTTTTGCTTTTATACAGCTGGTGCATTTCATTGTTTGATCACATTGACTCATTTGTATTCCACTTGTATAGTCATTCCCAGTTAATTTCATTATTATGTCAGGACTTCTGTGCCCAAGTAGTCTGTGCCATGTGTGAATGTTTTTCCTCCTTGGCAATATTAACCACCTCATTGCAGTTCAGCTAATAAGTCCATCTGTAATTTTAGCCGTTGCAAGTAAGATATCCCCTTTTGTGATTGCACAACTGACATCTTGGAAGGTCACTATATTGCTTTGCTTTCTGAGCTTCTTCAATGACAAAGGATTTGTTTCAAGAGCAGGGACATAGAGGACATTTTTCATAGGTATCTTTCAGGTGACACTCTGGGAAATAGGACAGTTAAGAAAACTGTCTCCTATTCCTTTTGATTTCATTATTTGCCCATTAGCTGAGTGATTTTTTTCTGTTTTACTCTGGTCAAGGTGAATAAAGAAATATCTGCCATTTGTCATGTGACTCATAGCTCCTGAATCAACACACCATGCCTGCAAAGATAAAGTGCAATTTTTGTATTGAAAAACATATTCATTATTTGAAGCAAAATCAGTTTCTTCCTTCACACTTTTAGCATTTTGTAGTTTAGTATGTTTTTGCATTCTCAAGGTCATTTAAAAGACCTTGTTTCTTGCACACAAAACATTCTTGTGTTTCTTGTTGCATGTTACTGTTTTTATTCATATTCCTTATCTCTTATTAGCAGCATTTTCATCTTGAATTTGCAAGACTGGTCATTTTGGTTTATTAGATTTGCAAATGACAGCTTTGTTGCAGCTGTGTTACTTGCAATTTTATTTTATTCTTTTGCAGTCTTCTTTCTGTTGCTGTATCTTGCACTTATCTCCTGTAATTGGCTATGACTGGGCTATGACAGGGTTCTCAACTTCTCTCTGGGTGGATGTCTGGGCTATGCCTGGGCCTATAACCTGTTAGGAATCCTGTATATAGCCATACAGAACAGACAGTGCACAGTCCACATGAGCTTTTCTGCTTAACTGCAGACAGGAAACAGGAAACTTTATTATACAGAGAAAAGACATAAATGTTTCCATAAAGCAGCTACAAACTTATAAATACTGCCATCTACTGGTTGATGTAGTTGTTGCACAAAATACATGAACAATGTCTTCCAACAGAGACACTTTACTGCATCATGTCAGGCACATTTAAAAGTACATCTTCTCCATGGTATACAGTCACAGTGCAGACAACATTATAAAATATACAGTACCGTTGCCATCAGCCATCTTCCCGGGTGTTACCAGTCACTTTCCACAAGAATTTTCAAACATAGGGTGTTCCTTAAACTTAGACCCTGAGGCTATCCTGAACCAAGCCACACAACCTGTAAAACGAAGGTCAAGGGTGGCAAGGTTCCTCCCCCCTGTGTGTCCTCCTCAAGTCAACCTAGCAGTTCTCTATCTCTGCCCCAGACACATATCTACATGTTGCTGGTCAGGAGTATCCTGTTCCCATACCCCAACTCTTCCAGGTTACACCCACAGTTGGTATAAAAAGGACATAAACTCCACACACTACATCACAACAGGAGGGGCTACAAATAAAGGGCACTTCAACTGCCAACAAGTGCAGCATGTCAAGATTGCGCAGGACCTCTGCACAGGCATGTGATACTTAATGAAAGGATCTTGTGCTGCCTTGAATTGTTGCACTGTTTATGATGTGATCACTTTAAAAAAATGTTTAGACTAATTACTATTGATCCATAGGGTACTGGCAACATACTGTATGTTCTTTTATTCTAAATGGATAAGGTGTAAAGCCCCATACACACGGTCGGAAAATCCGCGGGACTTTTGAAACTGAACGGACTTGCCGCTCATCGGCAAGTCCGTTCATTTAGCACGTGACTTCAGGTTACGTAGCTAGCGTAGGCAGTAAATGCCGCCGCGCTAGCTCCGTGACCTGGCATAGATTTAAAGGGACTCCCCACGCCGAAAAAACGGCGTGGGGGTTCCCCCCAAATCCATGTCAGACCCTCATCCGAGCACGCAGCCTGGCAGGCCAGGAAAGGGGTGGGGACGAGCGAGCGCCCCCCCCTTCCTGAGCCGTACCAGGCCGCGTGCCCTCAACATGGGGGGTGCCCTGGGGAAAGGGGGGCCGTGCGGCCCCCCCCACCCCAAAGCACCTTGTCCTCATGTTGATGAGGACAAGGGCCTCTTCCCGACAACCCCGGCCGTTGGTTGTCGGGGTCTGCGGGCGGGGGCTTATCGGAATCTGGGAGCCCCCTTTTATAAGGGGGCACTCAGATCCCGGCCCCCCACCCTATGTGAATGAGTATGGGGTACGATGTACCCCTACCCATTCACCTAAGGTGTAAAATGTAAAGTAAAAAAAAACACCCACACTTTTGAAAAAATAGTTTATTGCACTGCTCCGGGGGTCTTCTTCCGTCTTGGGGGTCTTCTCGCCGGACTCCCCCGCCATTTACCAAGCTCTTTTACCGAGCGGGGGAAGTCCGGCTACCTTCTTCGTCGTCGTCGCCGCCGTCGTCTGGGGGTCTCGATCCGCCTTCGGGGGTCTTCCGGGGTCTTCCGGGGTCTCTTCTGTTCTTGCGGCGGTCATCGTCTTCCGCGCCGCCGGCGCCTTCTTCTTGTCCTTCTTCTTCTTCTTCTTCTTCCGATGTTGACCCGATGCTCTCTCTGCCCGGAATGGCAGAGGCGCGCTGCGCTGGGACTTATATAGGGACATGGGGACAGGGTCACATGCTCATGTCACATGGTGACCCCGCCCCCTTGTGATGTCACAGTCCCAGCATCCTCCGGGACTGTGACATCACATGGGGGCGGGGTCACCATGTGACATGAGCATGTGACCATGTCCCCATGTCCCTATATAAGTCCCAGCGCAGCGCGCCTCTGCTATTCCGGGCAGAGACAGCGACGGGTCAACATCGGAACAAGAAGAAGAACAAGAAGAAGAAGGCGCCGGCGGCGCAGAAGACGACGACCGCCGCAAGAACAGAAGAGACCCCCGGAAGACCCCCGAAGGCGGATCGAGACCCCCAGACGACGGCGGCGACGACGAAGAAGGTAGCCGGACTTCTCCGCTCGTGAAAGAGCTAGGTAAAAGAGCAGAAGAGAGCGGAGGAGTCCGGCGAGAAGACCCCCAAGACGGAAGAAGACCCCCGGAGCAGTGCAATAAACTATTTTTTCAAAAGTGTGTGTGTTTTTGTACTTTACATTTTATACCTTAGGTGAATGGGTAGGGGTACATCGTACCCCATACTCATTCACATAGGGTGGGGGGGCCGGTATCTGGGGGCCCCCTTATTAAAGGGGGCTCCCAGATTCCGATAAGCCCCCGCCCGCAGACCCCGACAACCAACGGCCAGGGTTGTCGGGAAGAGGCCCTTGTCCTCATCAACATGGGGACAAGGTGCTTTGGGGTGGGGGGGCCGCACGGCCCCCCTTTCCCCAGGGCACCCCCCATGTTGAGGGCACGCGGCCTGGTACGGCTCAGGAGGGGGGGGCGCTCGTTCGTCCCCACCCCTTTCCTGGCCTGCCAGGCTGCGTGCTCGGATGAGGGTCTGACATGGATTTGAGGGGAACACCCACGCCGTTTTTTCGGCGTGGGGAGTCCCTTTAAATCCATGCCAGGTCACGGAGCTAGCGCGGCGGCATTTACTGCCTACGCTAGCTACGTAACCTGGAGTTACGTTCTAAATGAACGGACTGCTCCGTGTGTGGGCAAGTCCGTTCATTTTCAAAAGTCCCGCGGACTTTTGGCCGGCGGATTATCCGCCGGAGAAGTCCGTGCGTGTGTGGGCAAGTCCACACGCTCGGAAAGTCCAGCGGACCCAGCTGGAAAGTCCGGCGGGATTGTCCGCTGGACTAAGTCCGCCGGCAAAAGTCCGCACGTGTGTACGCGGCAAAAGTTGTCGGAAAATCCGATCATTCTGAACGTGGTGACGTTTGTTGCCTACGACGGGACTACGTAGAGGCTAGTAGCCAATAGCTTTGGTCTTGTAATGTGATCTGAGCATGCGTGGCACTTTGTCCGTCGGAATTCGCTACACACGATCGGAATTGGTGTGATCGGACTTTGTTGTCGGAAAATTTTTAGAGCAGGAGATACAACTTTGTCCGTCGGACAATCCGATGGAAAATGTCCGATGGTGCCTACACACGGTCGGAATTTGCGACAACATTGTCTGATAGGACAGAATCCATCGGAAAATCCGACCGTGTGTATGGGGCTTAATTGTGTTGAGTTAAAAAATAGTTACAAGATTGGACAAGATGTTATATATATATTTATTATCTGGAGGTAGGATGGGGTTAGAAAACTAATAAAGAAACAATGTATAAAACAAGAAAAAATGAGTGGGAATTTGCAGGGTTTAAAGTGGTTGTAAACCCTTTCATATACCTAGTGAAATGACTGGCCTCGGATGATACATAGAGATTAAACAAATCCTCCTTTGTAAGTTTTACTTGTTTAAATGCAGTCCTCTCTTCCCTACACCAGTTCAAAAGGACAGAATCATGTTAAAATCCTTCTTTATCTGTGAGGAGCAGAGAGGAGGGGGGGAGCTGCAGTTACACTGTGTGAGAGCTGCACAGAAGCCAATCAGCTTGCAGGTTTTATTGCCAAAGCTTGATTGAACAAGCTGAGCTTAGAAGCTGATTGATTTCTATGCAGAAGTGAATAGTAAATAAACCCCACTGTGTGCTGAGCACCCTCCCCAGAGGAATGAAGCACCAGAGAGAAACTACACATAAAGTGATACAACATTTTTAGTTAAAAATAATAAACATAATATACTTACCTGCCCTGTGCAGTGGTTTTGCACAGAGCAGCCCAGATGCTCCTCTTCTTGAGTCCATATTCAGTGCTCCTGGCCCCTCCCTTCTATTAAGTGCCCCCACAGCAAGCAGTTTGGTATGGGGGTACCCGAGTGTGTGTCCATTTGACTTTGATTGACAGCAGCGGGAGCCAATGGCGCAACACTGCTCTCTCAGCCAATGGGGAGGGGCTCCTGCAACTCCTGCAACTGCAGGGGATCCTGCAACATCGCTGGATCTAGATGTAGCTCAGGTAAGTATTAGAGGGGCTGAAGGGGGCGTCTGCACACAGAAGGTTCTTTATCTTAATGCATAGAATACATTAAGATAAAAAACCTTCTGCCTTTACAATCACTTTAAGCCTACTACACACGAACAGAAAATCATATGAAAAATACAGCTTTCAAAGCGATAGTAATCTGATCTTTAGTACACAGCTTTCGTCTGAAATTATCCGAAGGGACAAACATGAATATTTTTCTTGCACGATATCAGATCGTACGATTGTCATTTTATCAGTACAGTTTTCATCCAACATACAATACAAATACAATACAATACTTTACATCACTTCCAAATTTTTATTCTGTTGTATGAGAATTTTCGTAACTTTAGTAACCTCTTAATTTTTGATAGGGAGACTAGCATGCAAAACAAAATGATGATCATTTTCATTGTGTGTATCAGGCCTTAAGCCGGGTACACACGGGCTAAATGTCGGGAGACATTGAGGGGTTCGAAAAAAAAAAAAAACATCAGTCAACAAAACATTTTCCTAGTAGCACTGCAGTTTGCTAAGGTGCTCGTTGGCAAATTTCAAGCGCACAGCAATGTTCTTTTTTTTTTTTGGAGAACGTTGACTTCCTCTGTGGTGTTCAGCAATGGAAAACTTGCCTGTTCAAAGACTTTTGTATGGTAGACTCATGAACAGGGATGTTTGCCAGTTCCAGTGATGTCTTCAAGCCTTTATCTGTAATTCATGGTTTCTTCTTTACCTCTCTCTTGGAGTCCGTACTATGCTGCCTCCATTTACAGACAATTTCTCTAGCTGCCTGCTGATGGATGCCTAACACAATGAGATTGTTTTATATCATTTAACAGACTTATGAAAATAACTACTCTTGATCATTTGTCATTAGACAGTTCCTTTTTGTGAGGCATGGTTCACATCAGCTGATGTTTCTTATGAATAGCAATCTTAAAATGTTTCTTTTATCAAAGTAGCTTTAAACCACATCTCCAAACTCATTTAACTAATTGGACTCAAGGTGTGCAAACTACTGACTCCTTGAAGTGATTAGTCTATGAGTTCACTTACTTTTTCTTTAGCACTGTGAGTGTTTAATAGGTGTGTTCAATAAAGACACAAGGAATTCAAAGTATTTCTATTTTTCTAGAGTTTTGCCGCGCTTCCTACTAAATACTGTGAAATAAAGTGAAAATGTGCCATGTCACGTAATATTGCATAAATCAACATGTGCATAAATTTATATACCATATGAAAAACTCATCAATATACAAAGATAAATAAAATAAAAAAACTCATCAATATAAACGTGAACTATAAATTAAAGACTATATGCAAATTCACTGCAAGACACAATGTGCAGACTCCCAGCAGAGTGTGCACTCACTCGCAGGTATGGATCCCCCTGGGCTGATGCCGAGGTGGGTCAACGAGGCTTAAATTAATGTGTGTCTACTCGATGGCTTGGGCATCCTCTCATGTACTTCGGATCATAGAAGGAAAACAATCACAAAGCGGACATTGCGTAATCCGTTTATTACAAACAAGTCAAATGTCACTCACTTATTTTAGTGCTGTGTCCCAGCACTAGGAATGATCTGCCAGCTGTACAATGTGTATGCACCGCTGCTCCATGGGTCCTGGGGCCAGCGTGTGTTTCAACCAACAGAAGGGATGACCAAACGTTACCAGTGTGCCTGCCCCTATGCGTTTCGTCATCCAGACATCATCAGGAGGCCTTGCGGGTGAGTGCGCACTCTGGTGGGAGTCTGCACGTTGTGTCTTGCAGTGAATTTGCACAAGCACAGAGCACTTTACAGTATATTATTTAATGAACTTCACGTGCACCTTTTGTTGATGAATTTTCATGCACTTTTTTCACTGGCATCATGCTTATTTTTGAATTCATGGATGGCATATAGTTTTTCATTTTGGTTTCTTGTTTGTATTAATTATATTGATGAGTTTTTCTATTTTATTTATCTTTGTATACTGATGACTTTTTCACATGGGATATGAATTTATGCACATGCTGATTTATGCAATATTAAATGACATGGCATATATTATCACTTTATTTCACAGTATTTAGTAGGAAGCATGGCAAAACACTAAAAAAGCTTGGCACTAGGGTATAGCTATCATTAATGCTACAGCATCCTAGCAGTGGGTAACTAGTAGATCCTTCACTACCCACATGCACATTTCAGCTTTTATTTACACACAATTTTTCACACTTTCTGCGAGTGACATTTATAACACATCAGAAATCTTTCTGTGTTATTAGCTTAAGCACACTGTGTTTGTCTATTGTTGTGACTTAGATCACACTTGGATCAGGTCACACTTTATGAAAAATTAATGCAGAAAAACAGTTATTTCCAAAGGGTTCACATACTTTTTGCTGCCACTGTATAGTTATATTACAGTTGTAGATTAACCAACTAAGGGAAAGTGTGCTAGAGAAAACTAATGCAACCTTGTCTTTGGACTGATAAGCTGCTATACGTTAGATTTTTGATTTAGAAATTAGATAAGCTTTAAAGTGGACCTGGTTCTAGGTTCTCATTAGCATACAATGGAGAAGCCTAGTGCCTAAACTTTGAACCTTTTGCTAAGACAGACGGGGGTTGATTTACTGAAGGCAAATAGACTGTGCACTCTGCAAGTGCAGTTGCTCCAGAGCTTAGTAAATGAGGTAAAGCTTCACTTTGCAATAAATGCCCAATCACGTGCAAGGAAAATGAAAAAAAAACAGCATTTTTGCTAAAACATGATTGGATGATGGAAGTCAGCAGAGCTTCTGCTCATTTACTAAGCTCTGGAGCAAATGCTCTTGCAAAGTGCACAGTCTATTTGCCTTTAGTAAATCAACCCCACAGTGTTCAACTGTAGTACAATGGATGAGATTATATCTGCTCTGCACAGTACAGACAGGGTTAATTATGGTAAACACAAATTCCCAGCCCCCTCAAAACAAAGAGAACTAAGTAGAATTTTCCTTGTTGGAAGTTCCAGAAGAAAATGTCTAAAATAAAAGGTAAGCTGCAATTTTTAATTTTTCTTTAAAGTGCGGTTGCACACACAAAAATAAAAAATATCATTAATATTCCTAAAAAAAAAACAAAAAAAAAATTTGGAATTTTTTTTTTTAACTCACCTCTAAATGGCTGTTGCTAGGGGTTCCCTCCTAGTCTGCCTCCTGCAGTGCCTGGGCTGGTGACATCACTTCCCCTCGTAGCAGGAAAGGCTCAGCTCTGCCCCCTCCCTCCTGTCAATCATCTGGGACTGGTCCCAGATGACTGTGCGGCCAATCACGGTGTACGGCGTGGCTCGCGCATGTGCAGTGGGTGCCCACAGTTACAATGTCGGTGCTGCCGAGCGGAGGGGGGGATGAGCAGGGCTTCGATCCCCCGCATCGCTGGACCCTGGGACAGGTAAGTGTCCGATTATTTAAAGTCAGCAGCTTTTTTTTTTTTTTTTTTTAAGGTTACTCCTATTTAAGTAATGCTATCCATAAGAATGAAGACATGTCGCAAGTATAGAGTAGGTTTTATCCCAATTTGGTTGCAAAATTGGAAATACTCTTTAAAAAAATGTATACTTTATCAGTGACATAAACAGGTTTTTAGAACATTAACCTATTTAGGATTAGACAGATACAATTAGATAAGATCATTCACATTTATCTTATCTTTTTCTCATGTTTATTTATACAACATTAATAAAGGTTATAGGTTTTCTTTAACATGCACTGACAATGATACATTTATTAAGCAGATCACAGTCACATGAATATTTTAAAAACTGTAAAATGACCATACAGCCAATATAATGATCTCATAAATTAATTATTCTTGTTCCCAACTAATGGCTGTTCTGTTTTTTAATGAAATAATTTCATAACACAATAAATTGCAAAAATGAATTATATAATTTACACATCCTAATAAAATTATATTGTTATAGCTTTTTGGTATCCTTGTGATGGCAGAAGTTCTGCTGTAAAACTCTCAGGTCTCTGGGGATTCTGAGAGCTGAGTGCTACCTTGGCAGCAATAAAGTTTCTCATTAATACTGTTCTATTGTTGGATGTACCTATATTCCATGTCATTCTTTTTTAGTTTGAGCCGGAACGAGGAACAATATTCTTTTCCGAGAGAGTAATTTTAATTAATGTAGGTCTCTCCATAAAAATGCACACAAAGCAAAACTGAATAAATTACAAGTCCACCTTTTTTTTTTTTTTCATTTATTTGATGAGTATATGGCAATCCCGCATTCTGCTATTCCGGCTATAAAGTTAATTTGAAATTTTGTGCACTCTCCTGCAGTCATACATGACATGCAGAGACAGGCTAACATAATTAAAGATTGGCTAAGACAGGAGTTTCCATAATTAGGCTTGGCATTATCTCGCACAAATACCTAGGAGACCAATCTGACATTAAAGTAATACATAGGATAACTTTGCAATCAATTTTTTTTTCTTTACTGGTAGTCCTCCTAAGTAAAGTACAGTAAATGAAAAGCAACATAGTTTACTGAAGCGTGTCTACTGCAATCAATACGTTTTTCGAAAGGCAAAGATATGTGTTGGGAGTATAAAGTTTTATCTGGAATATGATAATTGTATGTTTAATTTCTTAGTTAACCCTCAGAGAATTTTCTTATGTTTTGGTGAGGTAAAGTCAAATTAAATTATAAATCTATAAGCCAATTTTACATATATCCTGCGTTGGCTCATTTGTTTTCAGTGCTGATATTCAGCACCCAAAACTTTTACTGGTTTACATTTTGGCTTATGATAATATCTATCGCGGTAATAAAATTGCATTTTCAAATTAAAATAAGCAAATATTACATGGGAATGAACTCTCGTGTTATGTGTCCCTCGATGGTACCTATGACAGTAATGGAGACCGACATAGAGGCAGGTTATCCAGTGCTGCAATCTGTGGCTGCCACCAACTGGTGTTATCACACTTTGCAGTCTTTTGGAGCCTGAGTGAACCCAGCCACTGGACAGCCAATAGGAAGTGTCCACATCACCCAGGCAAATACCAGGGCACTTGAACAGGGACCTATCCCCTGTGCAGTCTGGAAGAAAGAAGGCTTGGATTTTGAGTCTCACATGAATTAAAGTACTTATATAGACAAAAGGTACGTTTATTTTACCTTAATGCATTCCTTTCAAACCTTTCACTAGCTGTTTCTCCACCCCCCTCCATCCCCTCTCCCTTAATACTTACCTGATTCCCATATCGATCCAGTGCTGTGCCCGTCTGCAGGTCTTCTCTCTCTCCTCTCTATTCTCTCACAGGCTTGGCTGAGAGCAGCGGGAGTCATTGGCTTCAGCTGCTGGCAGTCAAATCCTGTGAGGAGGGAGCAGAGGTAGGGCCAAGCCGCACTGTGTGTATCTATGGATGCACAGAGCCTGGATCAGGAGGGAGCCCGCACATGTGCCACCATAGTAAACCACTTCCTATGGTGGCACATAGAAAAAACATAGCTGAGAGCACTGGTGGGGGCCCCAGAAGAAGGGATT
The DNA here is from genome assembly GCA_028564925.1 of Lithobates sylvaticus. NCBI lineage: Eukaryota > Metazoa > Chordata > Amphibia > Anura > Ranidae > Lithobates > Lithobates sylvaticus. The sequence continues at coordinate 86,700,284 of CM053030.1, forward strand.
TGAGACCACTCTGTGCAGTACCCTTGCACAGAACAGGTAAATATGACATCTTGTTTATTTTAGTAAAGTAAACAATGAGACTTTACAAACACTTTAAAACACTTAAAGATTTAGGTAAGTATTTGGGACATTTCATTTTTTTTTTAAGCGCAACAGCAATTAGTTAAAGAGGATAATTTCCTATATTTGTGTGTGTGTGTGTGTGTGTGTGTGGGGGGGGGGGGGGGGGTTCAGAGCTTTAATTGACTCCATAATGTGCCTGCACAAATACATTAATGGAATGATTTATCCCTTATGAACTAAGAGAAACATCCCCAGTTAGAGGTCTTGTGATTATGCATGCCCCAACATTCTATAAATGATGGAATAACATAGTTACATAGTTAGTCAGGTTGAAAAAAGACACAAGGCCATCTAGTTAAACAAATACATTTTTTTTTTTTTTAATCGTACAATGTCATATACACAATCCTATACCCACAGTTGATCCAGAAGAAGGCGAAAAACCCCAGCAAAGCATGATACAATTTCCTACCGCAGGGGGAAAAATAACTTCCTGATCCCCCAAGAGGCAATTGGATATTTCCTGGATCAACTTTACCTATAAATATTAGTATCTAGTTATATTATGTACATTTAGGAAAGAATCCAGGCCTTTTTTAAAGCAATCTACTGAGCATTACATGATGTCAGAAGGCTGCGGGGTCATCCGTTTAAGTCACCGGGCCCCGCTCTCAGCTATATAACAGCTGTCAATGCAGAAAGCCTGTAGTCAGCGGGGGCCTCCCATGGAGGTAGAGTTTTTTTTTTCTCGGGTCGTTGGACGATGTTATCGAAGATAATGGACATCGCAGGACGCTTTTGTTCTTTTTTAAATAAAGGACTTGTCCCAAATTGTCTACTGTGATTTTTACCATTTTGACACTTTTTTTGGTGATAGTGTAGGGGTACAATGTACCTGATACCCATTCACCTGGGGGTACCCTTGTACATCCAGATTCCGATAAGCCCCCCGCCCGCAGACCCCCACAACCACCTGGTAAGGGTTGTGGAGATGAGGCCCTTGCCCCCATCAACATGGGGACAAGGTGCTTTGGGGGGGATACCAAAGCACCCTCTACATGTTGAGGGCATGTGGCCTGGTATGGTTCAGAAGGGGAGCGCTCTCTCGTCCCCCCTTTTCCTGTGGCCTGCCAGGTTGCGTGCTCAGATAAGGGTCTGGTATGGATTTTGGAGGGACCCCTACGCTATCTTTTTTTACATTTTGTCTCGGAGTCTCTTAAAATCCATACCAGACCTGAAAGACCTGAAAGGCCTGTTATGGATTTTGGGGGGACAACTAGGCAATTTTTTTATTTTGGCGCAGGGTTCCCCTTAATATCCATACTAGACCTGAAGGGACTGGTATTGATTTTGGGGGGACCCACATGCAATTTTTTTTCAATTATTTTTGTCTATATTGCCAGGATCCGACAATTCATTACAGCCGCGAGCAGTTTTAAATGACATTTTTTTTCTTTAGAAATTTCATTTTGCTGTGGTACTGTTATAAACACAGGAAAGATGCGCTACATTATAGACAGACTAAGGAGACCCCCCAGGCATGATATTTAAAGGAATATTTCATTTTTATTGTTTCACTTTAAGCATTATTAAAATCACTGCTCCTGAAAAGACAGCAGTTTTTAAACTTTTTTTTGCATTGATACATGTCCCCTGGGGCAGGACCCGGGTCACCAAACACTTTTTATGACAATAACGTGCATATACGCCTTTAAAATTAGCACTTTTGATTTTTCATGTTCGTGTCCCATAGACTTTAACGGTGTTCGTGTTTTTGCTCAAATTTTTGGCCTGTTCACAAGTTCTGGTGCAAACCAAACCGGGGGGGGGGGGTGTTGGGCTCATCCCTATTCAGTTCCTCTAATATTTCCTCATTGCTGAGCTCCTCCATGCCTCTTATCAGTTTGGTTGCCCTTCTCTGCACTTTCTCCAGTTCCCCAATACCCTTTTTGAGAACTGGTGCCCATATTCCAGATGAGGTTTTACTAATGATTTGTAAATGATATCTCTCTCTCTGGAGTCCATACCTCTCTTAATACAAGAAAGGGCTTTGCTCGCTTTGGAAACCGCAGCTTGGCACTGCATGCTATTATTGAGCTTATGATCTACCAAAATCCTAGATCCTTCCGCACTATGAACGCCCTGAGTTGTACTCCCCCTAATATGTATAATGCATGCATATTCTTAGACCCCAAATATATAACTTTACATAACAGAAAAATAAAGTATCTTACTGCACTGTTTCTACACAAACACTATAAAGATATTTGATGAGTCGTTTGCACTTGCTTTTGAGCTGGAAAGATATTGTTCAACAATCCCTTTAATTTTATAGATAAATAAGAATTTTTATTTGTGTTTAAAACGTGTTTAATGTTAGTTCAATTTGCATTACTGGTTTATAGGCCCATATACATGTACCTAATGTATGTTCAATAAGATAGCACATAGCATATTAATTGCTGTTAATCAATCTGTTATTTCACTGCTATCTCTATAAAATAAGCAGTGACAATTCGACATCTGCCAAGGTATTATTAATAGGTCATTAATAGAGAGTAGAGGGGCCCTGCTGCAGGCTGACTTACTGGTTCATCAGACTGAAAATATGGTGCAAGTAATGGCTGCAAGCAGCTGACTCTGCCAAAAGCAGCCAGGCCTTTATAATAGAGGCACAACCTCCCCTGTCCAGGGGCTCTACACAACAGTTGGGTGCTCACTTATAGAACGCAATACTTCTGATAACTAGCATGTATTAGCTTACCACGTTGAAATATTTTTATTTTATTTTGTTCTTTGCTATAATGTCAAAAAAATATGTTTATACTACTTAAAGAAAGATAATATTACTGTTTACCCAGAGGTTTATTTTCAAGGGAGTTGATCTTTTATGTCTGAGCACTCAATCCAGTGCAAACAAATTCAAGAAATTCATATTTAAGGATGAGTGAATGCATCAGCCCTAACCCAAATTAGATTACATTTAGTTTTCTAGTACTGTGTATCACAAACAATTACTATTGTTATTTTCTCCTACTGATCTTTTCCAGCCTCTTATAGCTACTTCATGTCTACTCACTTCAGTGATAATGGTGTCACACGCATGCACAGTGCTTGTTTTCTTTTTAGGCATCATGGGACCACACAGCCTTAAAACCACCAGGAATACCTGGGGCAGGATGACAACACAGAAACACAATTGGGTTCCAGTTGTCACCCCATACCAGGAAGTGCCTAAACAAGGATATTCACAAGAGAATCATCAGGTATTTGTTTAAACCCAAAATCAATTCTCAAAATGTTTGGCTTCATGCCTAACTTTATACAATTTTCTTAAGCATATAATCTTTATAATATTATTATAAAATATATATAATTGGACACTCTTAGCCTGCCATGGCCACACCCCTTCAGTTGTTTGTTGGACTGCCTATAAGTTCTGCAGGAGGCAAGAGCAGACCACATAGGCTGCAAAACAGCCAACTGAAGCTGCCACTAATTCTCAGATAGCAAGCAATTGTGCTCCAAGTTTGAAAATGACTTGCTAAGCTATTGCTAGACTTGCCAGGCTTCACAAATGTGTTGCACATTTGCAGCAAGTCTGCATTGCATAACTCCAGATCAACTTTCTTTGCAAACATTCTGCAAGTCCGCTGCAAGTTTTGGTTCAGTTATGTTGTTCAATAGTCATCCCACCACAGGGGTCACTGTAGCTAAATGTTCATGCTGTAGACTTGCAGAGCTCTTGCTGTAGATTCACCACTGCAACTTGCTAGAGACATGCCACGCAAATTTGCTACAAATTGGAAAAGTGTCAACTAGAACTTGCGCTTCAAGTGCTCTGCAAGCGTACAACTTGCCAGTGAAAATGAGCAGCAAGTTAACAGACTTACAATTCAACACTGCCACAAGGTTGTGGCAAGTTAGCCTTGCTATCTGAGTTGCAATGCAGTGCCTTAGTAAGAGCTGTTTCTGGCAGAATCTCCAAGTAAGACAATTTAAAAATACACTATATTACCAAAATTATGGGGACACCTGCCTTTTACACGCACATGAACCTTAATGGCATCCCAGTCTTAGTCCGTAGGGTTCAATATTGAGTTGGCCCACCCCTTGCAGCTATAACAGCTTCAACTCTTCTAGGATGTACGTCCACAAGGTTTAGGAGTATGTCTATGGGAATGTTTGACCATTCTTCCAGAAGCACATTTGTGAGGTCAGGCACTAATATTTACGAGAAGGCCTGGTTAGCAGTCTCCGCTCCAATTCATCCCAAAGGTGTTCTCTCGGGTATAGGGATGTGCAGACCAGTCAAGTTCCTCCACCCCAAACTTGCTCATCTGTGTCTTTATAGACCTTGCTTTGTGTACTGGTCCAAATCATTTGGTGGAGGGGGGATTATGGTGTGGGGTTGTTTTTCAGGGGTTGAGCTTGGCCCCTTAGTTCCAGTGAAGGAAACTCTTAAGGCATCAGCATACCAAGACATTTTGGACAATTTCATGCACCCAACTTTGTGGGAATAGTTTGGGGATGGCCCCTTCCTGTTCCAACATGACTGCGCACCAGTGCACAAAGACATGGATGAGTGAGTTTGAGGTGGAGGAACTTGACTGGCCTGCACAGAGTCATGACCTCAACCCGATAGCACACCTTCAAGATGAATTACAGTGGAGACTGCGAGCCAGACCTTCTCTTCTACATCAGTGCCTGACCTCACAAATGCGTTTTTGGAAGAATGATCAAACATTCCCATAGACACATTCCTAAACCTTGTGGACAGACTTCCCAGAAGAGTTGAAGCTGTTATAGATGCAAAGTGTGGGTCAACTTAATATTGAACCCTACGCACTAAGACTGGGATGCATTTAAAGTTAATGTGTGTATAAAGGCAGGCATACCAATATTTTTGGTAATATATTGTAGATTTAAGAGTTCCATACAATGAAAGATGCAAATTTAAAATCCACTTTTGAAATTACATTAAAACGTATTTGACACTTTAGTGAAACGGTTTAACTCTACTTTAATCTCAGCCTATGTACACTAGTTTGTTAATGTTCTAAAATGTATATAAATAGACTAGTTAAAATTGTTAATTGGATATAGGTATTGACTTCCACGGCTGCTCATTTATCACTAAAACAATATCCTGCTTTGTGTTAACCCAATGGTCCTCTCTTATTTACTTTTTAATAAATAACTACATAATCTATGAACTCTGTGCAATAAATGGTAATGCTACCTGTCAATGAGTACATTCTGCTTTGCTGTGTATTTGAGTCCTCCTCTCCTGAGGCTTGTTCAGGCTTTGGTAATTGGACGTTTCAGCGGCATCATATATTGCTGAAAGTACCATTATGCTATTGTCTTTCTGCCTGTGTCCAGTGAAAATGATTAATGTCTAGATGGGGAAAGCTATTCTCTGTCTGGTGATGATCTTGCATTGATAAACTGTCTTCAGCAGATATATATAGAGTGGAGGAACTATTCTCCAAAGACCTGGTGACTTTAAAAATTGTCTACTTTACGGCATTTTTGTCTAGCTGCAAAAATACATAGTGGAACTTTGCTGACGAGTCATTTCAGAAAAATGCTTGGTATCAAAATAGCCCAAACAGCTACCTTTGTCCTGGATGTTACGCTAAAGGCACACTTCAGTCAAGCATGACAATTGTGCATTTAAACTGACTCAAGGGACAGAGACTACCTGCTGAGTGGCTCTAATTTCCATCCTAGCATTCATCTTGTGGAAGCTGACTGTCCTGTTAGCTGAATCCCAATACTTGCCACAGTATTCTCATCTTCTGAGGCCTTGAAATTGAAACTGCAGAACTGTGTTACTAGCACTACTACTATTTTTAAATTTGATGTAGAGAGTGGAGGCTACCAAAAATTACCTAGGTGCCCAGCTCCAGTCACGGCTGCAACCTCTGCAAGCCCTGATCCTATGTCTTAAGTCTAACGACTTAAGGACCGAGCCTCTTTCTGAGATTTCTAAAAACATTTTTTTGCTAGAAAATTACTTAGAACCCCCAAACATTATATATAATTTTTTTCTAATACCCTATAGAATAAAATGGCAGTCGTTGCAATACTTTCTGTCACACCATATTTGCGCAGCGGTCTTACAAGCACACTTTTTTTGGAAAACATACATATTTTTTTATTAAAAAATAAGACAACAGTAAAGTTAGCACAATTTTTTTTTATATTGTGAAAGATAAAGTTACGCCGAGTAAATTGATACCCAACATGTCACGCTTCAAAATTACGCCCGCTCGTGGTATGGCGACAAACTTTTACCCTTAAAAATCGGCATAGACGTTGTTTAAAAAATTCTACAGGTTGCATGTTTTGAGTTTCAGAGGAGCTCTAGGGCTAGAATTATTGCTCTCGCTCTACCAAGCACGGTCACATGTGTGGTTTTAACACCTATCACATATGCGGGCGCTACTCACGTATGCGTTTGCTTCACATATGCAAGCTTGGCGGGACGGGGTGCATTTAAAAATTATTTTTTTATTATTTATTATACCTTTTGTTTTCTATTTTTACACTGATATTTTAAAAAGACCTCAAATCTCATATTTACACTAAAATGCAATAAGAAAATAAAAATAAAAATTTTGTCATTTGAAAAAATTAAAAAAAATGGCCCTTTAAGAGCTATGGGGGACATTTTGACGTTGCTTCCACCCTCAAATGATATGGAGATGGGTGGGGGGCCATCTTCCCCTCACTCGTCTCCATGTCAGGCTAGGGAGAGGATACGATCACCTCCGCGGCTCGGGTAAGCGGCGGAGGGCACCGGAGCGTGGCGGGAGGGGGGGACCTTATCCAGACGCCGATAAAACTGATCTTGCGGCGAATTCGCCACAGAGACCACCTTTATCTTGAAGCAGACCGCCCGCTGAAGAAGAGGATACCGGGGTAATGGCAGCTAGCTGCTGCCATAACAACGATATTCCTCTTCAAAGTACCGACGTATAACGACAGTGGGCGGTCCGTAAGGGGCTAAAAAATATTGTTTGTATTAAAGAAAATTAAAGCTGAACTCTAGGCAAAAGCTAAACACACTAATGAAAAACATATATGGCAACGATTGTATTTGCCAAAGGATTTGTATTTCTAAGTTTTCTAACCATGCAGCCTTGAGATTTACACAAGCCGTACTGTAGCATCTTCTCCCAGCTTACAGAGAATAGGAATGTACAAAAGGAAAGAAGGCATGGGAAAGCTTCAGCATTATTAAACATTTTGAAGCCTTGTCTGTCAGAATAGTCTAGCATTCAGCTGGTTGCTGAAGTATTTGGAGGTACCTTTAGGTGCCCTTGCTTTATACCAGCAGCGGTTTTGGGTTTTGTTTCCTATGACAGTATCATTGCAATCCTCGTATGAAGCACAGGCTACCAGCTTAGTATTTGACATTGCTGCAGTATACCAATCCACCTCCATCTGTTAGTAAACTGGCGATCTTTGAACCTCCTCTTGTGATGCAATTGAGGAATTCCAAACACACTCTAGTGAATTACAAACAAAGCTTATGAAGGTTTAGTTCTAATGTTAATCGGGTTAGAAAATGTCTTTCTTTCTAAGTATTAATATTCCTTGTACCTATGTGAATTGGAGACTGATGGCTCATACACACTATAACAAAATTGGGCGAACATTTTCGTCCGTGGATGTCGTACAATTTTTGGATAGTTTGTACACAACTTTCGACAGGCGATTCCGACCTTCCGAACAAAAATTTCAAAAAGGGACATACTCCAAAATATCAGATACGAAGGACTGTGCATGATCAGAAACAACAAATAACAAAAAAAAGCCTTTGTCTTACGAGATTTTTTGTACATTATTTCTATCCTTGGTTCTGACTTGCTGTGAAACATTGAGGAAAACCTGCTTATCGTTAGCCCAATTTTCTCATAGTGTGTATGGGGCTTGAGACTTTAGCTGGAGAAATGGGACTTCTTTGATAGATTTCTCTAGTATTGTCTACATTTAGTTGGGCCCTGATTGCTACAAGTGGAAATCCCAACTGAGACAACCTAGATCCCAGGCAGATTCACTTACTCAGTTACTTGAAACTCTAGTCTTTAGTTGAGTTTGGAAGGCTTTGTTACAGAACATAGGGGAAAGGGGTGGTGTTTCCAAAACGTAATGGTTCTCTGGCTAACAGTCCCTGGATGGAAGCTCAGATCCTCCATGCACACAATCGCTTTAAGTAACTTCCAATACAGAGGTTTTGTTTTTTCTCTGCACCAGATAGATGACAGCATTTAGACCAGCAGAGGTTCATTGGTATGTACTTGTGTCCCCTTCTTAAGCATAGTAAAGCCCCATACACACGGTCGGACAATCCGCGGACCAGGTCCGTCGGATCATGTCCGTCGTACTTTGTCCGATGTTGGTTTTGCGTACACACGGTCGGACAAAGTTGTCGAAAAATCCGATCATTCTGAACGTGGTGACGTTTGTTGCCTACGACGGGACTATGTAGAGGCTAGTAGCCAATAGCTTTGGTCTTGTAATGTGATCTGAGCATGCGTAGCACTTTGTCCGGTCGGACAACCGTACACACGATCGAATTTGGTGTGATCGGACCGGGTTGTCGGCAAATCTATCCAGCAGGAGATAAGACTTTGTCCGTCGGACAAGTCGACGTACACTGTCCGATGGTGCATACACACGGTCGGATTTTTCGACAACATGGTCCGATCGGACAGAATCCATGAAAAAGTCCGACCGTGTGTATGGGGCTTTAGAGTTAGGTCCTTAAGGATTAGACAGCTTGCTCTCGGAAATACTCAGAAATCAGGCCACAACTTGCTGGCACAGACTCTTCCAGAAGGGAAGTGCAATCCAACCTAGTCCACTAGGAACAAACTCCTCAGTGATTGGACAGCTATTAAATATGCAGCCAGCCCATGTTACACTATTAGCACAGCACACTGGATACTTCAACAGAGGTTGACAGCTAATATAACATGGGAAAACTTTAGATTACAGCTAAACCGAAAGAGACCTTGCAAAACAACAAAGCAAGTACAGGTTAAAGTAAGATTTCTGGAAAACCCATTCATATAAAGGTAAGATGGCTAAACTTTTGACTTCAGCACAGCTGCAATGTTTGCTAGATGGCTTTTGTTTTCACCTGTTGTCTGGAAATTAGAAAGAGGCATTTATGCAAAGTTCAGTAATCCATAACACACTGTTCGATTTCACCTTTTGTTATCTTGAAGATGAATTGTTGATGGGCTTTTGTGGGTTACACCACTTTGTTCTTTGCTTAATAAATAAGCCCAGTTGCAATTAATCATCTTGAACACATATTCCCTTTATGAAAAAGCAAGATATAACATCCCAACAAATGTGACCCTCAAGAGTAAATGGGCATTCTAGGCATTCTGGAATGTACAGGCCAAAAGCACAGCTAGCATTCAATATGTTGAAACGTGCTGTCCACATCCAGAAGAAGAACTATATAGTTAATTTCAGTATCAATATTCAATTCAATGTCAATATTGCTCAAAAAGGGGGTTTCCTGTCAATGAGAGTTTCTGCACAGATTCTTGATAAATCAAAAAGGTAGCATTGGCTGTGACTACCAAGAAATTTCTGACTGATCTCCTAGATTAAAGAGCATGTACAGGCATTATCCAAATGTACCAAATGTACCTCTAAACATTCTTATTTCCTTCTGGAGAATGTCTCAGCTTTACTTTGTCTTTTACCTATCTGAGAAACAGCTTTTATTTCTCGGTGTGAAATTATCACTAAGCTTGTAAAATATTTGCAGGGGCAGCTGCTTGGAGGTCAGTTTGTAGGCACATAATAATGTAAGCACATTCCCAGAACTACATCTTTCATGAGCCCTTTCCCTGAACCTGTGTTAGCAAGTTCTTGGGAGTCAAGGCAGCAGCTAGGATGAAAATCAATCTCTGCATGTGGAACGGGATGGAGATATGTATGGTTAGGCAGTATTCTGTAGTCCAGCATAGGGTCAGCACTGTGTAGAGCTAACAACACTTTTTAAGTTTTCAGTCCAGTAGAGGCACTGTGTTGACAGCCCAAACAGAAAGTTAGATGCACATTGGGTTTTTGGCAGAATAACAGATACTTTCGTTTTTTGCCGTGTTTTTAAAGGTATAAAAAATGTGTTGGAGATATGTTCTGAATATGTTTTATTCTTATTTTCCTTGACATTGTGTGATACAGTTGTGCTGCTAATGAGGAAACAAAAACATCTCCTCAGTTACAACCTGCTGTACCACTTCTGTCTATACAGTATATGTCAATGTCAAATGTGACAGGCAAAATGGGAAGGAGTCAAAAGACCAGACACCGACTGGCAATACTAGTATTTGTTAAAGAATCTGGTCTGTTTTGGAGTATGTGTGAGTTGGTGTGAACTTCTGTAGTTGCCCTCCCTCCACTGGCCTTGTAGCAGGTACCTGCTCCACTTTTGTTCGGATCGCCTTGGCGGAAGTTCACCTCTCCCGCCCGCTACAGTATTTGACTTAAATTTTTTTTTCCAGGGTGAAATATCTCTTTAAAGCAGTAGTAAACTGCTGCAGAGTTAAAAAAAACACCTGTAAGACAATGGCATAATGTGCTAGTATACATCACATGACGTCACTGTATGCCGGACCTTCGGAGCACATGTGCTACATTCAGGGTGAATATCTCCTAAATGGTGCCTGTTTAGGAGATAATCATTTTACCTACAGGTAAGCCTTATTATAGGCTTACCTGTAGATAAAAATCACAAAGCGACTTTACTACAGCTTTAAAGCTCATGAACTGTTTGTTAAGAATATTTAAATTTGTGAATGACTATAGCCTGTCCAGAGATCAACTTTAAAACATTGATCCAACCAATATGATGATTTTAGTAACAGATGGACTGGTGGAGTGAAGAACTTTCTGGACTCTTGTCTCTTGAGGACACCACTCATGGTTATATGTCCGCCATAGTTCCCAGCTATATTCCAACACAGTCTCAATCCTCTTAATCCTACAGGTGTACCCCCTCATCCTGCTACATTCTCTATCATATACAGTAAAATAAAAATCCAAGAGCAACAGCATAAACCCTTGGTGTGCGTATGCACCAAATATGATGTATATTCTTGACAACTAAAAATCAGGAATTTTGAGAGTCATGAAACAAATTTGGTGATATAAATTTTCTGCATCTACAAAAAAAATGTATATTAATTTTGTGTAGAGTGACATTTTAAACACTCTATTTATGGGGGAAAAAAAAACATATACAAATAGTCATAGTATTTAAAGTTTGCATTCAACTTCTCCTTGCTCCACTAGTTCATTCTTACTGGAACATCAAAGGGTTGGCTGATTGTGTCCTGGGGGACAAACATAGTTAACGGACTGTCCTGAATGTTGAATTGGTGGAATAAGAGCAGTGGATGCAGTGGATTTTAATCAGGGTTGCTGTTCTAGTATTTGCTGCAACTCATATAATGAAGCAATTGCTTTCAGTTGCTGGTAATGACTTCTCATGCATGCTGAGTTTAGAAAGACACAGTAGCAAAGCCATTATAACCTCAACAGGGTGACAAGATTATAATAGTCTCTGGAGTCTGCATTCTTGAAAGAGCTGAGCTGGCATAAATTTACCAGCTGCTGTCTAGTGGCAAACAAATGATTCCTGAACTGACAACCTTGCAGAGAAGAATCAGCCGAGAGAGAGATGGTTTTTCCACAATGCTGCAAAATACAAGGGATGTCAGAATGAATTAATCTTGCAAATTGACGTATATCTGTATTTCAAATGCACAGTATCAGAATAAATAAACAAGGCACTTTGCCAAGAAGGTATCCTATAAAATGAGCTTCTGGAGAGATCCCAGTGATAACTGACAGCATACTATGTGGATATTTTTAGAACACAAAGGATGGCCTGGTCTTATTGGGTGCTTACATAATTTATTACCTAAAAGATGGCTGATTGGAAGAGCACCTGCACTATGAAATGATCACCAAGAACATATCAACTTTAAGGGGTGGTCTGCCCAAATATCATCATTCAGTTTTTGGGTGGTTGCTGGAGAGGTATATCAATTGACATTTTTTATTATTTATATTATATACTGTAACTCTCGAGAACTGTTGGTAAAATACAGTATCTGCACTTAAGTCCCTAATGCCCCGTACGCACGAGCGGAATTTCTGTCGGAAAAATCTTGGATGGTTTTTCCGACGGAATTCCGCTCAAGCTTGACTTGCATACACACGGTCACACAAAAGTTTGCTGAACTTTTGACCGTCAAGAACGCGGTGACGTACAACTCTACGACGAGCCGAGAAAATTAAGTTTAATGCTTCTGAGCATGCTTCGAATTGTTTCCAAGCATGCGTAGGAATTTTGCACGTCGGAATTGGTACAGATGATTGGAATATCCGATCGAAAAAATTTTCCGACCGAAAAATTGAGAACATGCTCTCAAACTTTTGCTGTCTGGAATTCCGCCAGTAAAAGTCCGATGGAGCATACACATGGTCGCATTTTCGGACCAAAAGCTCTCATCGGACTTTTGCTGGCGGAATCTCCGCTCGTGTGTACGTGGCATAAGTCTGCATACCTGATGTGGCCACTATAAAAAAAGGTCCTGCTTTCCTGGCTATTAATTTAGTTTAACCACTTGCCAACCGCCACGCGTACTTTTACTGCGGCCACACAGTGCTGAATCACGTACCTAGTACGCAATTTGGCACTTCCTATGTAAACAAGGCAGAGCTCTGTTCTGTCAGCAGGGATGTGATAGATTTTCTTTCCCTGCAATGCAGGGCATAAAATCCATCAGATCCCTTAGTAAAATCAGCACACATAGTACACAAAAACACTGTTTAGGCACACATTTAAACCTTTGAGTGCCCAAGATGTTTAACCCCTTCCCAGCCAGTGGGATTAGTACAGTGACAATGCATATTTCGAGCACTGATCACTGTATTAGTGGCACTGGTTCCCACAAAGTGTCAAAAGTGTCAGTTAGTGTCAGACTTTCTGCCGCAATATTGCAGTCCCGCTATAAGTCGCTAATCACTGCCATTACTACTATAAAATAAATAAATAAAAATTCCAGTATATATTGCATAGTTTGTAGAAACCAATCAATACACGCTTATTGGGATTTTTGTTTTACCAAAAACAAGTAGCAGAATACATATTGGCCTAAATTTATGAAGAAATTTGATTTTTTAAATTAAATGTTTTAGAGCAAAAAGTCAAAAATATTGTTGTTTTTTTTTCAAAATTGTTGGTATTTTTTTCATTTATATCGCAAAAAATAAAAAAATCCAGTGGTGATCAAATACCAGCAAAAGAAAGCTCTATTTATGGGGAAAAAAATACATAAATTTTATTTGGGTACAGCATTGCATGACTGTGCAATTGTCAGTTAAGGTAACACAGTACAGTATCGCAAAAAAATGGTCTGGCCACAAAGGGGGGTAAATCTTCCGGAGGTCAAGTGGTTATATTATCTAGAAGCTGGGGCACACAAAGTTGGAATATACAAATAGTATAGGGACACACCTGGGAATTATGCCAGGGAGATCCTTCTTTTGAAATATCCATGACCTTTATTTATTATTATAAGTACTTATATAGCACCATCAATTTACACATAACACATGACAAGTTGCACCCTATTGTCGGCAATGGAAATGTTCAAATCGGTGTATGAAGACATCTGTGTATGAAGTCACCCAACCTGCAGTTGCACTGGCATGCGGCTTTAAAATTGTGCAATTTGATGTGAACTAGGGCTAAATCCCTTTCAGCATTTTCTGTGCTTCAAATACATTGATAGACTAATTAAAAAATCAGCTACCTTTTGTGGTGCACATTATTTAAAAAAATATATTTTATTTTATTATCATTGTTATTATATTTAATCTTCCAGTTATTTTCAAAATAAAACATGCAGTACATGCAGGATGTGCAAGTATGGCTTTTGTATTGCTAGATATAAGGTCCTGCTCAATACCCAGTCTCCAATAAAATACCTCTGATAAACTTTTACTTAACTTAAATTAGGGAAGACCATCTGGTGTAATTGATCACAGTCATGATTTCAGTAATCAAACCTTCAGGGGCTTATTGGATTTGTTTCAAGAATTAGAAGGCAGACGTTGTAGAATCCTAGCGGCCACATCAATATCAATGTTGGCATTAAATGGGTAATGTATTTTAATGTATCTGAGCCAAACTGTGAGGTCCATGTTTCAAGAAAAAAGGAAAAGTTTTCTTTTTTTAGAAAAATATAAAGGTCAAAGTAAAATAACAGGAAATGTGTTAAATAGCTAAGTTAAATAGTTCTCTCCATTACTTATGCTAGTGAAAAATCATGTCTCAAGCCTCGTACATACAATTGGATTCCCATGACAGGCTGTTGGCGGAAAATCCGACCGTTTGTATGCTCCATCGGACAATTGTTGTCAGATTTTCCGTGGACAAATGTTGGATAGCAGGTTTTAAAATTTTCAGTGGACAAATGTCTGTGTGTACACAAGTCCGTCGGATAAAAGTCCAAAGTACAAACACGCATGCTCGGAACAAGGACGAGCCAGAACCGGTCAGTCTTGTAAAATAGCGTTCGTAATGCAGAATTAACATTTGTGAGGTGGCAAATTATGAAATCTCGAAATGAAGCGCACAATTCCCTTCTTCTTTATTGGGATAATAATGAATCTGCTTTGCTGGTGATACTGATGGAGCAAACGATTTTTTCAAAGGCTTTTTTCTTCTAGTGATATCAAGAATAATATTATTATGCTTTTTTTTATTTGGGGAAGTTACAACACCATTATCCGTAAATTTTAAAATCAAAGATACAACTATGTTGGTGTCCCTTGTCAATTTTGCATTGTATTTTTTTAAATGTAACTGCCTACTCCCAAACTGTCATTTGAAGTAAAACACATAGCCAAGTATTATTCTACACAATTTTTTTTATTGTGCATTAAAATAAGAAAACAAATTAAATTAGACATGCTATCTGCCGATAGAACTTAACCAAAAAGTGCATTCTATACATCCAAATATATAGAAAATATACCAAATCAAATCATTATTATTCAACCAAAAAATTAAATAAAAGCATCATGCATTTGTCCTGCTTCTTAATATAGGGGGTCAACAATGCCAAGAGTTGATGAAAGCAGGGGTTCATCACCCAGAGATAATTCTGAAAAACATCCGGATTATTCTCCTGGAGCTCCCGCAGCAAAGGCATATGACACAATTGGTCACAATTAATAAAGCAACCAATTTTTGGTCCAATAACTCCTCCTCCTCCTGTTCCTGGACTGGATTTGGATCAAAGCAATAACTCCAAGGCCAATAATAAATAACACTTTACCTCCTCCAATTCTGCAACATGGCTGGTTGATGAACGGCCGTTCAGAAACGAACTGAAAAGTGGGAAATGAAAAGAGTGAAATGAAAAGTGGGAAATGAAAAGAGCGAATCAACACTCACTAAACTTCTACTAACACGAAATTAGCAGAAGGAGCCCAAAGGGTGGTGTAAACGAGCTGAAAAACAACGTAGTACATGACCACATTCGTATTTGTTGGCTGACAATTCCTTGCCATTTGTGTGCATGACAAGTTTGGGACAATGCCCTTCGGACAAAAGTCCACGGTTTTGTTGGCCATCAATCCGATCGTGTGTACGAGGCTTTAGTATACAGAAATGTGGCTGATTTGCTACACTGACTGACAAGCTCTGCACTGCTAACATGAGGGCACTGTGGGATAAAAACATATTCTCTATTACAGTATATTATCTTACATTGCACATAGCTATAAAATAATATGTTCATTTCCATGCATCATTATTTTTCAGCTTCATCAAAACACCCATGACAGCCTACGTGCAGTGAGAGCTGGTGAGAGATCTAGCAAGATCCTGGGAATATATAACAGGCATTTTCAATGCATAATGTTCCACATAACACAAAAAATAGTGCTGTAGTGAATTACCTCTGAAATTTGTTCTGCAATGTTTTTTTTTTAGTGAATGGCAATGCATATTTTTTCTACATATGTTATGCAAAATAAATAAATAATTGTCAAGTGTGACCTTCACCATGCTTTAAAGATAACCTGTGACTTATGGTAATTATGGTGCTTCTTCATTTACCTTTCAGGAATGACTATTTTTGTATTGAAGGAGAAATATGGGCAAAGCTATTTTCTTTTTTTTTTATCCAAAAACAAGTTTATTGAAAAAAGAAAACACAAAGTAAATATACACCGAGAGTACATCATTGTCACTTCAGCCTTACAAACATTTATTACACAAAATTTATTTTTTTGCAGCAGTATCTTCAAACCATGCCAGCTCGCCCCAACTCCCTCATCTATAGTAGCAGTAATTATTCTTGCCCAATGTGCATTTCTTGCATTCTTCCAGCCCTTTTGCTTAAGTCAGTATCCTGGCCATTACTAGATCCACCGGAGCAAGCCCTGGCACATCCAGCCACGGCCCCCATAGTTTCTCAAATTTTGGTTGCAACCTCTATGCTGGAAAATTATCTTTTCTTTTCGAAGCATATCTCCCATTGTGTTGATCCACTCTTTAAGGGTAGGTGGGTCCTCAGATATCCAGTGAGTCATTATTAGCTTCCGTGCTAAGAATAAAGATCTAGTAGTGGCCACCCTCGTACTTTCCTCCCATTCTAGCTCCTCCAGCACATTAAGAAGAGGCAAAGCTATTTTCAGCTGTAGGTCACAGGGGTGTAGTTCTTCCTACACTCCAGTGACCATTTTTCAGCCGGCATCACTCAGCCAGTGCAGGCTTGGTAAAAATCCTGACTTTACATTTGGGATCCTTCCTGGACCGGCAACTGGATCAGCCTCTCAGCGAGCCAATGGGTGACTGAGCCAGCCACTCCTGTCCCCTTCTCAGCCCAGCACTCCAGTGAACCCTGGGCAAGTATAAATACTGTATGTATATATATATATATATTTTTTTTTTTTTCTGAAACCCAAACTTCTCTTTTATCTACATGTAATACTTTTGTCAGAGCAAAAGTGCAATGCTGTAAGATCACGCTGTATTTTGCCTGAGCTCAGTTCTGGTAACAGACAAACGTCTGTGACATAACTAATAGTTATTTTTCGTTCAACCCAGCGGGTTGAACAAAACAAAACTGACAGCTCTGGTCGGAGCCGCTCTATTAACAGTTCAACGTTAGTATAGCCATCTGCTCTGCTGAGCTGTTGTGTTCTGACACGGGGACATCCCCCCGCCAGAACACTCTGTTCAGCGCTCTATGCCATTGGGAACCGGTCAGCTGCTGGTTTTCCAGCATGCTCGTCCGACAGAAGGACGACATTCGGCACATGTGTAGTAGGCATAAGGTTCTGTCAGGATTGCATGAATGCAAAATAAATGAAAAGACTTTGATAATTAACATAATTGCCCCTTTCCAGCTGCTTATTAGCCCAGACCTGAGGCAGGGCAGCCTTCATGGTGAACTTGCTACTGCCTGACACTGGGCTGACATTTCTGCTTCGACTGGAAGACAATAGACAAGACAAGTCAATAAAAGCACAAACACCTATCCTTAAGGTATACTGCACTGTTATAAGTATGAAATTCTTACATATACCCATTCCTGTTTGGCTTTCTTTAATCCTTATGAAGCTTGCAACATGTTTTCATGCAGTACAGTTTATCCATTTGTCTCCTCTTAATGTTTTTTCAACAGAAAAACTGAAGTTGGGATATTCTGTCTTACACTAAATGCTAATGCAGCATGGTGATCTGAGCAGCCTTAAAGTGGTTGTAAACCCACTTTTTGTACTTTTACCTATAAGTAAGCCTAGAATAAGGCTTACCTATAGGTAGTGGAAATATCTCCTAAAAGTGCGCCGTTTAGGAGATATTTCACTTGTAGTCCACCGGAAATTTTTACAGCGCATGCGCGGGGAGGAAACAAAACTAAAGGCAGTTTCTTCCCTAGCATATGCTGCTACTCGTGGCTCCCATGCGCTTGCACGGGAGTGACGGCCCCAAAGGAAAAGGGGAAGAAGATGGACGCTGCCCACACAGGGGACATCGGTGGATTATTTTGCAGGTAAGTGGCACATAATGGGCTAGTATGCGATGCATACTAGCCCATTATGCTTTTCTTTTGCAGGCTGCAGCAGCTAGCAAAAGAGGAAGTACAACCCATCAGGCTTTACTTCTTCTTTAAAGGCCAAAAACAGAGAACTGTCCCTGCATCCTCTTGACATAAAAATCTACACTACTATGCAGGCAAGTGCAAGGATGTGACAGAGCCCATGAGGCATTTCTGTCAGGAGGGTTGTCAAGAGGGTGGTCCAGCAAACTTCCTAAAAGTGGATCACTATTTATCCTTTCCATCTCTGAAGATCTGCAGAGCTCAAAAGATCTCCTTGCCACCTAAAAAGAACTGTACTGCTTACACTTACTTGCAGTGGTGCATTTTGGTTTTGTGCTTCCCTAGGGAAGACTTAAATTGTCTGCCCCCCCCCCCATAAAAATTGGTCCCACCCCAGCCATGGTATACCATTCTTGTCTCAGGGTCTTATGGGGAAGCTGAAGCCATTCACAGTGAACAGCTGTGGCTTCCTCATCAGGCAAGTGCCATATATAGAATTACAGCCCATGATCTGACGTTCATGGTGATACCTCACATGTGTGGAAAGATCACTATTTGCGTGCCTGTGGGACCGACACGTGTGTTTGCCTTTGCAAGCACATTAAGACGGAGACACTTTTTTTTTTTAATTATTCATTTATTTTATTTTCATACTGTTGCTTTATTTTTTATTTTTTTTTTATCACTTTTATTGCTGTCACAATGAATGTAAACATCTTTGTGGTAGCAAATGGCATGAGACAGGTACTCTTTATGGAGAGATATTGGGTCTATAAGACCCCAAATCCCTCCTCTGCACTTAAAAGCATTTAAAACACCAAGATCTGTGTTTTTGAATGCTTTCGACTTTAAAAAACTGGCGTTGATGGTTTCCAAGTAGACTGGAAGTTATGTTATGTCATTGCTTTCAGTTTACTTTTACAGGTTTACATGGCTGTCCAGCCAGACAGGGGTGCGGTGGGACGGGAGAGCCCGAGAGAGCTGTGGAAGGCGGCGGGAGGGGGGATGTCCCCTCCCACTGCTTGTAATAGCAATTAAGCTGCTACTAAGCCACTACAATTGCTATTACAAGAGAGCCAACCTCTGGCTCTAAATAATGATACCGGGGTGATGCCTGCAGCTGCAGGTATTAACACGGTACAACCACCGAAAGGATGGGAAGTGGTTAAAGAGCCGCCTTTGCCCTTCTGCCTGGGGGTGGCGCCGCCTCCTGAAAAATGCCACCCAAGGCAAATGCCTTGTTTGCCTCACAGTAGATACACCCATGCTTACTTGTAATGCATGCTAACATAAAGTATTTCTATGCAAAATATGCCAGCATTTGGATGTATATTTTGTTTACATTTCCACACCTTCTTCCTATATCCATAATGATATGTAGCTCGCCATGCTTGTCATTCAATTTCAGCTGCAATGTTTCCTTTAATTAAAAATGTATTTCAAACCTACAAAACAGACCCTTTCATTTTGGGAAATTAACTTTTCTCATCCAGTTTTAATTCAGCCTCAATCATTCCCATAAAAACATCTTCCATAGACACAATGTTACGTCACTTTCTAAAGGCCTCGATTATCTTGCTATTCAAAAGACACCTGCAAGAGATCATGTGAATGCCAGAGAGTGCCCAGGCAAAAAAAAAAGAAATATCAAAAAACTGTTACTAATCCTTGTTGACTAATCTTGTTAGTAAGCATCACATTCCACAAAATATAGAGTCGGTTCTAAGATTTCAGACACAGAGAGCCTCACAGACACATTTCATTTCTATACAGTGCACAGAGAGAGCTGCATTGAGTGGTGTTTGATTGTCAGCATTATACATGGTCACTGACATTGGTTTCAATAAACTGTTCATACAACATAATAGACTCGAGCATGATAACTGGATTTGTCAATCTGATGTTGCAAGCTTTACAAATGGTCAAAGTTCTAATAATTGAGGAGGTCAGTTAAAAAAAGAAAAAAATGAAACAAAAAATTCTCACCATTTTCTTCAGCTTTGTTAAAGGCGTCCAATTAAGGTAATTTTGCTAATGCATAAATGTGCCGTCATAGGAGAATGAATTGCTTGTAAGCAAAGTCTGGAGCAAATGGATTTAAATTCAGTAATTCAGGCATCAGCTATTAATTTTACTCATTAAATTTCCTTCCAGGGAAATGGCAAATAGTAAATACATAAATGCAAATTGAAAATTACTGGCCCAAGTCTGCGGGAGCATGATTCACAGGCACTATGCGGCAAAATCCATGAAAATCAAGTATGCTTTGTTTATGGATATGTGGTTCTAGCAAGAAAAAAAATAATTATTTATAAAAAAAAACATGCATACAACCAGTATCCTAGGAATTTAATATAGATTGGAGCTCTAAGGGGTATCATACATGTGTCTCAGGGAGGATAGCAGGCAGCAAGACATCTGGCTGATGGCAATTGTGTCATGCACTGGTGGGTCTTAGCACAATACGGGCAGTGAAAACTTTTTTTTTTCTCAGTGGAACAAGGAAATTCACAAAGCATATGCAAATGTATCCCAACACCTTAGAAAGTGTGTTTGTTAAGTAATGAGTGCTTCTGACAATCAAAAGCACTTCTGACAATCAAAAGCACTCCTTTAAGCCTATCTCCATCTTTTGTGCTTTTTGTTAAAAAAAAATATATATACTGTATATGCAAAGCCCTACTTACCCCCTCCACAATCCACTGCTGCCCCACATTTACTCCTCTGTGGTCCAGTGGCGGTTTTCTTTCAGGTTCCCAACTCCTGTGAGTTTGGGGTGTCGAGGACCTAGAACCTTTGGTGAAGTCCTCAAGCAACCCTGGGCTCATGGGAGAATGCTGCAGAGATGTTGCAGTAAAGAGTACCTGCCCACCACCAAGGAAGAAGAGTAGATAAAAGACCATTGATGTCATGTGACCAAACCAAGGACCCATAGAAAAAAGTATGCACACTAAAAATGTGAGGCAATTGTGGGACAGGAGTGGACCTTTAACGCACACCCACATCATGATTTTTGTAAGTGCCACAGAGTCATGGCATGCTTTCTTTTTATAGGATGATAAAACATTTTATGATTCTGTTTAATATTCTAAGTTATTAAATTATCCATAGCCACTCTGCACCACAATTCAGAATTCCCTGTGCCACTATTCACGATTCTAAGGAACCCCCAATTATCCTTAGCCACCCTGCACAACAGTTCAGAATTCTCAAGTCATCACAATTATTGATCGCCATCCTGGACCCTATTTAAAAATTAGAAAAACTCAGATTAGATACTGTGGGGGGCGTGGCTAGGCAATGGCGGAGTAGAGAGACACGCTGGCTAAGCATGGACCTCTCCCACCAGCGTCCCAGGTAGACCATTAAAATAAAAAATTCAAGCACCAGCGAAACCAAGCAAAATATACACATCAGCAGAATTGCAGATCCCCGTTTACTCTGTGCGCCTCTGCGAGACTACCGAGACTACTACCGAGACTACTGAGATCATTTGAGTACCCCTTGAGACAAACGGACTGTCGGCTTGCCGGGGTTGCTGTACAGAGCACACAGAGCGTACAGACCGGTGGACAAGTGGAACCTGCTGTGCATAGACTGACGCGCTACGGGATTTTTTTTTTTTTTTTTTTCTCTACCCGCTCCGCCGGAGAGCTTACAGAGCATTACGGAAAGGAGAGGAGCGGCACAGCACAGCACGAGTGAGAAGCGGACCTTACACAAGGTTAGGGGGAGACAGGTGGAACGACCTGTGCATAGATAGACGCACCCGCGGGATCTAACCTACCTGCTCCCCGCCGGAAAGTCCAGAGAGCCGTGCTGAGAGAGGAGCGGCACAGCACGAGCCCTGCACTGCACCGTACCGCACCGCACTGTTCTGTGGAAGATGGTCACGGAGGGAAGCAGATCAGATACAAGGTGAGCCTGAAGGTGGGAAGGGGGAGAGCGGAGCCGAGATCGGCAACGATATATGGATTCTGTTTTCTTTTTTTTTTTTTTTTTTTTTTTTTTTCAAATACCTTCTTCATATACCCTGTTTAACCTCCTTGATCTTGAAAACTATCTGGAAAAATTAGTAAGAACACAACCGGGGGTTAAAAGGGTTAAAAGGAACCTAATCACTTTGATCTATAACACAAGTTTAATAGAGCCCAGTACCTACTGTATTCTGAACCCAGCGCTGTGGAACTATGCAGGACATTTATAAAGGAGCATAGCAGGTTTACCCCCGTCCACCCCGTCCATTGGCCCAGGTGTAGGACTATCGTGCAATCTGCTGACATCTGCAGAGTTAATCTGTCTGCTGAATCTGAATCTGCAGAGACCGCAGAAATAATAATTAAAAACTGTGACAGACGAGAGGCGCATCATAATATTCTTCTCTGGAGGGAACAGTATTTAAATAGATGTACTTTCTTGGTCCGCGTCAATTGCACGTTATAAATTGTAATAAGGCACCATTTGAAAATTAAGGACTGCTAAAGAGGCTCCAAGTATTAAACAGTCGCAGACACAGGTTCAGGGGTGATCTGCGGGACTCTACTGTTGGGAGGAACCCCGACCCCTTAGGGGTATGCACAGTACGAGGAGGAAAGGGGAAGATAAGCATTTCCACAGAGACCCCCTGCAGCAGGAGATAAAAGGTTTTTTTTAGGCTCACCCGAGCAGCAGTGCGGGCATCTACATTGGAGACCAGAGAGATTACAGGTACTGAGATACCAATGGCAGCACCCCGGATGAGTCTCCCCCTGGAACCAGCCCCAGCTCAAGCTCATGAGATGAGAGATGTGAAAAAGGGGGAACAAGTGACTGAGATAGGGGACTTGAGGGCTCTGCTACAAGCCCTCCCTACTAGGCAGGAAATGGAGGCTCACTGGAAGCTAATGGAAACATTGGTTTCTCGTCTTGAAGAGGGACATACACGGGAAATGCAGTGCGTACGTACGGAGGTTCAGACCTTAACAGACAGAGTAAATGAGGAAGGATCTGCTATAGAAAGACTGGAATCACGTGTACTAAAATTAGAAAAGGAACAGCTAGCTCAAGACTCCAATTTTCAATTAAAAATGGAAGAGGCCGAGGACCGAAGTAGGAGGAATAATCTAAGATTTCGAGGCATTCCTGAGAATATCGGAGAAGAACAACTATACCAAACCATAGTCAAAATATGCCAGGATTTAGGGGTAAACACCACCCCTAGGGATATTGAATTTGACAGACTGCATAGAGCCCCGGGACCCAGATCGACAGATTTGACAAGACCTCGAGATGTAATCGGACGTTTACACAGATACTCCCATAGAGAGCTGATCAGTAGGAAAGCATGGGAGAAAGGCCCGGTAACATACGAGGGAGATAGGATTAACATACTTCCAGACTTATCCCGAGCTACACTTCAAAGGAGAGCACAACTGCGCCCTCTATTAGACAAGATAAAATCTGCTGGGGGGACTTATCGTTGGGGGTATCCGATATCGTTGACAATTAGGATGGAAAAAGGGTCTTTTTTATTACAATCACCAGAAGACCTTCCGGCGCTATTTCTGTTCCTGGGAGTTGAAAGCTGCGAGGTCCCAAATTGGCTTTTGCCGATCAGGAAGCGTTCATACAGAGGGGGGGTTCCAAGGCCTGCTGTACCATCATCATTTACAAATCAAGCAGAAGTTCAGCAGATACAGCAAGCACGGGAGGAGGAGAACGCTTAAGATGGTGCTGAATTGAAGAAAGGAGATGTTAACCTTCTGGCTATGGGACATATGTTTTTTCTTTTTTTTTTTTTTTTTTTTTTTTTTTTTTTATTTTTTATTTTTTTTTTTTTCTCTTTTTCTCTTTCAAACCAAGCAGTAGCTCAGTAAATATAGCAAGCACGGGAGGAGGAGAGCGCCTAATCTGGTGCTGAATTGAATTGAAGAAGGGAAATGCTACCCCCCTGGCTATGAGACATATGTTTTCTCTTTCTCTGTTTATTTTTTTTTGTGTGTTATATTGCCTTTCTCGCCCCCTTCCCCCCTCTCCAAGAACTGCCTTAATGAACACATCCTCACCCTTTTATCACTTTATTGTATTCCCGTTTATTTTTTTTTTATTTTTTTTTTTTTTTTTTTTTTTTTTATTTTTTTTTTTATTTTTTTTTTTTTTTATTTATTTATTTATTTATTTATTTTTTTTTTATTTTTTTTAGGAGATGCGGGGAGAAGCCCTGTTTTTTTAAGGAGATGTGGGGATAAGCCTTGATGCCGCGGGCTGCTCTCTGGAGAGGCAGTCAATAGAGGAGAGAGGTGGAGGGTTGGGAGGGGGGGTTAGATAAGAGGGATGGGAGGGGGAGGAAGACACCGGAACACAGGAATAGAAGGTGACACAAGCACACACACTGCAGCGAAGGTAGGAGGGAGTGAGTAGTGGGAGGTCTGGGAGGATAAAATTGAATAGAATACATAAATAGTTCACAATAAAATAGGCTATTGAGATGGGTTGATTGAGAGGGACAATGGGGAAGAGAGGGAGGGGGGGAGGGCGAGAAGGGAAGAAAGCGGGGTTAAATAAGATATAAATAAATTAATAATACAGTAGTAAATCTATACACTAAGTTTCAAGAAATGAATAATGAGCACTAGGGGAAAGGGGGAGTACACAGAAAACACACACACCAGGGTATAAGGTAAGATCTGCCTTTCTGGACGCTGCCCGCGGCGGCAAGGCTCCCCCTCTCTTTGCCTTTTTTTTTTTTTTTTTTTTTTCCTTTTCCCCCCCCCATATTATTCCTTTTTATTATTAAATTGTATTCTCTGCACTTTGGGGGGGGTTAATATGTTTGTACGTAAAAGAGGTGTAATGTGGCCCAAGGTAAGGGGAGGAGGGTGTGGGGAGGAGGGAAGGAAATGGGATCGGGATGAGAGGAATGTGAAATGGGGTGAAGGAGCAGAGGTGGGGAAGGAGGGGGAGAGAGGACAGAGGGAGAGGAGGGGAGGAGAAAAGGGAAAAAAAAAAAAAAAAAACTATGAGGAGCCCAACCAGGAGGGATCAAAATATACTGGGAAGGGCTGGAGGGATAGAGGTTCGTGCCTGGCCCACTCGGGCATTGTTTAGTCACCCCCCGTATCCATCACCTACGGGAAACTAAAGTACCCATAGGTTGGTGTTGGGAAGCTTAGTTTAGGGTTTTTTTTTTTTTTTTTTTTTTTTTTTTTTTTTTTTTTTTTTTTTTTTCTCTCTCTCTCTTCTCCACCTTTCTCTCTCCTTTCTCCCCCATCTTTCCTCCCCCGCTGGACACCACCGGGTCAGGAGGAAAATGGAGGGGACAAGGGTTACCTCATTGAACGTTAAAGGATTAAATACTCCTGAAAAACGAAAAATGTTGTTGAATGAACTTAAGCGCCTAAAAACAGATGTGGGGATGGTGCAAGAAACGCACCTGAAAACAGGGGCCTCTTTATATCTCCAAAATAGACACTTTCCCAATGTGTATCATGCATGTAATCAAAAATCTAAAACAAAAGGAGTTGCTATTTTAATTTCTAATAGAATTCCTTGGTCACTTCTGGAGAAATGTCAGGATGAAGGAGGAAGATATATCTTTCTTAAGGGGATTATAGGATCAGTAAAAGTGACTTTAGCTACTATATATGCCCCGAACTTAAACCAAGATAGCTTTCTGAAAAAGACTCTGTCTAAACTAATGGAATTCAAGGATGGAATTCTAATAACAGGGGGTGACTTTAATATCCCTCTTGATCCCAAATTAGATACTTCTAAAGGAACCTCCTCAATAGCGATCGGAATAAGAAAAAATATAACCAGAAAGCTTGAAGAATGCCAATTAGTAGATGCTTGGAGGGCCTTTCATGCTGAAGAGAAGGACTTTACTTTCTTTTCTAACCCACATCACTTATATTCGAGAATTGATCTTTTTTTAATACCACAGCAAATACTTTCGAAGGTCCGGGACACTCAAATAGGGAATATTACCTGGTCAGATCACGCCCCAATCACAATAAGGATAGACCTGACGGGAGGGACTCAAAAAATGGAATGGAGATGGCGACTAAATGAAAGCCTGTTACAGTGCCCCGAGATTCGAGATGATCTAACTACAGAAATCAATTCATATTTTCAAACAAATGACGACGGGGAGATGGATATGGGAATAGTCTGGGAGGCTCATAAAGCGGTAATTAGGGGAATTTTAATCAAACATGGCACTCGAGTGAAGAGAGCCAGGGAGGAGAGGATGATGTGGTTACTGGAGAAGATACAGGAAATGGAGAAAAAACATAAAAAGACATTGGAAAGGGAAACCGGAATTGACTTAGCAGACCTGAGAAGACAACTATCAGATCTTCTCAGGTATAAAGCCAGGGCTATCCTCCAATATGGAAAGAGCGTAATATATCATTCAGGAGATAAATGCGGAAGAGTTTTAGCTAAAAAATTAAAAGAACAACAGAAGAGGTCATATATACCTTACATCAAAACTGAGGGAGGTCAAAAAACTTATATGCCTAAAGACATTGTAAAGGAATTTAGAGAATTTTATAAGACACTATATAACCTACCAATCCCTTCCGTATCCCCTCAGTCGATGGAAGAATATCTGACCTCCTCACAAATAACTAGATTGTCATCTTCAGCTCGCTCAGAGATGGAGATGCCAATCACAATAGAGGAAGTGAGACTAGCCATAAAATCGATGAAAGGTGGGAAGGCACCTGGCCCAGACGGGTTTTCCTTGCAATACTTTAAAAGTTTTCTCCCTGTATTAAGTCCATACTTAGCTAAAACATTTAATATTTGGGGACATACATCAACCCCACCAGCAGAGGCGTTGAAGGCACATATTGTAGTAATACCTAAAGAAGGGAAGGATCAATCAGTGTGCAGTAGTTTCCGTCCAATATCCCTATTAAATATAGACATGAAAATTTTCACAAAGATACTTGCATCCCGCATACAACCGTACTTGACTCAGTTAATACATTTGGACCAAGTGGGGTTCGTCCCCACACGAGAAGCTAGAGATAGCACTATAAAAGTGTTAAATTTGCTCCAATATGTAAACCAGAGAGGGATGTCAAGTGTCTTTGTGAACACAGATGCCGAAAAGGCTTTTGATAGGGTTAATTGGACTTTTATGAGGGGAGTACTAAAACACATGGATTTTGGAGATAGAATGTTACACTGGATTGAAGGGATATACTCTACACCACAAGCCTTGGTTAAGGCTAACGGAGTTCATTCAGAGTATTTCTCTATATCAAATGGGACGCGCCAGGGCTGCCCTTTATCGCCTCTATTATTTGTTCTGACTTTGGAGCCCTTGTTAAATAAAATTCGTCAAAATCCCGATATTAGTGGTATTTGTATTGGAAAACAAGAATATAAAGCCTCCGCATATGCGGACGATCTACTTTTTTCAATTACAAATCCACAGATATCACTTCCAAACCTCATAAAGGAGGTGGAAGAATACGGTGCCCAGTCGAACTTTAAGATAAATTACAGCAAGTCGGAGGCGATGTGGGTGTCCATGGAGCACCCCATATGCAAGAATATAGTGGATAGTTTTAAGTTTAGATGGACATCAAGTGCACTAAATTATCTTGGAATCTATATCCCACCGAAGTTAAAAGACATCTATGTTTTAAATTATCCCCCTTTAATTAAAGAAGTAACAGCACTATTGGAAAAATGGAGTAAAGCAAGACATTCCTGGTTCGGGAGAAGTAATATTCTAAAAATGAGTATTATACCAAAGTTCCTGTATCTTTTCCAGGCCTTGCCTGTGTCTGTCCCTCTGGCCTTCTTTAACCAAGCTAGATGTGTCTTTACAAAATTTATCTGGGCAAGTAGACGCCCAAGGATAAATAGAAAACTGCTCACTTTATCAAAAACGGCAGGAGGAATAGCAGCGCCAGACCTATATAAATACTACCTAGCGTCCCAACTGGGTAGGATAATAGATTGGAACCGAAATGAAGGGAGTAAACTGTGGATCAATATCGAGCAATATGTTAGTAAAATCCCACTTAACAGGGCAATATGGTGCTGCGCTGCTATCCCTCCTGCAGTAAAGACACACCCCTTGATAGGACCCACACTTCTGACGGGAGAAAAGTTTATCCAGAATTCTAAACCCTCTTCAATAAAATCCCCCCTGTTTCCTATCTTGGGGAACCCGGATTTTCCTCCGGGCCTTGAGCTAGGGGTCTTCAAAAAAATGATAGATAGAGGCATTTTCCAAGCATCGCATTTCTTTAATCTTAATAATTGGCCAACACTAGACTTATTAATGAACATGGATGGTCAGTTTAAATTACCTTTTTGGCAAGCACGACAGATTAGACACTTCCTGGAATCCATAGGGCCCCAGGAAAGCTATAACCGACCAAGAACAAAATTTGAGAGATACTGTGAGGAGAAAGGGTCTTTCCCCCACGGAGTCTCTAAGTTATACGCAATGCTGACCGCCCCTCCAGAACACTTTAAGATGGTAAGCCTGGGAAAGTGGGAGAGAGATTTGGAACAAATTTTCACAATAGATCAACAACAGAATATAATATATCTAACCTTAAACTCCTCCAGATGTACTAAGATTCAGGAATTGAATTACAAAATTCTAACGCGATGGTATTATACACCCTCCCTAATGAACAAATTCTCCCAAACGACATCGGATAGGTGCTGGAGGGGCTGTCAAGAAAGAGGTACCATTGTACATATTTTCTGGACTTGTCCAAAAATTAAAATTTTCTGGCAGGAAGTGCAGAGAATCATGCAACGATTCACGGATTACCGGATACCATGGGACCCGGCATTCTATCTCTTACATTCCTCACAAATCCCACGGGAGAGATATAAAAACTCACTCTTGTGCCACATGGTAAATGCTGCTAAAAGTAGTATAACGGCATGCTGGAAGGATCCAGCTGCACCGCAGATCTCCATGTGGCTTAACAAGGTGAGAAACATAGGGATAATGGAAAATATGATTCCCACAACTATGACTAAAAAAGAACAAATATCTGAAACATGGGCCCCATGGGAGTCCTTTCTGCAAACTGAGGAAGGTAAGAGACAGATCGGGGAGGAAAGTTGGGAGTAACTCGAATACAACTAGTAAAATAAGTAGAAATGAGGTATATACAATACGGCCATCGACGGGAGAGAGGGGGGAGGAGGGGGAGGAGGGGGGGGAGGGGGAGGGAGGGGAGGAGGGGAGGGGGGGGGAGTCCCCCTTTTTTTTTTTTTTTGTTTTGTTAAGTTAGGGAGTAGTTAACAGGGAAGGGGGGGGGGGAGGGAAAAATAAAATAAACAGGTCTATGGATTTAGAATATAGAAAGGCAAAGGCAGATATGCAACATGAAGATAATGTGATGCAATATGTAAAGGCTATGCCGTATCTTTTTATTTTATGTTTAAACAGTATATCTATGTAGTCCTGTAAAGAAATAAAGAATTTAAAAAAAAAAAAAAAAAATTAGAAGAGCTTACAATTTCTGTAGTCACTAGCCAGTTATCTAGACAGTTATCGGTAGATACCCTGTGGCACAATTTGGAGTAAAGCACAATTATCCATATCCACCCTGTGCCACAATTCATATTTATATTTAGGTATTCACCCTTATCACTAGTCCCCCTGTACCACAATTAATTCTTCTGAGCAACTCACAATTATCAGCAGTCAAACTGTGGCACAATTTACTCTTCCAAGAAATGCACACATTTCAGTAGTCACCCTCTGCCACAATTTACTCTTCTGAACAATGCACAGTAATCAGTAGTTACCTTTTGTCAAAATTTACTATAATAAGAAACCTACAATTATCAGTAATCACTTGTGTGCCAGGTCACAGTTTTAAGGAACTCATAGTTATCATTAGTTACCATGTACTACAATTTACTCTTCTGAGTAACTCACAATTATTAGTAGTAGCTCAGTGCCATCATTTACTCTACTGAAGAACTCATAGTTACTAGTAGTGACATTGTGCTACAATATCCTCTTCTGAGGAACTTACATTTACCAGTAGTCACCTTGTGCCACAATTTACTTTTCTGAGGAACTAACAGTTACTGGTAGCAATCTTGTGTCAAAATTTACTCATATGAGGAACTGACAAATATTATCAGTCCCCCTGTCCCACAATTTACTCTTCTAAATTAATTCACAGTTATCAGTACCCCCCGTGCCACATTTTGTTAGTTAAATAAACTAATAATTATACGTTTTTGCTCTGGATCAAAATTTACTCTTTTTAGGATCTTACAATTATCGGTAGTCAACATGTGTCACAATTTTCGCTACTAAGGAACTAACAATTACCAGTAGAACCTGTACCACAGTTTACTATTTTGAGGAAATCACAATCACCAGTAGCCACCCTGTGCCACAATTTACATTTCGGATGAATTTAGAATTACCATTAGAACCTGTTCCACATTTTACTCATTCAAGGAACTCACATTTACCAGTAGTCAACATGTGCCACAATTTACTTTTCTGAGGAATTCACAATTACCAGTAGTCAACATGTGCCACAATGTATTCTTCTGAGGAGGTCACAATTACTAGTAGTCTACATGTGCCAAAACTTACTCTTCTGAGGAACTTACAATTACCAGTAGATACTGCTCCACATTTTACTCTTTTAAGGAAATAACAATCTTCACTAGTAACCCTGTTCCAAAATTGACTCTTCTGAGGAACTCACAATTATCATTAGTCACATTGTGCCATGGTTCACTTTTCTTAGAAATTCACATTTATCTGTAGCCACCATGTGCCATTATTTTGAGTAACAAACAATTGTCTGTAACCACCCCAAGTTCAGAATTGTGAAGAACAACTCCTAATTAACCATAGCCACTCTATGTTGCCTCTTAGATGTGATAATATATCTAATATGTGCTTTTCTTCTTTAGCTAAAATTCCTATGATAAATAACAGTTACTTATTTAGACGCCCCATACAGCTACTGTAGCAAGAAATTGGAGGTAAGACTGTGAAAGTGTGGCGTTAGCATAATGTCTATTTGACTGAATATCTATTTCTGTGACTTCAATTATGCTTCAAGTAGCTTTTTTCATACTGCACTTTCCCAGGTCTAACACAAATACCCTTATTTTCTGTTTCACGACAATAACACATATTTTTCCTTTTCTATACAGAGAAGGGATACACTTTTTCTGCATGTCAGATAGAGAGTATCTCTCCTTTTCTTGTAAAACTCCATCACCACTTGTCATTTACCCCAATAAACACTCTTCTGCAATATAATGAATGATTTTCAGGTAAATACATATAATACTATATAATAACGATATTACACTCTCAGCCTCACCATACTTAAATGCACAGAGATTTTCTGGACAACAATTTAAAATCTAGTAGACTAAAGCTGGCCATATATGGATCATTTTTTGATTAGCCAGCTGAAAAAAAAACAGATTGCTCCATCCATACAAGCAAGGTGGATGAAGGAATCCATCAGTGTTATTCTATATTGACAGTGGGGACTCCTCCATTGTCAGAATACACTGATCAGTGCTGCAGCTGACTCCAAGTGCTGATCAAATGGAAATTTTCCAGCATTCCCGTTCAAGAGAAGCCAATTGTCAAATCGACTTCTCTCTAGCAGGAACGGCCATATATATAGATCAAAATTCAGCTGGTCCCTACTGAACCAGCTGAATTTCAGTACATTTATGGCCAGCTTTAGAGTGGACATAAAAGGGGAGGGTTAGCTCCACAGTTAACCCTTACACCCATACACAGTAACTGGACCGATCACAGAATCCACTGTTGCAATACAAATTTTCACTTGCTGCCACTTACACACAGTAATGTAACAGAGTTTACAGTATGGTAGCTCCCTTTCAAGAGGCATTAGGTTCTTTAAAGAGGAAGTAAACCTCCCTGTATTGCTTGTACCTATAGGTAAGCCTATAATAAGGCTACCTATAGGTACTGTAAATATCTCCTAAACTTGCATCGTTTAGGAGATATTTACTGTATATGCCGCCGATTATGTCAATGAGCGACCCATGCTGTTTCTTCAGAGCCCTGTGCCGTGACCGGTGGCTCTCGTGCACATGCGCGGGAGTGACGTCATGCGGTCCCGGACAGTCACACAGTCCGCGGACCTGGAAGGAAGACGGACGATGATGGATGCAGCCTCCAGCAGTGATAACGAGGGATTCCTTTGCAGGTAAGTTTCACATAATGTGCTAGTATGCGATGCATACTAGCACATTATGCCTTTACTTTGCAGGTAAACAAAAAAAAAGCGTTTACTCCACTATTTAATCTCTAGTTAGAGCATTTACAATTATAAAATATAATTATGAGGAAAATAAAAGAAAAATGGTATAAGAAAATATTAACATGATAACATAATATTATATGAATATTGCAAAATAAAATAAAAATATTGCAAAATCCTCCTATGCTCACCTCCAGGACTTTTCCCAAGCTTCTCCCATCCTCTGGAGCTCTTTACCCCAAGCTGTTTGACTATCTCCTACTGTGCTTGCTTTTAGACAATCCCTGAAAACCCTTCTCTTCAGAAAAGCCTATTCTGGTCCCACCTGACAACTGTACTTTTATTTTCTCCATCAGATCATCCCCCACAGTTATTACCTTTTGTATCACTTGACCCTCCCTTCTAGATTGTAAGCTTTAATGAGCAGGACCCTCTGATTCCTCCTGTATTGAATTGTATTTTAACTGTACTGTTTGCTCTCATGTTGTAAAGAGCTGCGCAAACTGTTGGCTTCATATAAATCCTGTATTATAATAATAATAATAATACTGATAATAGTACTCCCATTGACAGAAAATTCTCCAGTGCACACTATCAAATCTCCAGCAGGTATTATATATTGTATATATTGTGTGATTGAACGTACCGTATGTACCTATATGAATATTGAATCTTACAGAATGTTCCTGCCTATACACAGATCTTATTTACCTTTTGCAAGTCAACCCACCAATACCTTAGTTCCCCCAAGATTTTTCATTGACAGACTAATTTAACTTCCAGTTTAAATCAGCTAAATACATTCCAAGTGCATACAAATATTTATAAAGTTCATTTGTTTTAGAAAACAGCCACAGTAAGAGTAGAGCTGCCTGTCCCCTGTCAGTGTGCTGTAGAGAATGGTCCATGCTGTCTGTGTGTAAGCAGTAGTCTCACTGAGCCTGAAACACCCCATGTTAAAGTGTTTGTTACCCTAAAAAAATTAGATTTGTCTCCGTCATTCACAGCTCTTCTCTGTCCTCTCTCCCCCGTCCTCTCCCCCCCTCCCCCTCTCTGCCTGTCAGCTCTGTCCACTCCCCCCTCCCCTCCTGCTTCTCTTATAATACAACCTTGCCACAATTCCCTCTGCTATGTTAAATAATGTCCCCAGTGCTTTTTTTTTTTAAATGCAGCTGTATACCTGATTTCAAAACACTGATCGGCACTCATGTGACCGGCCGCCTCTCTCCTCTTCTTCTCCTGGCTGACGTCAGCGGTGGTTTCTCAGCCCCACCCACTTTGCTGTCAGTTTGAGAGAGGAGAGAAACAGCCGGTCATATGAGCACCGGTCGGCGCTTTGAAATCAGGTATACAGCGGCATTTAAAAAAAATAAAATTAGCATAGCAGAGGGGATTGTTGCAAGGTTGTTTTCATGGTTTAACAATCACTTTATCTCAAAGCTAAACTGTAAATCTGCAGTCAGCAAAGCTCCCTGCTAATTGTAGAGCTTTGATACAGAAAGGGACAAGCTAGACTTTTGCAGAGAGGTCACTGCGTTTACACAGAGAGCAAGGGTTCATCTCTACAGCGTGCTGGCAGAAAACAGGCTTTTCTATGGGCTACTGAACTGTAAAGTAGCCCATAGATGAGTTCATTTTTTTCATTAGACCCATTGGGAATCTACCCCACTGAGCTATTTAATTCAGCACTGATAAGCAATGCAAGCTATAGCCTGCAGTTCTGATTGAGCAGAGAAATCCGACAGGGCGGTTGTACGATAGTTGATTGGTAGATTGATGTTTGTACAACCATAGTGCCCATACATGGATCTCATTAAAAATGTTTACGTAAAAACTTAAATATGAAGTGATGCCATACATGGATCTCATGCCCATACCCTGTTGAACAGGCTTAATTTCAATCCATGTATGGCCAGCTTAAGACTTTTCACAACTTTTGACTTTATGCATCTGAAATGTATTTAACTGATTTCAACTTAAAGTTCATATGGGCTTTACAGTTACCCTTTAAATGGATTTGAAATACATTGGAACATGCAGAAACCTTGGCTCATTCATTGACATCATGATTAATACTACTGCTTTATTTCCTCACTTTTTAAAGTTTGTTTTCTGTTGAATAATTTACATTTTACACATATAAATTAGTTTAGAATGATGTGCTGTGTATCATAAAATGGCATGCATTTTGTTTTGCTCCTGGTGTATTATAAAATAAATGAATATGAGGTCTATCCAGAGGGCCTCCCACTGTGTTAAAGACAGATGTGCTTATTTTTTTGTCATCTACTGTATTATTTTTGAAGAATATCCTTTGGGTTAAGTGTCAAGATCATTCTGATGCTTGTGGGTTTGTCCTATAACACAGTATGAAGAGATACAGTATTAGGCAAAGGGAAGTAACTCATAGCCACAATTAGGTTTTTAGATTACTATAGCCACAAGATTTTGAATCGGTTACCAGTTACTGCACCGTGTACATTGTTAACGCTCTTTCAAAGTGCCTTACTGGTATGATATAAAGTAAATTAGCATTTTTCTGCTCTTTACTAGGGATGAGCCGCATATACCTGGGTTCATTTTAAAGGGGGTTATGAATGTTTTTTTGAAGCCTACTGAAATCATTAAGAACGGAATCTTTTAAAATGAATTTTGACTGTTTTCAAAGCTAATAAGCAAGTGATTGTCAAACATATGACATGGTTGCTGGGCACTGCCTGGGGGGAAATGTACCAATGTAAAAAAAAAAAAAAAAAAAAAGGGGGAGCAGTTATTTTAATAAAGCTTAAAGTTAAATATTAGAAATTCTAAATGTAAAAACTTTAAAAAAACATGCCTAAGGAATGCCTTGGGCCTGCTATAAAGTGGTGCACCTGTACAATACGTACAATGTAACAAACCTAACATATACAAAAAACAAACTTCTCCATGGAGCTCAATAGCACTACTATCAGTCCCTCTCCTCAGGCCAGGTGCTAGGTGTAACCCTGGAGTCTGACCTCTCCTTTCAGTCCCACATCCAATCAATGTCCAAATCTAGCTACCTTAACCTCCATAACATTTCCAAAATTCATCCCTTTTTAACAAAGCTTCTAATTCACTCCCTTGCTATCTCTCCCCTTTACTATTGCAACTCCCTCCTTGTTGGCCTACCTCTACACAGGCTATCCACCCCTCAGTCTATCATGAATGCTACTTCCAGACCTTTTCTTGTTGACCTTTTCTTGTTACCAACCATTCAGTGGCTGCCGACCTCTCTACCAGTCCCTCAACTGGCTTCTGATCACCCAAGGCAAAACATTCTAAATACTAACAACATACAAAGCCATCCACAACTCTGACTCAAGTTACATCATCAACCTTCCTTTAAAGTATCACCCAAACCATTCTCTTCACTCCTATACCTCCTACTTTCCAGCCCCTTCATCACCTCCAGGACTTTTCCAGAGTCTCCCCATTATCTCCATCTAAATCTGTCCAGCTATCTCCCACCCTGACTAAATATATGAGATTTCTTGGAAATTAATTTCTTTAACCACTTTGCGACCGCCGGCTGTCAAATGACGGCCAGGCGGCGCAGCTCTCGTTCCGGGAGGGCGTCATATGACGTCCTCCCCTTCTTTGCACTGCAGGGAGCGCGCGCTCTCGCCGTGTCACTGGGCACCCGATGCGCGTGCCCAGCGGCCGCGATGTCCGCTGGGCACCCGCGATTGCCCGGTAACACAGCGGGACCGTGGATCTGTGTGTGTAAACGGTCCTGTCAGAGGAGAGGAGCCGATGGTGTGTTCTCTGTACAGAGAAACACCGATCGGTCTCCTCCCCTTGTGAGTCCCCTCCCCCACAGTAAGAATCACTCCCAGGGAACATAATTAACCCCTCCCCGCCCCCTAGTGGTTAACCCCTTCACTGCCAGTGTCATTTATACAGCAATCATTGCATTTAAATAGCATTGATTGCTGTATAAATGACAATGGTGCCAAAAATGTCCGATGTGTCCGCCATAATGTCGCAGTCACAATAAAAATCGCTGATCACCGCCATTACTAGTAAAAAAAAAAATATTAATATAAATGCTATAAAACTATCCCCTATTTTGTAAACGCTATAACTTTTGCGCAAACTAAACTTTTTACCAAAAATATGTAGAAGAATACGTTTCGGCCTAAACTGAGGAAAAAAAATGTTTTTTTTATATATTTTTTGGGGATATTTATTATAGCAAAAAGTAAAAAATATTGTTTTTTTTTAAAATTTGTCGCTCTTCTTTTGTTTATTGCGCAAAAAATAAAAAAAAACCCTCAGAGGTGATCAAATACCACCAAAAGAAAGCTCTATTTGTGGGGAAAAAATGATAACAATTTCATTTGGGTACAGTGTCGTATGACCGCGCAATTGTCATTCCAAGTGCGTCAGCGCCAAAAGCTGAAAATTGGTCTGGTCACGAGGGGGGTTTAAAGTGCAAAGTAATCAGGTGGTTAAACAAAGTTCTTGAAGTGACTTGAAAAAATATCTTCCACCACACCAACTGTGTTCAGTGCTACTGCACCCTAAGGAAACACACTCACCAGCAGTATATGCCTTGCACTCTCATGCTCGGCCAACTCGCTTAATAGCTCCACATGGGTCACAGATGGATCCAGACAGAATATTAGATAGTTGCACTCCACATATAAGGAAAAAAGAGATGCTTCCAATAGTGAAGTAGAGTAAACCATTTATTTAAACAGCACACAAAATTCCTCAACCATTGTACTCACATCCTTCATATAAAAATAAGGCACTTCAGCATAATCTTTTCAACAGGAAACAAGGACCCAGCAGTGGTGACCCGATATATTATGGTCTCGGCGGACCCGGCGTTAATACCGATATGTCTCACCCTCCACTCGGTCTCATTTCTCTTTCACTTCACTTCACTTCAAATGGCACAGCACACCCAGTAACTGGAACGTTGAATGTTAAATGCTCCTCACAGTTGCCATGTAATCATGCCCAGACATGTTTCGTCTAAGTGACTTAATCATTGGGGTTTTTTATATTTACGACTTACATCGATGTGTAAATAAAACATACTTTCCACTTTTGTTTGAGATCAGATGTAGACACTTCTGAGTTACATCTGAATTCCTTCCCAGGTGCATTATACCTGCTGTTGACCTTCTTCTAAGCTAAATTTTCTTTTGCATTCCTATTGACTTCTATGCTATGAACAAAATCCAGTGTACACCCACCCTAAGATTGCATTTGACTAGACACTATTGGTTATTGAATTGTGCACATCACTTCTTTCACCACCTTTTACAATTAGCTTGTTTATCTAAAATTAGCTAAAAAGAGAAAGGCCATATTCAAATGACTTAATGATTATATATAAAAAGTCTCAGTTTCCTTCTGGGAACTGGATGAAAACAATGCTCAATTCCACATAAGGAGAGAAGAATCCAATTTATTCCAAATAAAAGTCCTCTTTCTCTAGCTGACAGATTCCAGAGATGCCAAAGAGGAACTGACAGCAGATGGCTGTTGGTCTAATGCACATACAGGCTGAGTAATAGTAAGGAAAAAGAAATTACTTTGAACTTCACCTGAGCTTTTAAATACTTGAATCAATGGGGTCACCACACTCTTTAATAGAGTGATGAGGTCCTGCCCTAGAAGATCGTCACAGTGACATGTTGATGTGTTTCCTTGGACTAGGGGGGTCATAAAAATTCAAGACACTCTCTGAAAGCAACCATTGTGCTAATGCGATGCATTTAAAGTAAGTTCCCTTAGATGGTTAAAGCATTTCTTCTGTCCCTTACAGTCTATGTTAAACTGGAGTGACCTCATGAATTGCTGGAAGAAACATAATCTAAACTGCTCTATTCGTAGGCAGGCTGTTGATTTTTTTTTTTGTTTAGCCCTAAATGGCTGTCACCATGCCTGTTCATCAAACCTTAAGTGGGAATAGACTTCTATAATCCTGATTCGAATGCAACGGCATTAAATAATCATTAAACGTCACTGTTCTCATTCAGACTCACTTGATTTCATTCAAAGGCAGATAGTATTAAAAACTTTTCATTACAAATAGATTTAGGTGGAATTTTAACCTGCAACAAACTGTTTTGTGGTGCTCAGTGTCACGGGAGTGTTGTTGCCTTTACTTCAAGAGAATTTTTTATTTTTTTTTGTACAAAAGTACAAGCAGATAAACCCAGATGGCTAACTCCTTTTAATATCCATTTGCTTTATTCGAGCAAGTTTAATGTTCTGAAGCAGAGTTAAATGTTTCTATTTTCTTGATGGTAAACAGAAACATTACCCAGAATCCATCAGCAGATCTGTAGAAAATTGATTCTTAGTGATTATTAAAGTTTTTTTTTTTGGGGATTGTGATGTGGGAATCATAATGGATAGGGCGACTTGGATTGCAAACACTGCAAATTAGCAAATAATAACTTTCTAAGATGAAATGGTTTTAATTCCTGTTCGCATGGACGTGGAAGATCAAAAAGAATCATTTATAATGAGTCTGAAAAAATAATTAAAAAAAACGACTTTTCCCTTCAAAAAACATTAATTATTTTTTCTATGAGTGTATCGGCTTTGATTCCACCAAAACCTTGAAATTGGTATGTAATGGTATATTTTTATACTGAAACGACATTAATATTAATTACTTCACATGAAGGATAACTCCATTTAGCACAGAAAATTTCAGTTTGTAGTGGTGTTCAAGGGAAAAAAAAGGAAAGCTGTAACTCCTGTATTCCAGAGCTTCCAGACTTTATTGAATTGCACATCTCTTTTAAAATCCAGTGTTTACCAAGGACCCTTGATGTGGATTAACTTATCTCAAGTACCTCTTGGCATAAGTAGCTTTATTGCCTATCCTCTTTATATGGTTTCCAACAATACCTTTTTGTTTTTAACCCTTTTGCTGCCACTGCCGTATGTATTTAGTTAAAAAACATCCCCCTCTGGGTTATCTATGAATATTACAAGGATTTTAACAAACTTTGTTGCAGATTTCATACCTTTTGTTATTCTGAAGAAATCACTGTTTGTTCTTCTGTGCCCCTGTGCTAAGTGAGTCTAATTGGAGTGGTTTCATAATTATCAATCAGATGTGCACCTGCAGGGCTCTAATGAGGAAAGCTGCTGGGCCTGCATCCCATTAGCCTTGATTTCCTATTGAAAATATCTCACCAAAAATGAAATTTTTGTAACAGGGGATGCCTGAAATTTGACTTGTATCTTAGTGCAGACTTCTGGGAAAATTGGTGAGCCTCCAGGTAGCCATATTGCATTGCATTTTCAGAAAATTACTGAGCTGCAGATTGAAAAGGAAAGGTAATTTTTAATAACATTAAATCACAATATGTCTTGTGTCACAATTGTATACGCATTATTATTTTTTTCCCCACGAAAGTGGAGGTACCCTTTAACCACTTGCCGACCAGCCACCGTCGTTTGACGGCAGCAGGTTGGTTCCCTGCGCGAATAGCCGTAGCTGTACGGCGGGCGATTTATGGGGTATAGGGAGCGTGTACACCCGCTGTGTGACGTAGGAGCTACTGCACGTGCCCGGCAGCCGCAATGTCCGCCGGGCACCCCTGATAGAGACAGAACAGAGATCTGTCAATGTACCACCAATGTCTGTCAGAGGTGAGGAGACAGATCTGTTGTCCCTAATGCTTAAGAAAGGCGATCGGTCTCCTCCTCCAGGTAATCCCATCCCCCACAGTTGGAAGCACTCCCTAGGGAACACATTTAACCCTATGGTCGCCCCAAGTCTTAACCCCTTCCCTGCCAGTGACATTTACACAGTAATCAGTGCATTTTTATAGCACTGCTTGCTGTATATATGCCCCTGGTCCCAAAAAAGTGTCAAAAGTGTCCGATCTTTCCTTAGCAATGTCGCAGTCCCGCTAAAAATCGCTGATCACTGCCATTACTAGTAAAAAAATAATAATAATAATAATAAAAATGCCATAAATCTATTTCCTATTTTGTAGACGCTATAAATTTTGCACAAACCAATCAATATTCGCTTATTGGGATTTTTTTTACCAAAAAATATGAAGAATACATATCGGCCTAAACTGATGAAGAATAAATTTTTTTGTGATATTTATTACAGCAAAAAATAAAAAAAAATTTTTTTTTCAAATTTTTCTGTCTTTTTTTGTTTATAGCGCAGTAAAAAAACACAGAGGTGATCAAATAGCACCAAAAGTAAGCTCTATTTGTGGGGAAATTTTTTTTTTTGGGTAGATTGTCGCAATTGTCAGTTAAAGCGACGCAGTGCCGTATTGCAAAAAATGGCCTGGTTGGGAAGTGGGTAAATCCTTTCCGGGGCATGATGTGGTTAAATACGTTTTCAGGCTTTAATTTAGACGTGATTTACAGCTGCCACTTCTATACATGACAGATGCAAGTCTTCCCTTAGGTGTGTCCTGAGCTCAAGGTACAGTATATGAATACTCAGACCGTCATTGTTTGTCCTTCCTTACTATTGGGAATTATTGTACCACATAATGAATTATTATTCTATAAGTACATTGGCTGTTGTATACATGAAATAACATCTTAAAAATATATATATATTGTAATTGTACTGTATTCTAGCACATCTCTCCCAGTATCTCTGGATTCCATTTAATTACATACCAGTGGATAGCGTAATACTGCCATTTTAATTATATTACTGGCCATCTAATAATTTAAAAATAAATGAGCCACATTGGTAACTAAAACATACATAAAACACACAACACACATACACAAAACATACAAGGACTCCACTAAAATGGCCGACATGAGCATAAGGAGTCATAGAAAGAATGGCAACGTTATAAATATCTCCCGGACTACTAGAAAATAGCCACCACCATAGACTGCATATTACAATCATGAGGCTTCTTGAAAATGGCCGCTGTCATTGACAATCATTATAGGCTATATAAGGACACCACATAGACCTGCTGCTATATCCTGAAGAAGTCACATGGGCGTGATGTAATGCGTAGGGCATGAGTGGAGACATACCGGAAGTGAGGTCAGCAAGTATACGAGTTCGGCACTCGTGGATTTTCATGCATTTTCAGGTTTTAAATGTGAGTAATAGCTGTCTGATTTTAATAAACTGTTTAAACGATATCACACCGTGAAAGTGTCTTCCGGATATACTTAATTACGGATGACATGGAGACAGGACCTCCAGGAACATCATAGAGTCCATATATCAACCATTTCTCTTGGCTGGGCGAATACACAGAGGACTCCTAGAGGCGAGCGGATATTATAACATCATCATCTTTGAGATACCACTACATGCTTATCCAAAGCTGTATTAAGGTGAGAGGCTAGAGGGCACAGAGGTGACACTCACTGACTTTGATTGACAGCAGTGGGAGCCAATGGCGCATGCTGCTGTGTCTCAGTCAATCGGGAAGGAGAGTCCCAGACAGACGAGTTGCAACATTGCTGGATCTAGATGGGGCTCAGGTAAGTATTAGGGGGGCTGAGGTGGGCTGCTGCACACACAAGAGAATCCGTCAGGTTGGTTGTACCCAAGTTGATTAAAGAAACTTGGTACATTCCGCCTGCCCATTAACGGTTGAAATATATGAAAGACATAAAAATTGTGTTGTTTCAAATACGGTACATTTAATTTACTTTATATTAAATTCTCAGTCATCTTATGTGGATTCAAATGATGCTTTAGTTCTGGATGTACCCTGGTGGACTAAGTCAGCCCCTGGCTTCTTATTTGTCTTGTACGGTGAAAAGTAAGATCTCTCTGCTATAAGCGCTGACTATTCCTGTCCACAATGGGTTTTTTGGTGTTCCTGTACACCTTTGGTCAAGCTGCTCCTTTTGCATTTCACATATTGTAATATTAATATAAAACTCAAAAGGGGACCTCTTGTAATGCCCACAATTAATGTGCAGACCCAGGATATTGATCATATAGATCTCCCCAAAAGAGTATTTAAAGTGGTTGTAAAGGCTCAAGGTTTTTTAACTTCAAACCTTCTGTGTGCAGCAGCCCCCCCCCCCAATACTTAAATGAGCCCCATCTCGATCCAGCAATGTGCACGGGATTGGCTCTCCCAGGTCTCTTCCTCCTCTTTGGCTGATATAGCTCCCTCTACTGTCAACCACAGGCAGTGAGCCATTAAAGAGGAGAGAGTGGGGACGGGGCCAAGCCACGCTTCATGTGTGAGTGGACACACAGAGCAGCGGCTTGGGAGCGAGCCTGCTCGGGTGCTCCCATAGCAATTTAGGAAAAAAATCTGTCTTTAATATGACTTTAATAGACATAAAAAATAGGAATATGTCAGGTGGTTTCATTTAATAACATCTACAAAAAACTGTTAGGGCTCATTTACACGTGCTTCGGCTTCAACACACATTAACGGATAGTTTACACTTGCTTCAAAACAAGGCTTCAAACAGGCTTTGTTAAAGCTCTCTGAACGCTAGTCAATGCCCCTGTCGCTAAAAAAAATGCTTTTGCTTTGCTTTGGCTTCACTTCAAAAATGATACCCCATGTAGCTTTAGTGGTGCTCCAAAGCGTCTTCAAAGCCTCCATAGAAGTCCATGGCAAAGCTTGCTTGAAGCCCCACCAAAGCTTCATCAAAGCCCCACCAAAGCCTCACCGAAGACCCACTGAAGCCTCATTAAAGTCCCACCGAAGCCTCATCGAAGCACCAAGCAAAAGCAA
Organism: Lithobates sylvaticus; assembly: GCA_028564925.1. Taxonomy (NCBI): domain Eukaryota; kingdom Metazoa; phylum Chordata; class Amphibia; order Anura; family Ranidae; genus Lithobates; species Lithobates sylvaticus. The sequence continues at coordinate 86,743,490 of CM053030.1, forward strand.
GGTGTAAACAGGACTGAAAGCTAACCATTTTATTTAGTGACAGGGGCTTTGACTGGCGTTCAGAGAGCTTTAACAAAGTGTGTCCGAAGCCATGTTTTGAAGCAAGTGTAAACTAGCCCTTAGTGTTGGACTGTCAGACTCTACTTGTCAAGAACCATGAATCAGACTGAGACAAAAATACAGTAAAAATTACACATATTAACCACTTCGGCCCGGAAAATTTGGCTGCTCAATGACCAGGCCATTTTTTGCGATACAGCACTGAGTCGCTTTAACTGATAATTGCACGGTCGTGCGCCGCTGTACCCAAACAAAATTGACGTCCTTTTTTTCCCATCTTTTGGTGGTATTTGATCATCTCTTTTGGTGGTATTTGATCATTGCGCTATAAACAAAGAAAGAGCGACAATTTTGAAAAAAGACAATATTTTGTACTTTTCGCTATAATAAATATCCCTAATTTTTTTTTTAAAAAGCTAATTTTTTCCTCAGTTTAGGCCGATATATATTCTTTTACATATTTTTGATAATAAAAATCACAATAAGCTTATATTGATTGGTTTGCGGAAAAGTTATAGCGTCTACAAAATAGGAGATTTATGGCATTTTTATTATTATTTTTTTTACTAGTAATGGCGGTGATTTGCGATTTTTATCAGTAATGCAACATTATGGTGGACACATCGGACACTTTTGACTCATTTTTGGGACAATTAACAGTAACACAGCGATCAGTGCTATAAAAATGCACTAAAAATATAGGGGTAACCAGTGCGCACAACCTATTTACCAAATAATATATTGAAAAAGCTGCCAACATAGATGTGGTCTCACACAGCAAAGATAATTGTTTGAAATGGTATGTGGCGCTAACCTTCCAGGAATAATCCTGTCTAATATAACTATAGGTAAAGCTATAGCTATAAAAATAAATTATATCAATAATTAATATAAAATACAAATAAAAATATTCAAAACTTGATGGAATATATAATGTGCAAATGTGCAATTTTAAAGTGCATTCAAACAAAAAGGTGCAAATTGCCGCAAACTATGCATTCAAATGTGTACCGCAGAAACCTTATAAGACCACTATATACCAATGCTCTTAAATGTGAAATGAAGATAAATAATTTCATCCAATATTGCAATGCGACTAAAAAAATGCAATTCTTCTACAAAGTGCTGTGCAAATCCAGTGAAATAAAAATATATAATCTGCAATAAAAATGCTGTGAAAATCAATCAAATGTGCAAATAAGTATCTCATAAATATAAAGTGCAAAACAGTGCCAGCCTTGGTAACCGTGACTAAAAAAGCAGATGGCAAACCAAATCGCATAAGCGAAGAAAAATTCCTATAAAGATATTGAATAAAAATGATAAGTAGCACCAGTAGCTACAATATGCAATGAGTCCACTGAGACAGTTCTTGGTATTCGATAATCCAAAAACTCTATAAGTAATCAATGCAATTTTTTGTTTATGTAGTGCTCCTCCGTGCATCAATTCATGCATTCGATGTGATCCATGACATTCGGGGTGCTCCCCACTATTTCCCCCAGCCTCTCACCTCCAAGAGCGGCCTCCACAGGATACAGCAGCGCTCCCGTTTTCCAAATGGTTATATGCAATAATCAGAGGAAGAGATAGAGGGGGGCTCCAATGTGTAGTATAATCAAAAATAACTTTTATTGAAAAAAATTCTGACTTACATTTAAAATAGTAACGATCGGTGATGAAGTAGCGAATCTCTTCCAGTCTCGGCCGTGACCGGAAGCACAATGGTGACACCTGACTAATTCCCTGACGCATTGCGTCACTGCACACGTGACTTTTTCAAAGGGTCAAGATGCACTGATTACTGTGTAAATGTCACTGGCAGGGCAGGGGTTAACACTAGGGTGCGATCAAGGGGTTAACTGTGTTCCCTAGTGTGTGTTCTAACTGTGGGGGGAAGGGGCTGACTATAAGAGATGAGTCGCCAGGCCAGGCTGGATGGTGAGCAGCAGGTGGCAGCATAAGCAGCAGGTGCGGATGCACAGCGGATGCAGGACATCGTCATCAGGTATTGGATGGAGCAGGATGGAGCAAGACTGGAGCAGGGTCAGGCTAGCTGGGTCAATCTTAGATAATCACATAAGCGGTAAGTAGAGATTGGTAAGTAGCAACCTGGGGTCAGGACTGGAGATAAGCAAGCGTTGTCAAGGAAGCTGGATCAAACACAGGTACTCAGATGCAGATACAGGATCAGACTCAAGTAAAGCTACAGATCAGACAGCACTGCACTAGTGCAGCTGCTGTCTTTATATAGGCCATTTGGCGCCAGCATTAATGGCTAACGTGCATGCGTGCACCTGTTAGCGCTAATGTTCCTGCACATAGGCGTTAGCCTATGCATGGCAAGAACCTGCAAATGCAGGTCTGCGCATGCCATGTCCATGACAATCTGTATATCCAGGGCTTTTTTTCAGCAGGAACGTGGGAGACCACAGTTACGGCACCTTCAGGTACTGAATACATATAATGGCAAGGGGTGCTGAGGTGTGCTCGAGAGTCTATTAATGCTGGCTGCTGGAGGATCTATTATTGCTGTAAGGGGGGGTAAATTGTTGCTGGGAGGGTTCTACTCTTGAAAGATGGGTCTATTGTTGTTGACTGCTGGAAGGTCTATTAATGCTGGCTTCTGGAGGATCTATTGTTGCTTGGGGGAGGATAAATTTTTGCTCGGAGGGTTCTACTCTTGAGGGATGGGTCTATTTTTGTTGGCTGCTGGAGGGTCTATTGATGCTGGCTGCTGGAGGATCTACTATTGCTATCAATTGTTGTTTGGAGGGATCTAGTGTTGAGGGCGTGGTCTATTATTGTTGGTTGCTGGAGGGTCTATTGATGCTGGCTGCTTGAGGATCTACTCTTGCTGTGGGGGTATCAATTGTTGCTAGGAGGAATCTAGTGTTGGGGGTGTGGTCTATTCTTGTTGGTTGCTGGAGGGTCTATTGATGCTGGCTGCTGGAGGATCTATTGTTTCTGGGGTAAGGGGGTTCAGTTGCTGGTGGGATGAATCTACTGTTAAGGGTGTGGTCTATTGTTGTTGGCTGCTGGACGGTCTATTGATGCTGGCTGCAGGAGGATCTATTGTTGCTGGGGTGGGGGGGGTTCAGTTGCTGCTACGAGGAATATACTAATGAGGGAGTGGTCTATTTTTGTTGGCTGCTAAAGGGTCTATTGCTGGGGTAGAGGGGTTGAATTGCTGCTGGGAGGAATCTACTGATGAGGGAGTGGTCTTTTGTTGTTGGATGCCGGAGGGTCTGTTGATGCTGACTGCTAGGAGATCTATTGTTACCAGTGGGGGTCTAATAATGCTGGGGTGGATCTATTGCTGTTTGGGAGGTACTTTGTTGTGGGGGGTCTATTGTTGCTGGGGGGATGTATTGTTGAACGTGGGGGGAAATGTTTCTGGCTGCAGGTTATATATTTTACAGCTTATCATTAACGAATTCCATACAAATTACTTAGCACCGTAAAATGATACTTGGTTTTGTATTCTCTAAAAGGGGTGATACTGGGTGGTAGCTAGGGGGAGGAATCAAGGGACAGTGCTCGGAGGTGGGTGGGGGCGGAGACAAGGGGGACTTGAAAGGGGGAGTTCCTGCACCTATTTCCTGAGAAAAAAAATCCCTGTGTTTATCTCATAATGTGCAAAATGTTTGATGTGTCTGGAAATACCTAACGGATCATTTCTGCACCTGTTTCTGCAAAGGCACTAGACATGTGCACACTGAAATATTTCGTTTCGGAATTTCGTTTTCGTCCGAAAAATAAATTTATTTAGTTACTCCCGAAATTCGTTTTTATTTATTTCGTTTTTCGTTAAAAATTGCATTCGTCCGAAAATTCTAATGAATTAAGGTCGAATCTGTCATTGAAGGCTTATGGTGTCTGTCGAATGTTCAAAGAAGATTCGACAGAGCAGCTAAACTGTATGACTCTGTATAGTTTAGCTGCAATTCCACCCAATTCCAGCAGCAATCTTTCCTCTCTACGTCGAATCTTTCCTTTCTACGTCGAATCTTTCCTTTCTACGTCGAATCTTTCCTTTCTACGTCGAATCTTTCCTCTCTATGTAGAATAATCTTGGACTAATAGAGTTAAGTTTAGGCACATTCGACCACAGGTTCAATGGACACAGATTGTTATTGTCAGCGTCGAATCTCCTATCTATATCGAACTGTTGTTACAACGAAAATAAAGCATTTGTTTATGTCGGATCTTTCGTTTTTTGGATTCTGCACTTTCGTTATCGTTTGTTAAAACGATAACGAAAATACCTGAAATTCGGACGAAAATGCATTCGGACGAAAACGAATGCACATGTCTAAAAGGCACCAAGAAAACGTTTGTTCTCTATGATCCCTGACCACACCACAACACTGATACCATGTGCAGATTTTTTCTGCACAGAAATCTGCATTGTGTATACAGTTTTCTGGTCAGAAAAAAAACTCATGTGACATCAACATTGTGGTGTGAACAGAGCACACAGAGAACAACTGTTTTTTGTGAGCTTGCAGAGAATTTATATTACATATTTCAGTGCAGAAAAAAAAAACTCCCGTACGCACGTGTCTGCATATGGTGTGAGCAAGCCTATGCAAAATCAAATCTGCTTGTTTTTTTCCATCATTTATTTGCACATATGATATGAACGAGGCCTAAATAATAAAAACTCAGAAAAAAAAAAAACTCACGTCCCGTACGCACGTGTCTGCATATGGTGTGAGCAAGCCTATGCAAAATCAAATCTGCTTGTTTTTTTCCATCACTTATTTGCACCTATGATATGAACGAGGCCCAAATAATAATTCTGTGGCTACTCTACATAGCCACTCAAGCACAATTTTAATCCACTTCACCCACAATCCTGAAATGATTTTAAAATAAAATAGAAAACTGTTACTAAAACATAACTCTGTTGCAAGATTGTTCACATGAAAGGACTCATAAATTGAACCAGGATGATGGAAGCAGTGAACAACCAGTGAGAAAACAAACCCACATATTCAGATGATAAGCAGTCTGACATATTTCACAATGTAGCCATTGCAAAGCTTTTAGCAGGCTTGGAAGATGAATAAAGGGTTGTTAGGCGATAAGAGTTTTCTGCAATACATTGTGTGCGACTTTTGTAAAATGTAAATGTAAAATTTAAAGTCATAAAAAACAAACAAAAAAAAAAAAAAACATTCATACCTGAAATTGTCAGAAAACACATCTTACATGGCGCTAGAGGTTGTTTAATATAGAATAAGGAACTACTGCACAGGCCTTATATAATGATAACAAAACCAACTTTTGCTAAAATACTCACCTCCTCTGAGGTTTGTTTCGAGGTCCATTGCTTGTCCTTTTCTAGGCTGAATGATGTCCAACATTTTTTAACCTCTTCTTGTGAGCAAAGGGGGTCAAGAACACAGGTTGGAATTTCCGACGGAAAATGTCCTATCGGACCATGTTGTCGGATAATCTGACCGTGTGTGGGCGCCATCAGACTTTTTCCGTCTGAAATTTGAGATCCTGCTCTCAAAATTTCCGACAACAAAGTCCGATCGGACTTTTTCCAATCGTGTGTAGCGAATTCCGACGGACAAAGTGCCACGCATGCTCAGATCAAATTACGAGACCAAAGCTATTGGCTACTAGCCTCTACGTAGTTCCGTCATACGCAACGAACGTCACCACGTTCAGAATGATCCGATTTTCTGACAACTTTGTCCGACCGTGTGTATGAAACACCAGTGTTGGACAAAATCCGTCGGAAAAAATCAGACGGATTTTGTGGTCGGAATTTCCGACTGTGTGTATGGGGCATAAGTGTCATTTCTGTCTGCTGCTTTATTCCTTTGCTGCACACACTCTTTTCAGAGAATGAACACTTGTGAACCTAGCCTTAAAACCAAACTGTAGCCAAACTTTTTAGTTAATTTAACCACCTCAGTACAGTGCATTTTCACCCCCTTCCTGCCCAAGCCATTTTTCATCTTTCAGCGCTGTCACATTTTGAATGACAATTGCGCGGTCATACAACACTGTACCCAAATGAAATTGTTATCATTTTGTCCCCACAAATAGAGCTTTCTTTTTGTGGTATTTGATCACCTCTGCGGTTTTTATTTTTTGCGCTGTAAACAAAAGAAGAGGGACAAGTTTAAAAAAAGACTATATTTTTACTTTTTGCTATACTAAATATCCCCCAAAAATATATAAAAAAATAATTTTTTTCTCAGTTTAGGCCGATACGTTTTCTTCTACATATTTTTGTTAAAAAAAAATCGCAATAAGCGTATATTGCACAAAAGTTATAGCGTCTACAAAAAGAGGATAGATTTATAGCAATTATTAAGCGTATATTGATTGGTTTGCACATATCGGACACTTTTGACACATTTTTGGGACCATTCACATTTATACAGCGATCTGTGCTATAAAAATGCATTGATTACTGTATAAATGTGATGGCAGGGAAGGGGTTAACCACTAGGGGGCGCTGAAGGGGTTAATATGTTCCCTGGGAGTGATTCTAACTGTAGGGGGAGGGGACTCACAAGGGGAGGAGACCGATCGGTGTTTCTCTGTACTGAGAACACACCATCGGCTCCTCTCCTCTGACAGGGCCGTAGATCTGTGTGTTTACACACACAGATCCATGGTCCCGCTGTGTTACCGGGCAATCGCGGGTGCCGGCGGACATCGTGGCCGCTAGGCATGCGCATCGGGTGCCCAGTGACAGGGCGCGCGCGTGCTGCTGGCGGGCCAGGAAGGGGAGGACGTCATATGAGGCCCTCCCGCCCTGAGAGCTGCGCTGCCTGGCCATCAATTGACAGCCGGCGGTCGCATAGCAGTTAAATAGAGCAAGGAAAGGTTAGAACGTACAATTTTTTATTGCCATTAGTGTCTCTCGAGGGGAAATTACCCTTCACTTTAAGTCAGAACAGAAAGTAATGTAAAATCTTTCCAACAGGGACCCAGATAGAAAAAAAAGCACTCTTAAAGTATAACTAAAGGCAAAACTTTTTTTAAGTTTTGGATAGAGTGCAGAGGGATTGGAACACCTGTCAGTTTTCATTGCTGTCTCTCCCCCTATTGGAGAAATTCAGCCTCTCTATTTGTCCTGTTTACTATTATAATTGAATGTGAAAGTTATACATTTTGTGTTGTTCCCAGAACAAGAATTGAGGGGAAATCTTCCAATAAGGTCACTAGTTCTGGTGATCCTGGTGATAACTAGGGTATCTTTCCCTAGGGAAGGCAGCGCTGGACTCCAGGCACCTGATTTCTAAAAGTCAGCATCTACAGTCTGTTTAAATATTACACCTGAAAATTTGCAGTTTACATTATTTCTGAAGCTATATACAGTGGTGTGAAAAAGTGTTTGCCCCCTTCCTCATTTCCTGTTCCTTTGCATGTTTGTCACACTTAAGTGTTTCGGACATCAAACCAATTTAAACAATAGTCAAGGACAACACAAGTAAACACAAAATGCAATTTGTAAATGAAGGTGTTTATTATTAAAGGTGAAAAAAAATCCAAACCATCATGGCCCTGTGTGAAAAAGTGATTGCCCCCCTTGTTAAAACATACTATAACTGTGGTTGTTCAATTTCTCTAGCCACACCCAGGCCTGATTATTGCCACACCTTTCACAATCAAGGCATCACTTAAATAGGAGCTGCTTGACACAGTAAGGTCCACCAGAAGATCCTTAAAAGCTACACATCATGCCGAGACCCAAAGAAATTCAGGAACAATTGAGAAAGAAAGTAATTGAGATCTATCAGTCTGGAAAGGGTTATAAAGCCATTTCCAAAGCTTTGGGAATCCAGCGAACCACAGTGAGAGCCATTATCCACAAATGGCGAACAGTGGTGAACCTTCCCAGGAGTGGCCGCCCGCCCAAAATTACCCCAAGAGCGCAGCGACGACTCATCCAAGAGGTCACAAAAGACCCCACAACAACATCCAAGGAACTGCAGGCCTCACTTGCCTCAGTTAAGGTCAGCGTTCATGCCTCCACCATCAGGAAAAGACTGGGCAAAAATGGCCTGCATGGCAGAGTTCCAAGGAGAAAACCACTGCTGAGCAAAAAGAACTCAAAGCTCGTCTCAATTTCTCCACACACATCTTGATGATCCCCAAGACTTTTGGGACAACATTCTGTGGACCGATGAGACAAAAGTGGAACACTTTGGAAGGTGTGTGTCCAAGTATATCTGGCGTAGAAGGAACACTGCATTTCAGAAAAAGAACATTATACCAACAGTAAAATATGGTGGTGGTAGTGTGATGGTCTGGGGCTGTTTTGCTGCTTCAGGACCTGGAAGACTTGCCGTGATAAAAGGAACTATGAATTCTGCTGTCTACCAAGAGATCCTGAAGGAGAATGTCCGACCATCTGTTCGTGTACTCAAGCTGAAACGAACTTGGGTTCTGCAGCAGGACAATGATCCTAAATACACCAGCAAGTCCACCACCGAATGGCTGAAGAAAAAACAAAATGAAGACTTTGGAGTGGCCTAGCCAAAGTCCTGACCTGAATCCTATTGAGATGTTGTGGTATGACCTTAAAAAGGCCGTTCATGCTCGAAAACCCTCTAATGACTGAATTAGGACAATTCTGAGTGGGCCAAAATTCCTCCAGGACGCGTAAAAGCCTCATTGCACGTTATCGCAAACGATTGGTTGCAGTTGTTGCTGCTAAGGGTGGCCCAACCAGTTATTAGGTTTAGGGGGCAATCACTTTTTCACACAGGGCCATGATGGTTTGGTTTTTTTTCACCTTTAATAATAAACACCTTCATTTACAAATTGCATTTTGTGTTTACTTGTGTTGTCAATTGTTTAAATTGGTTTGATGTTCCGAAACACTTAAGTGTGACAAACATGCAAAGGAACAGGAAATGAGGAAGGGGGCAAACACTTTTTCACACCACTGTAGGTGGAAGCATGTTAATGGCATACATCCAACCTTTCAGTTTCAAAATCTGTAAGGTAATGTGCTTCTCACGATAAGATGCAAACATATGTTATTGTATAGTATTTATGCTTCATTCAAATCTGTGCACTTTAAACCTTTGGTCTTTTGGGTCAGATACACTGGCTCAATTCACTAAGCAATGATACATTGCTTGTTTGCCTTAATCACTGACAGGGGTGCTTAAAATAATCAGCTTTTATTTATTTATGTTTTATTTATTTATGTAAAACCTTTGGGCCGTCTACATTCTCCACTGCAGGTGGCACTCTTCCGCAGCAGTACTGCAGTTGAAGAGGAAGTCAAGAGGACTCAGAGGCAGGGAAAGGTTCCTGCCAAGGAGGGAAAGCTTAGATCTCACAACTGCCCTAGACACCTGCCTGTTTGAGCACAAGAATGCCAGACCGCATTCTTCCCCCATCTACAGACACTGTTGGTTCGGTTGCATTCTGCTCTCTCTACACACACTGTTGGAATTGTAAGTGTTCCCAGTCGGCTTGCCTTCTCTCCGGGTTATTTGTAAACTGTCTCTGCATTATTTCAATACAAGTTCTTTTATTGCACCTACACCTTTATTCCCAGAAAAAAAATACTGTTGCTAGAAGTGTTAATAACGTGTAAGCTGGAGTTCATCTTTTATTTGTTAGTCAAGGCTATTTCCAGAACTGCTTTAAAAATGTTTGTTATTTAAAGTGTAGCGCCTAGTAAAAATAAAGGAAAAAAATTAACTAAAAAAGAACTGTAATGCAACTACCACATGTAGGATCTATTCACACCTTGGCAATCTGCAGCGACAGCTGCTGCAGCTAGTTTTTTTTTAGCTTTTATTTTTGTTTTTTAGTGGACTGTTTTTGGAGCGGCACCATTCATTTCAATGGGCTTCCCTCCACTCCAAAAATGCTCCAAAGAAGCTCATGCACCAAATCTTGGCACAGAGTCAGGAGCAGTGGTCCGGTCTGAACACGTTTTTATGTTTTGCCGCAATTCTGAAATTGGATCACTCAGGTGTGAACGGAGCCTTAAGGTTTGCTAAGCTATAATATATTACATTATTGTGGGATTTAGAACTGCTTTAATGTTTGTTATTTGTGTAGCGCCGGTACTTTTCTAAAGTACGCGTTATGTATTTAAATTTAGTTTTTGCTGGGCTGTATTGAGGTTCTGCCTGTTCATAGGTGGGTGAGCACCTGTGACAGGCCTTAGAACGCAGCCTGGTTGGACGTATTGGGTACCAATCTCCTCTCGGAGCCAATCAGTGGGCGCGTTTGTCCCGCTGTGTATTCCGGGAGAGGGTACTTAAGGTGCTGAAGTCACGTAGTTCTGGGTTCTGGCCTGGGCTCCATTCCGGTCCAGAAGTTGTTGCTGACTCCATAGTCCTGGTCCTCCTGACCAGCCCCCAGAGGCACTCATGGCCTGGGGTGTGGATCCATCCATTTTTGAGCCTCGGAACTGGCTAGTTCGAGGCGCAGTAACTGGAGGGAGGATTCTAAGGTGTTCCGGTGCCGTCTCAGGTTTGAAGAGGCCCAGCAACTCTACATGCAACCAGGGGAGGACTCTTCGGAGGAGGGCCACGCACGAGGCTGGCTGCTCAGTAAGAGCCTGGAAGCTGAGCTGTAAGGACACCAATTGAATCAGCATTTCTTATGGTATCGCCGGACCGGCTGCAAGATACTGGTACTGTAAGAAAAGTTCATAACCTTATCGGTCAGTTGCAACTAAGTTCCTGAGAGAGACTTTTGCGTTCATCTAAAGTTTCACAACGAAGTCTGTGGCAGAGACTGTGCTAAACTAGATCTACAAGCAAGGATTTATCCAACAGTTGAGTTATCCAGTTGCGAGTGGCTACACCCTGGATCAGCTAGAAAGAGACATTTATTGAGTGTCAGCAGTTCTAAAGTGCCTGAGCTTCTATACCCATACCCTCTATTCCCAACTGAGAGACTGTGTTTCTGTTTAACGTTTTAAGCAAATAAAAATCCTAAAGAGGAATTCAAGTGTCAGTCTCCACAATTACTGGGTATCAACCCTGGGAACCCCTAGACAAGAACGACGAGCATGAGCTGATAGAGGTAATCGTTAAGCCCAGAAAAACTCAGCCGCCCCAAGGGTTTATGGCGCTACATTTGCAGAAATGTGACTGTTATTTTCATCTCTCATTGGCTCTCTCTCTTGAAAATAATACAAACCATTAGTTCTCTAAAGGAGAATCTTGGATATTACAGCAGTCTTTCTTAGGTTAGCGTATGGAGATAAAACTTTATTTTTTACTTTTTTTTATATAAATATATTTATTTTTATTATCCCCACAACAAACAGTAAGATTCATCTTTCTGACAAACTCCAGTATTAGTTGAGGGGCAATGGTGTGCTACTCTAATTTATTATCTTTTACTATTTGTGTAAGTGCCATATATGAACAACAAAACCACATGAATCCATAAGTCATTATCCATAGAAGGACCACTGTTGCAAAGATCAGTACTTGACTCAACCACCGATATTAAACTAAACTGAATATCACAGACACGTTGTTGGGCCTAGACCAATCTGAGCAATATTACTTTATCCACACTTACTTTTCTAACATAATTGAATCTGCTTACTCACCAGGAAGCATTTTAGCAAAACACTTTATCCCTTCCTTTGTGTTCATATAACTTACTTTGCCGGGCAGTATCAGACTCTCACGTTTCCTTATTCTGCTTCCTTCAAACAGCAAATACAATTTCTTTAAACATGATGAATTGAGTCATTGATAATCAGGTTATTGATGGCTGAGAGTGTCACTTCTCTGGTTATTAATTAGCTTCCACACTGGCACAGCTCGGGCTGCAGACATTAGGAAGTCAGACTGGGAAGACCTAATATGCATTATAAATTGATTACTTGTCACATCACCAACTTCAGATCTTATTAAGGCAGCAATAGTGACATCGAGAATGGATAGCGACAACATTACTCCACACTAATGAGGCTGCAAACCGCTAACGTGATAATAATGTAACACTAACCAACCATAATCTGTCTTTAATAGCACAAAGTGGGTTTGTAATATAAACCATAACACAAGTTATATAGTCTTTGCAGGTATGGGACAATGTATTAGCACCGCAGTCTACTTTTCCATACTGCATCAATACAACATTGATTCTAAAACATACTGTAAGTTACAGATTAACTCCTTCTAACCCAACAATTCTTGCTCTATAAATAGTACTTTTACATTCAGTAGTGGCTTAGTAATAATTTACTTACTAACTAACTTTTATATGAAAATAGTTTTTGTGTAAAACCATTAATCACCAATAGGTGTCGATTGATCAACAGTGCTTAGGCAAAATAAATATTTCATGAAACACCGAATGTCAAGTCAAATTATCTTCTCGAGCTTGCGCTGTTCATCTTTCCTGTTAATTGGGGAATAAGAATTGAGAATTTCGATTTACATCAAGTAAATCACCAGTCGCAAGTTCAGTGAAATATATGAATTGTGATTAGCCTTTGCATAGACAGATTTGTCACTCAAATTAAATTGCTCATATTTAGTGACAATATATTCCACACTCTTTACAGAATACACTACATATACAACCTTTCACATCCATATGAAGAAACCTGGTAACACAATTGATATTATTATCCTAAGATACTGGGAATTGTAGCCTTAGGGAGAAAGCAGTCGCACTCCTTTTTCAACAGGGGTTTTGCTAGTCCTAGGCATTTGGGGCACATGCCCTGGGTCATTCATACCCACAGAAGGGATTTTCCATTACCACATTGTGGGATTCTCTGCAAAACTGTGCCACTCCAGGGTACCTGCATAGTGATAAGCTCATAATCAAAGAACTATGTGCAGTGAAAGGTACAAGTGTCCCATGCTTCTTCTTTCCTTTGTCATATTACATGATACAAACAAAAAGGTGATCCATTGGGAAAGGTATTCTCAGTTTGTTCCAGGCACTGCTTTCCTTAGGTCTTGTAGGGTCATGAGCTTTTTTACAGAATTTCTCTATGTTTCTGTCTAGACAACAATTGCCCTGTAAAAAGGCAGATAAACAGAACATAGGGATACGATCAAGTAGGGTGGAGAGGAAAGATCAATCTAGTTTTTCAAGGACATGGTTTCAGGGGATGGGGAAATTGAGGCTGCATGGAGATGAGGTTCTGGGTTGGAGGGTGGAGTAACTGCGGGAGAGAGGAACTGTGACTTGAGATGTGGTTAGGGGAGCAATATAAATGCTGCAGTAAAGAGATTCCATATACAATTTATGATTTACTGAGTATATGACTGTGTAGAGGTATCACTTTTGGCAGGGCTGAGGAGATTGTATGTAGCTGGTAAAGAGATTTCATATATGTATATATATATATATATATATATATATATATATATATATATATATATACAGTTGTGCTCATAAGTTTACGTACCCTGGCAGAATTTATGATTCTTGGCCATTTTTCAGAGAATATGAATGATAACACAAAAACTTTTCTTTCACTCATGGTTAGTGTTTGGCTGAAGCCATTTATTATCAATCTATTGTGCTTACTCTTTTTAAATCATAATCACAACAGAAACTACTCAAATGACCCTGATCAAAAGTTTACATACCCCAGTTCTTAACACCGTGCATTTCCCCCTTCAACATCAATGACAGCTTGAAGTCTTTTGTGGTATGTGTGGATGAGGCTCTTTATCTTCTCAGATGGTAAAGCTGCCCATTCCTCTTGGCAAAAAGCCTCCAGTTCCTGTAAATTCTTGGGCTGTCTTGCATGAACTGCTTGTTTAAGATCTCCCCAGAGTGGCTCAATGATATTGAGGTCAGGAGACTGAGATGGCTTCTCCAGAACCTTCACTTTATTCTGCTGTAGCCAATGACAGGTCAACTTGGCCTTGTGTTTTGGATCATTGTCATGTTGGAATGTCCAGGTGCGTCCCATGCGCAGCTTCCTCGCTGATGAATGCAAACGTTCCTCCAGTATTTTTTGATAACATACTGCATTCATCTTGCCATCAATTTTGACCAATTTCCTGTGCCTTTCTAGCCTCGGGATATGACACTGAGCATGTGCACTCAACGTCTTTGGTCGACCATGGCGAGGCCTGTTCTGAGTGGAACCTGTCCTATTAAACCACTGTATGGCCTTGGCCAGCATGCTGCAGCTCAGTTTCAGGGTCTTGGCAATCTTCTTGCCTAGGCCATCTTTATGTAGAGCAACAATTCTTTTTTACAGATCCTCAGAGAGTTCTTTGCCATTAGGTCCCAGCAGAACATGCAAACAGGCAAAACATTTTTTGAACACGCAAACACCTTTAAAGTCTATAGGACGTGAACATGAATAATCAAAAGTGCTAATTTTAAAGCGAGAGAAGAAGAAGATGAATGGACTCTGTTGGACATTTTTATTTTTTTATTTTTTAATAAAGGACTTGTCCCAAGTTGTGCCTTGGTCTTGTCATTTGTACCATTTTGACCCTTTTTTGTGAAATGCCATTTCACACAGGGGGGGAGGCCGGGATCTGGGGGTCCCCTTGTTAAAGGGGGCTTCCAGATTCCGATAAGCCCCCCGCCCGGAGACCCCCACAACCACCGAGCAAGGGTTGTGGGGATGAGGCCCTTGTCCCCATCAACACGGAGACAAGGTGCTTTGGGGGGCTACCCCAAAGCACCCTCCCCATGTTGAGGGCATGTGGCCTGGTATGGTTCAGGAGGGGGGGGACACTCTCTCCTGCGGCCTGCCAGGTAGCATGCTAGGATAAGGGTCTGGTATGGATTTTTGGGGGGACCCCATGCCATTTTTTTATTTTATTTTGGTGCGGGGTTCCCCTTAATATTCATACCAGACCCAAATGGCCTGGTAATGGACTGTGGGGGGATCCCATGCTGTTTTTTTCAATGACTTTTATGTGTATTGCCGGGACCGACAATTCATTATAGCCGCGAGTACTTTTAAATTACTTTTTTTCCTTTAGAAATGTCATTTTGTGCAGGGACTGTTGTAAACATGGGAAACATGCGCCAGGCATACTATAGACACCCCCCAGGTACGAAATTTAAATGAATATTTCACTTTTATTGTTTCACTTTAAGCATTATTAAAATCACTGCTCCTGAAAAAACTTTTTTTTGCATTGATACATGCAAAAAAAACTTTACACAGCTTTACACAGCTCCTTACCCAACAGGGTAAGTCCAAACACTTTTTAGCTGCACAGTCAGGCTCACAGTAAGCTCTGCACCATCCACTCTTATAATACTATAGAAAGAGCTTGTGGAAGAGAGCAAGGAACATCTAGACAGGACCTTTATGTGTACCCATACTCTGTGAGAGATACTTGGAGGACCCCGGATAGAGACCCTGGCAGGGGGATAAGCCACAGGCCTTTTTGATCTCTCTAACACAGAGATCAAAGTAGCTGGTAAGCGGCAGTGTTTTTATTTGGTGGAGGATCCTTCTCTTCTTTTTTCACTCCTTTCCGAGGGTGTCAAATATAGGAGCACTACGGAAACACTAGCAACAGGACTACAACACCCCTTGTGGACTTCCTTGCATGATATTTTATTTTATTTTATAAATAATTTTTTTATCATCATTTTTTTATTTTTCCATATATTTTTTAAGGAAAATTTTCTAAAGTTTTCTTAGATGATGTTGCATGTAGTTTTGTTCACGGTCACATGTTTACAAGCACTGTAATTGTTTGATTACACATTGTCTGGGTGGCGTAATTTTTGAAGTTGCATTGAATATTGGGCCAATTAGATTTCATCCAGTGGTTGCCCAATATGTGCGCAATTACGCACAAATCAATAGTTCAAGGTTGAACCCATTTTTACCCATTTTTTCACGATTGGTTTTCACGTGTGTAAATTTCCAGCGCAGCTATTTTTTTGCATTGATACATGTCCCCTGGGGCTGGACCCAGGTCCCCAAACACTTTTTATGACAATAACTTGCATATAAGCCTTTAAAATTAGCACTTTTGATTTCTCCCATAGACTCTTAAAGGGTGTTCCGCGGCTTTTGAATTTGCCGCGAACACCCTAAATTGTTTGCTATTTGCGAACACCCGATGTTCGAGTCGAACTTACATTGAACTTGAACATCGGGTTCATCCCTACTGAAAATACAAAACCTCATCTTTCTTCAAAAGGACTGAAGCTGCTAGTGCCAACGGACCCGGACACTCATATTGAGGGCTCTTTTTTTGCAGTGGGTGTGTGTGGGACAGTTTATCTAGGAAGTTAAGCCATTACATGTTGCTTTGAATAAAGTGTTTAAAGTTGGGCCTGTGGTGTCAGGGGGCAGAAGAGAGAGGCCTAACATAAGAGGGTCATTCCTCTGCTCTCCAAATAAGCTTGCATTATATTGAACCATACCTCTCTCATGGTCCACACCCACCACTCACCATAAAGTGCTATGTGAACTACAGCTTTTTAAAATTCTGTGTGTCCATGAGTACCCCAGGCCTTTTACAATTCTAGCAACTCCCTTGCCCTGGAAAATGAAGGACTGACTGCATATAAATACATAAGAGCAACTGTAGCAGGAGTGTATTTAGGCATCAAGTTGCCAAGGGAGACCTTACAAGTAACACTAATTAGCACAAGCCCCGCCCCTTGTATCAAGCAAAAACCTTAGTATAATGCTAATGCTAGCTTGTACTACTAGCGGGATCATGCTTTCTACATTATATTTACTGCTACTTTTTACCTGTCCAGACAAACAAATAACATTACAATGATACATTTGATCATTAATGAGCATATGCCACATGGAAACATTAAACCTTGATTCACTGTGCAAAGATAGCTCTTCTACAGTCAATCATACTGTGCTTGCCAATATTTTTAAATAATTTCCAGGATATTTTGCTGCAGAAGCAGTGAACGTAGGATATTTACTGACACATTATCTTGGAGAACTGTGGGACACTACAAACACATCAATATTTGCTAAAGCAGATTACAAAATATTTCCAGGGACAAATAGTAAATCAGGAAAATCAGCCCTAGACACCCACAAATGCAATTATTTCCATCAAAACCAATGCTGTATTATTGGAGGCAGCATGTCCTTTGCTTTATATTTATGGTTACTTTTTAACTGTACACAGCAAGAAACAAAAGAAAAGTGAGATAGTATGTTTCCATAACTCTATATAAAGCTAATATTCCATGGCACAGACTTCCCATTATAGTTCATTTGTTGAATTTAGCCACAAATGTGCAGGATTGGCCAGAATAATAAATGAAAACATAGAAATAAATATACGTTTCTACGTTTAGCAGTTAAAGTATAACTAACCCCTCGTTCACATTGAATGTGGCTTTGAAACTGTGCGACTTCATCTGAAATCACACAATTGCAAAGCCGCTTGTCAGTGTGACTTTAGGTGTGACTTTGAAGACATCTGTGAGGCTTCATGCACAGATGTCTATGCAAGTCACAATGGAAATCGCCAAAAGTAGTGCAGGAACTACTTTTTCAAATTGACGCAGCACTGAAAAATCAGTTTTGCATCGATTTGACCAATGCCAACAATATGGTGTGACTTGTCATGCAATTTGACCTGTCAAATCGCATGACAAATCACTCCAATGTGAATGAGGGCTAAAGGCAAAACTTATTTTTAGAGTGTACAGATGAGCCCAATGTTCGTGTTGAAAGTAAGTTTGACTCTAACATCGGGTGTTCGCCAAATTTAGAACATTATGGGGCGTTCGCAGGAAATTCAAGCACCCGCGGAACGCCCCATAATGAACAGCGAGACCGTCATTGCACTGCGAGTTCGCAGCGCATTGACGGCTGCTGATTGGCTAAAGCATGCACCTGACCTACATGCTTTGGCCAATCACAGCATGCTCTGCTGTGAGAGCCATGATTGGCCAAAAGCAGGGTGCCTTTGGCCAATCATGGCTCAGGGGGCTGAGTCCATGCCCCACACTATGTAAGGCTGCTTACATAGCCGCCGTACATAGTTTTATGATTGAGAGCAGCAAAATTACATTTGTAGAGGAAAAAATGTAATTTAAAACTGCTCGCTTGCAATATACATACAAATCATTGAAAAAAAACGGCATGGGTTCCCTCCAGTCTATTACCAGGCCCTTTGGGTTTGGTACGGATATTAAGGGGAACCCTGCACCAAAATAAAAAAAATGGCATGGGGTCCCCAATAAAATCCATACCAGGCCCTTCAGGTCTGGTATAGATTTTAAGGGGAACCCCGCGACAAATTATTTAAAAAAAATGGTGTGGGGTTTCCCCCAAAATCCATACCAGACCCTTAGCCGAGCATGCAACCTGGCAGGCTGCAGGAAAAGGGGGGGGCGAGAGAGCGCCCCCCCCTCCTGAACCCTACCAGGCCACATGCCCTCAACATGGGGAGAGCAGGCAGCACAGCAAGAAAACTGACCACGCTGTGCTCTTATGCCTAGGAAGGAGGGATGGATGAAGCAATACAAAGGGAACAGGACACGTTTTCATACAAGTACATGGTACAGAAACATATATCAGGAATATGAATGTTGTGTGTGAAATATTCTTTGTTTTTATTAGGACCTAACATGCATTTTTAGGCAGGTACAACAGCCTGAAGAAACAAAATATGTAAAAAAATCATTTTAATAATAACATTTTTACATTTTAAAATTTGGCACTGCCCCCTCTTCCCTAGTGCCATGGGCACTGGTCAATGAGTGACTTATGGTAAATGCAGCCCTGGTACATGTAAATGTGCCACTGTAAGCAAAGTACAGTAAAACCTTGGTTTGAGAGTATTTTGCAAGACAAGCAAAATGTTTAAATACATTTTGACTTGATATAAAAGCAATGTCTTGATATACAAGTAGCTTCACAACTGAATATAAAAGAGAAGAGAGGCACCTCTGCGTGTAGCAATACAGTTACATTTAATGAAGGTACATCATTTAGAAACTCACATGGTTGATGATTAAAACAGGCACATCTAAGTATGTAGGCATCCGGTGTAAAGATGTCCACATAGACCATCCTCCGCACCACCATTGACGTCGTCCCTTCCACGCTTTCAGAACGCTCTACTGCAGGGTAGTCTTCCTGGTTATGATTGCAGTTAGCTTTACCCCGGATGCCTGCCTCTTTTAATCATCAACCATGTGAGTTGCTAAATGTTGTACCTTCATTAAATTTAACCATATTGCTACACTTAGAGGTGCCTCTCTTCTCTTTTATACTCTGTAGCTCCGACTGGATTTTGCTTCTAATCCCCTTGTGTAGGCTTCCATTTATGGATGGACATTTTATGGTTACACAACCTATCACATTGCTATAATAATTTTATATGGACTATAAACTGAAGGACTTATGAATAAATGGTTGTGGAACAAATCATTTGAGTTTCCATTATTTCTTATAGGGAAATTCACTTTGATATACTTGCTTTGGATTACAAGCATGCTTCCGGAAGGAATTATGCTCGCAATCCAAGGTTTTACTGTAGTTACAAAGTTAATCTGGTTGTAAAATGAAGTCCTTCCAGTTAAACCAACAAAGAAAAAAAAAGCACCACAGCTGATCCAGAAGAAGGCAAAAAAAACTCAATAAAGCGTGATTAAATTTGCTCCAGTGGGGGGCAAATCTGAAATTCTCTGGAACAATCTTACCTATAAATATTAGTATCCAGTTATATTATTGCATTTAGGAAATAATTTGGGTCTTGCAGATATAAGAGGTTCCCTTTATTTAGGATAAAGCCCTGTTTCCAGCAGCATGGCCTGCAGTCTCTTGGTTCTTTGTTTACATTCTTCCCTGTTGTGTTAAGACTGCACCTAGAGGATAGGCTGCCCCCCAATGCAGAGATGGTTTCCAATCTCC
Source organism: Lithobates sylvaticus (assembly GCA_028564925.1). Taxonomy (NCBI): domain Eukaryota; kingdom Metazoa; phylum Chordata; class Amphibia; order Anura; family Ranidae; genus Lithobates; species Lithobates sylvaticus. The sequence goes on from CM053030.1 coordinate 86,763,381, forward strand.
AAACAACAGCCTTTAGCTGGTTGCAGGGATCAGCTTGTACACAGCTCAGCTGGATGTAAATACTGCGCTAGTAGGCTGCAGGCCATGCTGCGTAAAAAATAGACCTAATTGGTAACCTATTAAATTGACTGTTTTTAGAGGCTTCATGGAAAAATACAAATACATAATTCAAAGGAAAATGCCCTTGTCTTTTAAATAGAGAATTTTTGGAATGCATTTGGTAATAAAATGATGTGGCATTCAGTGGTTAAACTCAATTCACCCAGCAAACTTTCTTCATCAGTGTTTTAACCTCCATACTTCTAGAAGCATCAATTTGTAATGCAGAGTTTGATTAGCAACAATATTTAGTAAGCAAATGTTCACTGTCCACAGCAGGAGGCTCTCGCAGCTCGGCTGATGAGAAATGAACTGCCTAAAGCTAGCTTTTAATGGCAACTAATTTCACATATTTGATACTCAGCTCAGTCAACTAATGTGTATCTCAACCGTGACAAGACAATCACAGTTAGTTTTGAAAATCCTTTAATCTGCGATGCAAAACAGTGTGCTGGAGGCGAGAGTGAAAATATCCATTTTCTCCATTCTTTCCTTCACAGGAATAGGATGCATATTTTAAGTTCAAACACACCTACAACCATGCAAATAGTGTTGATTTTGCGTGTGGCTAAATGCATTGATCACATCAGATAAACTGAAGTTGAAGGGAATGTTTTTCTCTCATGAAAAATGCATTTCCCCGGCCATTCAGAATATTTTAAAGCTGTAACCATACCGGATCAAAGTTAAAGATTTGGTAACAAAATCCCAGCTTGCTATTAGGTTTAGCATGCATTTTCTGCATTCAAGGAGTGTTATAGAAAAAATAGTCAAATGTTATTTAAAAAATTTTTCAATATACTGTAGTTCAATGTTGAAAATTAAATCATAACTAAACAGGTTACTTGAAATTTACAGCAATTGTAAAAATAAAAATGATTGCTATTATTATAACTATTATAATAATCTGATCAGTTTTTTTGGCAAAATACATTTTATAAAATCCAGAGGGCATATGTTGTAAGGTTTAGCTACTAAAAATTTTAGCAGGAGAATCATTTGTTTTGTGAGATGTTCATCGATTTTGTAAGATGCTAACTATATATTATTATTTATATAGGAACACAATCTCCAATGGCAGTGCATAATGTAGCATTAATAATCATAAAAAATGTGGGGCTGACAAAGCAGCAGTGGGGGTCCTTAATTAAATAACTAAACATCTCTATACTGGGAGATCACCAACCCAAAGAGACAAAACAGCAAAAGAAGTAGAAAAAAGGGGGTTTGTAGTAGGGTGGCCCACCGATATGGAAATTACACATCAAAACACTCTAATATATCTAATATTACATATCAAATTTTATTTTAGAGATTAAAAACCGAAGTACATTATGCCCATACATGACAGCTATCCAATATGAAATATTATGGACCACAGTACCAGCACTACGCTATCACCAATTCAAAAACCTTGCCTTACTTCTTCTACTGAAATGTGAGCATTTACTTTGTTTTATCAATAAATTGTTCCCTTTTAAACGTTATTACGTTATGCGAGATCTGTTTTTACCCTATCCCGGTATATGTGAACGCGCATGACCATACGGAGCGTTTTGACGTCCACCTTTTTTCCATTGCCACACACCTTGAGGGAAGCCTTTGAACAGACTGTGGAACAGCGACTTACAAGCATCTTTACCTAAGCCTATCACAACTTGCGAGGCATACGCCTTCCCAAGTCTGTGATTTCCGGTAAGCTGCATTCTTATGGGCCTTGATGCCACCGAACCACCATCATCGCACTTAAAGCACTTTTAGTGCGGCTGGAGAATCGCACGAAATTGCCACCCCGTTATGAATTTTACCATTCACATGGACTTTATTATATGATTCACCCATCACACAGTCACTTTGTACCAAACGCAACGTTTGATTTTATCTGTTATTTATTTTCGCTACTGGATCACTTTATACTCACATGTGGAACACTCACATGCACTTATAGACTGCGATTCAGTTTCATTGTCATCACCATTTTATTCAGTTATATATGAGAAAGAAAGTAATTGAGATCTATCAGTCTGGAAAGGGTTATAAAGCCATTTCCAAAGCTTTGGGAATCCAGCGAACCACAGTGAGAGCCATTATCCACAAATGGCGATGACATGGAACAGTGGTGAACCTTCCCAGGAGTGGCCGGCCGCCCAAAATTACCCCAAGAGCGCAGCGACGACTCATCCAAGAGGTCACAAAAGACCCCACAACAACGTCCAAGGAACTGCAGGCCTCACTTGCCTCAGTTAAGGTCAGCGTTCATGCCTCCACCATCAGGAAAAGACTGGGCAAAAATGGCCTGCATGGCAGAGTTCCAAGGAGAAAACCACTGCTGAGCAAAAAGAACATCAAAGCTCGTCTCAATTTCTCCACAACACATCTTGATGATCCCCAAGACTTTTGGGACAACATTCTGTGGACCGATGAGACAAAGTGGAACACTTTGGAAGGTGTGTGTCCAAGTATATCTGGCGTTGATCAACCATTATGCATTTTTTTTTTAATACTATATGATTTTAATTTCATTATTTATTTTATAACACACCATCCTTCACTGTATGGTTGATCAACCATATGCACATTAGCACTTTAAGCACAATAACATGCATTGCATTAAGACTGGGAATAGTAATAGGCTACCAATATATACAACAATGGACCTAAAATCAGATCTGCAATATTTGTTATAGTGTGCTGAAATGCAGATGTGTTGGAGGTGTTGGTTTAGAGCAGGGGTGTCAAACTCAATTTCATTGTGGGCCACATCAGCATTATGATTGTCCTCAAAAGGGCCGGTTGTATCTGTAAGATTAGATCTCCAACGCATCCCCTCCCTTACATTAGATGTCAAGAGCCACCCCACCATCAGAAGTTGAGTCCCCTACTCTCCTTAACATCACAGTCCCTTCCCTTTCCTTATGCTGCTGCTGGGAAGAAGCTGGATGCATTGCTTGAAAGCAGAAAGTAGGGGTCTGGAGGAGGACCAGAGGAGGGCTGGAGCTCTCCTGCAGCCTCAGGAGAGGTGCGAGGGCCACATGAAATGGCCTGGAGGTCTGGATTCGGCCCGTGGGCCTTCTGTTTGACACCTGTGGTTTGGAGCATTGGGGAAGAATTCCAAATGAATGGGGCTGCAGCACACCTTACATGGTACACTGAATACAGTGTATTTTTGTAACATTCGTTATAAACTGAGTTACTGCAATGCATAGATCTAAGTGGGCCCTTAGCCACATTTCTCTACTTTGAGTAAGGGTAGATTTCCAAAATTTGACAGATTTGGAGGTCTAACTGCACAATCTTCTTGATAGACCATTTATGGATAAGGTCTATTGGCTTTTTACTTCACAGGGTTATAGCTGTAGAAATATCAGTAAAAAAACTTCAAATGGATATTATAATGCAGAGACCATATTGCTTTCCATAAAATCAACTGCTTTTCTATTTAAACAATGTAATTAAAACTCACATATTAGGGCCAGTTCACACGGCCCGAGAGCTGCCGCACACTGAACCACGGCTATTTAGTGTCCCGGAGTTGTCCGGTACAGCTGCAGTGTGTCGGCTGTTTAAGCCCATAACACAGTTTCTCTTTTTATCATTCAACTTTATTTGAAGTGTGCAAAGTGACACTTCATTCGTGTCACTGTACATTAGCATGGTGTGATGCTCTACTGTATAGTGGCCTGTGATCCTGTGCGCTACGATAAAATGCAGAATGTCTGCAGCTCTGGGTTTAATTGCCGTGTGAACAGGACACATAGAAAACAATTGTTTTCTGCATGTCCTAGTGGTGACTGGTGCTCTCCCAGTGCTGGAAAACGCTGGTCACCACACTATATGTGAATGGGCCCTTACTGTGCACCCCTGTGCACATAGTAGTCCACTTTGCACAAAAGTTATTTAAAATGAATTATGTTTAAATGTAACTAGTGTACATACCAGTTTCCTGAACAGTAGGACTAAAACTAGGAGACAGAGAGACAGTGCAAGAAACCAGGTCTTCTGCATGCAGATATTATGACAACTCATTAGTCTGCTTCTGCTTCTTTACTGGTTTGGACCACGAAGGTGAGCCGGCTGTATTGTCAGGTCAACAGCTTTTCTGTCTACTTGGAAGTGACAATTGAATGACTTGCAGGATAGAAAAACAAATATTTTAGTAGGTATTACTGCAACTATATATCTGTTTTAACATTGGATTTAAATGTTTGCCTAGAGTTCAGCTTTAACCAGTTAGTTGGAATCAGGAGGAGGGCCCATGTTTTAACTCTTTATTTACTGAGGTCAACAATCTGAAGCAAAACAGCATTGCTATTCTAGGAAACTTTTAGTAAATGGTCCCAATTCAGTGCTGTATCATAATGCAATGTATGTAATGTGTATATTTCAAAATTAACAACAAATTATACTTAAAAATGAATACTGTTGTTGGTGTACTGATTATCATATGGTAAAACATTCACATTTTCCAGTGGAAATACTGGCGTTTTTTTAATAGAGTGTAGATGGCTTAGGACATTGGCTATGAAGGTATGGCGTTGTATATGAGTGCTAAAACAAAGAGTCAGTGACTAGGAAAATGGGTGAGTCAAATGATTTGGGTATCCCGCTGTGAAGCCTTTCAAAGAGTAATTGCAATGTTTTTAGATTTAATACAGTCCTAAATCGATGTCAGGATTAAAGTGGTCCTGATTACAGTGATCAACATGATCAGGCCTTGAATCCCAATGACTTGTCTATCACAGGCTATAAGAATGTTCTGTATTTTCAACAAGCAACAGTACAAACTTTCTGCTCTATGGGGTGCATAGCCGAATCTGGGATTTATAATCTGCTCTGACTTAGAAATATAGAACCATGTTATTAGAAGATTGCCTGAGGAAAGGAAGCAATAGTCAATAATATTTTATTTAAAATGTATCCAATTGTGTAAAAAAAAATGAAAAAATCGATATATCTATATATACAGTAAATATATCCATATATATATATATATATATATATATATAGTATATATATACAGTATATGCATATATATATATATATATATATATATATATATATATATATATAGCTCTCCATATCTATATCTATATATATATACAGGGCTGAAAAAAGTATAGGATAATAGCCTAGGGGTTATAGCACTTCAAAAGAATGTGGTAAACTTCAGTAAAGTAATGTGCTCATAGTGACAATAGTGACAAAGTTAAAAGATTCAGGCTTGCTTCATTAATTCATTAGGTTTAATGAATTTGTCTGAAGTACTACTTTGACTTTTTTGTTAGATAACATTCCAGATTCAGAGACTTGAGCATTAGAGTTAGAGCAGATAAATGCAAACACACAGAAAAAAAATACATTCCCTCCCTCAGCCGCTCAGAGAGGCCACAACTGATGAGGTAGAGGTAGCTGGGTAAGTGATTTGCAGGAAGGAAGAGAGGAAAGATCCCTCCCTGGTGCCGCACATCCACAAAGTCCTATGGTGGTATGAGAGAGACAACCTCAGCCTGGGCTCCCACCAAGCCACGCCCCCAATGTCTTTTGCTCCGCCCCCCAGAGCTTACTCATGGGGATCTGCAACTAGGTAAGTGGTCCTCCACTGCCAGAACCGGCAGGGGGGCAGACACTACTTCTCCCAAAGACCCAACTACTGCGGGGAGCCCCTTTTTAATTGTTCCAGAGTACTCCAGTTTCAGTACTTTTCCCATTGTCCTTGAGTCTTGGATTTCACCAGCTGTTTGTGTTACCAGAGCTTCCCTGGACTTAACTGAGAGGGAAGCTGTTTATGATGATAAGCTCAAGTAGCTGTTTGTGTTCTGAACCTGAAGAAGTGATTACCGGCTTGACCCTCTGTTGTTATAGAGCAGTAATGGCGACCCCAGATGTTTTGGAACTACACTTCCCATGATGCTCCACTGCACGGCAGAGTGCCAGAACATCATGGGAAATGTAGTTCCAAAACTTCTGGGGTGCCAAGGTTCGCCATGACTGTTATAGAGTCTTATAGAGACTATGTAAGCAGCCACATGTTACCCTCATTCAGCAATAAAGACATTGCTGTGAAGAGCCCAGATGGGGGTAGGGATGTGATGTGAGCTGACAGGGACAGAAATTAGAAGGTTATGTCCCATTGCAGAGGTGTGCAGAGACTGTGGGCAAGGCAGAAGAGGTGTGCAGAGACTGCGGGCATGGCACAAGAGGTGTGCAGAGACTGCAGGCATGGCACAAGAGGTGGGCAGAGACTGTGGGCATGGTACAAGAGGTGGGCAGAGACTGTGGGCATGGCACAAGAGGTGGACAGAGACTGCAGACATGGCACAACAAGAGATCGGCAGAGAATGCAGATAGGGCACAAGAGATGGGCAGAAACTGTGGGCATGGCACAAGAGGTGGGCAGAGACTGCGGGCATGGCATAAGAAAGAGATGGTCAGAGACTGCAGACATGACACAAGAGGTGGGCAGAAACTGTGGGCATGGCAGAAGAGGTGGGCAGAGACTGTGGGCATGGCACAAGAGGTGGGCAGAGACTGCAGACATGGCACCAGAGATGGGCAGAGACTGTGGGCATGACACAAGAGGTGGGCAGAGACTGCGGGCATGGCACAAGAGGTGGGCAGAAACTGTGCACATGGCACAAGAGGTGGGCAGAGACTGCAGACATGGAACAAGAGGTGGGCAGAGACTGTGGCCATGGCACCAACTTAGGGGGCCTTTTGAGAGTAGAGAGCACTTGCGCTGGGGTGGTGGTGTTCAGGGTTAATATCCACCCCCCCTCCCCCAGCACAAGTCCTATCTCCTCTCAAAAGGCCCCCTAGGACATACAGTATCCTCTCACTGCCAGTATTTATTTCCAGCTTGTCTCCCTCACCTTCCTGCTGTGTTCCCCCCCCCCCCCCCGCAAGTGTCATCTGTCATATGTGTGTACTCACCTCAGATCAGAGCGGAACGTGCTCAGCGATGTCTTTCCTCCCCGGCTCCTCCTGTCTGTGTACAGGAATACAGCACGGCCAAGAAGGAGGAGACTCTGTGAAAGGTGAGCGGTGGGCGGGGACAGATGCCAGGTGTCGTGCAGAGCGGAGATCGCGATGTGTGAGACATTAAACACCCTGCAAAAGCAGCAGGGCTGGTGACACTGGTGCCCACACTAGAATGCTCCTGCCAGGCAAGTGACTCTGCTCCAGGATTCACTGGGACCCCATGACTAATCCAGAAGGTATGAATTTACTGCCCCTGCCACCCTGGTGCCCTCATAAGGCTGCCTGAACTGCCTTATGGTGGCGCCGGCCCTGTCTATAACTCATTACACTCTGTGCACTATGGATAACAGATCTTCAATACCTTTTTAACTCCTCTCTGAAGCAGCATTTTTGAGCCAATACCGCTGAGCCTGTACCAGACTCCACAAGCCCAGTTACCTGTCACCTCACTCCAAGTGACATTGATCCGTATATTTCACTTGAAGCCTGACCAGGGCCATCTTTAATATTGATTGGACCCTGGAAAAATGTTTTCTTGACCCCCCCCCCCCCATACAATTTCGCTCTCCACCTGCTCTGAGACATACAATAAATAGCAGCTAGACTTAAAATCAGTTTACTGTATCAGATCTGGCAGCGATTGCGATTGGTTGCCAGAGGTTACAGTGTATAGAGGTTATAGCACACATTACGGCTCACTGATTAGTTACTAGAGGTAACAGCACATGATTTCTGCTTGTTGATCGGTTGCTAGAGATTACTGTACAGTAATACTGCTCACTGATTGGTTGCTAGAGGTTACAGCACATCATCTCCTTACTGCAGGGGGCATGATGTACATATGAATGCCGCCTTTATTTACATATCTATGCTGCCAGATGCAGCTATTTAAATATGAATGCCGCCACTATTTACATATGATTGTCGGTTATTTACATGTAAACACAGGGTCTGCAGGTGAGTCATCTGTACACAACAATAGGGCAGAGCTGGGCAGCGATAGTAGCAGCACTTCACACTGAGATATCAAGACACAGCACAGGACTAAAACTTCAAGGGGCAAGGGAATTTAAACTGGGATAGTTGGCAAGTATGAGGCAGCTGCTTCGGGCCCCACAACAATGACAGGGCCCAGGGAAGCTGCCCCTTTTGCCCTGCCTTAAAGACAGCCCTGAGCCTGACTCTTATACAACTAACTCCATCTTCCGTGACTTCCAGGCTGGGTCCCTAGGATGCCCTGTGCTGCAAGTCAGACCTGGTATTGGGGTTTCGATCGCTGGGGAAGGAGCCTAGGTACACCAGCTCCTTCACTACCATGGCCTTCCGTCACCTCTGCCAAGTCACATCGCTTCCTGTCTAGCTAGCTGCTTATGCACTGGACACTAGTACTGTAGTCATTAGCTGTAGTCCTCTGAATAAGTTCACTGTACGTTAGACACTTGTACGGCATCTTCTCTTACTTGTCTTGTCCCCTAATAATCAATGTTGTTGCGATATGCCATACATGCATGCACCCCTTTAACCGGTATGTGGCCCTTTAATTGCCTGGCCGTGGGTCGCGCATGCGCCACCAGCTGAAGAACGGGGAGAGGTCTGTGTAAACAAACCTCTCCCCGCGCTTCCTACTCTGCCTGTCATTGATTGGCTGTTCCCGGTCATCGGGAAAGCCGATCAATGACGTCAGACGTCAGCTCCGCCCCCCTAATGTAAAAAACACACACGTCAGAGCCCATAACCCCTCCCCTCCCCCTAGTGGTTAACTCTTTCACTGTCAGTGTCATTTATACAGGAATCAATGCATTTAAATAGCATTGATTGCTGTATAAATGACAATGGTCCCAAAAATGTGTCAAAAATGTCCGATGTGTCTGCCATAATGTCGCAGTCACAATAAAAAATCGCTGATCGCCGCCATTACTAGTAAAAAAAAAAAAATATTAAATAAAAATGCTATAAAACTATCCCCTATTTTGTAAACGCTATAACTTTTGCGCAAACCAATCAATAATCGCTAATTGCGATTTTTTTTACCAAAAATATGTAGAAGAATACGTATCGGCCTAAACTGAGGAAAAAAAATGTTTTTTTATATATTTTTTGGGGATATTTATTATAGCAAAAAGCAAAAAATATTGCATTTTTTCAAAATTGTCGCTCTATTTTTGTTTATAGCGCAAAAAATAAAAAACGCAGGGGCGATCAAATACCACCAAAAGAAAGCTATATTTGCACGACCGCGCAATTGTCAGTTAAAGTGACGCAGTGCCGAATCGCAAAAAGGGGCCTGGTCCTTTGGCTGCCAATTGGTCCGGGGCTGAAGTGGTTAAGATTGTTCTAAAGTGAATTCTGACCAGGCCAGGTTAAATAACAATAAACATTTGTTTACTGAAGTTGTTTAAAGCCGACCATATATGGATCAAATCTCTGCCAGTTCAGCAGGGACTGGCTGAGATTTGATCCATCTATGATGAGGCTGGTTGTACCCAAATCGATCCATTGATCAACAGCCTTCTAAAGTTGTACCTGTTTATCTGCAACCATCTCTTGTTCACAGCCTTCTAAAACACAGTTCAAAGGCTATTTCATCTCCAGCAGGTGGGGCTCTGATGTCACACACTGCTGCACATCTTAGAGAAGAGCACTGAGTGTAATCTGAGACCTAAGTAGAGGGAATAGACACTCCCCCTCTTCACAGTCTCATAGGGAAACATGCACATTGAAAGGCTGTCAATCACCTGCTGTGTGCTGGTAGGAGGGAGGGGCCATCTTTTAGGATTGCTTGGTGTCTGCATAATCTGTCAGAAGTGAGTCATGCAGATAGTAGATGGAAGAGAGAGTTAATTTTTAATTAGAGTTTAATTTCTAAAGGTTTACAGCCACTTAAAATAGATTTACTGTATGCCAGATAGGTGGTAGTGGACCAGCTATTTGTCTACATATCACCAGCTAACCAAGTCTTTTGATAAATTATACTTTTTATTTTATTTTATTTTATTATGGCCACATTGACAATAGACAATTGACAATTGACATGATAAATAAAGGAACTTAAGTATGACATTATAATCCCCCTACTCGTACATGCATTGTCTCTGAACAGGAAATGTCAATATCATAAATATAGCTTACTTTATGACAATGTTATTGAACAAGTTCTACAGTTTCTGTCATGCCTGCACTCTTCGTGATTCTTTAGTGAAGTCGCATTAAAAGAACCCTTCTATCTGTAAAGAAAAAAAATCCACTTTTCTTAAAGTTTATGATGCAACAACGGATTCTGTAGAATCCAGCAATACACCACTTTGTCGGGTAATAAAATCCAATGTGAATTCAGCAACTTTGATGGATTTGCTAACGGCTGACAACTTGTCTATGTGTCAGTAAACAGAGAGACAACCTTACAAAAGCCCTTTTTTTTTTAACATCTATTACTTTAGCAATGAGTTATAGACATAAAAGTGATGGTGTGTCATCTAGTGACAAGTGATGCAAACACAGTCGTTCATGGACATCCTACTGTTCTGTGAGTCTGGAAATCCACACTTGTCAAGTCTGAGATTAGTTCTGGTATTGCAGTTTCTTCTGCATGAGTGCCCTGATGTGTGATCAAATAGTTTCAGAAATACCAATAACTATATTCACAAATACACAGAGATGGAGCATGGTCTAGCAGCATATGAACTGATGATGCTAATTAGGTGACATGTCAGACACATTTTATTGATTTGATCTTGAATCAGATACATTTTTTGGAGGTATAGAGGGGCAAATTGTGGTCTGTGTATTGGTTGCACCAAACCTTCCTTGCTGGTATATTGTTAGGGCCCTTTCACATGGGCTGTTCGTTCAGGTCTGCCTGTCAGTTTTTCAGGCACACCTGATCAGACACTTCAACCATGCCTATGGAGCAGTGGATGTCAGCGGTGACATATCTGCTGAAATCCACCACTATCCGATCCTGTCCGCCAAATCCAGATGGGTGGGGTCCTATTTTCCATCCATCTGGGGTCAGATGAAAACGGAAAGGTTGTGCGTTTTCATCCGATCTCCCCATAGAGAAGAGCAGGACTCTGTCAGGTCCATTTCAGCACAGTGAGTGGAGACAGACATGTCATTCGCCTGCTCAGCAGGGATCTAAGGAGCGATTCCCAGCTAAGCAAGCAAAATCCATATAAAGGAGGCACCTGTGTGAAAGGGGCCTTAGGGTCATAACATTCTAATGCCCCGTACACAAGGTCGGAAATTCCGACCACAAAATCCGTCTGATTTTTTCCGACGGATTTTGTCCGACACTGGTGTTGCATACACACGGTCGGACAAAGTTGTCGGAAAATACGATCATCCTGAACGTGGTGACGTTCATTGCGTACGACGGGACTACGTAGAGGCTAGTAGCCAATAGCTTTGGTCTTGTAATGTGATCTGAGCACGCGTGGCACTTTGTCCGTCGGAATTCGCTACACACGATCGGAAAAAGTCCGATAGGAATTTGTTGTCGGGAAATTTGAGAGCAGGATCTCAAACTTTTTCAGTCGGAAATTCCGACGGAAAAAGTCCGATGGAGCCCACACACGGTTGGAATTTGCGACAACATGGTCCGATAGGACATTTTCCGTCGGAAAATCCGACCGTGTGTACGGGGCATTAGGGTGCTTTCAGACAGAAGGTAAGCTTACCGCCATCTGAAAAATGATCCACAGTGAATCGCTTTTCAGAGGGTTGTACAGCAGCAGTTGACAGGCACACAGGAGGTGCTACTGCTGTCTTCCGATGCCTGTTTTTTTTTTTTTTTTACATTGCAGGACCACGCTGCAATTGCGAACCAACCATTTGGCTTCTGGTTGCAGTGTGGCCCCATTAATGTCAATGGCCTGTCAAACTCTGCTGCTCAAGTTAAAAAAACGTCACAGCCATGCTATAAATAAAATGATTGCGTGAAACAGTGCTACGAACAGTGTATAGAACAATGTGCTGTAGTGCTCCCAATAGACTCTATCCTCCATGTGGACTCCAAGTGCTACTTTGTCTCCATCCACCAGTATTTAACTGTATTTAATAATTGGTACAAAATCCTTTGTTGGTAATGGCAGCTTCCTGTATGGAGAAACTAGTCGTATGTCTTGTTCAGGTGTGATTTTGGCCCATTCTTCCACACAAACAGTCTTCAAATCTTGAAGGTTCCGTGGGCCTCTTCTATGAACTCTGATCTTTAGTTCTTTCCATAGATTTTCTATTGGATTCAAGTCAGGTGATTGGCTGGGCCATTCTTGCAGATTTATTTTCTTTCTTTGAAACCAATTGAGAGTTTCCTAGGCTTTGTGTTTGGGATAATTGCCTTGTTGAAATGTCCAGCCTCATTTCATCTTCATCTTCCTGGTAGATGGCAGCAGATTTTTTATCAAGAATGTCTTGGTACATTTTTCCATTCATCCTTCCTTCAATGACATGATGTTTGTCAGTACTGTATGCTGAAAAACAGCCCGCACCATGATGTTCCCACCTCCAAACTTCACTGTTAGTATGGGGGTGTTTTTGGGTAATGTGTAGATTGCCATTTGACCTCCAAACATGGTGTGTATTATGGCATCCAAAGAGTTCAATTTTGGTCTCATCTGACCAGACTACTGTATATTCTCCCAGTATTTTACAAAATTGTCTAAATGTTGTGCAGCAAACTTTATACAAGCTTCAACATGCTTTTTCCTCAACAATGGAGTCTTGCTAGCTTGCGCATACAGGCCATGGTGGTTAAGTGCATTACTTAATGTTTTCTTTGAAACTATTTTACCTGCTAATTCCAGCTCTTTCTGAAGCTCTCCACAAGTGGTCCTTGGCTCTTGGACAATTCTGATAATCTTTTTCACTCCTCTGTCAGAAATCTTGCGTGAAGCCACTGGTTGTGGCTGGTTTATGGAAAAATTATGTTCTTTCCACTTCCAGATTATGGACCCAACAGTGCTCACTGAAACATTCAGGAGTTAAGAAATCCTTCTGTAGCCAATGCCATCAGTATGTTTTGCAACAATAAGGTTGCGAAAGTCTTGAAAGAGCTCTTTGCTTTTATCCATCATGAGATATTTCTTGTGTGACACCTTGGTACTGAGACATCTTTTTATAGGCCATCAGTTGAACCTGAGCCTGATGATATTAATTTGCACTGTCATTTGGGGGGGGTTTTGTGCTATTTTGGCATTTTATTGCCTTCGAAACTGTGATAGGTAGTGAGGAGTGAAATCAAAAATTTGCACCCTTAGAAATCCTGAAGGCGGTGATTGGTTTTCGGGGCCCCGTACGCGGCTAGACTCCCAAAAAGTCCCACACATGTGGTATCCCCATACTCAGGAGAAGCAGCAAAATGTATTTTGGGGTGCAATTCCACATATAACCATGGCATGTGTTAGCAATATATCTCTTTTTTTTTTTGTCTTTATTCAATCACTTGGGACTAAAAAAAAAAATAATAGGCTCAACATGCCTCTCAGCAAATGCTTGGGGTGTCTACTTTCCAAAATGGGGTCATTTGTTTTTTTTTTACTGCTCTGACATTTTAGCACCTCAAGAAATGACATAGGCAGTCATAAATTAAAAGCTGTGTAAATTCCAGAAAATATACTCTAGTTTGTAGACGCTATAACTTTTGCGCAAACCAATAAATATATGCTTATTGGCATTTTTTTACTAAAGACATGTGGCTAAAAACATTTTGGCCCAAATGTTTGACTAAAATTTAGTATATTAGATTTTTCTTATAACAAAAAGTAGAAAATATTTTTTTTTTTTCAAAATTTTCGGTCTTTTTCCGTTTATATCGCAAAAAATAAAAATCACAGAGGCAATCAAATACCATCAAAAGAAAGCTCTATTTGTGGGAAGAAAAGGACGCAAATTTCGTTTGGTTACAACATTGCATGACCGCGCAATTACCAGTTAAAGCAGTGCAGTGCGAAATTGAAAAAAGACCTCTGGTCCTTAAAGTGGAGTTCCACCCACTTTTACAACTCTTCAGCATCCCTCACTAAACTGTGCACTGTAAACAAATTGGATATTTTTTTTATTTTTTTTTTCAGCACAGACTGTATATCTGCTGTATTCATTTTTCACTTCCTCCTCCCTGGCCGCGGCCCATCGCATCATTTCCTGTTTGCAATGCCTCCTGGGAAGGGGCAGCAACTTCCTCTCAAACTGCCGTTGCTATGGAAACCTGACCTGAAACCTATTACACTGCTTATGCTGCACTGAGCAAGGATGAGATCCAGGAAGAAATACAGTCTGGCTTCAGATGCCCACACTTAAGATGGCCACGGCCTGCTGCAAGTTTATAAAATAACAAACTACTGCAAAAAACTAAAAAAACAGACCTTAGTTTACAGACTTACTTTACTAGAATACATTAAGCTTTTGTATTATAGGGGTATTTTTATTTAAAAAGTATAATTTTGGCCGGAACACCGCTTTAAGCTGACAATTGGTCCGGGGCTGAAGTGGTTAAATTGGCTTGTTCATTACCTCCATTGCCTTTGCCTGGTCAACATCTCTGCTGTGGTCCTGTTATGACTTTGCCTGGCTGACGTTTCTTCTGGTTCCTTATCCTGATCTTTGGCTGCTGACAACGCTGATTCCTGGCTTCCCAATCCCAGCTCATCTGATTACACTTTTTGGCTTCCTAAAACTGGCTTCTGTGTTTGACACTCTTCCTAATCTGTAATGTTTTATTATTACATTAAAGTTGTTATTTAAACTGCATTTTTCTGTCTTTGCCTGGTTCATGGTCCCTGACACAAATGTACAGTTATCCCTTAAATGAATGCAGTAATTTTTTGAGATTAGGTTTCTTAAAGTGGAACTTTAGTCAGAAAATTAAGTCCTGCTAGATGACTTCAGGTTGGCCCCTTTTGCAGGTATAGCTATGTAAAATATTAAAAATAAGTTCCTATACTGTTTAAAATCCAGTGATACACCCTGCTCTGCACATGCTTAGTTGCTCTCTATTTTTAGGCACTGCTGAGTTTGTAGAGGCTGATCTGCTGACAGCCTTAAAACAGAATCCTTTACAGTCAAGGAAGCTGCTTCTGTTTGATCTGCAACTGCCATGGTGCTGCACATGTGATCAGTTATGATACCAGCTATTTGATGGTTTGGCAGTTTGGTATGGACACAAGCAAATGTGAAAGCTAGCGGTCCTGGCATTCCAGGAAGGTAACTGTTTTTTGAAACTGTTAAATCCATGGGTTTAGTTCCACTTTATGAATTACTGCTGCTCAGGAGCTCTGGAAGAAACAGAAGCAATGCTGGAGGTAATTTACAGTACACACTGATTTTGGTAGCATAATTATTAATGTGGAATGTATGTTCCTTGCTAAACAACATTATTTTTGATCAAGTTGTTATGGGTAAAGTTCTGCTTTAACATAAGTCCTTGGTACTCTTAAGAGCCCTGTGTGTGAATATTTGTAAGCATGCTTGAATTTCAACCCTCGATTCAATGCTCAGTATGAGTTAACATTTTATTTATTACAGCTAATGACATGACTATGGAATTGGGATGACGTTATTTCCAGATTATTACTTTTGATTTGTTCAGGTTTGTTGTTGAATACGCCTGCTACTAATCAATGTTATTAAAGTAATTTCAGCATGTTTATTGCTTTGCAAATGCTCTGCTTAAAATTGGTGTTGTTGTTTGTATGAAAATAATTACAATATATTATGTGATCTCAGTATTTTTTGGATACTAAACCTACAGAAATATTTATAAGGTTATGCAGAGACATACAGGGGAAAAGGGAAATCATTATAATTTGGGTCGATTATAAAATAAACATTTCACTATAATTTAGATCTATTAAAATAAACCCTACAGTATATTTAGCCTTTTTTTATTAAAGAATATGTTACTCCAACATTTCATATTCCTCATATGTGCCTGCTGTACCATGTATCTGTATAAAAAAAAGTATCATGTTCTCTTTGTATTCCTTCCTTTGTGTGAAATCCCTGGTATTCCTGTCAGCTCCTCTGCTTTTCTATTAAAAACTGACCACTCTAGACATAACAGCACAATGTGAGCAGTTTCCTAGCTATGTCTGCTCTCCTCCAATGATCACACCTCCAATGATGCCCCCCCCCCCCCCAATCCCACACAGCCATGTACTGGGAGAAACAGTGTGCTTCTGTTTCTCATCCCCCAGCTCTCTGAGCTCTTTATGCGGCTGAGAATAGAGGGCATGTAATTGCTTATAAAAAAAAGGTAAAAAATGTATTTATAATGTTTTTTATATGTATACATAAATGTTCTGCTTTTCATTTCTTTTTTAGCCTGAATTTGTTGTTTTACGAGGTGAAGGTTCACATATACTTTAACCTCACAGTGGAAAAGTTGGCACTACAAGGTGCCAGTCAAAACTACAGTTATTTTAAAATGTTGCTGCATGAGGCTCAACGTTCCCAAATCTGGAATGCATGTACAGTAGTAGTCAAAAAATGGACTAGGTCTCCCATTAGTTGCTCTGTAGTCTACTCTTTCCATAGGGCATGGAAAAGTTTTACTTTCTGCATTTTATTGGGGAGATTTTCCTTCACTTCCTGTTCCAGAGACACTAAAAGAGAAAATTTCTACAGAGTGAATGGACATTTCTTCTTATCCAGTTGTCGCTGGAGCAGGCCCACATTCCCTTTGTCCCCTGTTCTGACAACTGTACAATTTTGGATTTCTTATGACTTTCTTTCCAGCTCACCAGAATAAATCAGAATATATCCTGAGGAAAAATCCCCTAGCAGGGATTAGAACAGCAGAATGAACCTCTACTAAATACAAAAAATAAATAAATAATAAAATAAAATAAAAAGACACAGTGACAACCTGCCAATCTTCTCTATGTTTGCAGCCTGTTTCAGTCTTTGGAGTGGCAGCTGAGAAAGACCGGAGGACGAAACGGGGGAAGAAGAAGCCGGAGGAAGATGGAGAAGACCGAAGGAAGAAGCGGAGGAAGAAGCCAGGGAAGAAGCAGCTGGAGGAAGAAGGAGAAAACCGAAGAAAGACCGGAGGAAGAAGCGGGGGAAAGAAGAAGACATTTTTAATAAAGGAAAAAAAACGGCTATTGTCTTTTGTCACATTTCACTGCTTTTTAAGGTGAATGGGTAGGGGTACAATGTACCCAATACCCATTCACATAGGGGGGGTGGGATCTGGGGGCCCCTTTGTTAAAGGGGGCTTCCAGATTCTGATAAGCCCCCTTCCCGCAGACCCCCACAACCACCAGGCAATGGTTGTGGGGATGAGGCCCTTGTCCCCATCAACATGGGGACAAGGTGTTTTGATGTCTTTTAAAACTGCTGGCGGCTGTAATGTATTGTCGGATCCCGGCAATATAGATAAAAATCATTGAACAAAAATGGCGTGAGTTCCCCCCAGTCCATTACCAGGCCCTTTGGGTCTGGTATGATTATCAAGGGAAACCCCCCACGAAAAAAATAATTGCGGGGGGTGGTCCCCCCAAAATCCATACCAGGCCCTTCAGGTCTGGTATGGATATTAAGGGGAACCCTGCGCCAAAATGTGAAAAAAAAAATGGAGTGGTCGCAGGAAAACAGGGGGGGGGGGGGGACGAGAGATCTGATTCTGCTGTGGACCAAAAAAAGGGTCCTGTACGAGTTTGGTCCATATGCGATGCAAATTCAACCATACAATCTGTATGGCTGAGTTTGCATCACACAGACATCGCATGTGATTTGCAGTGTGGGGCAAATCACACGCGATGTTGGACAGCACAGCAGTGTGAACCGGCCCTAAGGCCCCTTTAACACTTGTGTGACTTTTCCTGTGACTCCTGCATCCATAGACCTCAAGATTACACTTGCATTGTGTCAAATCACATCAAATTTGTGGCAAAAAGCTCTGCAAAATCACTGAACTTTCCGGTCGCACAAGTGTGAAATGGGCCTTATGGACCTCAAGTTGTATGAAGAGTCAGCCAAGTGTGAAAAGAACCTAATGAGATTCATTGATGACACCTTTGAATTAGGCCCCATTTGCACTTGTGTGACCAATGTCTGTGTAATCTTGCAGTATATGGGCCTCAAGTTGCATCAAAGTCAAACCAAAGTAGTGCAGGGACGAATTTAACCCACTTGCAGGATACACAAGTGAGAATAGTGCCTTAGTCAAAGGTATTATACATGAATCTCATTCACACTGCTGCAACCTGAAAGTCACACTATTTTGCTGCCACTTTGCTGCTGCAACTTGGCCCCAACTTCTGGGAATCCCTGTGTAGAATTGTGCCTTATGTACCTCAAGTCACATGAAAGTCACACCAAAGTAGTACAGGGACTACTTTGAAGTTGTTGCAACTTGAAGTAGCACAGATATGAATGGTTATCATTGAGAATCATGGGGTACAACTTGTCATACAACTCGGAGGTCCAGATTTTCTGTAAAAGTCACACAACTGTGAAATAAGTCATATATATTTTAATAGAAAGTAGCTCTCATTTATATTTGCATAGTCCTTATCGATTTACATCAGCAGAACAAATGCAGGAAGTGATGTGTGCACATGGGCCAGAAGAAAATGTGTGGTGATGCCAAACAAATCAATGAACCCCACCCACCCCAAATCTAACTATCACATACAGCCCCACATTGAGTAAGCACAAGTACATATCCTACAGCAGCACCCCCTCTTTGCTAAAGAGGGACCCTGCCAGGTCCACCTAGATGGAGATCCTGACCAGCACAGGGACTTCCAGGTGATTACAATGACTCATTTCTGGGTCAGAAGGTGAAACCACTCTCTTTTGATCGCAGCTGAGAATATATTTATTTGCAGATATGCAAATCTGTATTTCTACATATGATATTTGAAGGTAAACTTAAGGGAGCTTGATAAGAAATGGTGTCCCTGAGATAGCAGCAGGTGAATTACAAAGACAAAGGCCTAGTTTGAGCCCTGGTTCACACTGACAGTGGGAAGAAATCATGCAAGTTCAGCTGAACTCACATGATTTCATTCCTGCATGTCAGTCCTGACTGCGGGGGGGAATTTCAGAGTATTCTGTGCAGGTTTCTGCACTGATGTCAATAAAAATTGCACCCCGAAGTCACCAAAAAGTAGTACAGAAACTACTTTTGGAAATTGCGGTGCCGCACCAATTAGAACAGTGCAATTGCCGCCAATTTGACATGTCAAATCGCATTGAATTAATTACCTGCAATTCTCCACAGCTGTTATATATAAAGATTCCACCTTTATCATTTACTTGCAGGTGTGCTGAAGAGATCATTTTTTTTGGTGCACAAATACATATAGAAATGATAAGGTATAATTAAAAGGTATGAAAGAAAAGAAAAAAAAACAAAACAACAAACAAGCACAATAATGTACTTTTATTTTGCCAGCAGAAACAAAATTATGTACATTCATTTACTAGCTTAAAAAAAATAATTCTACAGGATACATGGTGCTACATTTAGCAAAACAGTTAGCAATTGGGTTCTAAGGGCCCTGCTCATAGGAGCTTACAATCTAAAATTTGTCTAAACCTTAGAGTGGACACTTCCAGTGTATAATGGGTAACATTTCATACTACAACTCACCCACCAGCCCACATCATTTTTATCTGCAAGATTATAGAAACATACTTAAAGGGGTTGTAAAGGTAAAAAAAAATTCACCTTAAAGCATTTTATGCATTAAGGTGAAAAAACATCTGACTATACCGCCCCCCCAGCCTCCCCGTTTTACTTACCTGACCCCTCGAAAGTCCCGCGCTCGCCCCCTGTCATCCTCTTCGCTGCTCACCCTGGCCATTGATTGGCTAGAGTGGATGTATGGAAAGCAGCGCAGCCATTGGCTTGTGCTGCTGTCAATCACATGCAATGACGTGGCACGCCGGGGGGTATCC
Organism: Lithobates sylvaticus; assembly: GCA_028564925.1. NCBI lineage: Eukaryota > Metazoa > Chordata > Amphibia > Anura > Ranidae > Lithobates > Lithobates sylvaticus. The sequence goes on from CM053030.1 coordinate 86,783,361, forward strand.
TGTACGTTACTTTGAATTTCCCGCCGTGCACGCGCGCACCCGCCTGCCGCAAGATCTGTGACCATGCCCACAATCGAGTCATGGAGCTGAAGAATGGGGAGATGCAGATGTAAACAGCATCTCCCCGTTCTGCCTAGTGACAGGACACTGATCGCTGCTCCCTGTCATCGGGAGCAACGATCAGTGTCATGTCACACACAGCCCATCCCCCAGACAGTTAGAAACACTCCCCTAGGACACACTTAACCCCTCCCTGCCCCCTAGTGGTTAACCCCTTCACTGCCAGTGACATTTTTCTCAGTAATCAATGCAATTTTATAGCACTGATGTGGCAGTCACTTTAAAAATCGCTGATTGCCGCCATTACTAGTAAAAAAATGAATTATTAATAAAAATGCCATAAAACTATCCCCTATTTTATAGACACTATAACTTTTGCGCAAACCAATAAACGCTTATTGCGATTTTTTTTACCAAAAATATGTAGAATATGTATCGACCTAAACTGTGGGAAAAAATGTTTTTTATATATTTTTGGGGGATATTTATTAGAGCAAAAAGTAAAAAATAATGCGTTTTTTTCCAAATTGTCGCTCTTTTTTTGTTTATAGCGCAAAAAATAAAATGATCAAATGCCACCAAAAGAAAGCTCTATTTGTGGGGAAAAAAGGACTTAAATTTTTCTCGGGAGCCACATCGCACGACGGCGCAATTGTCAGTTAAAGCGGCGCATTACCGAATCGCAAAAAGTGCTCTGGTCAGTAAGGGGGTAAGTGCTTCTGGGGCTGAAGTGGTTAAGCAATGAGATCAGAGTATAAGGTCAGCACATGCTCCCAAACCATGTTTGCATGGTCAGACAGGAACAAGACACACACAACATTAACAGCATGGCCACATAAATCCACTTTTGACTTTTGATGGAAAAAATGCACAAGAATTTCAGCATACAAACAGCCCTAGTTGGGCGTTTGTCAATATGCACAATATCATTCCTTCTCCCCCACAAATCCCAGCAAAAAACCTGGCCTTCTCAGGCCAAACAACCTCCCCCCTACTGCAGCCCTTTATATAAGATAGGTTGTATTGTTAGCACACTGACACATGCCCAATAAAAGTACACGCCCACCAGTATCTTTCAATCTGTCTCTTCATGTATGTCTAAAAAGATTGCACCTGATGAGCAGGAACACATAATACTATTTGCAACTGTGTTAGCCCTTGGCTATGTGCATAAAATCTCCAACTACAAGCCAAAGATCGAAGTCCATTTGCATGCACATAAACAAAGCAATAGTTTTCTAAGCATATGTACCTGTGCAGTGTAAACCCTACAATTTTAAATGTCCAAGTCCCTGGGCATGATTAGTGCTAACAAACATTAACACCAGTCCCTGGCTACAATGAGCTTCCAATCTAAAGTCCAAAATGAACTTTCTTACATTAGAGACTATTTCGACAGGAGACAAATAAAATGCCAGCATGTCTTTGGATTGTGGTGAGAAACCCACACAGGGAGAACATATAAACTTCAACACAAGCATTAGGATGTTGGGGAATTGAACCAGCAACCCCAGTGCTGCTAGACGGAATTGATACCCATTTAGCCAGCAGGCAGCTTCATACATGTTGTCTGCATCTCTGTGGTGTGAAGCAGCTCTAAGTCCATAGCCATGCTCAGTGTCACAAGCAATATCCAATATATTGTCAAAAGTATTGGGACACCTGCCTTTATACGCACATGAACTGTAATGGCATCCCAGTTTTAGTCCGTAGGTTTCAAAATTCATTTGGCCCACCAATTGCAACTATAACAGCTTCAACTCTTCTGGGAATGCTGTCCACAAGGTTTAGGAGTGTGTCTATGGGAATGTTTGACCATTCTTCCATAAGTGCATTTGTGAGGTCAGGCACTGATGTTGGACGAGAATGCCTCACTTACACTCTCTGCTCTAATTCATCCCCAAGGTGTTCTGTTGTGTTGAGGTCAGGATTCTGTGTAGGCCAGTCAAGTTCCTCCACCACAAACTCACTGATCCATGTCTTTATGGACCTTGCTTGTGCACTGGTCCAAATCATTTGGTGGAGGGGGGATTATGGTGTGGGGTTGTTTTTCAGGGGTTGGGCTTGGCCTCTTAGTTCCAGTGAAGGGAACTCTTAAGGCATCAGCATACCAAAACATTTTGGACAATTTCATGCTCCCAACTTTGTGGGAACAGTTTGGGGGTGGCCCCTTCCTATTCCAATATGACTGCACACCAGTGCACAAAGCAAGGTCCATAAAAACATGGATGAGCAAATTTTGGGGTGAAGGGACTTGGCTGGCCTGCACAGAGTCCTGACCGCAACCCGATAGAACACCTTTTGGCTGAATTAGAGCAGAGACTGCAAGCCAGGCCTTCTCATCCAAGATCAGTGCCTGGCCTCACAAATGCACTTCTGAAAGAATGGTCAAACATTCCCATAGACACACTAAACCTTGTGGACAGCCTTCCTAGTCTTCCCAGAAGATCCTCTAGCTGCAAAGGGTGGGCCAAATCAATTTTAAATATATCTAATTTAAAAACTCGCGCTGGAGTGTCAAATCAAAATAATGAACTAAATACAAAATAATAAGACTGCAGCTGCTGCACAAAGGTGCTAAACCCTTGAGACAATATAAAATATAAAACAGCGCTGGAAACCTATATCAACCAATATACATACTATGTGGATGGTGCCTATTACATCAATATATATCATGAAAAAACAAATATACACAAAATCTGAAAAGTGCTTCTGTAAAAAAGGTGCAACGGTGCTCCAAGACTTTGGACAGGTGAAGTGACTCCCCCTTCGGTGACCTCACTCACCAGAATTAATAGATCCTCAGCTTCGCAGTCTGGGATCAAAAAAGCATTGATCAAATGATCTGGGGATATGCTGGATGGTTCCTCAGCAAACTCTTGCAAGAAGACGTTTTATGACAGGAAGGATATACCACAATCCATAGATGGGGAGAAAGAGAAAAAACCCATAGTGAAATAATGTTTAGCATAAATTATCAAGCGTATTAAATGCACAACTTACAAGATATTTGGCAAAATCAGGCATCAGCAAAAAACATCCGAGTTTGCTGCTGTTTGGCGTGCGTTCCACGGAGACGGAAATTTGCGTCACTGGTTAGCACGAACCAGAAGTACGTCGGCGTGTTTCGCTCCACCTCCAGGGCGTCATCAAGGACATCACTTCTGGTTCCATTACAATCTATTTATACCCAAGGGAAGATAACCCCTCCCTCTGTTGAGGACAAAGTGACCAATTACGATCAGTATATGGAAAACAGACACTCACTTCCTCCTCTTACATAATTTCCTGTTGTCAAATATAAAACTTTAAAAACAACAAAACAGATAAATTACCTGTTTAGCTATATAACAGCAATAAAAACACAAAATGCATAAGACAAATGCAAAAGATTTCAATACATGATAAACAATAAATAATTAAAAAGAAAATACATGTATAATTAAATAAAATAAAAATGAAAATGAAAATAAAAATAAAAATAAAATTAAAATTAAAATAAAATAAAAATAAATACAAATAAAAATAAACATAAACAAAAATAAAAATAAACATAATAAAATAAAAATAAAATAAAAATGAAAACTAAAAACAAGCGTAAAAATAAAAATAGCGATGTTACCAGTTGGATAAAAAACAATTGAGGACATAGGGACTCAAATTCCGGAGCCTATGGATAGCTCTCTTGAGATTGGAACCTCTCCAATGTTCCTCCACCCTATCTATCCCACAGAATGTAAGGCCCCTTGGATCTCTATTGTGGAACAATCTAAAATAGTTGGACAGGCCATGATGCTTATAGACCTTTTTGATTCTATTGACATGCTCCCTAAGCCTTACCCCTAATTTCCTTGTGGTCCTGCCCGCGTATTGCAGACCACAGGGACAAGACAAGAGGTAGGTAACATGTGTGGTCCCACAAGTAATTAATTTTTCAATTTCAAAAGACCTACACTCAGAGAAGTAACTGAAATGGGTAGTTTTCCTTGTCCTATGTTTTATCGAAAAAGGTAAATAGCTTCTTGGGAGGATTAATAACATTATGTGCCAGTTTAAGCCTAAGTGTTGGTGGTTTAGTACAAATAAAGCTGGGCTGTGCGGGCAGGACATTTTTCAGCTCCCTGTCTTCCAAAAACAGAGGCCAGTGTTCCCTAATTATTTTTTCAAATTGTTTATATTGTCGGTTATATCCAGTCAAGAAAGCCACACCATAATCTTTCTTCTTTTTAGCTTTCTTTTGAAACAAATTTTCCCTATCTATCTCACCAATGGTTTCTTTAGTTCTTTTAAGATCTTTCAGATTGTATCCCTTTTCATGAAATCGTTCCAAAATCAATTCCGCTTGTATGTCATAATCTTCTTTTTTATTGCAATTCCTTCTTACTCTCAACATCTGGCTTTTAGGAATGCCACCCAACCATCTAGGGTGGTGGCAATTACCTAAAGGGATATAGCCATTTCTATCTACATCCTTGAAGAAAGTCTTAGTAAATAATTTTTAATTTTCTTTATATATGGTAAGATCTAAAAAATTGACCATATTCTGACTATAGCTTTCTGAAAAAGAAATACCATAGGAGTTGTTTCCCATTTCCTCCAGAAAACTACAGAAAGATTCCTGTGATCCTGCCCATACTATTATAATGTCATCTATGTATCTCTTGTAGAGTTTAAGCTCTGGTATATTTCTATCATAGATGGCCTCCTTCTTCCACAAACTCATGAAGAGGTTCGCAACTGATGGGGCGTACTTCGCTCCCATAGCCACACCCCTCTTCTGTCTATAATAGTTTTACTCATGCCAGAAGAAATTATGGCTCATTGCCAGATCAAGAGCCTCTAGGAGAAATAATTTCTGTTTCTGTTTAATATTCATATTTCCCAATGCCCACTCAACAGCCTTTAACGCATGGTGCTGCTGGATATTGGTATAAAGGGAGTTTACATCAACACTAGCTAAAATATGATTTTCATCTATAGTCATGGGTTTGATCAGTTCAATTAAATATTTACTGTCTTTTAAATATGCAGGACATTTTTGGGTAAGCGGTTGCAAAAAACAATCCAAATATTCCCCCAGCCCAGAGAACAGCGAGTCAACTCCACTGACTATAGGTCTGCCTGGGGTTCTGAGTGGATTCTTATGCATTTTGGGTAATTGGTAAATGACCAGAACTTTAGGTGCATCTGAAATAAGATATCTTGCTTCTTTCTTTTTTAAAATACCATCCTTCTGTGCTCTTTTAATTAGCCTCTTTAATTTGACTCAAAATTTATTCGCAGGATTCCCCTTTAATTTTTCATATGTCTCACTGTCTCCAACTAATCTGTCAAACTCTGCCAAACAATGTGATTTTTTTAAAATAACAAGGCACCCCCCCCCCCCCCCCCCCTTTGTCAGCTGATCTAATAACTATGCCCTTTTTCTTTTCTAACAGTTCTAAACCTCTTTCTAAATATTTTTTTCATCTACTCGAACAAATATCCAATTTGTCCAAATCTTGCTCGACCAAAGATTTAAATACTCCCACAAAATGATTGTTAGTGATTTTTGGATTAAAAATAGAATTTATTTTTAAGGAAGTATGCTGATACTCCACTGGTAGACTACTATTCGCATTAAAACGTTTTAATGTTAATTTTTCTTATACATTTTTGGAAATCAATAAAAACATCAAATTTATTTAAATTCCTGTCTAACGCATATTTGAGACCTAATTATAAAACTTTGAGCTCATCTTCTGAAAAGATAACATCTCTCAAATTAAAAATTCCTTCCATTATGTTTCTCTTTTTCTTTTGCCTTTTACCTCCCCTGCATCCTCTTGGCCTTCTCTTCTTTCCCCATCTGGATGTGTTTGGGGTGCCATGGGATACCACGGTCTCCATTCCTCCTCCCTCCTGTCCGGTGGATTGTAATCCTTCTCACGTCCCCTGGGGGTCGGTCCCCCTCTTCTCCTCAAGGGTGGTCCCCCAGAACCCCTCCTCTGAAAATCTCCTCTATATTTATTAGGATACCATCCTCGACCCCTATTGGGGGGAGGGTAGTAACTGGAATGGTTAGGAGTCCAAGAAGGACCACCATAACCTCCCATATGATCATAAACTCTTTGGTTATAAAACTCTCTTTTAGAGGGATGGGGATGATCATATCTCAGGGGTTCAAATCTATTATAGGTTGGAACTCGATACTTGATGGTCCCTAGTTTGGAACTTTCCGCACTATGGTAATCTCCCCTATCATAGTCTCTGAGATCCATCATATTTGCGTATGGGGGTTTTAGGAATATCTGGAATGGATTCCCTTTCTTCAGTTGAAGCTCCAGAAACTGTATTTTCATCTTCATTAGCTTCCTGCCACCTGTAAACTTTATTGGATTTATAATCATTAGTGTCCCTAAAATACTTCTTAATTTTTTTCTTTTGAGTATCTTTATCTAATTTATCTACAAAGTCCTGAAGTTGTTTCAATTTTTCTGTGTGCTCACCTGATGCTACCCTGTTTCCCCGAAAATAAGACCTAGCGTGATTGTTGGTGATGGCTGCAATATAAGCCCTACCCCCCCAAATAAGCCCTACCCTGTTTCCCCGAAAATAATCCCTACCCTGAAACTAAGACCTACAAGGACTTTAACTAGGGCCTTTTTGGGGGGTAGGGCTTATATTGCAGCCATCACTGACAATCACGCTAGGTCTTATTTTCGGGGAAACAGGGTATTGAAGGACCTAATTTAGATTTAATGGCATTAATATTAGCCTCTATGAGCCATCATTTTTTCTCTTTCCTTGCTATTAACATTTCCAATAGCTTTCTTTGAAAAAATATAATCATTTATCCTCTAAATCTTTATCCACTAAACCATCATTGGGATCAATGGCCCATCTTAACCTCCTAGGTGAAATTTTATCCTTAACATATTTGCCAAGGGTAAACACATCCCACCAGGTTCTAATTTACTTATCTAAAGTATTTTTAAGATATTTGAAATCCTGGTTCACATCAGAATTATCATTAGTTTGTGAAAAAAAGTAATCTGCATTAAAACTTCAATTGTGGACAAATGTGAAAATCTCAATAGCTGCTGAGTGCACTCCCAGTGAGAGAAAAAACAATATATCTAATTCAAAAACTCACGCTGGAGTGTTAAATCAAAATAATGAACTAAATACAAAATAATAAGATTGCAGCTGCTGCTCAAATACATTTTTAACCCTACAGACTAAAGCCTCGTACACACAAATTTTCGGCAGGGAATTGTGTGATGACAGACTGTTTGCCTAAAATCCGACTGTTAGTATGCTCCTTCAGACAATTGTTGTCCAACTTTCCGCCAACAAATGTTGGATGGCTGGCTAGTAAATTTTCGCCGGACAATGGTCTGTTGTCAGATTTTTGTATCGTGTGTACACAAGTCCCTCACACAAAAGTCCAAAGTACAAACACGCATGCTCGGAATCAATGCTCACCAAACACGACATGGCAGAAGGTGCCCAAAGGGTGGCGTTCAAGAGCTGAAATTCCACATAGTATGTCACTACGTTCATGTTTGCTGTACTATTTGTATGCAAGACAAGTTCCTGGCACATGCCCTTCAGACAAAAGTCTGACGCTCTGTTGGCCAACAATCTGATCGTGTGTACGAGGCTTAAGACTGGGCTGTCATTAAAGTTCATGTGTGTGTAAAGGCAGGTGTCCCAATACTTTTGGCTAGATAATGTATCTGGCAAGATTTAAAATGGTGGTGGAACCCTCCTACACAAAAATACTACATTTAGACATAGTTTTAGGACCTGGGAGAGGAGACAACTTCTCTACATGAAGCAGCGTATTAGGGATTTGAACCCAGACGCTCAGGGATGCTAAGCAGAAGTTCTAACCTCTAAGCCTCAAACCTGCCACATGTGAGAACCTCCTACAGATAAATTCTGAATTTCTTTTGACATACAGATGATGGAATTACATTACTCGAGAGTTATTCTTCTTCATTTATTCTGTAAAATTTGGAGGTTCTTTGTGGGTGAGTATAGAATAGTGATTTTACCCTAAAATTGTGGGGACTTACATTTTGATTTCTGATGTTGGTACACCCATAACATTTTTTGGGCTCAAATTATGATTATTTGGAAATAATAAAAAAGTGTGACTCATTTTAAATTTGAATCAGCAATGGTATTGTTTGTGGTTTGTAAAGACACCTGTGTCAGTTTGGGCAAAGATTGTTGTGAGATGGAGAGTAACAAGTGAAAGTGACAGAGAAAAATATATTTTACCAAAACATCAAAACATTCCACATTCTAGCACAGGAGGAGGAGGAATGTCTTGGCCACTGCTAAAACCAATCACAATCCATCTGGAGAAAGATGACTCGCTTGGTTGCCACTACCAATCTCAGAAAGAAGGGATTTCAGTGTGATTGAAAAAAACACAATCAGGTGACAGTTTGTGGAATTACTGTTGAGCTTCTGGGAACTTTGTTGAAATTATTGCTGAACCTTTGCATCACTTACTACTGCACTATGTGTGCCTTTTAAGCCACAGCCAGTATTCAGCACAATGAAAATCACACCCAACCACTTTTTTTTAGTTGCGGGGGCCTAACTTATATGGCGGTGGAGCAGATGTGCAGGGAGGTACAGTGGTGGGGCAGATGAAAAAAGGGGTACATTGATGGGGCAGATGAGCAGAGGGGTAAGAGTGGTGGGACAGAAGAGCAAGGGGGTACAGTGGTGTGACAGATGTGCAGGAGGTACAGTGGTGGGAGGGATGAGAAGGGGGTTCAGCAGTGGGACAGAAAAGCAGGGGGTACAGTGATGGGGCAGATGAGCAGGGGAGTTCAGTGTTGGGCCAGATGAGAAGGGGGTTACAGTGGTGGGAAGGATGATCAGGGGGGTTCAGTGTTGGGGCAGAGGAGAAAGGAGGTACATTGGTGGGACAGATGAGCAGGGGGTTACAGCGGTGGGAAAGAGGAGCAGGGGGTACAGAGGTGGGGCAGATGTGCAGGAGGTACAGTCATGGGGCAGATGAGAAATGGGGTTACAGTGGTGGGGCAGATGAGCAGATAACTTCAGTGTTAGAACAGATGAGAAGATGGTTCAGTGGTGGAGCAGATGTGCATGGAGGTACAGTGGTGGGGCAGATGAGAAATGGGGGAACATTGGTAGGGAAGATGTACAGAGTAGTACAGATGTGCAGGGGGTTACAGTGGTGGGGCAGATGTGCAGGGGATACAGTGGTGAAACAGATTTGCAGGGGGGACAGTGATCTGAGGTGTGAAGGTGCATGAATTGGGGCTCATCTGAGGTGTGGAGTTGCAGGAAATGGGGCTCATCTGAGGCGTGAGAGTGGTAAGTAGTTTACAGCATTTACTTTATAAATAATAATTTTCGTAATTGAGAGTGTGAAGTTAACATTTTTTTGTTATAAAATCGGCACGCTCAATTTCTTTGAAAACATTTTTAGGCACACTGTGCTCAAAAGGTTGCCTATCCCTGTTCTAGCATTCTTAACTGGTTTTACTGTGGCAGAATGGCATGGCTGGGCATAACGACATTACCTTATGTCGCTTCGCCTTTTGGCCACTAGCGTGTGCCCGGAGCCGAAGTGAGTGCACCATGGGACTATGTATCCAAGACACAAGGGATAGATGATAAACCTGGAAGGCTTGTATATTCCTGGGGAGTAAAATAGGTATATAAGCATCAAAGTAAGTGGAATCAAACATGACATCTTCATATAAGGATATGTAGCAGAAAATTCTAAATATATATAAAGCCTCCACATATAGAGCCAAGATCTCAGGGTAGGTGTGACATGGTCCTCTAACAGGCAGGGAGACTTGTAATGGCCACTCTGGATCTAAAGAACAAGCAAAGAGAAAGAAAAGGTGGCAAAAAGAAATAGGGGCTTTAAATACTGGAGAACATCTTGCTAGTAAAAGTATACAAATAAGGAAGGTAGATAGATCAGTATCACAAAACCTGACCTTAGCCACCTCAAACTCCCAGTACCATTAATTGTGGATTTTTTTGCGATGTTTTCCGATATGCTCCAACAGCCAAACAATCAACTGCAGTGGTTTAGGTATAAGTAAGGTGTTTTCCCTACCACATGCTTAAGAGGAACCAATCAGTGTAGAGCAGATTGGCGCTAAAAACATAGCTTCCAGCTGGGAGCCAACAATGTCCAGCAGGCTGATTGGAGATAGCTGTCTCCCATATCTGATGGCATCACCACAAGGAAGGAGTGGAGGAGCCAGCGCAGACACACAGAGAAACAAGAGGGCAGGGGAAACCCCTGCCATATCGCAAGGCACAGGAAGTGATCCATCAGAGACCAAAATTAGCCCCCCTTGGTGGTACCTCCTTTTTCACCCATTTTCTCTTGTGGGTTTTTTTACATAGTTAAAGTGTTACTAAACCCGGGAGCCTGCATTTACTATATATAGTCTCCCATAGTACACAGAACATGGAAATGCCATTATTTTAGTAAATATAAACTGCTAAATACCTTTTCTCATCAGAAGTATATAGCAGTCTTGTGACTTCTATCAGTATCTGGCTGAGCACTGGTTAAAGCTTAAAGGAGGAGTTTTCATTCTCCATTGACTGTCCTATGAGGCAGCAGGACCCCTGACCCTCTGTCTGGACAGTGCTGATTGACCCTGTGGTTATCACATGCACCCTCCAAAAAAAAATAAAACTCTCTAGCAATACACATCAAACTGAGAATGTTTAGAATGCCACCAAGGCTCTCTACTATCTGGAGGTGGATTGGGGACTGTGGAAGAAGCGGAGGATCAGAGAAGACAGGATCAAACATGTTTTTTTACACAATGCGGAGGTTTAACCCCTTAGTTTCAACAGTGAGTATAAAAAGCATGCGTTACTGTATATACAGACTGATTTTACTGTTGTGAGTTTAGTAACACTTCAAATGCAAATGTTATTCAGTCTTTATATTATAGTTTTGCTTACATAAAGTATAATTTCTGTTATTTGATATCCTTTGTTGCGGTTTCTGTGTTAGTGACAGAGTTATAAACACAATGAACACATGTCCATGAGATTTAAGGTACAAATGTCATGCAATGAATGAGATAATTTTGTGTTCATGTTGACTTGTATGAAAGAAGAATACAAATCAACGTGATGCATGGCCAAACCAACAATAAACACAAGTGCATGCTTCTTTAAATGAGAATTGGCTTAAAACTTTTTTTATAATTTCTACTCCAGCAGTGAAAATGTTTTGGTTAATAGACATGGGTATGTTTGCCTCAGGGGCATTTTTAGAATCCTATTATATCTCATTGACTAAGCTGTGCTTCAAAAACAGTTAAGCACAGTAATTTATATCTCATTGCATAATTTAAACCCTATTTGATTATAGTTAATTTAGCTAGAAATTAGCTCTCAAAACATTAGTCGAGATTAAAGTTTTTAAATGGCAGGATTTAAGGCATGTTGTATGGTGGCAGAGTAGATTTAATGCTCTTTTAGGTGAGGGATCACCACCCAGTTGCCATATGTACCTTGCAGATCAGAAAAACAACAGGCGAGTCAGCCATGAACTAACTGCAACTAAGGAGCAAATTAAAGGTGTGAACTTATATTTATGTTACAGTGTTCTAGTATGTTAGGAATATATAGAGATTAGATTGTGTGATGGATCGCTCTAAATCAAAGGGGTAGATCTGAAATGAGTGGAAGCTCTGCTGATTTTATCATCCAATCATGTGCAAGCTAAAATGATGTTTTTTATTATCCTTGCATGTCCCCCTCGATCTACAACAACTTTACTTCTAAGTGCACTTTCAGTGCAAAGTGAATTTTCCTTTAGTAAATAACCCTCAATATCTTTTACTTTTTGCTATAACAAATATCCCAAATTTTTCTTAAGAAAAACAAATTTTTATCCTCAGTTTAGGCAGATATGTATTCTTCTACATATTTTTGGTAGAAAAAAAATCGCAATAAGCGTATATTGATTGGTTTGCGCAAATGTTATAGTGTCTACAAAATAGGGGATGGATTTATGGCATTTTTATTATTATTTTTTTTTTTACTACTAATGGCGGTGATCTGCAAATTTTATTGGGACTGCGATATTGCGGCGGACAAGTTGGACACTTTTGACACATTTTTGGGACCATTGACAATTATACAGCGATCAGTGCTATAAAAAGGCACTGATTACTGTATAAATGTCACTGTCAGGGAAGGGGTTAACACTAGGGGCGATCAAGGGGTTAACTGTGTTCCCTAGGTGTGTTCTAACTGTAGGGGAGATGGGACTGACTAGGGGAGGAGAGAGATCGGTGTTCATACTTAGTATGAACACACGATCTCTCTCCTCTCCCCCGAAAGAACACACAGTTTACACACAGATCCCGGTTCTCGCTCTGCCAAGAGCGATCGCGGGTGCCCGGTGGTCATTGCATTGGCCGGGCACTCGCATCGGCTCTGGGCACATGCTGCAGGGGCGTACGTGCGCCTCCTACAGTGTCTTAAAGGGCTGACATACAGCTATGATGGCTCGCCCAGGGGAACCGGTTAAGGTTAGTTGAAGTATCAAGACAAAGATATTGCAAATCAAAAATGTAGAATAACGTAGAATAAAAAAATAAACAGAGAAGAGCTGCAAGCTCAATTATGTCATAACCAGGCCACAATCTAAAGGCCTAATAGATTTACAAATTAAAAAAATACAGAATTAAAGAAAGAGAAAAGCTGGTGAGCCAGAAACAAGAGGAAGGTTCCAGGAAGGGTAGAGAAAGAAAAGAAATAGGAGACAAAGATAAAGAGATCTCAGGGAACTGTGGATTAAAGTCCTCAGATTGACATAAGGAGGTTATCAAAGCGCGATGGCTGAACAAAGGATATCCTATGCTGCTTCACTCAAGTAAAATGGCCGTCAATTTTTCATTGACCATAATGTCGGTCATACGGCGCTTGACTGCTTTGAAACTGGGAATTGGGGTTTTCCAGGCTCTCGCTATGGTAAGTTTGGTTGCTGCAAAAAGATGCAATGCTAGTTGCCACTCCGAGCAGAGTAACTCCTCCATAGGCTTACAAAGGAGAGCTTGTATGGATTTATTTTGATGTCTGAATGGAAGAGTGTGCATAAGAGCGCATAAACCTGGACCCATAGTCTGCACACCTTTAAACATTATATGTGTGCCATTGTACCCGGTTGGGAATAATCACAGAAGCAGGTCGATGGATAAGATGGAATGAATCGTGCCAGACGAGCTTGTGTATATTACCATCTGTACAGGATTGTATATGCATTTTCTTGAATGAGTACATTCTCAGAGCTATTGGATATCACCAAGGTCATAAAATGCCAATCTGCTGGATTCAACTCCATCCCCAACTCACTCTCCTATTGATGATGAAAGGACTGCACTGGAGGTTTTTAGAAGATACAACAGAGATGTAAATCAGGTAGATAATGCCGGTGAAATGTGGGCGGGCTCTACAGAAACTCTCAAACGGTGTTAGCACATACGAGAGGGACTGGGATTTAGACTGGGTTCACACTGGTACGAATTGGATGCAGGTTTCACCGCATCCAATTTGCATGTCAGGAGACTGTGACCAGCTCTCAATGGAGCCGGTTCACACAGCTCCAGGACAGCTGCAGAGCGGTTTTCAGAAGAGTCCTGTGTGTCTTCTGGTCCGTTTCAGGTCCGAATTCAGCCAAAAATTTGAACTGAATTCGGACATGAAATAGTGAACAGGGACGCACCGGGACCCTGCTGTGAGCCGCTCCGAACAACAGTGTGAACCCAGCCTCAAGGAATTGTGACAAAATGATGAATTTGCATGTAACGGTAGTGTTGCCGCAGCGGACTCTCATGGAATGACCTGAGTGTGTCAAATGTCAGTATGGCTCAAGTTTATTCACTATTTGGAATTTTTTTGCTTTGTTTCATTGAAATTATTTCCCTGTTCTGAATTATATCATGCTGGCTACAAATAAAAACACCAAGCAAACCTTATCAATTCATTTAATTCATATTCATTTATTTAAGATCATGTATAAAACATATTTTTTTCTGCCCCCAAGTATTTGTAAAAAATATGATGTGGCCCTCATACTGAAACGTTTGGAGACCCCCTCCCTACATGACAACATTATGTAAATTCTGGTGCTGGTGCAGTGCTTGGCATTGGCACTGGGATACTCACACAAGTCTCAAACAGATCAATTCTCTGCTGCTACCTCTCACCTTTTGGCTTGCTACAAAGTCCTAATAATACAGTCTAAGTCAGTGATGGTGAACCTTGGCACCCCAGATATTTTGGAACTACATTTCCCATGATGCTCAACTACACTGCAGAGAGCATGAGCATCATGGGAAATGTAGTTCCAAAACATCTGGGGTCCCAAGGTTTGCCATCACAGGTCTAAGTGATCACTGAGGGAGACCAGACTTACTGATGACATCTTTCTTTCACATTCCTTTCACATTTAGCACACACTTGTTTAAAGCTCAGTGACTACTTTTGTGATAACTGGTAGAGCTTTTTGAAAAATAAACTGCTGATGAATCCACTTTAATTTGTTCTTTCAAAAGGAGCATAGTGTTTAGAATACAGAGATCAGCACCATGGACAGCATGCAGAATAATACAAACTGCATGGTACTGTGCTGAGAAATAACACACTTGCTGCTACACTTGATAGATATACTGCAATAGAACTTTGATAGAAACCAAAGTCAACATAAAAAAAAATTAACATTTTTAGTTTACCAGATGGAAGTTTCTCATAAAGTGGGCATTTATGCAGCGGGGAGGGCTTGATCACTAAGTATCAACCATTGTACTAAGTGGAGTTCCTTTATGTGAAGGATATGATTTTTGATTAATTATGGTCTCTGTAAAACAACCTGAGGGAGCTTGCAGCATGATGAGAGCTGTTTTAATCAGACTGCTCTTAAATATGCAAAAGACTACTCAGACATTTGAGCTTCATTAAATCTCTTAAGATGCCAGCCATTTAGAAGTGATGGGCACCGAAAAAACATGCTACATCATGTTAGGAGCTGGTAATATGTAATCAAGCACTATTTGATCATTCACATGCAGATGACACATGAACATTTAACTTGATGGTATGAAATCATTATTTCTAATTCCATCTCCAGGAAATCGAATGTCCTGTCAAATTTGCCTCTATTTTCTGTACATCTAGAAAATAATGTGTATCGCAGCTTGAAAAAAAATAGCTTACTATTTTATACTTATTATTTTGGCCATTGATGTTGTTTAGTTAAGCACAAATAACCATATAAAGCATCCTTTTAGAGACAGCATTTGGTTGTTTTTCTTTATCAGTGTATGTTGCTGTAGTACTTTTAACAGCAGCAGAAAGTACCGTATTTATCGGCGTATAACACGCACCGGCGTATAACACGCACCCCAAGTTTAGGAGGGCATTTTAAGGAAAAAAAGTTTTAGGAGGGAAGTTTAGGGAAAATAAAAAAAAAACAACATCATTTGCAGCCTTGCCCAGTGTCATTTGCAGTTTGCCCAGTGTCATTTGCAGCTTGCCAGTGTCATTTGCAGCTTGCCCACGTTTAAATTTATGGCCGCCGAGACAGACCGCGCGAGCGCCACCGAAACAGACTGAGCGCCGCCGAAAAAGACTGAGCGCCAGCGAAAAAGACCGAACCGACTGCTCGGCTCCGCTCGCACCTCCCTGCTGTTTCTGGAGCGAGCGCAGGGAGGCGGGACTGCGAGCGGAGCCGAGCAGTCGGCTCCGTCTTTTTGTCAGCGCTCGGTCTTTTTCGGCGGCACACTGTATTTTTCGGCGGCACTCGCTATTTTTCGGCGCCGCTGTTTTTTTTTTGTCACAGACAGTGGGGATCGGCGTATAACACGCACCCACGACACGGGGAAAAAGTGCGTGTTATACGCCGATAAATACGGTAACTGAAATTGGGTAAAGTGATGCTGTCAGGGAGTTAAAAAATGGCACCAGGCGATACCATGTGAAGAAAACACATTCTAACTTGTCTGTTTAGTGGCCCATTTGCTGAAATTTCAGTTTGTATCAGAGCTCCTGGCAGTGAACCTATTTGACTACTTAGGCTGGTCAAATAGTGAATCCCCCCCACTGGCCACTGTGGTTCCGTCTGCTGACCCCTAGTCACTGTGGAACACAATAGTGACATAGGGGTCATCGAGAGGAACCACTGTGGCTAGCAGATGGCACACGCTTCCACACACCTGGAAGTGTAAGATATGATGAGCACCAGGGGTTCTACATAAGAGTGAGATTTAAGTAAATGGGCCACTGAATAGGTAAGCATAAAGCTGTTTTGCAGGATACAACTTTTCATGCTATAGCGTAATGCAACTGAAGCTCCAGTATATACATATTTCCTACGTTTTGGTGGGCAGGTAGCTTATGTACCAGAGCACCTCTTCTGCCTTTTTTCCAAGAATTTAGTAGGAAAAAACACATTTATACAAGGTAATCTATTGTAAATGTAGAAGGGTTTTGAAATCTCTTAGCATGCCCTAATCAGCTGTTTTAACAGCACTGCCAAGCAGATTCAAAGGTTACTGCCACCTTGAGCTGTCATCGGAAACTCTATGGTTCCTAAGGCTAGGCTGCCTAGCACAAAAAAATAGCCAAGAGCTTTCTAGGAATTGATAGCCTCACATTAGGCTAAAAATGAAAAACCTTTTTAAGCATATTTAGGAAACCAAAACAATCCCTGCACTTAGTGTACAGTGTATGTAACAGCAGCACTCTAACAACCTGAATACAAGATTTGAAACATGCAATCATAAATAGTTGTGCTGCCCCTTTAAATAAAAACAAAAAAGTGTCATTCCAAAACACAAAAATTACATATAAACAATGAAATATGAGCAAATAAATATCAGTGAAAGTCCCAACATGTAATTAAATCCTGAAGTCTTCTTGTTGATATTTAAGTGACAATAGAAAAGTGCCACCTCAACAAACAAAGCGTGCTCCAAACTCGTCTCACCAGTGTTTACAAGCTCCTTACCGGATAAAAAGATCATGTGCGCCTTGCTGCCGCGCAGCTATAAATCCTTCCAATAGCACGATTACACAGTAATCCTAAATTGCACTCACTGAGCCTGAGGCCTGTCATGTGCACGCCTGGTGGAGTCTGTGCAAAGAATGCAGAGGAGGGGAGTCCAGAGGAACCTCTCTGGCCTTGGGCTCGGTTAGTGCAATTTAGGATTACTACGTAATCGTGCTGTTGGAAGGAGTTATAACTGCATAGCAGCCAGGCACACAGGATCTCTGTTGGAAATCCTTTGATCCAGTAAGGAGCTTCAAACACTGATGGGACACACTTTGTATGTTGAGTTGCCATTTTTCCATTGACACTTGATTATCAACAAGAAAGTTGCAGGATTTCATTACATTTTGGGACCTTCACCCATACTTATTTGCACTTTTATGTTTGCATCTTTTATTGTTTATATGTGACTTTTGTGTTTAGGTATGACACAATTATTTTTATTTAAAAGGGCAGCGTACCTATTTGTGTTTGCTTATTTGACAGCTCTAAGCATGTTATCAGTGTGTTGTGGTACTGTTCAGTAAAACTTGCATTTTGTAGCATGTTTCCACAACCTGCAATACAAGAAACTCAGTTCTAAATGGCACCCGGACGCTTTTTGGCAGTGCAACACATTTGTTAAAAATTCTGCATGTTTAGTTTTGTGTGCATCACAGTCTATTTCAAAATACATGTGCTGCTTTACCACAATACATGCTAATGCACGCATGACACACACTAATGAGAACAGATGACAAAATTATACATTTTAAGAAAGACAAAATAAAAACCAACAAAGGAAAAGTATGAGAATACCTTATAAATGTATATACTATATATTTTTTAGGATATAGAATTGTTGTTTGTGGTTACAAAGGTCCTGCCACAAAAGTGTTCACCTATTTTCGAAAGAGTTAATTTTATTCAAAATGTATATACTCTATAACAGCTTAATGTGTTAAAGAAACCTTGGGTACATTGTATGATCATTACACATTTTTAATTCTCCTTTTCCATGTTGAAGTTGGTGCTTTGTTTTGGATGTATTTCCATCTCAGAAGACTGTAATATAGGCGGCACAGTGGTGTAGTGGTTAGCACTCTCGCCTAGCAGTAAAAAAGGGTCGCTGGTTCAAATCCCAACCACGACACTACCTGCCTGGAGTTTGCATGTTCTCCCTGTGCCTGCATGGGTTTCCTCCAGTTTCCTCCCACACTCCAAAGACATGCTGGTAGGTTACTTGGCTTCTGTCCAAAAATTGGCCTAGTATATGTATGGGGACCTTGGATTGTGGGCTCCTTGAGGGTAGGGACCAATGTGAGTGTGTGATGTACAATGTACAGGGATAGGGACAATTGTAGAGACTCACTCAGGTTGGACTGGTGTCTTTATTCAACCTTACTAACTATATGGTAGAAGTAAAAGCAAACATTGTACACACCAAAGCAATTTGCCTGTACTGGTCCTGCTATTTTATGATATCCTACATAACAAAATCTCCTTTTATAAATCCACACCCTTCTTAAAATGGGAGTCAGATTTATCCACTTCTTTCACTGTATGGCTTCAAGCCTTTAACTCTATTTATAAGGTGGCAGACTGTATTAACCACTAGGAAATATCCCAGGAAATTGAGCTACAGTACATCATTTTGAGCTACAGAACCTCATTTTGTCTGACCAAACTTTATCCTTCACAATCTTCTCCCTGCTGGAGAAACTGTGAATCCACGGCTATGTGGAGTTGCAAAACACCCCATATGTGTATGAAAAGTAATTAGCCATGAAACATGACTGTACACTAAGTGCAGGCATTGCCCTCGAAAAGGCAAGAAAACTTTGGATGTTAAAGCGGTTCTGCACACACTTTATTTAGTAAATCTCTTTGCCTTCCAAATCAGGCAAAGAGTAATAAATGGCGTGTTTTTTTTTTTTTTCACTTACCTTGTAATTGCTGCCGTTCTTTCCTCTGTCTCTTCGGGGGTGGGCAGGGTCTGTGCGGGGATCCTCGTCATGCCGCACTGTCTCCTGGGATCTGGTGTCATTGATCCCAGGAGTCAGTGTGGACATCCGCCGAAATCTCGCGAGATTTACGGGCCTCCTACCGAAATCTTGTGAGATTTCGGCGGATGTTGCCGAAATCTCGCGAGATTTCGGCGAACGTGAGCCATGCTGGTTCCCATAACAAAAGGGAACAAGGAAGTAAATGCTTGTGGGTTTCAAATGCCTACAAGCAAAATTACATTGCTGCTGGGTTATATTTTAAAAGTGCAGAATTTTAAGAATTACGGACACGGACAACGGACGGACACCATAAATGTGAGTGTATTGTAAGACTAAAAAATATTTTAACATTACAAGAAAAAAAAATAAAAAATAGTGTGTGCAGAACCGCTTTAAGGATTTGAAAGGTCTAATACTTTTTTTTTTTTTTTTAATTCTTTCTTTTTCCAGAAATAAAGGATTAAAACAGATCAAATAAACAGCAAGAAAATGTAAAATCTGACAAGAATGACAATGTAAAATTAACAAAAATCTCTGTATAAACATATTTTTAGAAATAAAATAGTCATTATATGTTAATACTTTGACAATACTCAATGTTTTAATGATGTGGTACTTTTGTTGACCCTGTACTTCTATGGCCCCTATGTGTTGCACCTTTTCAAATTTTTTCTTTGAATTTATTCTTTTGTATTTATCAATTACAGTTGTATTTTGTTGTTGAAACTTTGCTCAGCCTAACAGGTGATGTTCATATTCACTATAGTAAAACTCAATAAAAATATAAAGTTAGAAAAAAATAAGAAAAATAAATAATTAAATATAATAAAGAAGTGCATAACCATTGAAGATTGGACTACCATGCTAAAATGGCGGTTTAATAAGGATTCAATTTCAGTTTCTATGTACAATAGTCAAGGCATAAATTAAGGTCATAAAGCATTTATATTGTTCAAAAAAGAATATCCAAAGTAATGTATTCAAAAATTGCTTGTTGCATTAATAAAAAAATGTATTTTCTTAGAACAAAATAACAATAAGGATAATAATTAGGCCTTGTTCAGGTTGCCATTTAAAGGGTTTATTTGCTGCATGGTTACAAACCCCCTCAAGTGCCCACCCAAATGCTGTCTATGTGGCCCAATACACATGTCCATTTTGGATTAGACCTATCTTTGTATGCCACATTTAACTATTCATTCCCATTACTTCCTTTAGTTGGTCCCCCCTTGTCCTGGTGAGAGCTCAGAACACCACACCAGTAACATAAGCTTCAGAGGAGAATTCAACACTGGCTTAAATAAGGTCACATTTTTAGGTCATAAAGGAAAATTCCACAGTTAGCTCCACCAATTGATAATAAAAAAAAGTGATGTGAGGGGAAAGATTTGCTCATTTATACTATGCAAAGCTGAATATGTGCACTGGATTGGTTAGGATTTGAAGTTGGCTTGCTTGAACCCTCTGCCCTTGTAGCCCAGGAGCAGCTAAAACCTTTGCAGCCTTCATAGTTATGACTTAGGTTCTACCCCCTACAGTTATTTCAATTACCAGAGTTTAAACTATCTGCAAAAGAAATATTTAAAAAAAAGTTTAGCAGAAGATTTTACAATCCTTCTTAAATTGGCAAATTTAATAGAAAAGATGTGATTCATTTTTCAGATGTTCTTGAAGTGGAAATACATTTGCAGACTGTAGCTGTGATGTGTCTGTAACTGTACCCCATGGATTCATTTAGCTCAGCTCCTGGAGAGTCACAAACTTAATACTAATACATCTTGATTTATGAAGTAAAATACTACAGTTTTTCATATTCTTCAATAATAAGAAAAAAGTTTAATTGTCATTTTTATTGATGGGGAGTACTAGAATAGAGAGTTCTGCTTTTCTGAGGATAAAATACTGAGCATAACAATCTGTTGAAGATATAAGTATGGCTAGCACAATGACAAAAAAGTGAATTCTCACTGCCCATTAATTTTCAAACTATACTAACAAACTGTGTTGTTTTATTGTTGGCCAAATGTTGTTGTCCCTCTCATTGTTACTGCATTCTTACATCAAAAATATAATAAAATTAAATAAAATAAAATAAAAAAAAAAGTGAATTCTTATGTGTTATTTTGAAGTCCTTCCACAGAACACTTTGAATCTTGGCAACCATACATATTTTAGTTTACTGTAGTCAGATATGCATAGGTTGGTTTATGTGGGTTACTGACAGTGTTAGAATGAATGTTTTCCCCAAGTTGTTTTTTTTAGAATTGGGTAGATAGATACCAGCACTAGTTGCTTCCTTAGTTTCACAGATTCTTATAACTCTTATGGATTCCAGAGGAGAAATTTTACCAGTCAGTATCATGTCTTACCCAGCTTTATGCTTACAACAAGTTATATTTGGAAGACTGGAACTTATACATTTTCAAACAGAGTATAGGGTACGTACAAATATGGGTTACAGTACAAAGGATGTGTACATGATAAGGTCGTAAAGTAGGGTATCATAAGGGGTAGTTGACACAAAAATGACAAATGAAGCATTTTCTAGTCAAATAGGAGTTGATGATGACAATTAATACAATGTTACACTCTGAGAAGGTGGTGTATGCAAGCCGATGATGTAACCTACAGCCTGATGGAAATTTTTAATGGCACAAAGGAAGGTAATTACATAGTTTGCATAAATGATTAACAACCTTTGGGCATTTGTTTGAGTCAGAATTGCTTTTCTTCTCATACAGTTCAATGGGAATCCAAAAGCTGCTCAGATACTTAGAAGCAGGTCAGAAGAACCTCTGAAGGAACCTATAAGCATTTCAGGCTGATCTCAAAGGCAGCCTGGATGCTTTTTCATCTGTATGAGGCCTAACACTGTTACTTAGAATGAAGCATGAAATGATTACTGCAACTTTATAGTTTTAAAATTAAATTTAGTCCAGTGTATAAATAGTTTATATAAAAAATGAATCCTAGAATCTCTGTTGAATTTTTTTGGGCTGCATCTCCCATCTCTAAGGTCTTCACGTGACGGCGGTGGTATAGGAGGTGTGGTTAAAGTGAATAAACAACATACAAGGCCATCCACAACATCGACCCCAGCTACATCAAAAAACTCATCTGCAGATATCACCAAAACCGTCCTCTCCCAAGACCTCCTAGCTCCCTTGTTACCTAGTCCCATGCTCACCTCCAGGGCTTCTTCAGAGCCTCTCCCATCCTCTGGAACCTCCTCCCCCAGTATGTCCAGTCAGCCCCTACCCTGTCCACCTTTAGGCGATCCCTAAAAACTGACTTATTCGGGGAAGCCTACCCCACCTCCACCTAAAAACTGTACCCAAGTCAGCTCCATCAGATCATTCCCACCGCTTTTTCATTTTGAACCACCGCCCCCTCCCTGTAGACTATAAGCAGGGCCCTCCTATTCCTATTGTATTGAACTGTATTGTAATGCCCCGTACACACGGTCGGAAATTCCGACCACAAAATCCGTCGGATTTTTTCCGACGGATTTTGTCCGACACTGGTGTTGCATACACACGGTCGGACAAAGTTGTTGGAAAATCCGATCATTCTGAACGTGGTGGCGTTTGTTGCGTATGACGGAACTACGTAGAGGCTAGTAGCCAATAGCTTTGCTCTTGTAATGTGATCTGAGCATGCGTGGCACTTTGTCCGTCGGAATTCGCTACACACGATCGGAAAAAGTCAGATGGGACTTTGTTGTTGGAAAATTTGAGAGCAGGATCTCAAACTTTTTCCGACGGAAAAAGTCAGATGGAGCCCACACGGTCGGAATTTCCGACAACTTGGTCCGATAGGACATTTTCCGACGGAAAATCCGACCGCGTGTACGGGGCATTACTGTACTGTCCCTGCTCTACATTGTAAAGCTCTTTTTTAGTTTTGGATAGAGTAGGAAATGGTTAAATCAGACCTTCCCCACTTCACTAAAATTACTTTCTGCATGCTGATGTGAACTCATCTAACCCGGTTTTCTTTAACTACTTGCCTGCTGGGCACTTTTACCCCCTTCCTGGCCAGGCCAATTTTCATCTTTTAGCGCCGTCACACTTTGAATGACAATTGTGCGGTCATGCAACGCTGTACCCAAACAACATTTTTGTAATTTTTTGAGACAGATAGAGCTTTCTTTTGGTGGTATTTATACTGAAGGGCACTGATGAGGTGGCACCGATGAGGAGGCACTATTATGCAGCACTTATAGGCACTGCTAGGCAGCACTAATATGCAGCACTGATGAGCACTGATAGGCAACACTGATGGGCACTGGTAGGTGGTACTAATGGGAACTGAGAGGCAGCACTTATGGGCACTGATGGGCAGCACTGATGAGCATGCACTGATGGGCACTGAAAGGTAGCACTGCTAGGCACTGACTGGCACCACTGCAGGGGCACTGTTTGGCATCACTGCTGGGCACTGTTGGGGCTGCACTGATGATTAGTTCCTGATTATCTGTGTAGATCTCCCCTGTGACAAAATGCCACTGTTCGACTCTCCTCCCACGCTGTCAGTGTGAACAGAGGAATGCCGATAACTGGCATTTCCTTTGTTTACATGCGATCAGCTGTGATTAGACACAGCTGATCACATGGGTAAAGAGCCTTGTCATTGTCTCTTTACCTAGATCAGTGATGCGCTGTGTCCCAGGGACAGAGCATGCCACCGATCGCCATGCTGCACACCACGGCGAGAGTGCAAGCAGGGCGAGAGTGGGACAATGTCATATGACGTCATCCCAGAACGAGAGAGCTGCGCCTGCAATTTCACAATACAGCGGGCCGGAGGGGGTATAAATAGAGTTTTTTTTTTTTTTTATCTTATTTACCTTTTTTTGTCTACTTTTGGTTTTCCAGATGATTTCTTTTATTTAACAGATGGATGTAAGGTTGTATGGTGCATGCCCGAGAAAAGGTACATGAAGCCATGTGCTCCATCTGGTGCAGTGCAACAATGTTCTATGCAGAGGCATGATTTTAGGTTTTTAAATGGCAACGCAGCAGTATGGGCACAGGCAGCAAGGAGGTAGCCTAAAAAAAGGTTGAACAAGAAGAAAAAAGAGCATGGACATATGTAAGTATATTTCTTTAGGTACACCTTTTTACATATTATTCCTATTTTATGGGAGGGGGGTCCTCTTTAGTATACATTTTGTTGTTGTTGTTGTCTATGTCCTGTCAGGGAGATTACCCTTCACTTCCTCCCCCGGAAATAAAACAGAAAAAAAAAATCTCTTTAAAGTGAGGGAAACCCCCCTCTTAGGCAATTGTAAACAGGCAGGTGTTCTCATCTGATGATTTCTCTTCATCTCATGCTTCTATAACAACTCAAATTTTGGCTATCTCATAATTTTCTGTACATAAGCTGATGGTCACCAGAACAAATAGAGAGGGTGAATCTCCCCAGTGGCACACAGACCGCAATAAAAATCTAAAAGGAAGTTTTAACACTTTCCCAATTCTATCCAAAATGTAAATATACTTTAAATGAGACATGAGATGTGGCTTAATATAAACTAAAAAATACCCTAGCGTTATAAAGGAAATAAAAAGCATATAAAATATTAAATTATAAAAAAGAAAACAGATACAAACACACACTCACACGTACTATATGCATTTACCAAATAATAAGAAGGTCCTTTGCCAAACCAGCATCTAACCTCTAATGTCCATTCCTCCCAACGATTCTAGCCTCAGAATGAGGAGCACTGGGAAACTGACTGGTTTAGATTATGTATTGCGGTATTTCTGTGACTGCACCGATCTGTGTTTAGGCTTTGGTATACTGGATTTAAAAAAATAAACAATTTACCTTACAATGTTAAAATGTAGGGAGGGAAAGAAAACATTTTTTTTCTCCATAATACAAAAGTTTTGATTAGAAAATTTCCTGTCTGTCTGTGTGAATCGAGATGAAGAGCACAGTAATCAGATTTTTTTTTTATTCCATTTATTAACACAAATGCCTCCGTATAACAGAGGACTATTCATGTCTGATTAGCATCTACAAGAGACGCTCAAGTTTTAAGTGTGCCTAATCAACTTTTTTATCTTGGCGGAGATGAGTCACCTCTCCAGTTACCATCATTCTTTAACAAGATTTTAACAATGACAAAGAAATGTTAAATATCACAGAAAAACAAGCAAAACAACTGAAGGGTGTTTTATATATCCCCTGGATTTTGCATCACAGTAGACATTTGGAATCATTTTCCAGTGAACTTCAGATTTAAACCTGTTTTCATAATTTTTTTCATGTGCTTTCCAAATTTATTAAAAATAAACTGAATTGTGGAACCTGTACCCCCCCCCAAAAAAAAAAGAAGAGGAGTGGTCTCCCTCCAGGCTTACCTGCCCTTTATCTATCCATTATTATACATGTGCTTCTACTATGGATGCTCTCATAAATTTAGAGTTAGGACTGCAGATAATACTGGGGTGCCATGAAGTGGCTCTGCAGCTTACACATGTGTTTGAAAATGTGTGTTTTTAACGCAAACTATTAGACAGGATAATTTGGTTGGTTGCAGGGCAGGCTGGTTGGAAAGTTGAGTTGGAAATTTTCTTTGGCTTTGTTTGACATTTCCTTCCATGTGCTTCTTGCTGCGAAGGCCAGTTATAAGTGGGGGCAGTGGCCATTTGTTTGCCCAAAAAAAAAAAGGCAAGCAAAGGGCAAAGCACTAGTCACCAGTATTGCCTGTGTTCTCCCTGTAACTGAGCCCTATTACTGACTTGCCATGCCTTGTTCTGCACTGTCACTTTGTAGAGGTGGCCATCTTGGTTGAGGCACGGCTATGCTTCCTCATGTCAGAGCCTCCAGTAAGCAGAACATTGAGCTACAAAGTTATGACATCACCAATCTCACACCAAAATTCCTGAGAATAGCAGTGAGAAGCAGCAGTGCCTTAGATCACACAGTGCAGATATTAACTTGTAGAAACAGAAATGCCTAGGCACCATCACATACCAGGAAAGCACTGCTATGTAGGAGGAGGAACTCCGAACAAAGTATATTTTGTAGGGTACCGCTGAGGAACATTTAACATTTCTAAATGTTACCAATAAGCTTCTACTCATTTACAAAGATCATTTTGCCTCTTCTCATTTCACAGGCCAGTATGTCAAACAGACTCCCAAGTAAAAATTCTGATTTTATTACAGGCAAATTCAAGGGGATACATGTATTAGAGGCAAAAGCAAAATAACACATACAAGGAAGCCAGCTACATACTGGTGCAAACCATAATATATGTATGACACATTTTTTCACAGAAGCCACACAATGCAGGTTATGCATTGATTGCTTGGTTGGAAAATGTTTAGGGTAGCTGGTCACATGTTTTCCTGTCTCCATGTAATCATGCTCATTCAAAATGTTACTTTACAAAAAGGTATGAGTGCTACAGTTAATATTTGTTTTATCATTTTACCTTAAAATATATGCAATGCATTATTAATGTAATATCCCAGTTGTGTAGTTATATTTTTTATATTGAGTAATTAGGTTGTTAGATTTTAAATATGTATGTTTAAATATAGTTTGGACTTCTAAAATGATTTTAAATGTAGTTAAATGTTATTAATATATTAATATAATAAGGTTATTGATATTGTAGAAAGTAAAATGCTAACAGACGGTGGCGGCTGGTGCTGTATATTTTGGGGGGCGGCGGCAAACAAGACAACCTGCAGCCCCCCGCCATTCGGTTGGCCCCGCACTTACACCCCCACAACCCCTCCCCACTTACCCCATCTAGGTCGCAGGCAGCTTCGGCTTCCTGCGTCTACTCCTCCTCTGCGTCTCGGGCTTCAAGGTGGATTCCTCCTCTGCGACTTTCTTCCTTCATTCTCGATGTGGCGGCCAATACGATCGATTTTCCTCTCGCCCAATCGAGTCTCAGGACTCGCTTCCTGGATCAGGAAGACAATAGGGAGTATTAATTTGCTATTGTCACACAACTGGGTTTGCTCAGGGAGCAGTGCTCTGTGCCCTGAGTCCAACCATTTTTGAAGCCAATTAGAGCCTCTGGCTCTAATTACGTGCTTCTAAAAAAAAACAAAAAATAATTGGAAACCATGCATCTGGTGCCCTGTATGTAGATTAGGCTAAGAGAGGTACAAGTGTAAGAAGCTGAAATGATTTCCTTTCCTCTTTGACCTCAGAATAATCAGACAAATGGTCCTTAATGCTTTCCCCAAATATCGGCAGGGAATGCCCATATCACCCTATTTGCACCAGAAAATAAGATCAAGCTAAAAATATCCTGCAGATTTCTCTGGATTGGTAAATGAATGTACTGTAGACTTAGAAAACAAAAATGTATGCTTCCTGCAGTTATTGTGGCTACAGCACTCTGCCCAAACAACCACAGCCACGAAGCGTGCATATGTGGTGAATTTGAGAGTATTATGGTAAGATGGTGATAAAGAAGCTTACAAGAGAAAAAAAGACAAATAACTCAGAATTGACAGCTGAAGCTGCCATGAAATTTCGTTGTTAAATCTACAACCACCCTTGTGAAGAAGATGGGAGTGAGGGGTCATTACTTCCAATAGGCAAGTAAGTCCTTATCAAATGCTGAGAAAAATAATTGATTAGAAAAACAACAATTGGGCTCTAAGATGGGACAGGGGGGTATAGTAAAGAATGGATGTATCTGGGACACTAGGTACCACCGTTAAGCCCTCTGAAGATGTATTAGTTTCGTTATCAAAATGTCAATGAAGGAGGATGCTCACTTGATGACCTGATGGCGTACATACCCTCTGCCTCCATATCACATTAATCTCAACATCAAGAGGGCAGACTTACCATGGCAATTGAAACATCAAGTCCTATTATTTCCATTGTCTGTCTCTTTTGTGTCAGTAGTGAGAGGGACTGTCTGGGAGCTCTGGCGACTCCCAGGCGTTGCCCCTCACAATAAAACCTTGTCACCCGCTTGTGACACAACTGATATACATATTACTTTGGTGTGAAACTTGTTTGTGAAACAATTGAAAGCTTTCATTCACATTCATTATTGTTTTATGTCATACATTGGTGATTTATGTCTACCTCAAATGTCCCCTCTTCCTGGTCTCTTCAATAAACATCTCAAAGAACATCACAGTAATTTCCAGGCAGAAGGTAGTGATATTTTATGCAGTAATAATCTTTTAAATTTTAAATAGCCATATATTTTCATGGTAATACATTTAAAAATACCACATTATTTGGTAAAATAAGGCAAGAAATACCACATACACAGTAGAACTGGAATTGATCATGTGAGTAGTTCCTTTTGTGAATTGTGAGCTAGTGTAATAATTTTACTAATTTTCTTTTTTTCAATAAATGTCTTCAGTCTGGTGGGTACGTTTTGTGAATTGAGACTATAACGCACATAATACATGGGGTTAAACTTTTGTGAATTCTCATTGTCATGTCACATTTATAAGGTCTAATACTGGGTAAAAAAAAATTTCTATTGAGAAAAATTAATGACTGAAAAGAACGGGTTTATCAGTTGCATATAGTGACGAATGGATACAGCAAGAGAGTGTTATCTATCACACAGTATAACACAGACTAATCTCACTCTCCTAGTCTCCCCACCTGTGAAATTTGAATTAGCTCTTGTGTAAATGAGTTATAAGTGTGGTGGAAAAAAATGAAGAGTGTACAAGTCTAATAAACTATCTCTAGACAAGTGTATAAAAAATTATAAATTTAAAAAGGAATTTGTGTTAACCTTTTCAGGGTTGATATGAAATATTGTATATAGTCATTGCAAGTATAACCATATGAATCATATAATGCAAAATGGCTTCTGGTATATTCTGCTGCATAAAAAAACAGGCCTTCTACTAATGGATTCAGTGTAGTCAGTCACTTAGATATACTAAGTGAAGAATTAATATGATTTTGACCTTTTCATACAACATCAAATGTCATCAATTAGAACATATTCAAAATGATAGAATTTGTCAGCACTCAGCATATTAGCCAGCAAAGAGAATCTTTAAAATCTCAAAAATGTTTTAATAAAATGTAAAGGTCTCCTTCTATCCGAGAAATATTAACACTGTGTGGCAGAGTGATGCCCCACCAGGGTGATGCTAACCCAGACTTCTCAACCATGCTGGTTGAGGGGCTCCAGAGGGCTTGCTTAATTTGGATAAAACTGGCTTTTCAGTTTCCTCATTATTTAGAAAAACCCCCCTTGGGACCTGGAGCCTGAAGTTTTCTTAGACAACTGGGTGGGATGAAATCTCCAGTCCTGGGTCCAGGTTTTCATAAACACCAGCACACTGACTGGTCAGGTGTGTGTTGGGCTATTAAAAAGGACATGACCATTATTCTGGGCTCCACCCTCCTGAGGAGTCCAAGTGTGGAAGGGAGAAGCCAGAAAGTGCATGTGTGCACTGGGAAAGACAGAGACTCAAGCCTGAGGGTTAGAGCAGAAAGGGGCTGCTATCTACGTGAACAGTGTTGGCAAGGAAATGGTCTATGGGAGACAGATGAGGGCCTGAAGTGGAAGGCCTGAGCAGCAGTGCTGTATGTGTAAGCCAGGAGGCTGAATTTCTATTTTGTTGCATGTGTAAGCCAGGAGGCTGAATTTAAACGCTAACCAAATGTGACCAAATAAGTGTAATAAATTAATTATTAAAAGTCCAAATCAATGGTTATGTGCAAAAAAATAAGAAGATAAAAACGGTCATTTCAAACAGCCGGCCAGCAAGTGAACACTCGCTGCTGGCCGGCTGTTTGATATGACCGTTTTTATCTTCTTATTTTTTGTACGTACAATCCTTTTATATTATTAAATCCTTTATGGTACAGTACACACTATGGAGTCTCTCTTTATATCTTCTGGGTAATACCTGTATTTGATCCTTGGTGGTTGATGCTCGAGTACTCCTGGCTAATTGGCGCTCAATGCAAAGCTCCTTCCCATAACTAGCGGTGGATTACCATCTTCCCTTTGGATAAAGAGCCTGGCTGGGTAATTAGCCGCAGGCTACTTAAAGCTTGCCTTCTGGTAAGCGCATAATCTATGTGGTGGAGGTGCACTGTCGTCAAGAGGTATTATTTTTTCAGCACTCACTTATGTGCTTTTATGGACTGTTTTTCACCGCTTATGTCATTTGTACACAACCATTGATTTGGACATATTCATTTTTTAATAATTAATTTATTACACATATTTGGTAACGTTTGGTTAGCGCTGCTATTTTGTATTATTTATCTGTTTCTGTGTGTATCTCACGGTTTTAGCAGCTGCTTTTTCTACACATTATTTATATATGTTCTTTAGCGCAGTATTTTTCTATTTTTTTACCGTTACCTTGTGTTGATGGTGGAAACCCTTTGATTTTATTTCTGGAACTTTGAACTTTCTTTCATAAAAGTGGGCCAACAAGCCCTTAAATGATAACACTGTATGACTTCAGTGTGAATAATAATCAACTCTGCCCCTCATGTGTTAGCTTCACATCATCCCTCTATCACCTTCATTTCATTATGCAGCAACAATGAGTCATACTTTATGAAAAAAGCAAGATCTACATCTGTTTATTAACCCTTATCTGTGTGTTTACAGGCTGTGCTGTATTATCATATGACTGTGCTAAGCACACTAAAGGATTATATCCTAAAAAATAAACCTACAAAACTTTGTATATGGGAGCCAGGAGACAGTGTACTAAGCTTTTGAAATGCCATATTTCCATGTGCCATTGTTCATGGACCTAAGTATTTGTGCATGATGGCTCTGAGAGTCAAAGTTTCAGTTTGCCAATGTCACTTCAAAAAGAAATCTACTGGAAGGTTTAAAGTGCAGGCACCTGCAGCAACTCTCATTTACCACTGCTATGGTTGCTGTAGTGTTGCATCTTGCCTGTTCTCACTCAGTAACCAATAATAACCAATAAGAGTAGTTGATCTGACTATGGTTACCTAAAATTTGATTAGCACCCCCCCCCCTCCGCCATGGATTTCTGTTTGTTACAGATTTAGCTTTGGGCTTGGTTAGTGCAATTAGCGTGATTTGAGATGCGACTTGAGTCACGCAGAATCGCATGACAATGGAAATCACATTTTTTTCAATGGTGTCTGTTCACGTCAATGCAACTCAGCATGGAGTTTTGTAAATGCACTACTTTGTACTACTTTGGTGCAAATCAAGCGTGGTTTTGGCCTCATAGAATAAGCAATCCACTCTAAACTAGTGCCCAAGTAGCATTTAAGTAGCATTACATTCATTGCACTGAAAGTTGGATCAAAACCAGATTGCAGCAGTGTAAACCTAGCCTTAAGACGAACTCTTGGATCAGCAAAATATACCAACAGCTACAGTCATGGCCAACAATATTGGCACGCCTGCATTTCTGTAAGATAATGCACCACTTCACCCAGAAAATTGTTGCAATTACAAATGTTTAGGCATTCTTATGTGTATTTCTTTTGTTTGTATTGGTATGACATAAAAAAAGTGGAGAAACGAAAAGCCAAATCTGACACATTCCACGCAAAACTCCAAAAATCGACTGGACAAATTTATTGGCAACCTTAATTTAATATTTGGTAGCACACCCCTTGGAAAAAATAACTGAACTCACTCGATTCCTGTATATATCAATGAGTTTCTTACACCTCTCTACTGGAATATTGGACTGCACTTCTTTCGCCAACTGCTCTCAGGTTTAGGGGTTCCTTTTCCCAACTGCTGCTTTGAGATCTCTCCACAGGTACTCTATGGGATTTAGATCTGGACTCATTACTGGCCAGTTCAGTACTCTCCAGCGCTTTGTCTTAAACCATTTCTGGGTGCTTTTTGAAGTGCGCTTTGGGTCACTGTCCTGCTGTAAGACCTATGACCTCTGACGGATGACCTCTGATGGAGACCCAACTTTGTGACACTGGGCCCTACATTGCACCCCAGAATTCTTTGGTAGTCTTCATATTTCATAATGGCTGCAACAGCAAAGCAACCCCAAAACATAAGTGAACTTCCACTATGTTTGACTGTAGGAGCCGTATTCTTCTCTTTAACCACCTCCCACCCGGCCACTGCACATATATGGCTGGGTGGGCCCTTCCTCCTTTTGAGCGGACGTTCAGGAACGTCCCTCAGACGGAGAGGGATCACGCACGCACGTGCCCTCGCAGCGGCGTGATCCCGATGTGCTCGTGTCACCCTGACACGGCGCATCTCCGATCGGCAGGAGAGCTCTGTGATTGGCCCTCCTGATCACATGACAGCTGAGTCCAATCAGAGCCGTTATGTGATTTAAACAGAGAGCTGGTTGCTAGGCGATCGGCTCTCCTTTCCTTACATGGAAATTGTCAGTGAGGAGAGGAGAGCAGATCACTGCAGCCAGCTGGTGATCAGTGAGTATGAGCTGTTTTTACACATTGATCACTGGCACAGTGTTCCCACACAATGTAACACACAGTGTCCCCTAAATAGTGTCCCCAAAAAAACTGTCCCCACACACATGTCCCCACACAGTAAAAACACCTGTCCCCACATATGTAACACTAAAATCATATGTCCCAATGATCATTGCGTACATATGTCCGTGATCACACAAAACAATTATTATACACTTAACGGGATTTTTTTTTTTTACCAAAGACATGTAGCAGAATACATTTTGGCTTAAATTTATGAAAAATTAGATTTTATTGGATTTATTTTAAAACAGAAAGTAGAAAATATAATTTTTTTTCAAAATTTTCGCTCTTTTTTTTCACTTATATCGCAAAAAAAAAAAAAAATGATTTGTGAATAAATACCACCATAAGAAAGCTCTATTTGTATGAACAAAATGATAAAAAATTAATTTGGGTACAGTGTTGCATGACTGCGCATTTCTTATTGAAAGTGCAAGAGCGCTGAAAGCTGAAAATTGGCCTGGGAAGAAACACAGAAGAGCTGAAAGAGCCTGGAGAAAAAATACTACAAAGGAAAATCACACAAACTACAAAATACTCACCAAGAAATATCATAAAGCAATTTTCACAGCAAAAAAAGAACATTTCACAAACACCCTCTCAAAAGCCTTAAACCGGCCACGTGAACTTTTCAAACTAGTCGCCCAGACTATGAACCCCACCTGCCTTGAGCCCCTAGAAAACGAAACTCAAGAATATTGCAACGAGTTATCGGATTTTTTCATCAACAAAATCGACAACAGCCTCAGAGACCGTGGAGGCACAAATAGGATCAGTAATCAGCGGATCCCATCATCTTCTCCGCCTGCTACGCAGACTTATCCCATTCATCCCGGAAAAGGAGAAAGCAGTAGTAGTGGGAACTATCATCAATTCGCGACTCGACTACGCAAATTCCCTCTACATAAGACTACCTGATTACCAGATTGCATGCCTACAAGTTGTCCAAAACACAGCAGCAAAACTAGTCACCAGAAAGAAACCCTGGGAATCCATCTCCCCATCCCTGAGGACCCTCCATTGGCTCACGGTAAAAGATAGGATCACATTCAAGACCCTCTGCCTCACCCACAAATGTACACAAGGAAACGCTCCTCAATACTTATGCAAGAAAATAAAAAAATACATACCAAATCGCAGCCTTCGATCAACAAACCAAAACCGCCTTCTCATCCCCAAAGCCCGCAACAAATCTAAGGGAGAACGAAGATTCGCAGTCCTAGGACCTCGGCTATGGAACGCTCTACCAAACAACATCCGCTTAGAAGAAAACCATCAGGCCTTCAGGAAAAAACTCAAGACCCACCTCTTCTAATAAAGCAAGACAACAAAGGACAGACCAAGTGCCTTGAGGCGATTCAGTTTGCATTTGCAGCGCTATACAAATCATTCATTCATTCATAAGTACACCCCTCACATTTTTGTAAATATTTTATTATATCTTTTCATGTGACAGAAATTACACTTGCTACAATGTAAAGTAGTGAGTGTACAGCTTGTATAATGCCCCGTACACACGGTCGGAAATTCCGATCACAAAATCCGTCAGTCTTTTTTCCGACGGATTTTGCCCGAAAACTGGTGTTGCATACATGCGGTCAGACAAAGTTGTCGGAAAATCCAATAATTCCGAACGTGGTGACGTTTGTTGCATACGACAGAACTACGTAGAGGCTAGTAGCCAATAGCTTTGGTCTAGTAATTTGATCTGAGCATGCGTGGCACTTTGTCCGTCGGAATTCTCTACACACGATTGGAAAAAGTCAGATCGGATTTTGTTGTCGCGATCCTGCTCTCAAAAAGTCCGCTAGAGCCCACACACGATCGGATTTTCCGACAACATAATCCGATCAGACTTTTTCCATCGGAATATCCGAACGTGTGTATGGGGCATTACAATGTAAATTTGCTGTCCCCTCAAGGTAAACTCAACACACAGCTGGATATGACGCTGAGGCCTGTTCTGAATGGAACCTGTCCTGTTAGACCACTGTATGGACGCTGAGGCCTGTTCTGAATGGAACCTGTCCTGTTAGACCACTGTATGGTCTTGGCCATCTTCTTATAGCCTAGGCCATCTTTAAGTGGAGCAACAATTTTTTTTCAGATCCTCCAGAGAGTTCTTTGCCATGAGGTGCCATGTTGAACTTCCAGTGACTAGTATGAGAGAATGAGAGTGATAACACCAAATTTAACACACCTGCTCCCCATTCACACCTGAGACATTGTAACACTAACGAGTCACATGACACTGGGGAGGGAAAATGGCTAATTGGGCCCAATTTGGACATTTTCACGTACGGGTGTACTCACCTTTTTTGCCAGTGGCTTAGAAATTAATGGCTGTGTGTTGAGTTATTTTGAAGGGACAGCAAATTTACACTGTTATACAAGCTATACACTCAATACTTTACATTGTAGCAAAGTGTAATTTCTTCAGTGTTGTCACATGAAAAGATATAGTAAAATATTTACAAAAATGTGAGGGGTGTACTCACTTTTGTGAGATGCTGTGTATATATATATATATATATATATATACACACACAGTTGCAATAAAAAGTATGTGAACCCTTTTGGAATGATATGGATTCAAGTCACAACAGTAGACAATCACAGTCTGCTTAAACTAATAACACCACAAAGAATTAAATGTTACCATGTTTTTATTGAACACACCATGTAAACATTCACAGTGCAGGTGGAAATAGTATGTGAACCCCTAGACTAATGAGATCTCCAAGAGCTAATTGGAGTGAGGTGTCAGCCAACTGGAGTCCAATCAATGAGATGAGATTGGAGGTGTTGGTTACAGCTGCCCTGCCCTATAAAAAACACACACACACCAGTTCTGGGTTTGCTTTTCACAAGAAGCATTGCCTAATGTGAATGATGCCTCGCACAAAAGAGCTCTCAGAAGACCTACGATTAAGAATTGTTGACTTGCATAAAGCAGGAAAGGGATATAAAAGTATCTCCAAAAGTCTTGTTGTTCATCAGTCCACAGTAAGACAAATTGTCTATAAATGGAGAAATTTCAGCACTGCTACTACTCTCCCTAGGAGTGGGCGTCATGTAAAGATGACTGCAAGAGCACAGCGCAGACTGCTCAATGAGGTGAAGAAGAATCCTAGAGTGTCAGCTAAAGACTTACAAAAGTCTCTGGCATATGCTAACATCCCTGTTAGCGAATCTACGATACGTAAAAAACTAAACAATTTCATGGGAGGATACAACAGAGGAAGCCACTGCTGTCCAAAAAAAACATTGCTGCACATTTACAGTTAGCACAAGAGCACCTGGATGTTCCACAGCAGTATTGGCAAAATATTCCGTTGGCAGATGAAATCAAAGTTGAGTTGTTTGGAAGAAACACACAACACTATGTGTGGAGAAAAAGAGGCACAGCACACCAACATTAAAACCTCATCCCAACCGTGAAGTATGGTGGTGGGGGCATCATGGTTTGGGGCTGCTTTGCTGCGTCAGGGCCTGGACGGATTGCTATCATTGAAGGAAAAATAAATTCCCAAGTTTATCAAGATCTGTCCACCAGCTGAAGATCAACAGAAGATGGGTGTTGCAACAGGACAACGACCCAAAGCATAGAAGTAAATCAACAACAGAATGGCTTAACCACTTTCAGACCGGACCAATTTGCAGCCAAAGGACCAGGCCCCTTTTTGCGATTCGGCACTGCGTCGCTTTAACTGACAATTGCGCGGTCGTGCGACGTGGCTCCCAAATAAAATTGACGTCCTTCTTTTCCCACAAATAGAGCTTTCTTTTGGTGGTATTTGATCGCCCCTGCAGTTTTTATTTTTTGCGCTATAAACAAAAAAGAGCGAAAATTTTGAAAAAAAAAACACATTATTTTTTGCTATAATAAATATCCCCCAAAAATATATATAAAAATTTTTTTTTCCTCAGTTTAGGCCGATACGTATTCTTCCACATATTTTTGGTAAAAAAAAATCGCAATAAGCGATTATTGATTGGTTTGCGCAGAAATGATAGCGTTTACAAGATAGGGGATAGTTTTATAGCATTTTTATTAATAATTTTTTTTTATTAGTAATGGCGGCGATCAGCGATTTTTTTTGTGACTGCGACATTATGGCGGACACATCGGACATTTTTGACACATTTTTGGGACCATTGTCATTTATACAGCAATCAATGCTATTTAAATGCATTGATTCCTGTATAAATGACACTGGCAGTGAAGGGGTTAACCACTAGGGGGCAGTGTAGGGGTTAAGTATGCCTAGGGGTGTGTTTCTTACTGTGGGGGGGCGTGGCTGTCAGCTAGTGAATGCTGATCTCTGCTCCAATCACAGGGAGCAGAGATCGGCGTCACTAGTTGTTAGGCAGAACGGGGAGATGCTGTCTATTTCCGCATCTCCCCGCTCTGCCTTCCCGTGAGATGATCGCGGTTGTCCCCGCGGCGATCGAGTCCGCGGGACCCACGAGCGGCCTCACGGGGGTCCCGACCGGCGCGGGAGCGCGCCGCTCCCGGCGCGCTCCCGATGGCACGGACGGCTTAAAGGAGGGACTTATATATACACCCTCCTGCCTGTCCGTGCCATTCTGCCGACGTACATCGCCGTGCGCCGGTCGGGAACCGGTTAAACAAAAGAAAATACGCCTTCTGGAGTGGCCCAGTCAGGGTCCTGACCTCAACCCAATTTAGATGCTGTGGCATGACCTCAAGAAAGCAATTCACACCAGACATCCCAAGAATATTTCTGAACTGAAACAGTTGTGTAAAGAGGAATGGTCAAGAATTACTCCTGACCGTTGTGCACGTCTGATCTGCAACTACAGGAAACGTTTGGTTAAAGTTAGTGCTGCCAAAGGAAGTTCAACCAGTTATTAAATCCAAGGGTTCACATACTTTTTTCACCTGCACTGTAAATGTTTACATGGTGTGTTCAATAAAAACATGGTAACATTTAACCAGTTAACAACCGGCCCATAGCCGAAAAACGGCTACAGGGCGGTTGCTTAACTCTGGGAGGCCGTTAATTAACGGCCTCACAGAATTCTGCTCTTGCGCGCCCCCTGGTGCGCGCACTCGAGAGCATCCATGATCGCCGGGTCCAGAGGACCCGGCGGATCATGGATCACGGTAAACGGCCGCTCATCGCGGCCGTTTACCACGTGATCGCTCCGTCAAATGACGGAGTGATCACATGTAAGCAAACCGGCGTCATTTGATGACGCCGGTTCCTCTCTCCTCCTCTCTCTGTACCGATCGGTACAGTATGAGAGGAGAGGGGGAGGGATCGGTGGCAGCAGTGCTGTGGGCGGGATCTGTAGTGCCCACAGCCTGCTCTGCCACCACCGATCCATCCATCCATGCTCAGCCATCCCTCCATACCCTGCAATACCCAGCAATAGCCTGCAGTGTATTGCTGGGTATTGCAGGGTATGGAGGGATGGCTGAGCATGGATGGATGGATTCTCTGCCATCCCCCCCAATACTGTGCCATACCCCCCTATACTGTGCCATACCCCCCTATACTGTGCCATACCCCCCTATACTGTGCCATACCCCGCAATACTCTGCCATACCCCGCAATACTCTGCCATACCCCGCAATACTCTGCCATACCCCGCAATACCCTGCGATACTCTGCCATACCCTGCGATACTCTGCCATACCCTGCGATGCCCTGCCATACCCTGCGATGCTCTGCCATACCCTGCGATGCTCTGCCATACCCTGCGATACCCTGCGATACCCTGCGATACTCTGCCATACCCTGCGATGCTCTGCCATACCCGGCGATACTCTGCGATACCCGGCGATACCCGGCGATACTCTACCATACCCTGCGATACTCTGCAATACCCGGCGATACTCTGCAATACTCTACCATACCCTGCGATACTCTGCAATACCCTGCGATACTCTGCCATACCCTGCAATACCCAACAATACCCTGCGATACTCGCTACGATCAAAGCCAGGATCGTTTTTTTTTTTTTTTTTCAGGCTTTCCAGCCTAGAGGTGAGATGTGGGGTCTTATTGACCCCATATCTCACTGTAAAGAGGACCTGTCATGCCATATTCCTATTACAAGGGATGTTTACATTCCTTGTAATAGGAATAAAAGTGATCAAAAAATTTTTTGGGGGGAAAAAAAGGGTCAAACTAAAATAAATAAAGTAAAATGAACAATAAAATATATATATATTTTTTTAAAGCGTCCCTGTCCCCGTGTGCTCGCACGCAGAAGCGAACGCATACGTAAGTCCCGCCCACATATGAAAACGGTGTTCAAACCACACATGTGAGGTATCGCTGCGAACGTTAGAGCGAGAACAATAATTTTGGTCCTAGACCTCCTCTGTAACTCAAAACATGTAACCAGTAAAAAAAATTAAAGCCTATGGGGATTTTTAAGTAGCGAAGTTTGGCGCCATTTCACGAGTGTGTGCAATTTTGAAGCGTGACATGTTGGGTATCTATTTACTCGGCGTAACTTCATCTTTCACATTATGCAAAAACATTGGGCTAAATTTACAGTTTTGTTTTTTGTAAAGCACAAAACATTTTTTTTCCAAATAAAACACGTTCGAAAAATTGCTGCGCAAGTACCGTGCTAGATAAAAAAGTTGCAACGACCGCCATTGTATTCTCTAGGGTCTTTGCTAAAAAAACATATATAATATTTTGGGGTTCTATGTAATTTTCTAGCAAATAAATGATGATTTTTACATGTAAGAGAGAAATGTCAGAATTGGCCTGGGTGCTCCAGAACACCTGATGGTGCTCCCTGCATGTTGGTCCTCTGTGTGTGGCCACGCTGTGTAAAAGTCTCACACATGTGGTATCGCCGTACTCAGGAGTAATAGCAGAATGTGTTTTGGGGTGTAATTTGTGGTATGCATATGCTGTGTGTGAGAAATAACCTGCTAATATGACAATTTTGTGAAAAAAAAAAAAATTAAAAAAAATCTTGATATTGCAAAGAATTGTGGGAAAAAATGACAACTTCAAAAAACTCACCATGCCTCTTACTAAATACCTTGGAATGTCTTCTTTCCAAAAAGGGGTCATTTGGGGGGTATTTGTACTTTTATGGCATGTTAGGGTCTCAAGAAATGAGATGGGCCGTCAGTACTTCAGGTGTGATCAATTTTCAGATATTGGCACCATAGCTTGTGGACTCTATAACTTTCACAAAGACCAAATAATATACCCCAATTTGTACTTATTTTTACCAAAGATATGTAGCAGTATAAATTTTGGCCAAAATTTATCAAGAAAAATTACAAATTTGCTAAATTTTATAACAAAAACAAAGAAAAATTCATTTTTTTACTGAATTTTCAGTCATTTTTCTTTTATAGTGCAAAAAATAAAAAACCCAGAGGTGATTAAATACCACCAAAAGAAAGCTCTATTTGTGTGAAAAAAAGGACAAAAATTTCATATGGGTACAGTGTTGTATGAATGAGTAATTGTCATTCAAAGTGTGAGAGCACCGAAAGCTGAAAATTGGTCTGGTTATTAAGGGTGTTTAAGTGCCCAGTGGTCAAGTGGTTAATTATTTGTGTGTTATTAGTTTAAGCAGACTGTGATTGTCTATTGTTGTGACTTAGATGAAGAGCAGATCACATTTTATGACCAATTTGTACAGAAATCCATATCATTCCAAAAGGGTTCACATACTTTTTATTGCAACTGTGTATATAAATATATATATATATATATATATATTTAAATAAATATAAAACATTATGAATTCTCTTTAACTGCTAATCTTGCTTTCTGTTTATACCATTTTTAAACAAGCCAGGATCATTTTATTTAGTCAATCAGCTATCCTGCTAGAAAGCACAGTCAGGTCCTGAATCCTTGCTGTGGTTGTGCAGTATAGTTTGGTCCAGGCCCCAGCCTACAGTCTAGAAAATGAAGGCGCAGCAGCACACTTATGAGTCATCTTTGTTTCTTTGCTGTTAGTAAGCATGCCCCCAGTTTTGCTTCTGGAGCTGGGCCTTCCTCTTTCAATCTGATGATCAAAATATAAATTCTGGTACTTACACTATGCATTATGCATTTAAAATAACCATTAATTATTTATTTAAGGAATATAATAATTTGTGATTTAATATATGCCTGTGGTCCAGCTATGTTGAAGATTTAATGTTCAACTCCAGAGAAAGTTTGTATATTTTAAAATGTTCTCCTTGGTCCCTTAAAAAAGTAGCTTTGGCCGCAGTACCCACCTTTAAAGGATAAGTTCAATAATAACGAATAATAATTAACAATAAGTGGTTCCTATTCCAGACCACTAATAATGAATAGTTGATAAAACATTTAAAATAGGTTAATAATAGTAAAAAATGTGGCGCTTAATAGAAGGAAGGATACCATCCTAGGGGAGGGACTCCAAAGGATGGTTCCTGGAAAAGCGTCTAAAAGTTAATGGTTTAAACCAAAATTGTATAGCAACAAATGCTATAACAATCAATCAATAAAAATAAATAATAAGTGCATCCAATCAAACAATGAATAGTCAATACTACAATGCATTCAGTGATGAAATAAATTTCTGTGCAAAAAGCAAATAATTC
This sequence comes from Lithobates sylvaticus, assembly GCA_028564925.1. Classification (NCBI taxonomy): domain Eukaryota; kingdom Metazoa; phylum Chordata; class Amphibia; order Anura; family Ranidae; genus Lithobates; species Lithobates sylvaticus. Next base: position 86,824,537 of record CM053030.1, read on the forward strand.
TTGTGCAGAATAAACGATAAAGTGTGTCCAGTGATGTGATCCAATTTTGTTTGTATAAAAAGATCACTTTTCATAAATAGTGAGTAGTAATTCAAGGATCATAAAAAATATTTCATGCAAAAATTGATTGCTGTGCAATAGAAAAAGAAAAATTCAAACCGTATTATTACTCTCCTCACGCGTATCGTCACGCCCACGTGATTTTTAAATACTGCGCAATGGAGTCTTTCCTTCCCTCCCTCTGCCCCCATGCTGATTGTTATGTTGGAGAGGAGATGAGGTGCTTTTGAGGACGCCAAAAGAAGGATTCACTGGAAGAGGAGATCTAGCTGTGTCAGTGTGAGGCTTGTTAACTTTCTCCCAGAGGTAAGAGGCTGGGGGAAACACTAAGGATTAACACACCTAATTGCATGGAAGAAATCACTGGTTGTAGCCTATATTGTCTATTTGCCTGGAGGATTCACCACATATAGAGATTGCAGTGGACAATTTTTGTTTAAGCACAAGATACCTTTTACTACACTTAACAGCATCGCTTGCAATCGCTGCACTTTTTTGTGATATTTTTTGTGATATTATTTGCACATATTTACTCTGGACTAATTTTTAATGATTGCACTTTATATATATTTTTTTTCGCTTATTTTGTACTAGCAATTTTTCATAGTAACATTATTTTTTAATACGGTTTGAATTTTTATTTTTCTATTGCACAGCAATCAATTTTTGCATGAAATATTTTTTATGATCCTTGAATTACTGCTCACTATTTATGAAAAGTGACCTTTTTATACAAACAAAATTGGATCACATCACTGGACGCACTTTATCGTTTATTCTGCACAAGAATTATTTGCTTTTTGCACAGAAATTTATTTCATCACTGAATGCATTGTAGTATTGACTATTCATTGTTTGATTGGATGCACTTATTATTGATTTTTATTGATTGATTGTTATAGCATTTGTTGCTATACAATTTTGGTTTAAACCATTAACTTTTAGACGCTTTTCCAGGAACCATCCTTTGGAGTCCCTCCGCTAGGATTGGTATCCTTCTTTCTATTAAGCGCCACATTTTTTACTATTATTAACCTATTTTAAATTTATAATAATTTTTTATCAACTATTCATTATTAGTGGTCTGGAATAGGAACCAATTATTGTTAATTATTATTCGTTATTATTCAGTTTTTTATTGCTAGCGCCCCATTTTATATATACTATATATTGACTTTTACTGACTGTTAGGCCCCATACACACGCGCGGACAATCCGTGGACCAGGTCCGTCGGACCATGTCCGTCATACTTTGTCTGATGTTGGTTTTGCGTACACACGATCGGACAAAGTTGTTGGAAAATCCGATCATTCTGAACGTGGTGACGTTTGTTGCCTACGACGGGACTACGTAGAGGCTAGTAGCCAATAGCTTTGGTCTTGTAATGTGATCTGAGCATGCGTAGCACTTTGTCCGGTCGGACAAGCGTACACACGCTCGGATTTGGTGTGATCGGACCGGGTTGACGGGAAATCTTTCCAGCAGGAGATAAGACTTTGTCCGACGGACAAACCGACGAACACTGTCCGATGGTGCATACACACGGTCTGATTTTTCAACAACCTTGTCCGATCGGACCAAATTGATGAAAAAGTCCGACCGTGTGTATGGGGCTTTAGTGTGTGAACACTCTGATGGTGGCTGCGGCAGCTGTTGTCTTTTATTGATTCGTGTTTTTACCCCTTATTGGTTTGCGCAGTTTGTTCCCCCTTTTATATTCAATCTTATTTTATTGTACATTAATTATACAAACTGAAACATTTTTAACCGTTACATAATCGCTCAAAAGTTACGTTGATTAGATAGTCCAACATGTTTTCTTTTAAATTTCTTTACACATACCTAACCATACTACATATAACTAACATTACTACACTAAACATAACAGTACAGATAATAAACCAACACACACAACAAAACAAAACAACAAAAAGAAAAAAAAAAAAAAAAAGAGAAGGGGGGAAAAAAAAAAAGATTCCACTAGTTTACTCATAGACATTCCCTCTCTCCCCGCTCCCTCCTCCCCCCCCCCCAGTCACCCCCCCTCTCCTCTTCTTTGCGCTAAAGCTCCAGCCACTATTGCCTCGATCCATATCATACAATTTAATTTCTTTGTGTTTCTCTATGAGTCCTCCAGGGGGCCCATATCCGCATACATTCCTCCTGTGTGTCTAATTCATATGCTAAAAGTTTTTCTAGTCTTTCTATATTATCCATTTCTATAGCCCATTCCGTTATAAGCGGGGATTGAGTTGAACGCCAATGCCTCGGTATCACCAGTCTTGCTGCTGTCAACCAGTGACAAAGAAGGCTTTTTTTATGTTTTTATATGTTCCTGGTAAGATAGAGAGGAGAGTGACTTGGGGCGTGTTAAATATTACCTCCCCTGTAATTATAGTATACTTTTGTGTAACCTCTTCCCAAAAACGATGAATTTGGGGGCATTCCCACCATATATGGAGTAGGGAGCCCCTATCCCTATGGCAGCGCCAGCATATGTCTGATTTATCTGGGTATATACGCTGTAGTGCTACTGGACTCCAGTACCACCTTGAAAGGAGCTTATAGCTTGTTTCCTGTGCTTTAACTGCTGTTGATATACTGTGGGTTAAATTAAATGACTTCTCCCATTCTTCAGCCTCAATTTGAACATTAATCTCCTTCACCCACTTGTTTATAAATTCCGGTGGCTCAGAGTAGTGTTTTGTGGTAAGCATCTTATATATCATTGAAAGGACATGTTTTGGTTTGGATTCTTGTAGCAGGATACTTTCAACTTGGGTTAGCTCTCTATATAAGGATCTATTAGATGGAATAGAGGACCAAAATGACATTAATTGCCAATATTCCAATCTTTGTATACATGATGGTTGTTGCATGGGGAATAGGGTTTGTAAAGGGGGGATTCTTCCTTGATAGAGAATCTGACCCAGTCTAGGATGGGACTCTTTGTTCCAAATTAGAAAATGTGTACGATTTACTGCCGGCGGGAAGTTGGGATTGCCAAATAACGGGGTCATTGGTCCATCTAATGAGGACAGTTCTAGCTGCACCACTGTTTTTGCCCAAATTTTCAATAAGTTGGATGTAAGGGGGGGTATATTTTTTTGTAACTCCCGACCAATATCTCTGGTAGATAAATCCAGCCAAGGTAACACCTTAAGGTCCAATTGGTTCAGCCCTTCCTCTATTGATACCCATTGTTTAGTTTTAGAATGATGGAACCAGCTCACTAGTCTAGTCAAAACTGCCGAGGCATAGTAATAGTACAAATCAGGAGCTCCTACTCCTCCTTTATTTTTTGGGGCTAATAGTAGTTTCTTGTGTAATCTAGGTTTCTTATATCCCCAGATAAATCTTACAAAAGCTGTTTGTAAATTTGAAAAAAAAGATCTAGGGATAGACACCGGGATAGTTTGAAAAAGATATAAAAAACGCGGTATTATATCCATTTTTAGTATATTAATCCTCCCAAACCATGAATGTTGTTTAGCGTCATATTTTTTTAAGTCTAGTAAAGTACGTTGCAGGAGGGGAATATAATTCGTTAGATATAAGTGAGATGGGTCTGAGGGAATCTTAATACCTAAATATTTCAGAGTTGATGAGCAAATTTTTAACGAAAAGTTGTTTCTTATAGCTATGATTTGTTTTGAAGTAAGTGATATATTAAGAGTTTCCGATTTCTGAATGTTTACTTTAAAATTACTCAAAGTTCCAAAACGCTGAAATTCAGATATTATAGAAGGTAATGTAGTATGAGGGTTAGTGACATAGAGTAATAGATCATCGGCAAATAGGGCTAGCTTTACTTCTTTTTGCTTAATTTTTATGCCGGTTATGAGTGGGTTTTGTCTAATTGCTGTTGCCAGGTATTCCATCCCTAAAACATAAATGAGAGGAGAAAGTGGGCATCCCTGGCGTGTGCCATTTTGTATACTAAAACTTGGTGTCAGTGATCCATTAATCTTTATCCTGGCCGCTGGACTTGTATAAAGCGCCATAATTTTATTAAATAAATTTCCCCCCAAACCTGTTTGTATTAATGCTTGTTTGAGAAAAGGCCATCCTACCCGATCAAATGCCTTTTCTGCATCGACTGAGAAAAGGCATGTGGGTATTTTAGCTGTTTTGGCGTGGTTCATTAGTAGAAAAGTTTTAATCGTGTTATCGCGTGCTTCTCTTTCTTGAACAAATCCTACCTGGTCTGTGTGTACTAGACCAGGCAGGAGAGGTTGAAGACGGAGCGCAATCATTTTAGCGTAGATTTTTATGTCTACCCCAATCAAAGATATCGGTCGATAACTCGAGCATAGTCTTAGATCCTTATCTGGTTTTGGAATCAAGGTTATATGCGATTCTAGGGACTGTAAATGGAATTGGTTATTGGGGGAGATAGAATTAAATACCTGAAGCATAAATGGGGACAGCTGTTCTTTATAAGTTTTATAAAATTTTGGGGTGAAACCATCCGGGCCAGGACTTTTATCTGTTCGTATATTAGTAATTACCTCTAGTAGTTCCTTTTGTGAGAAAGGTAAATCCAGAGAGGCCTTATTAGCATCATCTATTTTTGGTATCGCATTTTCCCGTACATAGCTTTCAATATCCTTCTCTTCTAGAGAGGATGAGATAGGCAAATTATATAAAGCCGAAAAATAATCCTTAAATGTTTGTTGAAGAGTTAATGGGTCTGATATAAGCTCCCCCGATGGTTTTTTTATACATGGTATAAATGCTTGGGGAGGTCGTGGGTGCAGTTTATTAGCTAAAAGTCTCCCACACTTATTCTCGTGTCTATACCTACCCAAGGCTCGTCTTTGTTGATACGAACTGTGATATGTATCATAAATCTGTAGTAAGGATGCCCTTGTATGAGTTATGTCAGCTAATAATTCTGCCGTTGGATGGGTTTTGTGTTGAGTTTCTAGTGAACTGAGTTTTGACATAGTTATTTCAATATTTTTGGCCTTTTCTTTCTTGATACGTGAGCCATGTTGGATAAACACCCCCCGAAGTACCGCTTTAAGAGCTTCCCATTTTATTGGGAGTGCGGTTTCGTCTTGTTCATGGTCTATAGTAAATTCTCGATTGCCGCTAAAATTGCCCTATGACAAATTTGATCTGTCATAAGTTTATCATTCAGGCGCCAGGACCAATTTGTCCCCTGCGTCTGGGGGGGGTTATTGTTAAGAATACTGGGGAGTGATCGGACCAAATGAGATATCCTATTTCCATCTGTGGGTGCCATTCTAGTAAATTAGGACCTGTTAAAAAATAATCTAACCTGCTGTATGTTTTATGAGCTAAGGAAAAATAAGTGTAATTACGATCATTAGGATTTAATATCCGCCATATGTCAATTAGCCTATGTTCAAGAAGTTTTTTCTTAAGTGCTCTCAAACGAGGGTACGAAATGTTTGATCTTTGTGCTGAGGTATCTAGTGTAGGATCTAGAGCAAGGTTAAAATATCCCCCTACAAGAACAGTACCTTCTGCAAAATCATCTAGAAGGTTAAGATACCTCGAAATTGTTGTAGTTTGGGCTTGGTTTGGGATATAGAAATTTGCAATTGTGAAGATTTTGTTCCATATTTTGATTTTTAGAAAAAGATATCTACCATTTCGATCCGCTTTATGATTCAAATAATGTATCGGCAGATGTTTATGGAAAGCAATGGATACCCCTCTTGCTTTAGAGCCCGGCATAGTGCTATGGTACCATTGGGAATAATGTTTACGTGAACACACTGGAATGCTGTCTGAGCGGAAATGAGTCTCCTGGAGCAATATTACGTCTACCTTTGCTTTATGCATACTGTAAAAAATTTGACCTCTTTTTGATTTATTATTTAATCCTTTAGCATTATAGGTACAGAGCTTCAACGCAACTGGGGCGGATATATTTATTGCCATAGTATAAGGAAGGTAGACCAAAGGGGAGAGGGAAGGAAGAGAGGGAGGGGAGGAAAAAAAAAAAAGAAAAAAAAAAAAAATTTTAAATAGGAAAGACACACACAAACAAATTTTGAGAGGATCCCTCTCGCAGATCCCTAGAATACTCTGGGAAATGCTCACTAATATTCTTCGGGGAGAAAAAAAAAAAAACGATCCCCTTAGATTTTGGGTTTTATCCAAAAAAGAAAAACACCTAGCCCTACCAGAGGGCTAGGGTACCTATTAGGGGGGAAAAAACTTGGCGGGCGCGGAGGGTGCCTCTCCGCAGTGAATCCAGACTATCAATCATTTCTAGTGCGTTTAAGGATTTATATATTATACTACATCTATAACAATCTCTCCCAACTTCAACCCCCTCCCTCCCCCCCTCCCCTCACCCTCACGTGCCACTCGTGCAAACCGTATACCTCCAGGTTTAGGGAGGTATACACATAAAGGATAAGTTCACCTTTAGTAACATTTTACATTAAAATGTTACTAAAGCACCTACCCGCAACTGTCCCGATTTCCCATTGTGACAGCAGGTGGGGGATCCTCTTTCTGTATAAGGTGTCACAATTTAAAAACAGTGTGGCAGTTTGGGGCTCCACCTACACAGCCACGTCAGGCAAGTACCATCTTTCACCGCAGTACCATCTGCCACATGAACCAGATCTCGACTCAGTGCTGTGCCCCAGAGCAGCAGTGCTGTCTCTCTCTCTCCCTCCTTACTAAACTCAGTGAGAACAGAGGGAGCCATTGGTTCCTGCTGCTGTCAATCAAATTTATTATGAAAAAAAAAAAAAAAAAAAAAAAAACAAATCCAGTGATGAGAGAGCGAGGTGTGGGGCAGAGCCACCATGTGTGTCTATAGACACACAGCCCAGCTTGGGTTCGAGCCTGCACGTGGCACACAGAGTAAAGGAGGAGCCGAGAGCACCAGTGGGGGACCCCAGAAGAGACGGATTGGGGCTGTTCTGTGCAAAACCATTGCACAGGACAGGTAAGTATACCATGGTTGTTACTCCTGGTGTCACACAGCCAACGCTCCCTGCATTTGTCCAGATACACCCATGCCCCAGTCCGTAATGTGAACGGTCAAAATACCGTATTTATCGGCGTATAACACACACTTTATCCCCCTTAAAATCAGAGGAAAATCGGGGGTGCGTGTTATACGCCGATCCCCTGCCGTTTCTAATCTCTTCTGCCGTTCTCTTCGGCTTTCGGTTATTTTCGGCCGTTCTCGGCTATCTTCGGCCGTTCCCGGCTATCTTCGGCCGTTCTCATCTATTTTCGGCCGCACTCGGCCATCCTCTGCGGCTTTCGGAAAGCCGAAAGCTGGCGAGAACGGCCGAGTGCGGCCGAAAATAGCCGAGAGCGGCCGAAGATAGCCGAGAACGGCCGAGTGCGGCCGAAAATACCCGAAAGCCGACAAGAGCGGCCGAGAACACAGGACATCTGCTCTGTATCTCAGCGGCGCCATTTTTTAAACGAAAAGACGCTGACAAGGCTGCAATGGAAGGCTGCAAATGCTGCAAATGACTGACAAGGCTGCAATGGAAGGCTGCAAATGACAGACAAAGCTGCAATGGAAGGCTGCAAATGACTGACAAGGCTGCAAATGACTGAAAAGGCTGCAATGGAAGGCTGCAAATGACTGACAAGGCTGCAATGGAAGGCTGCAAATGACTGACAAGGCTGCAAATGACTGACAAGGCTGCAATGCAAGGCTACAAATGACACTAACAAGGCTGCATTAATGGGCATTTAAATATAATTTTTTTCCCTTAAACTTCCCTCATAAAAGTTTTTTTCTTTTAAATTCCCTCCTAAACTTGGGGTGCGTGTTACACGCCAGCGCGTGTTACATGTCGATAAATACGGTATATAAAAAAAGGTAGGTAACACTTCAGGGCAGAGCGTGGCCAATGGAGGAGAGAGCCCAGAATTGAGCTTTAAATTAATATATTTACTAAATAAGGCTAAAAAATGTAATACCTATTAAAATATATATACATTTCATGTTAAATATGCTAAAGGGAACCTTCATTCATTGTGATGTAATATGTTAACCTTTACAATATGTTATTTTGATCAATCAAATTCTCAACTTTTTTCCTGCACAGTATTGTTTGTGAGACTTCGGCTGTCTAACAAAGACTTTAGTGAGGGAGAATATAAAAGGCTCAGCTTGATCCCATTTTTCTGAAAATGATTGCTGAAGTAGTTATGGGTACAAAGGCTTCTGTCAAGTAATCAAATTATAGAAAACGTAAAGGTCAAAACAGCATAGATTCAGCGTCTTTGTAAAATACTATGGGGTTTTGAAAACTTGAGTCCTCATTGGAGTTGTCACGTGTGGATGACAAAATAACTTCATGTCATGTGTAGTGTCCCCGGGAACAAAGGAATACATATTAATAATTCCCAGAGAGGCAAAACAAGTGGTGTGATTCTTTGACAAACACAACAGTGCAACCACTTTTTTATTCGGGAAAATGCAACACATTTACTGGTATTAAAACACAAAAAAGGAAAGTTATACATGAATTATGCACAAGATCCATGGTTAATTGTCTAGTTCGTGTAGAGCAGAACGTCCATCAAAGTCACTATATAGCTTATATTGTAATCAAATATGTGCTCAGTGGCCAGAACAATAGAAACCCTGTTTAGTTTTATGTTGGGCACTCTTTAGCCCTAATAATTTTGTGCTGAAGCCATTTTTGCAGACATAGTGTTAAAACCAACCTGCTACAATCCCTAGGGTTTAGGGACTGGTGATCCTTTTTGGATGCTGTGTTTTAGTTAATTGTAAAGGTGTTGAACTGAACTTTGAGTATAACGATTTGGAGGAGGTGGAGTAGTATGACATGGGAGTCACCAGACCAGACGATGTTCTTTAGTCATCATCAGTCAAGAGCTGATCCAATGATCAGGTATCTTTTCATAGTAGGTTAAGCCATTCCTCAAGATCAAATGAAAAGGAATTGTATTGGCTACTGAGTATGCAATAGGTAAAGGTCGCAGGATTCATGATGCAGTAATGTGGTCTAAATGGCTGGTAAAATTATTGCTAGCAATATAGGAATTCCTATATACCACATAACTATTGTTATTATCAGTGATAATGATAATAACAATAATATATATGTATATATACTGTGTATATATATATATATATATATATATATATATATATATATATATATATATATATATATACATACACACACACACACACACACCTATCAGTCATAACTTCATGACCACCCAACTAATTTTGCATGGGTCCCCCTTTTGCTGCCAAAACATCCCCTTTGCCACCACATCAGCACTGACCCATCAGGGTATGGACACCACTAGACCTCTGAAGGTATGCCTTGGTATCCGGCATCAAGCTATCAGTAGCAGATCCTTAAAGTCCTGTAAGTTGCAAGGTGGAGCCTCCATGGACTGGATTTGTTTTTCCAACACATCCCAAAGACACTCCAAAGGACTGAGATATGGAAAAGTTGTAGGCCAAGTCAACACCTCAAACTTGTTGTGTTCTTCAAACCATACTGGAACCATTTTTTGCAGGGCACATTATCCCGCTGAAAAGGCCACTGCAATGAGAGAATACCATTTCCATGAAGGGGTGTACTTGGTCAGCAACATTGTTTAGGTAGGTGGTACATGTCAATGTACCATCCACCTGAATGGTGGGCTTCCCAGCAGAACATTGCCCAAAGCATCACACTGTCTCTGCCGGCTTACCTTCTTCCCATACTGCATCCTGGTGCCGTCTCTCTCCCAGGTAAGTGCCACACACGCACCTGACCATCCGTATGATATAAAAGTAAATGGTATTCATCATACCAGGCCACCTTCTTTATTATTCTGTGGTCCAGTTCTGATACCCATGTGCCCATTGCAGGTGCTTTTAGCTGTGGACATGGGTCAGGGCACCCTGACTGGTCTGGGGCTACACAGCCCCATAAACAACAAATTGTGATGCCCATTTTTTCTGCTTTTAACACTTCAGGGACAACATGTTTACCTATTTCCCACCCACTTTCACATGCCAATGTATCCTGTCAGTGCTCATAATGTAAGATATATGTTGATAGGTTTAGTCCAGAGTGGAGCTTTGACTGGGGGTTGAGGCATTAGCGTAGTCAAGCAGGCCAGGTCAGCAACAAGTTTTGACAGCAAGGTACAAAGTCAGAATCCAGAAGCGTGGGCAGAGACAGGCAGGGTCATATACAGACTGGCAGAGTAGGGAAGAATCGTCAGGCAAAAAGAGTAGTCCAAGTATCAGGCAAAGTTCAAAAGTCCAGAAGTCCAGTACTATAGCACACACCCAGGCAAACTGATCTAACAAACGGGCAGAGTGTACAGGAAGTCTCGTAAATGTACTAAACAGGCAATATGATGTAGAGGCTCAGATTTCCCAGTGGCAGAGTGAAAAAGCCACAGCACAGATATAGAAGAATCCAAGTTCAAACCCTGACATGTAAAGATATGGCTGATCAGTGTATATACTGTATATCCCAAAGAAAACATATAGACTGTTCTCCAACCATCTATGAAACAATCAACAGATTAAATGTAGTATTTAACCACTTGCTTACTGGCCACTTAAACCCCCCTCCTATCCAGACCAATTTTGAGCTTTCAGCGCTGTCGCACTTTGAATGACAATTACGCAGTCATACAACACTGTACCCAAATTAAATTTTTATAATTTTTTTCCCCCAAATAGAGCTTTCTTTTGGTGGTATTTGATCACCTCTGCGACTTTTATCTTTTGTTAAAAGACTGAATTTAAAAAAAAAATCTTTTTTTTTTTTTAATTTTGTAATAAAAATTTTAAATGGGTAATTTTTGGCCGTCATTGATGTACGCTGATGAGGCGGCAGTGATGGGCACCGATAGGTGGCAGTGATGGGCACTGATGGGTGGCAGTGATGGGCACTGATGGGTTACACTGATAGGCAGCACTTTTAGGTGGCACTGATTGGCGGCACTGGTGGGCATTGATAGGTGGCACTTGTGGGCATTGATAGGTGGCCCTTGTGGGCATTGACAGGTGGCACTTGTGGGAATTTACTGGTGGCATACATGAGGCATAATTGCCTCTGACTTTTCGGGACCGATGTTCCTTTAAGATGAGCCGGTGATCGGCTTTTTTTTTTTCTCCTCCGCTGTCAGCGTGAGGAGAAAAAAAACGATCACCGAGCTTTTGTTTTCATCATGTGATCAGCTGTCATTGGCTGACAGCTGATCACATGGTAAGGGGCTGAGACCTGCCCCTTACTCGGATTGCTGATCACCCGAGTCTCAGTGACTCGTGATCACAGCGCCCAGGACCCCTTTCCAGTGTGGATTGCGGCCCGCCCCGGAGCTATGTGAACCGACTCCATTCAGAGCACGTCACTGTCTCCTGTCATGTGAATTGGATGTGGAAAAATGCATCCAATTCGCAAAAGTGTGATCCCAGCCTTAAAGTATGTAACTGATTTTTCCAGACGACACACTTTGACCAAGGTCCTATGACATGGTTATTAGCACATCATATGCAGATCTTAAAATGATTGATTTATATGTTTATTTTTCAATTTTTATTTGAATGAAATCAATCCATTCTTAAAACAGTTTCTGTACACAGATGTTGGCAAGGCAAAGTTTTTAAGTTATGCATAGTTAAAGTGGAACTCCAGCTGTACTTCTGATATTTGCTGCAACATAACCTATGAAATTGCATCTCCAATAGCTATACTTAGGCTAGCTGTACACATGTAGAATTCTTGGGCTGAAGGAATGAAATCGAATAGCGAAGCTAAAAAGTATGGATGAAGGAATCTGCCATCATTCTCACAGCTGGCCCCCACAGCTGTCAGCATACCCAAACAGTGACTGATTGGCTGCAGTCAGTTCAGCTGACAATATTGCACCTGGATTCCTCAACAAAAGTAATTCGAAAAAGCTACTGTTTTCAAGCTGGGTCGCAATCCATGTCATGTATGATAGGCTTCAGTCTGTTACCTGAAAACAGATTGAGGAAGGATCTGGCAGGTGACTGGGGGAGCCTCAATCCGTCCTGTGGCCACCAAGAAGTCGGTCTGGGCCACTGAGGATTGCAGGGAGATGACGTCACCAGGAAGCAGAGAGACACCAGGAGAGGAACAACTGGATAAAAGAGGCTCTTTGGTCATAGGACCGATTGAGGCTCACCCAGTCATCTCCCAGATCCGTGGACACTCGTTTTGGGTGCCGATCTACACCTGCATTTACAGATGAGCCTGTTTTTATGTTATTTATTGTAAGTGCATTCATGGGCGTCCGCAGGTAGGGGCAAGGGGGGTCAAGTGCCCCCCCCTGGAATCAGGGATCAGATTGGCACATTCAGCACAGTGGCATCGCTATGGGGGTGCGGGCAGCCAGCGAGGTGACACCATCAAGGGGCTGTCAAGTCCTCCGATCAGTGTAGTGTGACTGCGGGCTCTTTTCCCTGCTCAGTCCAGCAGAGATCTCTGTGGCGCTGTGTCAGGAGAAAGGCGAGCTGCAGGCTGTCAGAGGTTTCCCCCGCTCGCCCCCCTTTCTCCTGTCAGGGAGAAGAGACGGCGGCTCTCACAAGGTTCCCCACCCAGCTTCCTACCCACTCCGTTCCTTCCCCATTGGTCTTAACTGAGGGCCAATCAAAGGAGACTAGGAGAGGAGAGCATCATGGGACATGTAGTCCCGAAGATTGGCGGCCCCATTTTCCACAGGAATGAAGCTACAGCTCGATCAAGAGAGAGATTGAGAGACTGCAGCCTGGAAAAAAGCTGAGGTAGTGAGTGCTACAGGACAAACAAAGAGGCGTGTGCTGGGTGGAAGCCAGAGAGCGCCCAGTGTCACCAGAGAGAGCACCACGCTGCACAGTGTGCACAGAGAGAGCACCACGCTGCCCAGTGTCGCCAGAGAGAGAACCACGCTGCCCAGTGTCACCAGAGAGAGCACAACGTTGCCCAGTGTCACCAGAGAGAGCTCCACGCTGCTCAGTGTCACCAGAGAGAGCGCCACTGTACCCAGCACCACCAGAGAGAGCGCCACACTACCCAGCGCCACTAGAGAGAGCCACGCTACCCAGTGCCACCAAAGGGAGACACTCTACCCAGTGCCACCATAAAAAAAAGCCACACTACCCAGCGCCACCAGAGAGAACCATGCAACCCAGCACCACCAGAGAAAGCCACGCTACCCAGCGCCAGAGAGAGAGCAACGCTACCAAGTGCTAGATAGAGATCCACGCTACACAGCACCACCAGAGAGACAAAGACTGAGCCACTGCCAGGGTACAGACATGTTACACTACTGACCAGAATTGCCCCCAGGGAACCCAGAGTGAGCGATCGTCCAGCCGGAGGGATCACTTCTGTAGTTTCGCTGCTTCTGGTATGCATTACTTATCCTAGGGACTTTACTACGCCTGCAGTCTCTGACCATGACAATGTGATAATGACATGGTCAAAAAGGGGCGGCGCATGGGTGACCCTAAAATGATGCCCCCCGCTGAAAAAAGTTCTGCAGATGCCCATTACTGCATTACTTACATTTCCAATAAATCGTACCAACTCAGGTTGGTGCCTCCTGTGTCTCTCCCCCTTCCTCAATCTGTTTACAGAGCTGGCTTTTCTCTGCCACCTGTCACCTCACCCTAAGAACTGTTGCTGTATGGACTATTGAGCCATTATTTCTCTCATATTGCCTGCTATATTACTCCATGCACACAAATATTTGCGCTTACAGTTTTTTATTTTTATCAATTGTTACCTGAAAACAAACTAAAGTGTGAAAAAGGGGTCGGCATGGGGGTTCACATTTAACAAACAGAACCCCTTTAAATAAATTTTCTTCAACAGAAGTTGAAATGAACCAAAAACTTTCATTTCATTTCTTTGAATAGTTGAAGTCTCTTTAAATAATTGCAAGCTATAAAATGCCACAAAATGCTATTTTTGTTCTATGGAGAAGATTAAATTTCGTAGATTCTGGGCTACTATTTGTCAGTGAGGCGTCAATTCAACAACACGTTGTGTCAAACAGTGAAATAAGGAGAAAATTAGAGAAGTCTGCCCATTAAGGTTAATTGATTTTAAAATACTCTATTATCCAAAGATGGCAACTAATTATTTCTTTCACGGCCCCAGCATGTTTCTGTTAAATGCATTAGTTGTTCAAAACTCATGATGGGCGGTAGAGGCACATAATCACAAGTACGCCTTGTTTTAATTGGTGGATGTTTTACTTTAGTTGTGCTTCTATTTACTGAGAGAGACTTAAAGGTACAGTGACTAAAAAAGGCCTTTGGTGGCCACATGGCTGTATTTGAAATGAAATTGCATATTTTACTGCATATTTACTGCAAATGTTATTGCATATTGCATTAAAGTTTACTATCCTTGCCTTATGTGCTCTTTTATTTATAGGAATGTTCCTTAAGTACCAATGTATGCATGTAAGTTATCACTTTTTAATTTTTTATTTAAACATTTCTACTATAATTACCATGTGGCTATTTTTATTTTTTACCTATTGTCCCTAATAACTAAACGGAAATTCCATTATATATTTTTTTACCTATTGTCCCTAATCCCTAAATGGGAATTCAATTATATATTTTCCAAATGGCAAAAAAAGTGTCAAGACCACTGCCTGTTCAAGGGCTTCTTCAATGGCGGGTCAGTTTTATTTAAATCTTAACATATTATAAGTATGTTATTGTTAAAATGCATTTGAATAATTCTTTTAAAACCTTATTTTTTTATTTTACAAACACCTTGATGAAGTGTGACAATCTGTGTGAAATGCATATAGCGTTTTCTAATAAGAAAACCCAGCAGCACCTTCTTTCTGGCAGAATATCTTGTCCATTAGAAAAGCGAAAGGGGAAGTTCCTCTTTCCTTCCTCCTCACACATATTTAGAATATTTATTTTTGGGCCGAGCAAAAGTTTGGCCACCCCCTCCTTCCCCCGCCGCCTCGTAGGACCTCTCACAGAACCCAGGAGACTGCAGGACCATTCATGGGGCGCAGTGCGGCTCACGCATGCGCAGTGACCAGCTGCCTGTGATGCCCCAAGGAGTCACAGTCGGCTGCCTACAGTTAAGATGCCAGTGCCTGGACCCGAAGGTTGGCAGAGAGCTGGGTTGGGTGAGGGCATCGCTAGATCCTGGGATAGGTAAGCGTGTGTTTTTTTAAAAGTCAGCAGCTACAGTATTCGTAGCTGTTTACTTCAAAATTTTTGTTTACAGGGTGAAGATTCTCTTTAAGGCTGGCCATAGAAGGTTTGAATCCTGGCCGGTTACACAGGAACTGACGAGAGTTGAATCATTAATGGGCAGGCTGAATGTACCAAGTCGATTGATCAATCAACTTGGGTACAACCAGCCTGCCAGATTGGCTTAAGCCGCTAGCGATAATAACTGTCTTCTCCTGGCGGAGGCGGCTTCCCCTGCCCATCCGTGCCCCCTTGCCAGGAGAAGACAATTGCTCGTCAGGAGGAATTCTCCTGTCAACTCTGACTCGTGGTTGCAGGAAAGAAATTTGCACCGTCTATGGCCTGCCTAGGTTAGCTGATTACAAAAATAAGTAGAGGCGCTTAGAAAAGTATATTTTTACTTTGCAAAGTGAATATTAGTTGACAAGAAAAAGCTGTGTTGACTTTAAACCAATCATACTGTACATGAGGAGAATGAAAAAAAAGGGTAGCTTAGCAAATCAGCCTTATGAGGCGTACACACGAAGGGACAATCCCGCGGGATTATCCTCTGGACTGAAGTCCAGCAGATAATCCCCTCGTGTGTGGGCGCCGGCGGACTTATTGGCGCCAAAGTCCGGCGGACTTTTTGGCGCCAAAGTTTTAAGTTTGGTTTTAAAATTATCCGCTGGACTTGGCAGTCCGGCGGACAATCCCGCCGTTAGTAGGCAAGTCCGCGGGACTTTTGAAATGAACGGACTTGCCGCTCATCGGCAAGTCCGTTCATTTAGCACGTGACTTCAGGTTACGTAGCTAGCGTAGGCAGTACATGCCGCCGTGCTAGCTCCGTGACCTGGCATGGATTTAAAGGGACTCCCCACGCCGAAAAAAAAAAACGGCGTGGGGGTTCCCCCCAAAATCCATGTCAGACCCTCATCCGAGCACGCAGCCCGGCAGGCCAGGAAAGGGGTGGGGACCAGCGAGCGCCCCCCCCTCCTGAGCCGTACCAGGCCGCGTGCCCTCAACATGGGGGGTGCCCTGGGGAAAGGGGGGCCGTGCGGCCCCCCCACCCCAAAGCACCTTGTCCCCATGTTGATGAGGACAAGGGCCTCTTCCCGACAACCCTGGCCATTGGTTGTCGGGGTCTGCGGGCGGGGGGCTTATCGGAATCTGGGAGCCCCCTTTTATAAGGGGGCACTCAGATCCCGGCCCCCACCCTATGTGAACGAGTATGGGGTACGATGTACCCCTACCCATTCACCTAAGGTGTAAAATGTAAAGTACAAAAACACACACACTTTTGAAAAAATATTTTATTGCACTGCTCCGGGGGTCTTCTTCCGTCTTGGGGGTTTTCTCGCCGGACTCCCCCGCCATTTACCAAGCTCTTTTACCGAGCGGGGGAAGTCCGGCTACCTTCTTCGTCGTTGCCGCCGTCTGGGGGTCTCGATCCGCCTGTTGCTAAAAAGGAATCAGATATCAGATCCCTGCTGATTTTGAGCAATGTATGGCTAACTTAACCACCTCAATACCACCATATGCATATATATATATATATATATATATATATATATATATATATGGCATCATGTTGAGGTGGTTATACCAGGCTACAATCATGATCATGGCACTGTTTTCTTCAGCCGACGATTCCCTATTTTGTAAAAATTACAAGAGCAGCTATATACTGTAGCTGCTCAGTCACTTTTAGTCCCTCTCCCTCCTGCCACTACCACCACCACCTTTCCCGGGACCTGCTGTCCCACCAGGGAGACGAGGACAGATTCCGCCCATGATATCAGATGCACTGCCCAGAGTCAGAGGAACTGACATTGTTCCTCCCACTCTATGATTTCAGAAACCAGAAGCAACAAGGATGTAGTCGCATCTGGTTTAGGTTTGTTTGTTTACAAGCTGTTTCTGCCTTGTAAAGCATTTGAACAAACTGACCTCAGTTTGATCAGATGCTTTGGAGGCCAAAGGTTAGATCTGGGGTCTAAAAGACCCCAGATCTCTCCATAAAGAGGAGCTGTCACTGTCCATGCTAAAAAGTGTGAGCTGGAGTTTGGCTTCAATTCCCTAGTGAATCTAAATCTGATAGTGCTTCTAGCACTTCCCTTCACCCAAGCTGTTCAAAGGTGTCTCTATACTCTTCCACCGAGAATGTAGGCACTCATGAAGTTTATTACTGGCCAAATCACATGCAAAAATAGAGAGGAAAAAGCCTAAAAAAAAACGAATGTGGCCACCACATCTAATGATTGGTAAGCTGTAATATATAACATTTTTGTTTTGTGTTTAACATTGTTGTAAAGCTGGCCATACACTGATCAAAATTGCAGTTTAGCAAGGACCAGCTATGACAGTCCCCACTCAACAGGAGTTCTGTTGAAGATACATTGTTAAAAATTGTTAATCAGTTGCAGCTGCTGATCAGTATATTTTGACAGAAGCAGGTGCAGTTGTCAGAATACAATATCCTGGTGAGGGGGATTCCTCCATCCACCTTGTTTATGTGCTGCTGGCTGAACAAAAAAAAAAAGGACTACCTATGGTCGGCTCCTGTAACATGTTGTTAGCCTCCAGCAGTCTGCAACATGTCTGCAGTCTGTAATCATCCACTGTAGTATTTCTGCGAGAATTAAATGCATTACATATATGACCCTTTGCTGATGTCAGGAGCCACACTGATTCAGATGGTGCCATTGCCAGTGATAGGCTCCAATTTGGCATGCGATTTGACATGTCAAATCGCATGTCAAATCGGCCCGATATTAACGGACAATTTTGTGGATGATTGGCAGGTGAGCACAGCCAGTAATTTTCATTCTCTGTTGTTTAGTATATTTTCAGAATACATTAATATATCCACCTAAAATATAATATTTTTTATTGCAGGTCCTCTTGTCTGGAATATTAACATGAAGAACACAGTGTTCTTTTAAATTAAACAGGTTCCTAAGATAACAACAAAGCAATCAAAGACGCCACCGAGGGAATAGGCCAATTTGTTGATTCCTATAAGGAAAAGCTTCAATTGTAGAAGAAAAAGTTAGCAATGAACAAAGATAATTTTTCAATATCCGGCCTTCTTGCTTTTTGACATTAATTGAAATCATCAAGTCTACCTTAAAACTGTTAATTTATGTCTACATTTATCATCTAAGGAGGCAAATTCAATTACAAATGCTATGGTATTTAGTTTCCTCTTAGGAAAACCCAAACTGGACTTGGAGTTGAAGATACCATGTGCCGTTTATTAAGCCAAAAACACAAATATTTAAATAATACTACACTTTTTGTGGTATAATAATTTATTACATATTTACTTATTGTTCCAATAACCCTTAGGGAAATTAATAGTATGCATAATTCATTTTTTTTTGTATGTCTATCTGAGAAGACAGATTACAGGAGGTAATATATATGTATATGTAATGCATTGATCGGGGCAATGTGAAAAACCAAGTTTGTGCACATTAGGCTGTAACAATTAGAGTATGTTCTTTATAAACATTGGGATAACATTCCCAATTCACAAGCACACCTTGTTTTAATTGGTGGATATTTTAATTTACTTAATTTGCTTCTATTTATGGCAAGAGACTTAAAGGTATAGTGACTTAAAATGGACTTTGGTGCTAACATGGCTTAATTTCAAATTGTCTACAGTATATAAGTTTCCCATCTATGCCTTATAAGCTCCTTTATACAGTGTCTTGAAAAAGTATTCATACCCCTTGACATTTTCCACATTTTGTCATGTTACCAAAAATGTAAATGTATTTTATTGGTATTTTATATTATTTTATATTATTATGTGATAGACCAACACAAGGTGGCACATAATTGTGAAGTGGAATGAAAATGATAAATGGTTTTCAAACTTTTTTACGAATAAATATCTGAAAAGTGTGGCGTGCATTTCTTTTCAGGCCACCAGAGTCAATACTTTGTAGAACCACCCTTCACTGCAATTACAGCTGCAAGTTTTTTGGGGGATGTCTCTACCAGCTTTGCACATCCAGAGAGTGACATTTTTGCCCATTCTTCTTTGCAAAATAGTCAAGCTCTGTCAGATTGGATGGAGAGCATCTCTAAAGGGGAATTTTCAAGTTTTATTTTTTTATTTTTAATACAAATAATACTTTTATTGAGGTATCAAAAGCATAACAAAGTAATTCTGTATGCAGAGATTATCAGGTATAAAACTATGAAGAGCATGCACAAAATGGACATATTTCTAGGTGTTTATACAGTAAAGGTTTTACAGCGTGCTATACTTCCAAAGTAAGGATTAGGACATACCCTGTCTCTTTAGCCAAGATATACAGTATGGTAGTTTAACTCGCATATTCAGATAGGGTAATTGTATCCAGAACGCTTTCATCTCTGACTTTTGGAACTTATATTGTAATCATAACCTCTAATAACTAGGTATCATCTATGTAACTTGTTGCGCTCAATCATAGCTATAACAAGAATGAGGATGAAAAGAATAAGGAAGAGAAGAGAAATAGCAAGAATAAAGAAAGAGAAAATGAAAAAACAGAAATATGCTATGTACTATAAAGGGCTAAGAGCCCGCGCAATTGGGGAAATTGCTGTAGGGTCTTTTTTATACATTCCACTCAGCCACCATATGGTTCCCAGTGTGTCCATTTGCGGTCAAATATATGCATAGTATCCAAGATAGTATGGTGCACCTGCTCCATTAACCTAATTGTTTCCATTCTCTGTAATAGCTGCGGCCATGGCACTGTAGGAGACCGCCAATTCAGAGCTATAGCCCATAGGATTGTGCAGAATAGTGTATGAGCTAATTTTTGGGAAGGTGCCGTGACCTCAGGATTTGGTGCAAAAAGAAGGCACATTGGTAACATCAAGGTGATAAAGGAACCTGTTATTTGGGCCACTTTAGAGGCGGCCTTCTGCCATATCGGTTGGAGGGCAGGACAACTCCAAAAGACATGGAGAAACAAGCCTGTATCTTGGCATCCTTTAAAGCAGTTGTTTGGAGCTGTCGGGTAGAACAGGTGTACCTTCTTAGGGGTCAGGTACCACCTGGTGTGCAGTTTCAGTACCGTTTCTTTAATAGACATGAAGCGAGAGCATTTATGCATGTTTAGCAGCATATCTGACCATTCTTCTGAAGTAACTTCCTGACCTATGTCTGTTTCCCACCTGACCATCTCTGAAGACTTTTCAGGTAAGTGCAACCCATTTAGATAACTGTATATATGTGATATGATCCCTTTATCTCTTGTGGAACTAGAACATATGGATTCATATGTTGTAAATCTGGGCCTATCGTTAATGGGGTATAATGATTTAAAGAAGTGTCTAACCTGGAGATATTTAAAGAATTCTGTCCTTGGGATATTATAGTTTTTCTGGAGGTGGGAGAAAGAACTGAAGTGTGAGTCTTGTATCAGGGAGTTAAGGGTAACTAGAGTGTTCCGCTCCCACCATAGATATTCATTAAGTGAGGTATATGCGAGGGCGAATCTTTTATCTCCCAAGAAGGAAAATAAGGGTGGCCTTGGGGATGACAGCTTAAATTTCTGATGGTACAGTGGGGAGAACAAGTATTTGATACACTGCCGATTTTGAAGGTTTTCCTACTTACAAAGCATGTGGAGGTCTGTAATTTTTATCATAGGTACTCTTCAACTGTGAGAGACGGGGTCTAAAACAAAAATCCAGAAAATCACATTGTATTCTTTTTAAATAATGAATTTGAATTTTATTGCATGACATAAGTATTTGATCACCTACCAACCAGTAAGAATTTTGGCTCTCACAGACCTGTTATTTTTTCTTTAAGAAGCCCTGCTGTTCTTCACTCATTACATGTATTAACTGCACCTGTTTGAACTCGTTACCTGTATAAAAGACACCTGTCCACACACAGACTCCAACCTCTCCACAATGGCCAAGACCAGAGAGCTGTGTAAGGACATCAGGGATAAAATTGTAGACCTGCACAAGGCTGGGATGGGCTACAGGACAATAGGCAAGCAGCTTGGTGAGAAGGCAACAACTGTTGGCGCAATTATTAGAAAATGGAAGAAGTTCAAGATGACAGTCAATCTCCCTCGGTCTGGGGCTCCATGCAAGATCTCACCTTGGGGCATCAATGATCATGAGGGATCGGCCCAAAACTACACGGCAGGACCTGGTCAATGTATGCAAGGTCCCCCTGCTCAAACCAGCGCAGGTCCAGGCCCATCTGAAGTTTGCCAATGACCATCTGGATGATCCAGAGGAGGAATGGGCGAAGGTCATGTGGTCGGATGAGACAAAAATTTCGCTTTTTGGTCTAAACTCCACTCGCCGTGCTTGGAGGAAGAAGAAGGATGAGTACAACCCCAAGAACACCATCCCAACCGTGAAGCATGGAGGTGGAAACATAATTCTTTGGGGCTGCTTTTCTGAAAAGGGGACAGGACAGTATTGAGGGGAGGATAGATGGGGCCATGTATCGCGAGATCTTGGCCAACAACCTCCTTCCCTCTGTAAGTGCATTGAAGATGGGTCGTGGCTGGGTCTTCCAGCATGACAACGACCTGAAACACACAGCCAGGGCAACTAAGGAGTGGCTCCGTAAGAAACATTTCAAGGTCTGGAGTGGCCTAGCCAGTCTACAGACCTGAACCCAATAAAAAATCTTTGGAGGGAGCTGAAAGTCCACATTGCCCAGCGACAGCCCCAAAACAAAGGTTTCTGTACCAAATATTAAGTTCTGCTTTTCTGATGTATCAAATACTTTTTTTTTCAAAACTCTTTATTACTAAATTTTTCATTACATAATAATTTACATTGTACATTTTTATATACTTTTACATTTCTTTATATAATACAAATTATAATTACATTTTCTCCTCTCATTCATTCCATTCTCTCTCATCCTCTATGGTCACCTTATACTATATTTTCGGGTGTTCCTATACCCACTGTTAACCATGTTCTATTCCATTTTGCCCATATATTTTCATATCTTCGCCCGTTTCCCCTTTGTTCATACATTATTTTTTCGTAGGGTAGGACCTGATTTACTGCTCTCACCCATTGGGTTACTGTCGGGGGATTTGGCTGAATCCATTTTTCTATTATTTGTTTTCTTGCCAGAAACAATCCCTCCCTTAAGAAGGTATTGTTGTCTCTATTATCTCTCTCTTCCCTCAATATCCCCAATAAACATAATTCCACCGTGGCCGTAAAAGATTTATTCAAAACTTTTCCTATTTTCCTAGCTACCTGTTGCCAATATTTTCCTATTTTACCACAGTACCACATTACATGAAGAAAGTCTGCTCCCCCCTGCCCACATCTAGTACATCTTGGTTCAGTCATCCTCCCCATTTTATACAGTCTATTTGGAGCCAAGTACGTCTGATGTATTATATTCATCTGTATTATCCTGTTATTCATTGCGGGGGATACCTTCAAATGGGAAGTGCAGGCTTCATCCCATTCATGATCGCTCATGAAACACACAGCCAGGGCAACTAAGGAGTGGCACCGTAAGAAACATTTCAAGGTCCTGGAGTGGCCTAGCCAGTCTACAGACCTGAACCCAATAAAAAATCTTTGGAGGGAGCTGAAAGTCCACATTGCCCAGCAACAGCCCCGAAACAAAGGTTTCTGTACCAAATATTAAGTTCTGCTTTTCTGATGTATCAAATACTTATGTCATGCAATAAAATGCAAATGAATTACTTAAAAATCATACAATGTGATTTTCTGCATTTTTGTTTTAGATTCCGTCTCTCACAGTTGAAGAGTGCCCAAAATTACAGACCTCTACATGCTTGGTAATTAGGAAAACCTGCAAAATCGGCAGTGTATCAAATACTTGTTCTCCCCACTGTATAATGAGAATAAGTGGAATGATTGAGAGACAATACTATTTAGAGGGCTCAACTCCCTGGTACTGACTGTATTCTGCCAAAGCAGACCCAGGAGGTAGTATGGAAAAATTGAAATATTTTCGAATTGGAGCCAAGGGATCAAGATTGTCAAGGCATGTCACTGTGCTGTTTGTGCCAGTCTGGCCGCCATATTGTACCGCCATCTATCTGGAAGGCCTAGACCTCTTTGGGAGAGAGGTCTATGTGATATTAATTTGCCATATCTAGGTTGCTTACCCCTCCAAATAAATTGATTAACCTCCCTTTGGATCTGTTCAATGGTCTGGTGGGAAACATAGACTGGCAGAGTTCTAAAGTAATATAGTAGCTTTGGCAGGATGGACATCTTGATTGCCGTAACTTTGCCCAAAAGGGAGATGGGGAAATTGGACCACAATCTCAGCCATTGTTTAAATTTTGAAAATGCTTGAGAGTAGTTAGCATTATACATCTCTCTTAGTGAAGGAGCTAGGCGAACCTCTAAGTATTGCAGAGTATTATCACTTACAGAGAAGCCACTTACAGAGAAGCCAAAGGATTCTTTAATGTTAGCTATTATGTTATAGGGGATATTTATTGGGAGGACGGAGTACTTGGACAGATTAACCCCACAGGCCTGAGATACTATAAAACTCTTGTAACACCGTTACCAGGTTAGGGAGGGATACCGGTGGGTCTGGCAGGAACATGAGTAAGTCGTCAGCGTACATGCTTATTTTAAATTCCTCTTCCCCTTTCAGATACCATTTAATATTCGGGTTAGCCTTAATCACCCTTGCCAACGGCTCTATGGCCAGGGCAAAAATTAAAGGAGACAAGGGACAACCGAGCCTTGTACAACTACCCAAAGGAAAGTAGTCGGAGGAGCAACCAGGAAGCTTGATTCTGTATGGGGGTTGTGGTATAAGGTGTTAAATCCATGTACAAATTCCCCATTGAATCCAAATTTAGCTAAGATATTGTCCATGTATGGCCATAGTACACTATTGAAGGACTTATGTATATCCAGGCCCAAGACTCTGCGTGAAAAGAGATCAGCGTCCTGTATGATGTTAGAGGCCAGTCGGATGTTATCAGTTATCTGCCTGGTAGGGAAAAATCCCATTTGTTTTGGAGCTACTAATGAGATGATAATCGGGGCAAGGTCGATCTGCCAGCAATCTACCCAAGATTTTTAGATCATTATTGAGGAACGATATCGGCCTGTAATTCTGAGGGACTGAGTGGTCCTTATTAGGTTTCGGGATTAATATCATATTGACATGGAGCTTCTCTTCTGGGAGCTTATGGCCCTGGAGGATATAATTGAAAAGATTGGAGAGTTTAGGGGCAAGGGTTACTGCACATTTCTTATAGTATGTAGGGGTAAACCCATCTGGGCCTGGGGCTTTTGAGGTCTTCAGGGATTTAATAATGGATAAAATCTGTTGCTCTGAGCAAGGGGGCATTCAAGCTCTGATACAAAAAACACAGTCACTTCCAGCGCTAATAGGTCTTCCAAGGTGTGGAGTAACAGATGTCAGATAAAATGGTGGTGTCAAAAGCATATATGGTATCCAAAACTGTGTGGATGCTGCCTTCCTCAGATGGGGTAATCCAAAAGGAACTACAAAAAAAACAAAAAAATGGAAGGCGTGCACACCTAGTGCATTACCAAAGATAATTTAATAATAAAAATGTTTTATATAAGTGGCTATATAAAAGCTAGGCTAGTCTCATACACCATGTGCCTCTGGGGAAGGGGGTCCCCCAAAACACGTTAGTTGTACCCCATGTTCTGTGCATGTCCATGCATTGTTTTTAATGGCTTTTTGTCAGTTGCATTTTGTGAGTACCCACTTTTATATAAAACATTTTTATTATTAAATTATCTTTGGTAATGCACTAGGTGTGTGTGCCTTCCATTTCTGTTTTTCTTGGCATTCAAACTCCTCCAACAGGTTTGGGAGGGATAAAGAGGACAACCAGGAATCCGCCTGACTCGTGGATCCAGGTTCTGGGGGGGAAAGAAGAGCCTCATAGTAAGAAGTAAAGATGTGTAGTACTTCTTTGGGATGAGAAACCATTAGACGCTTCCATTGCTCAATTTGTATACATGTGTTGGCTGGAGGGACTGGTGAAGCTTCCGAGTAAACATTGATGAGGCTGAATTACTATGAAGGAGAAAACGTGCCTTGGACCAACGTAGGGACTTCTCAGTTTGTTCCGATAATATGGTGTCTAGTTCTACTCTTTTTAGGTTAATTTGTCTTAATAGTTCTGTGGAGAGCTAGTGGTAATGTAGGTGGTAGAGCTTATGCAATTCCCTAGTAAGGGAGGCACCTGCAGACGCTCTTTGTCTTTACCTTCAATTATATATCCTCTCAGAACTGCTTTATGGGCTGTCCAGAGTATGGGGGGTGTCTCTTCTAAGTCATTCAACCTAAAATATTCTAGAAGTCTGTCTGATATTTGTGATATTACCTCTGGGTCAGCGAGTAGGGAATCATTCAATCTCCATGCAGCAGTTTGAGGAGTCAAACCCATGTATGAAGTCTGAAAGGAGACTACGTGATGATCCGACCAGGGGCATGCATGAATCATTGCCGGGTGGAGTTAGCTAGCAGGATGGGGGTGCTGAATATATAATCAAGTCTGGAATAGCTATCATGGGGATGAGAATAGTGTGTAAATTCTCTTACTCCTACATTCAAAGCCCTCCATGTATCTATTAGGTGGTTTGACTCCAGTGATCTTTGCATGGATCTAGAAAATGTATTTGTTGTACTCACCATCTTGCTTCTGCCCAGGCTTGAATGTGCCACTAGATTAAAGTCACCCTCAACCAACACATGCGTTGTATTATATTTATCCAACCTCTGGAAAAAGGACTGAAAAAAAGAGCTTTGAGATGAATTCGGAGTGTACACATTCACTAAGGTTAGCGCTTAACCCTGTAGAGAGCCCTGAAGTATAAGAAACCTACTCTCAGGGTCTTTGTATATATGGTGAATATCAAAAAATACAGTGTTTTTAAAGAAATTTGCCACTCCCCTTGACTTGGACTCAAATATAGTAAAATCACACTGCTTGTAAGCCTTGTCAAATTACTTAGGATGATTGTTAGAGGAGAAACATTTCTCCTGCAATAAGATGATGTCCGCCCCTAATTTTTTGTAATATCTAAAGGCCTTTTACCATTTCTGTGGGGAGTTAAAACCCCTTACATTGTGAGAGATAATTCGTATACCCATGTTAAATTTGGAAGGTAATTATCCAGGGTCTTAGCTGAGTGCCAATTTGGGAATTTAATTGACCACAAGCTGTTTCTTACCATGTCTGAGTCCACTTCAAATCTCCCTCTGGGAAGGGTGGGATGGTGTGTATACTCTATCATAGTCATAATCCTTACGCAGGAATAATTGTAATACAGTCCCTTATTTGGCAGCAAAGTTAGCATATCTTTGTGTTAAAATAAGAAAAAAAATAAAAATAAAGGATAACATAACCTTAGACCATAAAATGGTAAAGCTGTAAGGGGCCAGAGGGGGTGAGGCCCACCCTGCCTTAGTAACAACCTTCTGTGGACTTTACAGTCCAATACTCAGCAAGCGCTTCATCTCCCAATAGTCAACTCTGACAGTTAGTGTGTCAGGAGAACAGTTAATCAATATCCCCTTGTTAATGAAACAAAGGTGGGGACGACGATGGTTTAAGAAGCTGCTGTGAGTAGGAGGGCTAAACAGGTGGGCGAGAGGAGACTTAGCTAGGGTGTCTGACTCATAAAAATCATATTAGGTGCTTATTTCAGCTTTTTAACTGCGGCAAAGAGAAACTTTAACTGCGAGAGAGAAATTTCGTCTGCCATTCAGGATCACGCCTCCCTGTCCCTGAATCCTCGCCGATTTCTCCTATCCCATTAAAGTGGATGAGTGGCCCAGATTGGAGTCGGAAGGGGGGTAGAAGGGAGCCTCAGGTGTTGTGTGGTTCCAATAGGCCAAACTTGACGAGCAAGGCCTTGCCCTCTGATAGATTGAACACTGTGTATATAGTACCATTATGCAGTACCGAAAGCTTGAAAGGGAAGCCCCATCTATACTTAATTATGGCAGATTGCAGAACCACAGTGAGTTCTTTCATCCATCGTCACTTATCTAGGGTTGGTGGGGAGATATCTGGGTAGATTTGTATAGTGATCCCCTAATACTGGATTATGGGGGTATTGAGAGAGGCTCTTAGAATCTCCTCAACTAGTAAGTCTTTAAGACACATTACTATGTCTCTGGGTTGTTTCTCCGGTGGAGGTTTTTGCCGGAGAGCCCTGTGTATTCTGTCAGAAGGTAAAGGCTGCATCAGCGTGATCAGGGAGCAGAGAGTGGAATATGTTCTTCACTGGTGGTTGCAGAACCACCACTGCTTCAGGGATCCGCCTCACTCTGATGTTTTTTATCCTATTACGGTTATCTAAGTCCTCGAGGTGAGTTTGCAGTTGGAGGACAGTGTCTGAGAGTGCCTCATGATCTTTACGTAGCTCCTCATAAGCTAGATGAAACTCATGCTTCTTTTCTAGCATGTCTGTGCGGCCTCCCAGAGTGGCAATCTCCTGCATCAGGGTGCTGGTAGATTAGTGCAGCTCTGCCTGGAACTTGCGGGCTAATTTTTCATACATGGCCGAGAGGCTTTTCTCCAGGTCTGCCTTAGTGAAATGTGAAATGAAATGTGAAATGTACTCACTGTGGTCTGGGGTTGTAGACAGTGAGGCCGCTGGAGTAGGAGAGACCTTGTGTGCCTGCATCGGCTGGGCGCCATCTTTGGACATCGCTACTTGTTCCCGTACACGGAGCAGATAAGTTGTTAGTGACAGCTGGGCTGTTTTCTTCTTACTGCTCCTGGAGTTCGGCATGCACCCACTGATCCCCCAGGGATGCTGCAGATAAAAGTGAATGGGTTTGATGCTCTCTGGCTCGGAGAACAGGTTTAATTCTCTGCTTCCCTCAGAGCACCTGTGACTAGCATCCACCCAGTTTCGTGCTGCGCATGTGCCCCCTGCAATTTTCAAGTCTTGCCACAGATTCCCAATTGGATTTAGGTCTGGACTTTGACTAGGCCATTCTAACACATGGATATGCTTTGATCTAAACCATTACATTGTAGCTCTGGTTGTATGTTTAGGGTTGTTGTCCTGCTGGAAGGTAAACCTCCACCCCAGTCTCAAGTATTTTGCAGACTCTAACAAGTTTCCTTTTAAGATTGCCCTGTATTTGGCTCCATCCATTTTACCATCAACTCTGACCAGCTTCCCTTTTCCCTGCTGAAGAAAAGCATCCCCACAACATGATGCTGCCACCACCATGTCTCACGGTGGGAATAGTGTGTTCAGGGTGATGTACCGTGTTAGTTTTCAGCCACACATAGCATTTTGCTTTTAGGCCAAAAAGTTCAATTGTGGTCTCATCTGACCAGAGCACCCTCTTCCACATGTTTGATGTGTTCCCCACATGACTTCTCGCAAACTGCAAACGGGCTTCTTATGGCTTTCCTTTAACTATGGCTTTCTTCTTGCCACCCTTCCATAAAGGCCAGATTTGTGGAGTGCACAACTAATACACTGTAGTTTTCTTGTGGGCAGATTCTCCTACCTGAGCTGTGGATCTCTGCAGCTCCTTCAGAGTTACCATGGGCCTCTTTGCTGCTTCTCTGATTAATGCTCTCCTTACCCGGCCTGTCAGTTTAGGTGGACTGCCATGTTTTGGAAGGTTTGCAGTTGCAGTTGTGCCATACTCTTTCCATTCGAATGATGGATTGAACAGTGCTCTGTGAGATATTCAAAGCTTAGGATTTTTTTTTTATAACCTAACCCTGCTTTAAACTTCTCCACAACTTTATCCCTGACCTGTCTGGAGTGTTCCTTGGCCTTCATGATGCTGTTTGTTTACTAAGGTTCTCTAACAAACCTCGGAGGGCTTCACAGAATAGCTGTATCTATACTGAGATTAAAATATACACAGGTGAACTCTATTTACTAATTAGGTGACTTCTGAAGGCAATTGGTTCCACTAGATTTTAGTTAGGGTATCAGAGTAAAGGGGGCTGAATACAAATGCAGCCACACTTTTCAGATATTTATTTGTAAAAAAAATTGAAAACCATTGATGATTTTTTCCTTCCACTTCACAATTATGTGCCATTTTGTGTTGGTCTATCACATAAAATGCCAATAAAATACATTTACGTTCGTGGTTGTAACATGACAGAATGTGGAAAATTCAAGGGGTATGAATATTTTTTTAAGGCACTGTATATAGGAATGTTCACTAAGTACCATTGTATGCATGCAAATTATCAATTTTAAAAAAAAATTGTTCAAAATTTCAATTATTGTCTCATTCTAGCTGTTTATTTTTAGCTAATGTCCCTAATGATTAAACGAGAATTGTACAAAATTTACAAATAGTAAAAAAGTGCCAAGGCCACAGCTTTTTATAAGGCTTCCATAATGGTTTGTGGCCAGTTTTATTTAAATGTGTTTTAAAAGTTTGCAAGTTTATAAACTTGTAACAATCTATGTGAAAGTTTTACCAGGCTTTCTGATAAGAAAGCCCAGCGCCACAAAATTAGATTATCGTGTTCACCAGGTAAGACACTGGGTTGATTTATTACAGTAGAGTAGAGGCTGTTCACTTAGTAAAATAAATGTTAGTCCTCCATATGAAGCTTGTACGCACTTGCTCCCGATCCAGAAAGATATTAGCAACAAGGCCACAAACAGGCTTGTTAAAAACTTGTTAAAAACGTAAAGTAATTGTAAATGATCACCTTGTAAAACAACTCATTCAGTTAAAAATAGAAATGAAAAGCAAAACATTTTTTGTATAGATATAAAAAAAAATTATAAATACCTGTTTTCCCTTTTGAGAACCCCCCCCCCCCCCCGGGTCGCTGGTGGAGCAGCACTAGCACAACTGCCAGCTAATCCCCCCCCCCCCCCTGCGGCGTGGCACAGCACTAACACCCCCCCTCCAACACCTTCTCTCCTTACCGTGGATGCGGGCGGTCGGAGCTGCTGTGGACATCATCCAGCGTGGCGGGCTCCGGTGTCCTCTTCTGGAGTCCTCTTCTGCTCCTCCTGGCGCTAGGCATCCAATAGGATCGCCTGATATTTTGGCCAATCAGGAAAAGGGTTTCGCGCCTGCTTACTGATTGACCGGGAGGAGGATCAGTGTCGCAACAGCGAATAGCGAATATTGATTTGCTGTTGCAACACACCTGGGTGGGCTCAAGGTCGCATGCTCTGCGACCTGAGCCCACACTATTTTGAAGCCTATTAGACCCTATGTGTCATGTACCTGGATCGTGAGCCTGACATGTAGAGGAGAGCCTCTCTTGCCACACCGGCTTGTGGGCCCCTGAGGTTGAGAAAGCAGCCACAGAAGCACAGTGATGCAGGAGTGCCTAGGATCAGTCTAGTATCGGTATGGCTGGATGCTCTTGGGTGGAGATGCAGCAGGCAGACCAGTAAGGCTGGGCAGACTGGAACTGTGGCAGACTGGATTGCAGAAGAAACAGGAACTAGTGCGATTTGCAGAGCTGCAGCAGGCTGGAGGAGTAGATGCAGAGTCAGGCAGGCTGGGTCGGTAACGTTCTGGTGTATCAGGCAGAGCAGCAGGCAGAAGAGAAGTCCAAAAAACAGGAGTCAGGGTATCAAGCAGTAAGAGCAAGCCAGGTCAAAGATCAGAGGTCAGCACGGATAACAGGTTTCAGGACACACAGAAGCTGCAGACCAAACAGCAAAGAGTCTTTGGTGCACTCACTTTAAATAGCCCCTTTGGCGCCAACGTTGGTGACAGCGCATGCGTGTGCGCGCCGATGCGCTGTTAATGTGTGTGTCTGCTGTGCGATTCCTGCTCCAGCCATGCCTTCCCTGACACTATAGTTCTAATCAGGTGTTTCAAAAATATACCCCTGCAGCTGTAATTCATGTGCCTGGTGACCCGAAAGGGGCCAGGCACATGAATAGGGGGTGGCCGCGGTAGCCGTGGAAAGATACATGCTATGCTATGCATGAATCTATCCACTGCATATATGGGGTGGAGAGGAGAGAGGGGCAGCGCCCGGGCACCCCTAATGGGCGGACCGCCCATGGTCAGGACAAGTCTGATCATTGGAGGTCAGCAGGCAGAGTGCCCAGCATAGCTACGGAACTCATCACAGTGTGCTCTGCTGCTCAGTGTGGTCAGTGGTAAGAGAACAGGATACTTTCTCATACAAGTACATGGTAGCAGGCACATATCAGGAATATAAAATGTTGGGGTAATAAACGCTTTAATGGCCGGGTCTGCAAATGTGCCCTGCATTTATTAAATCCTATGGAGATCTTCTGAGTATGAGCTTGTACTCTGGACTTACTCTCCATTGAAATTAAAGAGAGTGCAACACATGTGTGGGCTCAGCTGTGATAATAACAAGGTGAGCATTAGACTGGTGGGGATGGAAGGAGGCTGGGGACTACAATATAAGTTTACCTGCACCAGTGGTGCTATAAGCTTGTCTTCATGTTTGCCCTCTCTAGAGTACATTTTTCTATTCTGTTAGAGAATTCATTAGAAATTGGTAACTAGTGAAAGGAGAATGTGTTCCAGAGAGGGGAAACAGGTGGCCAGGAAATCAGTAGAAATGTATCCAATGGGGACAAAAAGAGCTAGGAGTTCTTTCATAAGCAAGATTACGGCTCACACAGGGTTATTTTAGTAAAAGAGAAATTTCTTCACCTTATCCTGTGTTTACTTCAAATTCCCGGTTGTGTTCAGAAATAACATGAAATCATTGAAATCTTTTGGGTTTTTAAGTGAACACTGGCTAAACTTAAAACTGTTTCTTTATTTGGTACATTGACATTTGTTCACTGGTTGCTATGGTACCTATGGGTGCTGTTACCACGGCAACTCATTTTGAGAGAGCACAGGCCTGGTAACCAGTTATGAATATTTGGGAATCCATGTAGGTAGGTCCCCGATTTTAAGAAAATAAACTACCAAACTAGCTGCTGATAAGGCCTAGGCCTGCAATCACACTGTAAAAAATTACTTTAAAGGTCCAGTTCACTTGTAGTCTATTCACATTTTTGAAGGTGGTGCCCTTGAACCCCCTGAAATGCATTGGCTACTTTTTTGGATTGTCCCCCTGAATGTTATTGGAACAATGTTATATATGGACCTCTTAACAGTGGTATGTAACTTCAGTTTCAATTTTTGTTACAACACACTAAAAGTCAAGTTGATTGTGGAGATCCTCTGGGGTGTAGAAGCTTCCTGCCTGGGAACCATATAATTTGCATCAACATTAATATTTTAGAACAGAAATATCAGGGAGATAACCAGTGTTGGTCATCTTACTTTAAAAAAGTAATTAGTTAAGTTACAAATTACTTCTCCCAAAAGGTAATTGCGTTAGTAACTCAGTTACTACATTGGAAAAGTAATTAGTTACGCAGCAAAGTAACTGACTTTTTAAAAAAAATATTCTATACTTGTAACTAAGGGGCGGGTCTAGTATTACTGTAAGCAAGGGGCACATTTATTATTATTGTTATATATCGTGTAACCAAGGGGCTGCTCTATTATTACTCTAACCAAGGGGCAGATCTGTTATAGCGTGTAAGCAAGTGGCAGGTCTATTATTTTTATATCGTGTAAGGGGCGGATGGCTACAGAAGAGGGCGAATGTTAAATTAATGGGCAGAGCTCGATATATAACTATAATAATAAATGCGCCCCTTGGTTACAGTAATACTAGACCCGCCCCTTACTTACAAGATTGACGCCCCTTGCAGAGTAGCACGAGCAGCAGGAGCGTGCGGCATCACCTCGTACAATTACATGTGAACTGCACCTGCGCGGTGTAGAGTTCACTCAGAGCTGTTTAGGTTCGTCAATTTTCGGAAGCTCCGTAGTCCTTCGTACTGTGCAAGCCCTGCGCCTGCACAGTACAGGGAGTCCTTATCCGGTGGGGGAACTTTTCCGGCAGGACACCGGAATTACACTACTGCCATCTAGTGGCGGTAGATGTAATTGGGGTAACTAAGCCAAAGTAATGGGAACTGGGTTACCATGAGGGGAAAAGTAATCAGTTAGATTACTCGTTACCCTCTAAAGTAACTGCGTTAGGTAACTCAGTTTATTTTAACTCAGTTACTTACATCACTGGAGATAACCCTATGGGCCCAGCCCTATTTTTCACTCTCCAATTTTAGCAAATCAACCCCACTGTCTGCTATTCTTGTCAAGTCCTGAAAGAACCCTAAGAAACTGAGCTACACATACAGTACAGTATACATATAGTATGTACACATTCACACACATATGTATATATACATACAGTATCTGTGTTGAGTTCATTTAAATGCTATAGATTCAATTATATCTTAGAATTATTCAAAGCAAGTACTCATTTTTTTTTTAATCAATCCTTGAGACTCATGAAAAGTTGCCAATAATTTGTAATAATTCTTTACACTTTGCAGGTCACAGGAGACTCATTACATTCAGTTAACATTCTCTACTGAATATATTATAACAGCTAACCTGATTTAATTATAAAGTAAAATTTAAAAATGTTGTAGAAATGTTTTGAAGAAATGTAAAATTTGGCTGTACACTTGTAATAGCTTACTATTTTTTTCACTTTTTCAGACATTCACTTTTGTGTGAATCCTGAAGGTCATTTAAATGGAGCCTTTGTTAATTCTGGGCCAACAAGTCATATGTTTAAAGAGAAAATGTCAAGTTCTTTAAGGCTTTAAATGACCTTTGCAGGCAGATTGGGGATTTGTAGCTTTACACATGAAGTTCCATATTTTATATGGCAGCATTTAACAAATGATCAAATGCATGTCATAGAAAGATCATGATTTACAAGCTGACATTTTATGCCTTAAAGGCAGCAGTGGATGTGTCTGTGTGTGTACGGAGCCTTCACAGCACGGCGGTCTGTGCAGCCCTGTTCGCTGAGTGATAATATTCGGTCATACACATGCAGCATGAGACTACAGAGTGATTAATTGTATGCAACTTCTAGACACATTTACAGCATTTTACATTTTTAAAATGGATTTAAACTTGAACTGAATGAGATTTAATTTTCTAAATTACTGCGTGTCACAAAAGTTGACATTATGTAAATAAAGTATTTTTTACAATTTTTTTTTCATCTTCTGTCGCCTCTTATGGCCAATTTTGGTTGATAATTTCAATAATATACCAGCTTGGGGACTACAGTAAAAAAATATAATATACTTTCTATTGACTTAGGTAATAAAAAGTTCCCAGCTCCTCCCTTTTGCCACAAACGTTTCAGGGGGTACACAATTTCTGTTGGATTTTTCTGGGTAAATGATGTTTGCTAGATGTATTTACATCATCACTTCACTATTATAACTGTACCATTATATAACTACCCTGAGTACTGTAGCTCCTTTAAGGAGTAGTCATTTACCTGATAAATAAAATAGGATAAAAAAAAATAAAAATAATTCAATCCACTCATAAATATGCAAAATACATTATACAACTAGTGGAGTAGATTTAATCAAATTAGCTAATTTCTGCTTTTCTACAGAATTTTGTATTTTGCCAGGGGCTTTTCTTTAAAAATAAAGAGTAAAATACAAATTGGATATTCTTTTCTAAATCTGTCGTCATTTACCCATCATATATTGATCAGTGTCACCATCACTCTACCACTGAGACCTCATTTCACACAATACACATGGCTGTTACGTCTGACCTCTCTGACCGGCCAGTCCCACCTGACTATAGTATATCACTGAATTTCCTGCGCGTGTAAATGCCCTTTTAAAATATGTGACAATCATATCATCCTTCAGTGACTGATGCTGAAAATGATAAATGTGCATGGTTATAAAAGTGACTGTAAGGGAATATTTGCACTCCAGATAAAATGCTTTACATCCAGGACCATTTTGTAAGTAATGAATCATGCCAGCACTGTATATGAAAACATAATTACTATAGCTATAGACATGTACTTTATTTTGTATTGTAATTTATTGTGTGTCCTATGGACTACAGCAATCTCTGGTAACACTGCAGAGTTATACATCATTAAAAAATATAACAGTTTTATTTTATAACTAAATGGTATTTACAACCAATATTCTCCTATGGCCACTGCCTTATAGAGGTAAATTCACCTTCTCTGATTGAGTTAAATGTTCCTTTATTTGTGTCTCACACATTCCCCCTCCCAGACACTGCAGCTCACAGTTTCAACAGCACAGGCAGTGCTTTCAATTCAGTAAGCAGTGGGCAGGAATAGTTGTGGCCAAGTGCTATTTAAAAGCTACAGGCTTGAAAATCAGCAGTGACAATGCTGATAGCCACGTCCCCTGAAACAGTTTCTCACCCCAGTGTAGTGGAAACAGACACAGTCTACATGAGAAGGACAACTATGCTCTGAATTCAGGAGTAGTGCAGCATCGTTGGTAAGCTGTCATAGGAAACTGCATTAGACAATCTTCACTGTCAGAATCAACAGGTATTTGTGGGACATTGCAGGGAGGCTAAGAAAAACCTGCAAGTGCAGATGCATGTACACTCACCGGCCACCTTACTAGGTATATCTGTTTAATCGCTTGGTAACGCAAATTGCTTGTCAGCCAATCACATGCCAGCAACTCAAGGCATTCAGGCATCTAGATGTGGTTGTCGGTGCCAGACAGGCTGGTCTGAGTATTTCAAAAACTGATGATCTACTGGGATTTCCACGCACAACCATCTCTAGGGTTTACAGAGAATGGTGCGAAAAAGAGAAAATATCCTGCGAGAGGCAGTTGTGTGAAGGAAAATGCCTTGTGTCAAAGGTGTGAGTATAGTCTTATATAATAAAATTACGTTAATTTAGACAAGTACCATCATCCATCATGCTTAAAGAGGCAAGGGGTAATTGGGTCTACAACGCAGGTGCTGAGTCTGCGTATAGTGAGCCGGTAACCCACAAGAAATGGGGAAAGGGGGTTGTACTATCTCGGTACTGGTGGAAAATATAAACAAGGACTGAGGTAAAGGTATTTAGAAAAACATAGATTTTTAATAGAAAAGACAAATTACATAATAGACACTATATAGTGTTCGGTTTTATAAAAACAAACAAGCACAATAACCCCTCCTTTATAATCATCAAACTCGACAAAAGAGTGCAGGCCTGGGCCCGTAAGCTTGACGTCTGTTTGAGCGTAGGGAGGAGATGTCCCTCGACCGGTTTCGCAGCGTAAGCTGCTTCTTCAGGAGATAGCTCTAAAATAGATATTGTTGTTCAATATATAGTATATACACAGCATTAATACAGGGGAATTACAACATAGAGAAATAGGATGCGTCAGCTCACCAGTGCATATGGAGAAAGGTTCCCATCGAGCCCGATAATGCCTTACCCGGCAGATATGGGGGCGTTACTACATGGACTAAGCAATGACAATAAAAGGGAATGCGTAAATATAAATGTATTCATTGATAAATTACCATCACCACCTGTGATGAATTTATGGGATAAATGTGCATAGAATTCCCCAAAGGTTGAGATAAAGAGGGGGGAAGGTGGTTTGAACGTGAGGCAAGGGGAAAGTGGGAGAAAAGGGGGGGGGGGCGGAAGGGGAAAAAAGGGGGGGGGGGGGAAGAATGGGGGGAAGTGAAAAGGGGGGGGGGGGGGGGGGGCCCTGTGAGGGGAGGGGGGGGGAGGGAAAGAAGGGAAGGGGGGGGAAGGGAAAAAAAGGGGGGGAAACGGGGGGGGGGGGGGGGGGGGGGGGGGGAAAAGGGGAAGGGGGGGGGGGGGAAGGGGGGGGAAAGGGAAGAAGGGAAGAAAGGGAGGAGAAGACTATGAAATAATGCCATAAAGGTGACCGTCAAAGTTAAACAGCACTTACATAGATTTTGTCAAAGCCAAGCCAGGATGCCGGAACGTGGGGAGTTAGCTAATTATTATTGTATTAGGTGGACAGGTATAGCGGTTATAATCTGAGCGCAGAAGACCGTCTAGATGGTACAATGTCCAACATCTAAGGTCTAAAAGGGAGAGGTAATGATCCCAATCAATAAAGGTAATAGGCAGTTGGAAAGGATAAATAATAAGGGAAGTTTGGGTTTTAAAGTACATACCAGGTAGCTGGGATTCCCACAATTCGTTCCGCATCCAGGATGGTTCCATGTGCCTACTGACGGTGTAGAGACACCGTCATATAGGCGCCCCAATCAATGATGTCGATACCCGCCACAGGTGTGGCGCACGTCGGCGTCATCAATCAGCCCATCTACGTAGCCACCCGGGAAGGAAGGGGCACCGACCAGACCGCGCAGTATGAGACACACACCGCCATAATGGCTAAAGCTGCGTGGCTCGGCGTGATGACGTAGTACCCATCGCGCCGGGCTCGCGCATGCGCAACAGATCGAAAAGTGCGCATGCGTCGAGAAGGTCCGGGGAGGAGGTAACTAGGGAAACTAAGACGTCAGCAACAACGTATAGACTGTCCGAACTGGGTTTGCAGGCATCATGGGGATGCTGCTTGCCAGTGGGGCAGTGGCACACGCAGGGATTGTGTGTCACAAGAGCGCGTGTCTGGTGGACCCCAGGTGGGCAACTACGCTCCAAAGAGGCCCAAATAATTAAATAGGGCCATTAGGTAAGAGGGGTTTGTAGTCCCTCCAAGATGGGCACATATCTGCCAGGAAGGCCCTAAGGTTAGGGAATCGGACTCCCATGGTTAATCTCCTAAAAAATGCATAGGCGAGGTGACACAACCTGTACAGCAAAGAGTTATTATACCCCCGTTTCCCCCCTTTTTTTCCCTTCCCCCCCTTTTTTTCCCTTCTTTCCCCCCCCCTCCCCTCACAGGCCCCCCCCCCCCCCTTTTCATTTCCCCCCATTCTTCCCCTCCCCCCCCTTTTTTCCCCTTCCGCCCCCCCCCTTTTCTCCCACTTTCCCCTTGCCTCACGTTCAAACCACCTTCCCCCCTCTTTATCTCAACCTTTGGGGAATTCTATGCACATTTATCCCATAAATTCATCACAGGTGGTGATGGTAATTTATCAATGAATACATTTATATTTACGCATTCCCTTTTATTGTCATTGCTTAGTCCATGTAGTAACGCCCCCATATCTGCCGGGTAAGGCATTATCGGGCTCGATGGGAACCTTTCTCCATATGCACTGGTGAGCTGACGCATCCTATTTCTCTATGTTGTAATTCCCCTGTATTAATGCTGTGTATATACTATATATTGAACAACAATATCTATTTTAGAGCTATCTCCTGAAGAAGCAGCTTACGCTGCGAAACCGGTCGAGAGACATCTCCTCCCTACGCTCAAACAGACGTCAAGCTTACGGGCCCAGGCCTGCACTCTTTTGTCGAGTTTGATGATTATAAAGGAGGGGTTATTGTGCTTGTTTGTTTTTATAAAACTGAACACTATA
Organism: Lithobates sylvaticus; assembly: GCA_028564925.1. Taxonomy (NCBI): domain Eukaryota; kingdom Metazoa; phylum Chordata; class Amphibia; order Anura; family Ranidae; genus Lithobates; species Lithobates sylvaticus. The sequence continues at coordinate 86,863,144 of CM053030.1, forward strand.
TAGTGTTTATTATGTAATTTGTCTTTTCTATTAAAAATCTATGTTTTTCTAAATACCTTTACCTCAGTCCTTGTTTATATTTTCCACCAGTACCGAGATAGTCCAACCCCCTTTCCCCATTTCTTGTGGGTTACCGGCTCACTATACGCAGACTCAGCACCTGCGTTGTAGACCCAATTACCCCTTGCCTCTTTAAGGAAAATGCCTTGTTGATGTCAGAAGTCAGAGGAGAATGGGCAGACTGTTTTGAAATGATAGAAAGGCTCAAATAACCACTCGTTACAACCAAGGTATGCAGAATACCATCTATGTACGTACAACACATCGAACCTTGAAGCAGAGATCACACTGGGTGCCACTCCTGTCAGCTAACAACAAGAAACTGAGGCTACAATTCGCACAGGCTCACCAAAGTTGGACAATAGAAGTTTGGAAAAACATTGCCTGGTCTGGGGAGTCTCGATTTCAGCTGCGACACCCAGATGGCAGGGTCAGAATTTGGCGTAAATAACATGAAAGCATTGATCCATCCTGCTTTGTATCAACAGTTCAGGCTGGTGGTGGTGGTGTAATGGTGTGGGGGATATTTCTTGGCACACATTGGGCCCCTTAGTACCATTTGAGCATCGTTTAAATGCCACGGCCTACCTGAGTATTGTTGCTGACCACGTCCATCCCTTTATGACTACAGTGTACCCATCTTCTAATGGCTACATCCAGCATGATAATGCATGATGTTATAAAGCTCAAATCCTCTCAAACTGGTTTCTTGAACATGACAATGAGTTCACTTTACGCCAATGGCCTCTACAGTCACCAAATCGCAATTTGCATAATAGATGTTCAGCTGACAAATCTACTTGTATAATAACTCTTTGCTGTACAGGTTGTGTCACCTCGCCTATGCATTTTTTAGGAGATTAACCATGGGAGTCCGATTCCCTAACCTTAGGGCCTTCCCGGCAGATATGTGCCCATCTTGGAGGGACTACAAACCCCTCTTACCTAATGGCCCTATTTAATTATTTGGGCCTCTTTGGAGCGTAGTTGCCCACCTGGGGTCAACCAGACACGCGCTCTTGTGACACACAATCCCTGCGTGTGCCACTGCCCCACTGGCAAGCAGCATCCCCATGATGCCTGCAAACCCAGTTCGGACAGTCTATACGTTGTTGCTGACGTCTTAGTTTCCCTAGTTACCTCCTCCCCAGACCTTCTCGACGCATGCGCACTTTTCGATCTGTTGCGCATGCGCGAGCCCGGCGCGATGGGTACTACGTCATCATGCCGAGCCACGCAGCTTTAGCCATTATGGCGGTGTGTGTCTCATACTGCGCGGTCTGGTCGGTGCCCCTTCCTTCCCGGGTGGCTACGTAGATGGGCTGATTGATGACGCCGACGTGCGCCACACCTGTGGCGGGTATCGACGTCATTGATTGGGGTGCCTATATGACGGTGTCTCTACACCGTCAGTAGGCACATGGAACCATACTGGATGCGGAACGAATTGTGGGAATCCCAGCTACCTGGTATGTACTTTAAAACCCAAACTTCCCTTATTATTTATCCTTTCCAACTGCCTATTACCTTTATTGATTGGGATCATTACCTCTCCCTTTTAGACCTTAGATGTTGGACATTGTACCATCTAGACGGTCTTCTGCGCTCAGATTATAACCGCTATACCTGTCCACCTAATACAATAATAATTAGCTAACTCCCCACGTTCCGGCATCCTGGCTTGGCTTTGACAAAATCTATGTAAGTGCTGTTTAACTTTAACGGTCACCTTTATGGCATTATTTCATAGTCTTCTCCTCCCTTTCTTCCCTTCACTTCTTCCCTTTCCCCTCCCCCCCCTTTCCCCCCCGTTTCCCCCCTTTTTTTTCCCCCCCCCCTTTTTTTCCCTTCTTTCCCTCCCCCCTCCCCTCACAGGCCCCCCCCCTTTTCACTTCCCCCCATTCTTCCCCTCCCCCCCTCCCCCCCCTTTTTTCCCCTTCCGCCCCCCCCCCTTTTCTCCCACTTTCCCCTTGCCTCACGTTCAAACCACCTTCCCCCCTCTTTATCTCAACCTTTGGGGAATTCTATGCACATTTATCCCATAAATTCATCACAGGTGGTGATGGTAATTTATCAATGAATACATTTATATTTACGCATTCCCTTTTATTGTCATTGCTTAGTCCATGTAGTAACGCCCCCATATCTGCCGGGTAAGGCATTATCGGGCTCGATGGGAACCTTTCTCCATATGCACTGGTGAGCTGACGCATCCTATTTCTCTATGTTGTAATTCCCCTGTATTAATGCTGTGTATATACTATATATTGAACAACAATATCTATTTTAGAGCTATCTCCTGAAGAAGCAGCTTACGCTGCGAAACCGGTCGAGAGACATCTCCTCCCTACGCTCAAACAGACGTCAAGCTTACGGGCCCAGGCCTGCACTCTTTTGTCGAGTTTGATGATTATAAAGGAGGGGTTATTGTGCTTGTTTGTTTTTATAAAACTGAACACTATATAGTGTTTATTATGTAATTTGTCTTTTCTATTAAAAATCTATGTTTTTCTAAATACCTTTACCTCAGTCCTTGTTTATATTTTCCACCAGTACCGAGATAGTCCAACCCCCTTTCCCCATTTCTTGTGGGTTACCGGCTCACTATACGCAGACTCAGCACCTGCGTTGTAGACCCAATTACCCCTTGCCTCTTTAAGGAAAATGCCTTGTTGATGTCAGAAGTCAGAGGAGAATGGGCAGACTGTTTTGAAATGATAGAAAGGCTCAAATAACCACTCGTTACAACCAAGGTATGCAGAATACCATCTATGTACGTACAACACATCGAACCTTGAAGCAGAGATCACACTGGGTGCCACTCCTGTCAGCTAACAACAAGAAACTGAGGCTACAATTCGCACAGGCTCACCAAAGTTGGACAATAGAAGTTTGGAAAAACATTGCCTGGTCTGGGGAGTCTCGATTTCAGCTGCGACACCCAGATGGCAGGGTCAGAATTTGGCGTAAATAACATGAAAGCATTGATCCATCCTGCTTTGTATCAACAGTTCAGGCTGGTGGTGGTGGTGTAATGGTGTGGGGGATATTTCTTGGCACACATTGGGCCCCTTAGTACCATTTGAGCATCGTTTAAATGCCACGGCCTACCTGAGTATTGTTGCTGACCACGTCCATCCCTTTATGACTACAGTGTACCCATCTTCTAATGGCTACATCCAGCATGATAATGCATGATGTTATAAAGCTCAAATCCTCTCAAACTGGTTTCTTGAACATGACAATGAGTTCACTTTACGCCAATGGCCTCTACAGTCACCAAATCGCAATTTGCATAATAGATGTTCAGCTGACAAATCTACTTGTATAATAACTCTTTGCTGTACAGGTTGTGTCACCTCGCCTATGCATTTTTTAGGAGATTAACCATGGGAGTCCGATTCCCTAACCTTAGGGCCTTCCCGGCAGATATGTGCCCATCTTGGAGGGACTACAAACCCCTCTTACCTAATGGCCCTATTTAATTATTTGGGCCTCTTTGGAGCGTAGTTGCCCACCTGGGGTCAACCAGACACGCGCTCTTGTGACACACAATCCCTGCGTGTGCCACTGCCCCACTGGCAAGCAGCATCCCCATGATGCCTGCAAACCCAGTTCGGACAGTCTATACGTTGTTGCTGACGTCTTAGTTTCCCTAGTTACCTCCTCCCCAGACCTTCTCGACGCATGCGCACTTTTCGATCTGTTGCGCATGCGCGAGCCCGGCGCGATGGGTACTACGTCATCACGCCGAGCCACGCAGCTTTAGCCATTATGGCGGTGTGTGTCTCATACTGCGCGGTCTGGCCGGTGCCCCTTCCTTCCCGGGTGGCTACGTAGATGGGCTGATTGATGACGCCGACGTGCGCCACACCTGTGGCGGGTATCGACGTCATTGATTGGGGTGCCTATATGACGGTGTCTCTACACCGTCAGTAGGCACATGGAACCATACTGGATGCGGAACGAATTGTGGGAATCCCAGCTACCTGGTATGTACTTTAAAACCCAAACTTCCCTTATTATTTATCCTTTCCAACTGCCTATTACCTTTATTGATTGGGATCATTACCTCTCCCTTTTAGACCTTAGATGTTGGACATTGTACCATCTAGACGGTCTTCTGCGCTCAGATTATAACCGCTATACCTGTCCACCTAATACAATAATAATTAGCTAACTCCCCACGTTCCGGCATCCTGGCTTGGCTTTGACAAAATCTATGTAAGTGCTGTTTAACTTTAACGGTCACCTTTATGGCATTATTTCATAGTCTTCTCCTCCCTTTCTTCCCTTCACTTCTTCCCTTTCCCCCCCCTTCCCCCCCTTCCCCTTTCCCCTCCCCCCCCTTTCCCCCCCCGTTTCCCCCCTTTTTTTCCCTTCCCCCCTTTTTTTCCCTTCTTTCCCTCCCCCCTCCCCTCACAGGCCCCCCCCCTTTTCACTTCCCCCCATTCTTCCCCTCCCCCCCTCCCCCCCCTTTTTTCCCCTTCCGCCCCCCCCCCTTTTCTCCCACTTTCCCCTTGCCTCACGTTCAAACCACCTTCCCCCCTCTTTATCTCAACCTTTGGGGAATTCTATGCACATTTATCCCATAAATTCATCACAGGTGGTGATGGTAATTTATCAATGAATACATTTATATTTACGCATTCCCTTTTATTGTCATTGCTTAGTCCATGTAGTAACGCCCCCATATCTGCCGGGTAAGGCATTATCGGGCTCGATGGGAACCTTTCTCCATATGCACTGGTGAGCTGACGCATCCTATTTCTCTATGTTGTAATTCCCCTGTATTAATGCTGTGTATATACTATATATTGAACAACAATATCTATTTTAGAGCTATCTCCTGAAGAAGCAGCTTACGCTGCGAAACCGGTCGAGGGACATCTCCTCCCTACGCTCAAACAGACGTCAAGCTTACGGGCCCAGGCCTGCACTCTTTTGTCGAGTTTGATGATTATAAAGGAGGGGTTATTGTGCTTGTTTGTTTTTATAAAACCGAACACTATATAGTGTCTATTATGTAATTTGTCTTTTCTATTAAAAATCTATGTTTTTCTAAATACCTTTACCTCAGTCCTTGTTTATATTTTCCACCAGTACCGAGATAGTCCAACCCCCTTTCCCCATTTCTTGTGGGTTACCGGCTCACTATACGCAGACTCAGCACCTGCGTTGTAGACCCAATTACCCCTTGCCTCTTTAAGGAAAATGCCTTGTTGATGTCAGAAGTCAGAGGAGAATGGGCAGACTGTTTTGGAATGATAGAAAGGCTCAAATAACCACTCGTTACAACCAAGGTATGCAGAATACCATCTATGTACGTACAACACATCGAACCTTGAAGCAGAGATCACACTGGGTGCCACTCCTGTCAGCTAACAACAAGAAACTGAGGCTACAATTCGCACAGGCTCACCAAAGTTGGACAATAGAAGTTTGGAAAAACATTGCCTGGTCTGGGGAGTCTCGATTTCAGCTGCGACACCCAGATGGCAGGGTCAGAATTTGGCGTAAATAACATGAAAGCATTGATCCATCCTGCTTTGTATCAACAGTTCAGGCTGGTGGTGGTGGTGTAATGGTGTGGGGGATATTTCTTGGCACACATTGGGCCCCTTAGTACCATTTGAGCATCGTTTAAATGCCACGGCCTACCTGAGTATTGTTGCTGACCACGTCCATCCCTTTATGACTACAGTGTACCCATCTTCTAATGGCTACATCCAGCATGATAATGCATGATGTTATAAAGCTCAAATCCTCTCAAACTGGTTTCTTGAACATGACAATGAGTTCACTTTACGCCAATGGCCTCTACAGTCACCAAATCGCAATTTGCATAATAGATGTTCAGCTGACAAATCTGCAGCAACATCATGATGCTATCATGTCAATATGGACCAAAATTTCTGAGGGATGTTTTCAACACATTGTTGAATCTATGCCATAAAGAATAAGGGCCACCATGCACTATTTCTGCTTCCTACTATTAGGGATGGTCCCGATGTTCGAGTTGAATAAAGAAGCATATGGGGCCCTCGCAGGAAGTTCGCCCACCGTGGAGCGCCCCATAATGCACTGTGACATCGCAGTACATTGACATCTACTGATTGGCCAAAGCATGCACCTGACCTGTATGCGTTGGTCAATCACAGTGCTATGTGCAGTGGGAGCCATGATTGGCCAAAGGCAGTGTGCCTTTGGCCAATCATGGCTCAGGGGCTAAGACCACGCCCTACACTATATAAAGCTTCTGCTTACACGGTGGCCGTATATAGTAAATTAATGGAGATTAGGCAGGTAGTTAGTCAGTGTAGTATATATAATACAGTTCAGAGTATATAGTGCAGTCTGTGTAGTATATATAATACAGTTCAAAGTATATTGTGCAGTCTGTGTAGTATATATAATACAGTTCAAAGTATATAGTGCAGTCAGTGTAGTATATATAACACAATTCAGAGTATACATTGCAGTCCATGTAGTATATTTAATACAGTCCAGAGTATATAATGCAGTCAGGGTAGTATATATAATACAGTTCAGAAAATATAGTGCAGTGCGTGTAGTATATATAATACAGTTCAGAGTATATAGTGCAGTCTGTGGTAGTATATATAATACAGTTCAGAGTATAAAGTGCAGTCCATGTAGTATATATAATACAGTTCAGAGTATACAGTGCAGGCCGTGTAGTATATATAATACAGTTCAGAGTATATAGTGCAGTCAGTGTAATATATATAATACAGTTCAGAGTATATAGTGCAGTCCGTGTAGTATATATAATACAGTTCAGAGTATACAGTGCAGACCGTGTAGTATATATAATACAGTTCAGAGTATATAGTGCAGTCAGTGTAATATATATAATACAGTTCAGAGTATATAGTGCAGTCCGTGTAGTATATATAATAAAGTTCAGAGTATATAGTGCAGTCAGTGTAGTATTTATAATACAGTGGAGAGTATATAGTGCAGTCAGTGTAGTATATCTAATACAGTTCAGAGTATATAGTGCAGTCTGTGTAGTAAATATAATACAGTTCAGAGTATATAATGCAGTCAGTGTAGTATATATAAGACAGTGGAGAGTATATAGTGCAGTCAGTGTAGTATATATAATACAGTGGAGAGTATATAGTGCAGTCCGTGTAGTATATATAGTACAGTTCAGAGTATATAGTGCAGTCAGTGTATTATATATAATACTTTGCAGAATATATAGTGCAGTCCGTGTAGTATATATAATACAGTACAGAGTATATAATGCAGTCTGTGTAGTATATATAATACAGTGGAGAGTATATAGTGCAGTCAGTGAAGTATATATAATACAGTGGAGAATATATAGTGCAGTCAGTGGTGTAGTATATATAGTACAGTTCAGAGTATATAGTGCAGTCAGTGTATTTTATATAATACTTTGCAGAGTATATAGTGCAGTCAGTGTAGTATATACAATACAGTTCAGAGTATATAATGCAGTCAGTGTAGTATATATAATACAGTGGAGAATATATAGTGCAGTCAGCGTAGTATATATAATACAGTTCAGAGTATATAGGGCAGTCAGTGTAGTATATATAATACTTTGCAGAGTATATAGTGCAGTCAGTGAAGTATATATAATGCAGTGGAAAATATATAGTGCAGTCAGTGTAGTATATATAATACAGTTCAGAACGAATAGTGCAGTCAGTGTAGTATATACAATACAGTTCAGAGTATATAGTGCAGTGCAGAGTATATAATACAGTGTATTGAAGTTTATAAGGGGAACCCTTTGACAGAATTAAGAAAAAAAACGGCGTGGGCCCCCCCCCCCAAATCCATACCAGGCCCTTTGGGTCTGGTATCGATTTTTAAGGGGAACTCCACACCAAAATTTAAAAGAAAAAAACAGCATGGGGGTCCCCCCAAATCCATACTAGGCCCTTTGGGTCTGGTATCGATTTTAGGGAAACTCCACATCAATTTTTTTTCTAAAAATTGGGTGCCCCCCCCCCAAAATCCATACCAGACCCTTATCCGAGCATGCAACCTGGAAAAGGGCAGATGAGCGAGCCCCCCGAACCATACCAGGCTGCTATCCCTCAACATTGGGAGGGTGTTTTGGGGTGCCCCGACAACCCTGAACGGTGGTTGTCGGGTCGTCGGGTGGGGGGCTTATCGGAATCTGAAAGCCCCTTTAACAAGGTGCCCCCATATCCCGCCCTGCCCCCTATGTGAACGGGTATCGGGTACATTGTACGCCTACCCATTCACCAAAAAAAAAAAAAAAGTAAAAACTACAAGAGACAGTCTTTGACAATTTATTTTCCTTTATTAAAAGAGGGGAAAAAAGTGTCCTACGATGTACATTCATCTTCAATCACGCCGCCCGACAGACCCGAAAACTAGAAAAAATTAAAAAAGCTCCGCCTCCATGGGAGGCCTCCCGGTGATTGCTGTCTCTTGGCTTTGACAGCTGTTATATAGGCAAGGGCGGGGCCACTCGGCGATGTAACCGAGTGACCCTACCCCCTTCATGTTACGTCTGTTGTGGTTTTTACTTTTATTACTAAGTGTCTGGATTGTGGGGGGAGGGAACTCCACGCCAATTTCTTAAAATCTATACCAAACATGAAGGGCCTGGTATGGACTGGGGGGGGGGGGGGGGGCCCACACCGCTTTTTTCATAGAATTTCCATCTATATTGCCGGGAGCTGGCAATACATTACAGCCATGAGCAAATTTAAGTGAATTTTTTTCCTTTTATAAACGTCATTATTACTGCGACATGTTCAATACATTGCACCACTTTACAGACAGACTAAGGGGACCCCCCAGGCATGATATTTAAAGGAATATTTCATTTTTTTTGCATTGATACATGTCCCCTAGGGCAGTACCCGAGTCCCCATACACTTTTTATGGCAATAACTTGCCTTTAAAATTAGGACTTTTGATTTTTCATGTTCGTGTCCCATAGACATTAATAGGGTTCACATGTTCGCTATGTTTGCTTGCCTGTCGAGGTGTTCTGGTGCGAAGCGAACCGGGGGGGGGGGTGTTTGGCCCATCCCTACCTACTACACTAACGATTTCATAAATGACCAGTGTGCTGCCATCCCCTGCCTGAACCGTTCTCTTCTCCATTCCTTCCTCCTCACTTCGCCACTTCTGCCTAAATAGCCTGTACCTTGTCATGATGTGCCCCCAGCAGTTGTCAGCCACCACTTTCCTTGACAGAAAACACACTTCAGCAGCCCTAGCAGTATCCTTTTACCAGCTGTGCCTTTCTAGTACTTATGTACATCTCTATGGAGCTGGAGTTGTTGCATTTCATGTGACATCACAGCATTCAGCCATAACCTCAAAGCACACTAAATGTATAAACCTCTAGCCATTTTTACTCATGTAAAGGAACAAAAATGCCATGAATTAGGTACACAGCTAAATTGCGATCTATTGCGGCATCAAGCGGCGTGCAATGACGGCTGTTAGTGTTGGTTTTTTTTCTCCCTCTAACAAAATCCCTTCTTGGTTATAAACAAAACATAGCATTTTTGTCCATCTGGCTGGTAGTGGAAAATGGCATCTTTGCATGTAATTTATTTATTTTTTGCTTTAAAAAACTGGAAAAAGCAAAACATAATAATGTATTGTGAAGGGCTTTAAATGAAACATCTGTCTCTAAGGTGAAAGTGGGCAAGTTTGCATACTGCTGGCTTCTAAAATCTGTCAACTGAGTCTTTACATTTGCTTTTGTCAGTAAATAAAAGTTAGTGACAGCACAAAACCTGAATATTTGCAAATACATATTAATTTTATTTTTAAATGTGCTTAAAATCTTTAAAGTATTCCAGCATGACTAAAAATTGCTGTTCCTTACACAAAGCTGGATTTATTGTTCAGAAGCCTTGAGAACTCATATGCATGGGCTTTTATTTGCTTCCTCTGTATAAAAGGCAATATGAATGCAAAAGCAGCTCAATGCAACTTAGAAGCAGCTTGACGCAATTCAGAAACAGCTTAAAGCAACTGTTTGACATGCAAATCAAAGCAACTCAAATGCAACTCAAAACATCTCTGAAGCCTCTGAGAACATATTGCATGTGATTTGCTTCTGACTCTGAAGCCCGTCCACACAAGCCCTTAGGCACCTTGAACTGTTATTGTTAGACCCTACATGCACAATAGCGATTCAGTTAAAAATATAACTTTAGCCACTTCAGTCCAGGAAGGTTTTACCCCCTTCCTGACCAGGCCATTTTTTACGATACGGCACTACGTCGTTTTAACTGACAATTGCGCAGTCGTGCGACGTTGTACCCAAACAAAATTCATGTCCCTTTTCCCCCATAAATAGAGCTTTATTTTGGTGGTATTTGATCATCTCTGCGGTTTTTATTTTTTGCGCTATAAACAAAAAAAATTGTGACAATTTTTAAAAAAGCACAATATTTTGTACTTTTTGCTATAATAAATATCCCCAAAATTTAAAAAAAAAAATTTTTTATAAAATAAAAATGTTCCTCAGTTTAGGCCAATTTGTATACTTCTACATATTTTTGCTAAAAAAAATTGCAATAAGCGTATATTGATTGGTTTGCGCAAAAGTTATAGCGTCTACAAAATAGGGGATAGATTTATGGCATTTTTATTATTTATATATTATATATTTTTTTACTAATAATGGCAGTGATCAGCAATTTTTATCATGACTATCATTGCGGCGGACAGATCAGACACTTTTGACACTTTTTTGGGACCAGTGACATTTATACAGCGGTCAGAGCTAAAAATAGCCACTGATTACTGTATAAATGTCATTGGCAGGGAAGGGGTTAAACACTAGGGGGGTGATCAAGGGGTTAACTGTGTTCCCTAGGTGTGTTCTAACTGTGGGGGGATGGGACTGACTAGGGGAGGAGACCAATCAGTGTTCCTACTTAGTAGGAGCACACAATCTGCCTCTACTCCCCTGAGAGAACCGGGATGTGTGTGTGTGCTCACACACACACATCCCGGTTCTCACTCTGTCACGAGTGATCGCGGGTGCCCGGCGCTCATCATGCCCACCAGGCACGCACATCGGCTCCGGGGACATGCTGCGGGTGCACATGCGCACCTCTGGTGGCGCACCCGTGCCTGCTTCAGTGTCAAAAAGAGTAGACATACAGCTATGACGGCTCGTGCAGGGGAGCCAACCTATACTGCGGCGGCTGGTCCAGAAACGGTTAATGGCCATTTTAGTGGAAATAAAAGTAAACTTTAGATTTAGGTCTCTTCTTATGGCTGATGAGCCTTATGGTATAAGGCAGCCCCTTTAAGAGGATCAGAAAAATGTGAATTAAACTGGCTGACTCAGGCTGATTTACTAATGTATTTGAGAATGTCCGTGTGAAGATTTACTTTAGCTATCCAATAATGTGAAAAGAAAAATCACATTTTTTTCTTATTTCATCTGCATATGATTAAAGTGAATATAGTTTATTGGGTGGAGGTTCTTACATTTTTCAGTAAATCAGCCTCAATGGCTCTGGATTATGGACTATATGGTCATTTTGTTTATACAGTATTTACTTTATTGTGGCCTGGACTAAAATAAAAATGTAAAAAATATTGTTTTCTTTGAAAATAAAAATATAAAATATTGCATATGAATATTTTGTTTGTCTATTCAGGCAGCAGATGAAGCTTTAAGCCGGCCAATCTTGGATATTGTGAATGGTTATTATAGCCGCTAGCAGTAGTCACTGTGTTCTTCTGGCGGGGATGGCTGCCCCCCCCCCCCCCCACCAGGAGAACACAATGGCTCAGTGATAATAGGGGATCCCCATCAACATTGACTGTGTTGATGGGAGAACTAAGCGATTGTGGTTGGAGAAAAGAAAATCGTTCTGTCTATGGCTTTATGCTCCTTTTCAGATCTTTTCCCTGTCCCTTTACCACCTCAATATTTTATCAGATGGCTCTGTTCAAAGTTTCAGTCAGACAAAAGAAAACTCAAGGCATGCTCCTACGTCTTTAATGCCTCTTTAGATCTTGTGGATGCAACCCTCACCTACTGCACACCCTTACTTCTTTGAGTGTCCACAGTAGACAAAAAGAAGAGAGCATTCCCATTTTATAGTAATGAAGTGCTGTTGAAGAGTATTTTCCACAGCTGTGTTTCATTGGGCAGGTCTAAGAGACCAAACTTCAGAAATAGCCTTAAAGCGGAGGTCCGCCCACACATACTGTAGCTGCTAACGTTTAACATTAGGACACTTACCTGTCCTGGAGCCCAGTGATGTTGGCACCGCAGCTGATGTTTACATCAGCTGTCTGGTGCTGCCGCCTCTATTGCCGGTAAGGGGACCTGGAAGTGTAGCCTTTCGGCTTCACGGCCGGGTCCCTACTGCGCAGGCACGAAGCGTGCTGAGCTCTCTCATTGGCCTGGCAGAAGAGGACGGAGGAGGAGGGGACCGAGCTGCTGATGTATTTCGCCGTAGCCTGGTCTCCCAAAGACAGGTATCTGCTCCCCCCTCCCCCGAAAAGGTGCCAAATGGCACCGGAGGGGGGGGGGGATCAGATAAGCGGAAGTTTTTTCACCACTTTTGGGTGAAACTCCACTTTAATGATGTAAAAGAGAAGGGGAAAAATCACTGCTGTGACTCTTTCAGCTTAGGCTATTGAGCTCTGCAAAGAATGGGCTTTTTGAAATATGAGGCAACCAACTTGCAAATATGTGAAAAGAGCCTCCATCTGCTGACTAAAAATCACAATACATGTATTAATGTTCGATATGTCATATTTACCAAATTAAAAAATAAAGAGGAAATGTTTTTTCAAAATCATTTTTTTAGCTTTGATCATCATTAAGAAAAAGATGCCCTTTCATGTACATTCCAGTAGATGTTAAAGATAAACTCCTCAAAAAATAAAAAAATTACTCCCACACTACAAGGTTTAAATGCTCATTTCATCTAGGAAGAGCAGAAAAATAGCGATACTTTCCTTATTGCTTGCTTCTCTGGCAGCTGGCATGCTTGTATACTCTTCAGAGCTCCAGGTTGTGGGTAAGGCCCTCAGTGTCTTCCCTTACGTGACTGCTGGTCCTGCATTGCACATAATGACATTGGAGTGCCCGCGACTGACAGAGGGATTGATTTACCAAAACTGGAAAGTGCAAAATCTGGTGCAGCTATGCGCGGTAACCTACTGGCTTCTAAATTCAGCTTGTTCGATTAAGCTTTGACAAGAAACTTGGAAGCTCATCGGTTTCTATGCAGAGCTGCACCAGATTTTGCACTCTCAAGTTTAAATAAATCAACCCCAGAGTAGTGAAGAGAAGCAGCTTTGGGAGAATCAATCATGTTCCCAGGTGGAAGCAAGGATTAAGGTACACATAGTTCGTTTTCATGTTTACCCTTGGAAAAAAGAAGCAACCCTTGTAATATATAAAGTGTGTCCTTCAAAAGCAAGAAAGCCAACACATTGTCCCTCCCCACCATGCCTCCTGAGCCTCACTGTTGGTCAGTAAAGCTGCTCATTACATTGCAATGTATAACATGTAGTTAGTAGGGACCAAAGCAATGACATCCTTGATGAAGAAGTAATTTCCATAACACATTGTCATGTCTTTTGGGGTTCCGAGGGTGATAACAGAAGATATGTCTAAGCCCCTCTGGGTACCTGTATTTAGCTGCCCTGGACATTGTACATGCTTCAGAATCAGTATACTCTCACTTTAAAATCTGTAAGAGTAGCAAGAGTAGCAATCTCCTTTTTAATTGATGTGGGTTGTGGGTTGTAACAATATGAAGGCGGAAGAATCAAGCACTTGATTTTACAATAATCCAACTGCCATATATTTAGCATACAAAAGTCCATCAAAACATATCTGCATTTTGTGTGCTAAGCATCATTTAAAGACAATAGTAATGGCAGAGTCAGATATATACACATATTGATTTATTTGTTAGGTGTCAACTAAAAATGATTTATTTCTTGGACATCTCATTGATTTTCTCCATGTATATGTATGAAGGCAGACCAAAGTGCCTTGCTGGAGTGTGTGGTTTGACATTAGGAGTAGCTGTGGGAATGACTGATTTCACAGGTAAAAGTAAAGAATGGAAATACAGTCTACATAGCTAAACCTGGAGTGGAAAGAGGAATGAGGCAATAATTTGTTTTTTTTCCCATTTCGAAGATATAAAACTAAAACATACAGTGCTGTTAACCATAACAACTGAACGGTGAAGCTATTGTTTTTAAAATAATGTTTCACTAAGCTTATTTTTTAAATGCCAATTGACAGTATTTTTTGATCTACAAAGATTGTCAGCTTCCTTCACTAAACATATAAGCTGCAACTGTGTGAACAATTTAAGGGAAACTTCAGGAGCTGGAACAATTTACTCAGACTGGTCCTAGAACTATTCCATAGCCTCCTGACCCCAGATAGGCAGAATTTGAACTGCTAAGTGTACCTCCAACTTTCTCTGATGGCCTGTTAACCACTTTCAGACCGGACCATTTTGCTGGCTTAAGACCAGAGCACTTATTGAGATTCCGCAACGCGCCGTTTTAACTGACAATTGCGTGGTCGTGTGACATGGCTCCCAAATAAAATTAACGTCCTTTCTTTCCCACAAATAGAGATTTCTTTTGGTGGTATTTGATCGCCTCTGCAGTTTTTATTTTTTTGCGCTATAAACAAAAAAAGAGCGACAATTTTGAAAAAAACACATTATTTTTTACTTTTTGCTATAATAAATATCCCCCAAAAATATAAATTTTTTTTTTTTTTTCCTCAGTTTAGGCCAATACATATTCTTCTACATATTTTTGGTAAAAAAAAATCGCAATAAGCGATTATTAATTGGTTTGCGCAAAAGTTATAGCATTTACAAAATAGGAGATAGTTTTATAGCATTTTTATTAATATTTTTTTTTTTACTAGTAATGGCGGCGAGCAGTGATTTTTCTTGTGACTGTGACATTATGGCGGACACATCGGACATTTTTGACACATTTTTGGGACCATCGCTATACAAATGCACTGATTCCTGTGTAAATGACACTGGCAGTGAAGGGGTTAACCAGGAGGTGGCAGTGTAGTGGTTTAGTGTGTCCTAGGGGCGTGTTGCTAACTGTGGGGGGTGTGGCTGTGTGTGACAGTCACTGATCTCTGCTCCAATCACAGGGAGCAGAGATCAGTGTCACTTGTTGCTAGGCAGAACGGGGAGATGCTTGTTTACTTTAGCATCTCCCCGTTCATCCTCCCTGTGAAACAATTGCGGGTATCCCCACGGCGGCCGAGTCCGTGGGACCCGCGATCGGATGGTATGGCAGCAAATTCAAAGGGACGTACCTGTACGCCCTTATGCCTGTCCGTGCCATTCTGCCGACGTACATCGTCGTGCACCAGTCGGAAAGCGAAGTTCTCTTGTTTAATTATTTCTTTAATTAAATCGCAGACTTGTTTATATCTTTTTTTTATGAAGCAGAGTAAGCAGCCACAATGGAAATTAGTTTATATGCTAAATATATACACAGAAAAGCTAAAAAATTATAGAAATTAGATGAACAAGGTGCAGTTTGGAAGACCCAGTGGTGCAAATAAGTTTTGTCTATTATTAAGAAAAAAAATGTGAAGGGTATGGAGTATATTACAAGGAGCACAACATTCACATTAGAGCAGTATGGAGTATATAAGGTACCGCACAGTGCACAGAAGTGGAGACTGTAGAGTCCAGTAGAGGGGTTGGACAAAAATATGGAAGCACCAGGTAAAAGAAAGAAATCATTACCTAATATGGTGTTGGACCGCATTTGGCATTCAAGACAGCCTGAATTCTCCTTGGAATTGATAAATATACAGTAAGTCTTGGATGGTGGATAATGGAATCTGATACCACTCTTCATGCAAAAATTATTCCAGTTCTCGCAGAGATGCCAAAGGCAGAGAACAAGCCTGAACCTTGTTTTTCAAAATTGACCATAGTGGCTCTTTAATATTGAGGTCTTGCAACTGCCGCACCCGGGGAAGGTGCAAGACTTTCTCTGCATGTTGGTGAAACCAGGATTTGACAACACCAGCTGTGTGAATCGGAGCATCATCGTCTTGGTAAATGGCGCTGCCTTTGGGAAACAATGTCTATACCATGAGGTGCACATGATCGGACAAAATTAGTACATAGTCGCTGAAAGTGACTCTACTTTTCAAGGTGATGATGGGTCCTGTAGAATACCAAGATGTGGCTGGCCAAATCACGATTGAACCTCCAGCATGCTTTACCGTTGCACAAGACAGTCCTGGTCATAAGCTTGGGACTGTGTTTGCCACATCCGGTGGTTGGGAACAGTGTGAAGCTCAATTCATATAAGCTGCAACTGTGAACAATTTTAAGGAAACTTCAGAGGTGGAAGTTTAATAAATAGTCTGCGGGTGTTAAACCACTCTGCATCACTCTCTTCTCTGCATTAATATCAGGCACACATGACTCCATATTACTAACAGCACACACAGTGAATGACAAAATTGAGGCTTCCCACCGTTTAGCTAGATTTCTCATCACACAGCAGAAGCAAAAGAATGTGAGGAAAGGGGGATAGTTTGTTTTAATGTCCTACTTTCCCTCATAAGATGCTGGCGGTAGGAGTTTCAAGCCCCTCATGTATTTATTTCAACGGGTTGTTTTGTAATTGGTCAAAAAAGGTCAGCTGATTGGGAATTTTCTAGAAGTTCTGGAGAGTCCTCTAAGATAGGTCATTTAAGGTCACCTGACCCCCGAACATTCCCAGGACCCCTATTTTTTATTATTTTTTTGACAAAAAAGCCAGGACCCCTATTTAGGCAGGTGGCTGAGGAGGTTCTGTGTCAGTCATGGGGTCGATATTTTAAGAGCACCCCACAGATTTTGGCAGATTTTGTTTACAGTTTCAAAGTATTTATTGATTAAAAGAGTTAGGGGGAATTGTTAACTGTTTACATTTGTAAAAACCAATAAACAAGGCCGCAACTATTAATAATCCAGTGTTCTTTGTATGTTTGGAGTTTATGCCGCCTACCGTCCCATGTTACATCACTTCCGCTTTTACCACGAAACATGTTGTCTCCGCCACACCTGCAAATTATGTAAGGTTTCCATATTTTTGTCCAACCCCTGTATGAAGATGATATCACACCATCCATCTCAATACATTCAGCACACCCCACCATGCATTCCTATGCACTCAGAACATGCACCATTCGCAACTCATACCCACTAGAGAACTCGCACCAATGGATCAGCAGGCTGACACTTGTTAGGCTATCCGCACTTGCTGGTCTGCAGGCTTCTCTATAACATGAAGATCCACTCACTTCCTGCACATTAATCAACTGCCCCTCTCAATGCTGACCCTACTTCTGCTAAACTCTGTCATGTGAGAGGGTGTGGGTGGACTACTTCTCACTTCCTTGGTTTTGTCTTTGATATAACTATGGGGTGGGAATTGACCTTAATGTCTGCGCTTTAATATTATTGGAAATCCGTTGGAACAATGGACAGCCTGTGCCTGTCTCTATTACTACATCGCCATAACTGATACATGATGCTGAGAAAGCAAATCTCTCACTGGTTTTTGATAGTAGATGTTTACTGAAATATTACATGCTAGGATGGAGAAACAGCTATGCACAGAACCCATTATTTTGTATTCTTCCCCATGTGGAAAATATATTCATGGAAGCTTCATAAACAGCAACAGGTTTATTCAAAGACATTGAAAAGCAGATTTAACAGACCTGTAACATGGGGAGTGCTGGAACATAGAAATGGAATGTTGCTTCCCCAGTTAATATAGTAAATCTGCATTCACTTTGAAAACCCAATCAAGTGTAAAAGAAAAAAAACTAAAAAAAAAACAGAACATTTGCTGGCATTTGATTGGATGATAGAAATTAACACAACATCACCTTTTTTTACTAAGCTAAGTGAGCATTATCTATTCCTTTAGGAAGTCATCTCATTGCATTAGACTAAGCTATTGGCTTAGAATATTTCTTTAAAGGGAAATGTTTATGGTGATGTTATAATACAACAGCAGCTGTAACAGTGGGACACAACTGATGATGTGACGTGACAAGCTTCATCTGATGGCAGACAATGTGGCAAGTGACAAGCTGCATCTGGTGACAGGCGATGGTGGCAAGTGACACACTCAGGGTTCCCACTGATTCTGCATTATGGTGAGTTGAACTATTTTATTTTATATTATAATGTAATAATAATAACACCACCGCCACTGATTCCCCCTGTACCTTGGCCGAATTTTCTATCACAAGGCTAACTAGCCACTCGGTTGCTTTTACAAGCAGCGAGAGGGGATATCCCCAGCCTCCTGCCTCCTTCTGCGGCTCTCTTGGGCTCACCTGTCCCACCAGGAGCCCTGAGCTACCAGCTAGCACATCCACTGGCTGGCCAGAGACCCATACAAAGCTGGAATCGGCTTTGATCAGGTCTCCACTGTTGTAACCTGGAAGCAATTACATGACATAATTTCTGGCTTACCTGGCTGTCACCGGCGGCATTTTTTGAAAATCGAAAGTATTCAAAAATGCTGATCTTAGCGTTTTGAATGCTTTCAAGTGCAAAGGAGGGATCTGGGGTCCATAAAGAGTACCTGTCACGTCCCTAATGCTGTCACAAGGATGTTTACATTCCTTGTGACAGCAATAAAAGTGATAAAAAAAACGAAAGCAACAGTGTAAAAATAGAAAAAATAAAATAAATCGTCTGTCCCACATGCACGAAAAAAGCAATCCTCCCACACATGTGAGGTATCACTGCGAACGTCAGATTATGGGCAGTAATTTTAGCACTAGATCTCCTCTGTAGATATAAAGTGGTAACCGGTAAAGGCTTTTTTTTTTTTTTTTTTTTAACCTCAGTGAACATTAAAGAGACTTTTATTCAACTTGACCGGTAAAGGCTTTTAAAACTTTGCCTATGGATTGTAAAATGTACGCAGTTTGATGCCGCTGCAATTTTAAAGCATGACATGTTTGGTATCTATTTACTTGGCGTGACATCACTGCGAACGTCAGATTATGGGCAGTAATTTTAGCACTAGATCTCCTCTGTAGATATAAAGTGGTAACCGGTAAAGGCTTTGAAAGCTTTGCCTATGGATTGTAAAATGTACGCAGTTTAATGCTGCTGCAATTTTTAAAAAATGGGTTATGTATTATGTTTTTTTTTTTTGCATTAAATTTTAGAAAAGTGTATTTTTTTCCCAAAAATTGCATTTGAAAAAACACTGCGCTAATACTGTGTGACATAAAAACTGCAACGACCACCATTTTACTCTCTAGGATCTCGCCTAAAAATATATATAATGCTTGGGGGGTTTTATTTGTAAACAACAAAAGTCAGAAAAATGTCCTTACATTATTACCTTTTTGTTCCACTTGACCCTCCCTTCTAGATTGTAAGCTCTAACGAGCCCTCTGATCCCTCCTGTATTGATTTGTATTGTAAGTGTACTGTTTGCCCTCATGTTGTAAAGTGCTGCGCAAACTGTTGGCGCTATATAAATCCTGTGTAATAATAAGTGGTTAAAAAAAACACAGGTTTACAAGAGCAAACACCAAATTCCTAACACTGAGTTTCATAAATTCCTGCAGATCAGACATTTTTTTAACACAAATTTTCAAACAACAAACTCGCCCCCACCCTCATTTTACGAAAACATATGTCTAAAGTCCCCAAGAAAATCTGGCCTTTTATCAGAGATATATTCAAATTTAATCAACAACACAGAAACAAACAAACTACCATACATGCTCAAATGGGAACAAGAATTAAACATCTCTTTCTCTGTCCAAAATTGGGATACATGCATTAACAACTTACATAAATGCACTAGATCTATCACAGTTAAGGAGACAGCAATGAAACTATTCACCAGATGGTACTATACCCCAGTCAAACTACACTCCATATTCCCCACAACACCACAAACATGCTTCAGAGGCTGTGATACCCCTGGTTCATACATACATATATTTTGGGACTGTAATAAGATTACACATATTTGGAAACAGTTAGAAAGGTTCACCTCTATAATCTCAAATAACAACATTGTCCTTACCCCACACAGTTGTCTCTTATTCGCACCTGTTATCGGTCTCTCTACGCACAATACTAGATTAGTACATACAATCTGTGTTGCAATTCACTGGTTAATTGCATATCATTGGAAATCCCAATCAGTCCCTTTAGAACATTTAAAAACTAGAATTAACAACATCAATTTTATGGAAAAAATATTTCATACAATTCAGAACACCATCCATTTATATAATAATAAATGGCATCCGTGGTATAAACATTCCATATCCTTTTTTAATCCATCCTGAGAATGTCTACACATAAAGCACCAGTCTATTCGTAATAATGTACTATATACCATAATCAAAACGTTTGTACCATAACTAAGACTACTAACTCAATTATTTGTATCTGACAATGTTACATATGTAAAACTTGTTATTACTGTCAATGTTTCGACATATTTTTGTACTCTTTTTGTACCACCTTTTGCACCTAATAAAATAGTTTGTAAACAAAAAAAAAAAACACAGGTTTACTAACAGCATCTACTCCTTTAGTAATGGCTTCTCTTACATGTGGCTCTTTGTGGATAAATTTGCTGCATATTCAACTGTACATCTCCTACGGCAGCAGTTTTTTTTTACACTGGGCACCACCTACACATTGAGTTTTTATGTATTCATGACGTTTTTTTTCTTATTAAAAAGGGGCACTTGTACTTGAAAATATCAGCATTCATCCAGAGACGCTCGTGATAATGTTAAGCTATTTGATAACTACTTATCAGCTGCCAGCATTATGATAAGCCCTATCCATGTGCAAGAATTTCCTATACCATTTGCACTGGTATCACGTTGAGATATGCTTGATACAAATTGCTTTGGAAGAGGGAGAAATGCCAAGTAAAGCACAGAGACATCTGTCCGCGCCGCA
Source organism: Lithobates sylvaticus (assembly GCA_028564925.1). Lineage (NCBI taxonomy): Eukaryota > Metazoa > Chordata > Amphibia > Anura > Ranidae > Lithobates > Lithobates sylvaticus. The sequence goes on from CM053030.1 coordinate 86,884,221, forward strand.
TATAAAAACCACGTTAAGGTTTTCTGCACCTGTGTAAACAAAAACTTTATTTCCAAGAAGAATCACCGCAGCTGGGATTCATTTCAGAACTTGCCAGATAGGATGCTTTTATTAAAGTGTATGGCATAAAAACACAAATTATGAGCCATTTATGAGTTAGCAAAGATACATCAGAGGATGCATATAAATAGCGTTAGCTACAGAGATTTTTTTTTTTTAAGAATGTATTTTACCTAAGTTGAAGCCTCTTGGTCACGCCTCGAGGTATAACTAACAGCTAAAGGCATTTAATAGGGTGGAAGAAATGACATAAATATGCAGTAAGCCGTAGCAAACCAAGCATGGATTTGCTTTGATTTGCCTTGAGAGACCCAAACTAATGAAGTAAATGTGCTATGTGCTGCCATTTGGACCTTTATTAAATAAGCCTTTTTTTTCTGAGAATAAAGCAATGCAAAACAATGGCTAGCAACTACATGCTTTTCAGAAGTATCCAGATTCTTCAACAGCTGGTAAAAGTAAACTATCTTTGTTAGTACTATCTTCATTTACAGATACAGTAAAACCTTGGTTTGAGAGTAACTTGGTTTGAGAGAGTTTTGCAAGACAAGCAAAATTCTTTAATAAATTTTGACTTGATATACAAGCGACGTCTTGATAAACAAGTAGCGTCATGTCACAACTGAGTATAAAAGAGGAGAGAGGCGCCTCTAATGCCGCGTACACACGATCGGAATTCTCGTCGGAAAAAACTGCCGGTTTTTCCGATGGAATTCCGCTCAAGCTGTGTTGCCTACACACGATCACACCAAATTCCGACGGTCAATAACACAGCGGCATAAAACACGTTCGACAGCACTATAAAAGGGAAGTTTAATGCTTCCGAGCATGCTCAAATTGTTTCCGAGCATGCGTCGGAATTTTGCGTGTCGGAATTGCATTCTCAATTCAAAGTCCGCCGGAAATTCCGACAGAAAAAGACCGTTGGGCATACACACGGTCGGAAAATCCGATGAAAAGCTCCCATCGGACTGTTTCCATCGGAAATTCCGACCGTGTGTACACTGCATTAGTGTAGCAATATAGTGTTACATTTAATCAGGGGTCAAGTCCTGGGGAAAAAAGTGTGGGAACTCCCACCCAAGATCCACTCCCCCACTAGAAAAAAAATAAATGATACGCTTATATGCACGAACGCTTCAAAAGTGGTATTTTTCATCCAATTTTCGTATTGTGTGTATTGTGTATTGTGTGTATGGGCAGCACAGTGGTGTAGTGGTTAGCACTTTCCCCTAGCAGCAATAGGGTCGCTGGTTCAAATCCCGACCATGACACCTTCTGCCTGGAGTTTGCATGTTCTCCCTGTGCCTGCGTGGGTTTTCTCAAGGTACTCAGGTTTCCTCCCACACTCCAAAGACATGCTGGTAGGTTAATTAGATCCTGTTGATAAAATTGGCCAGATATGTGTATGTGTTTGTAAGCGTGTCGGGACCCCACAGGGCAAGGACCACGCTATACCACAGATAGACACCCGTGGCAAAAAGCGCCCTGAGGCGATTCAGTTCGCATAGGTAGCGCTATACATATATAAGTAATTCATTCATTCATGAAGCTTAACTGTTATTACATAAAAAAAAAACAATCCTCAATAAACATAAATACTGTAATTCTCTGAATAATCAGCATTCATTCAATTGTGCTTCCATGCGAATGTGAACATCATGTTCTGATCTTTATTGGGGAATGTTATTTTGTATAAGATACCTTTTTCCCAAATTAAATCTAACAGGATAGAATTTCCCTTCCTAGGGGTAGATTTCCTCTCACTTCCTGTTTTCTCTTTCCATTTGCAAGTAGGAGTCGTTTGTAAGTTGGATGTTTGAAAGTAGGGGCCTGGCGTATATACTGCAGAAATTTGCCCTATTAGATGTTGGTGTAGCCACAAGACTGGTGGGCACAGGAATGGGCCCTGCTGTGAGTTAATAGATCAAGATTTGTAATTGCATGCACCTGTTGAACAGGGCAGAAAAATTGGGGGTGGTGGTGGTGGTGGTGGACGGTTTTGCCACAAGACTGTAAGCTCTCACAGTTACTCTTGGTGGGCGCAGGAATGGGCCCTGCTGTGAGTTATTAGATCAAGATTTGTAATTGCAAGCACCTGATGAACAGGGCAGAAAAATTGGGCCTTTGGCGGTGGTGGTGGACGGTGTTGCCACAAGACTGTAGGCCCTCATAGTTACTCTTGGTGGGCGCAGGAATGGGCCCTGCTGTGAGTTATTAGATCAAGATTTGTAATTGCAAGCACCTGATGAACAGGGCAGAAAAATTGGGCCTTTGGCGGTGGTGGTGGACGGTGTTGCCACAAGACTGTAGGCCCTCATAGTTACTCTTGGTGGGCGCAGGAATGGGCCCTGCTGTGAGTTATTAGATCAAGATTTGTAATTGCAAGCACCTGATGAACAGGGCAGAAAAATTGGGCCTTTGGCGGTGGTGGTGGACGGTGTTGCCACAAGACTGCAGGCCCTCATAGTTACTCTTGGTGGGCGCAGGAATGGGCCCTGCTGTGAACTATTAGATCAAGATTTGTAATTACCCGCCCCTGTTAAACAGGGGCTGAAAAATTGTGCCTTAGGCACTGGTGCTGGTGCCACAACACTGCAACCCCTCACAGAGACTGTACTTGGAGCACAGCAGTCACACGTGTTGCGAAGCATTTTTTTAAAAAATTGTAAGTACACGCCCCTGTTAAACAGGGGCTGAAAAATTGTGCCTTAGGCACTGGTGCTGGTGCCACAACACTGCAACCCGGCCCTCACAGATACTGTACTTGGAGCACAGCAGTCACACGTGTTGCGAAGCATTTTTTTTAAAAAATTGTAAGTACACGCCCCTGTTAAAACAGGGGCTGAAAAATTGTGCCTTAGGCACTGGTGCTGGTGCCACAACACTGCAACCCGGCCCTCACAGATACTGTACTTGGAGCACAGCAGTCACACGTGTTGCGAAGCATTTTTTTTAAAAAATTGTAAGTACACGCCCCTGTTAAACAGGGGCTGAAAAATTGTGCCTTAGGCACTGGTGCTGGTGCCACAACACTGCAACCCGGCCCTCACAGATACTGTACTTGGAGCACAGCAGTCACACGTGTTGCGAAGCATTTTTTTAAAAAATGGTAAGTACCCGCCCCTGTTAAACAGGGGCTGAAAAAATTGTGCCTTAGGCACTGGTGCTGGTGCCACAACACTGCAACACGGCCCTCACAGAGACTGTACTTGGAGCACAGCAGTCACACATGTTGCGAAGCATTTTTTTTTAAAATTGTAAGTACACGCCCCTGTTAAACAGGGGCTGAAAAATTGTGCCTTAGGCACTGGTGCTGGTGCCACAACACTGCAACACGGCCCTCACAGAGACTGTACTTGGAGCACAGCAGTCACACGTGTTGCGAAGCATTTTTTTAAAAAATTGTAAGTACACGCCCCTGTTAAACAGGGGCTGAAAAATTGTGCCTTAGGCACTGGTGTGGTGGCATGGATCATTGAGGAGGAGGAAGAGGATAGTCAGTGAACATAAGAGGACAGTCACTCAGCATCAGCATAGGCAGTCTTGAAGGGATGTGACATTAAAAATTATTCGGTTATATCCGCCTCAGGTGCCTGGTAGCTGGTGGTGATCCAAGACTGATTCATTTTGATGAATGTCAGTCGATCAACCGAGGCGGTGGACAGGCGCAACCCTATGATCAGTCACAAATCCTCCAGCAGCACTGAATGTGCGTTCGGAAAGAACGCTGGAGGCAGGACAGGCCAGTAGCTCAATTGCATACTGTGCAAGCTCTGGCCAGTGATCCATCCTCAGGACCCAGTAAGCCAGAGGATTTTCGGTGGGAAAGGTGTCCAAGTCTGACCTTGCCCCAAGGTATTCCTGCACCATGTATATCAGACGCTGGCGATGGTTGCTGGAACCGATCATACCTTGGGGCTGCGGACTAAAAAATTGTCTGAACGCATCGGTCAGACGTCCACCTTCCCCACCGCTCCTTCTGCCACTGACCGAAGCCTCAGCAACTCGTCGCCCAGGACCAGGAGTTTGTAGCCTCCCAGTTTCTGGGAACGCGTTGCACAGACCTTTCTGCAAGGCCTCCCTGAGATGTCTCATCCTCTGCTCCCTCTGCGACGGCAAGATAAGGTCCGCAACCTTACCCTTGTACCGCGGATCAAGGAGAGTGGCCAGCCAGTAATGGTCCCTCTCCTTGATCCGAAGAACACGAGGATCCTTCCGCAGGCTTTGCAGGATCAGGGAGGCCATGCAGCGTAGGTTAGCTGAGGCATTCGGTCCGGAGTCTTCTGGTCACTGAGGATGACATGATCGCCAGCCACCTCCTCCCAGCCACGTACAAGTCCACTGGCTTGTTGGGACTGTACATCATCCCTAAAAGACTGCTGCTGCTGATGCTGAGTGCCAGGCTCCACCTCCATGCTCACACAATCCTCCTCCTCCTCCTCCTCCTCCTCCTCCTCCTCATCCTCTTCCTGTGTGATGGGTGGGACAGAAGGAACACTGTCCGGATAAAGGGGGCCTTGAGAGGCAAGGAAGTCCTCCTCTTCCTGCCTCTGTTCTGCCTCAAGTGCCCTGTCCATTATCCCACGCAGCGTATGCTCCAACAGGTGGACAAGAGGGACAGTGTCACTGATGCATGCACTGTCACTGCTCACCATCCTCGTGGCCTCCTCAAATGGTGAGAGGACAGTGCATGCATCCCTGATCATGCTCCACTGACGTGGGGAAAAAAAACCAAGCTCCCCTGACCCTGTCCTGGTGCCGTAGTCGCAAAGGTACTCATTGATGGCCCTCTGCTGCGTGTGCAGTCGCTGCAGCATGGCCAACGTTGAGTTCCACCTGGTGGGCATGTCAGATATTAGGCGGTTCTTGGGCAGGTTCAGCTCCTTTTGCAGCTCAGTCAGCCGAGCACTGGCATTATAAGATCGGCGGAAATGCACACAGACTTTCCTGGCCTGCCTCAGGACATCCTGTAAGCCTGGGAACCTGCCCAAGAACCGCTGCACCACCAGGTTGAGGACGTGAGCCATGCAGGGCACATGGGTGAGCTGCCCCTGTCGCAGGGCGGAGAGGAGGTTGGTGCCATTGTCAGAAACGACCATTCCTGGCTTAAGCTGACGTGGCGTCAACCACCTCTCGGCCTGCCCCTGCAGAGCTGCCAGAACCTCTGGCCCAGTGTGGCTCCTGTCCCCCAAACACACCAGCGCAAGCACGGCATGGCATCTTTTTGCCTGCGTACTTGCGTAGCCCCTTGTACGCCTACGGAGCACCGCTGGTTCCAAGGACAGAGCACTGGAGGAAGAAGAAGAGGAGGGGGTGGAGGAGAGAGGTGTGTCACAACCAGTAGCAGTAGTCGCGTTTTGGAGGTGTGGTGGCGGAACAACCTCCAACACTACTGCACCTTGTCCTGCATCCCTCCCAGCTGCCAATAGAGTGACCCAATGGGCCGTGAAAGAAAGGTACCGTCCCTGTCCATGCCTGCTGGACCATGAGTCAGCGGTAATATGCACCTTACCGCTGACCGCCCTGTCCAGCGAGGCATGGACATTGCGCTCCACATGCCGGTAGAGAGACGGAATCGCCTTCCGCGAGAAAAAGTGGCGTTTGGGAACCTGCCACTGAGGAACCGCACATTGAACAAACTCACGGAAGGGGGCCGAGTCTACCAACTGAAAAGGCAGCAGTTGAAGTGCTAGCAATTTAGCAAGGCTAGCATTCAACCGCTGGGCATGTGGATGGCTGGGAGTGTACTTCTTTCTACGGTCCAGCAGCTGGGGCAGGGAAATTTGCCTGCTGCATTCGGACGTCGGTGTACTGCAAGTACTTGGTTGTGACACACCGAATTCTACACCTTCAGTCCTCTCAGAGCAGCTTTCAGAGAGGACTGAAGGTGTAGTGGGGATGGAGATCCCAGCTGAGGAGGAGCAAGGAGAGGTCCGCTTAGTTCTTTGGTGTGGGTCTTTTATGTGTGCCTGCCAACGAGCTGCATGGCAGGTCGCCATATGTCTGGTCATGCTTGTCGTGCCCAAGCGGCTGATGTTTTGGCCACGCGAGATACGCTTGAGACAAATATTGCAAATAGCAGTGGTGCGATCTGCTGCACTCGTCTCAAAAAAGGCCCACACCAAAGAACTTTTCTGATAACGTGCAGAGGCAGCGCCCTGCACAGGCGGAGCTCTGCGGTGTTGTACAGTTGCTGTGCTGGCCTCTACCTGGCCTCCAGGGGGCATCCTGCCTCGTTGGACATGTGACGCCGCATCCTCATCCTCCTCGTCCTCCTCCTCATCCTCTCTCCCTTGAGGCACCCACGTGGAGTCAGTGACCTCATCATCCCCTCCCTCTTCACCACTAGAGCAAACCTGGCAGTAAGCTGCAGCTGGTGGAACTGTACTGCCAGATTCCTCAAGCTGGGTATCGTCATCCGAGCCTTCGAATCGTTGGGCATCCTCCTGGAGCATGTACCCAACACTGTGCTCAAAGAGTTCGGGGGACTCCTCAGGAGGACATGGTGGGTCTAGGGAAGGGGTGGCTGATGATGCTCTGTCAGTACCCTGAGCCTGGGTGAGAGAGGATGAGGAGGATGAGGAGGGCTTGGTCATCCATTCTACCAAGCCTTCAGCATGATGCGGCTCCACATGTCCAGCTGCCGAAAACAAAGACGCGCGTGTCCCATGGCCACGTGCTGATGACGATGCACGACCACGTCCACGTCCACGGCCACGTCCACTAGAAACAGAGCCTGCCTGCCCTGTGTTATTGGCTCTGCACGCTCTGCCTCCCCTTGGCGGTCTTCCAGCCATTGTAGTCGGTAGTCCTGTGGGTGCTGCTGAGAAGAAAATATAGGAGCTCTGTGTGATGCCACTAACACACTAGAAGTCCTATGGGTGCTTCTGCAAAGAAAATAGAGGAGCTCTGTGTGATGCCACTAACACACTAGAAGTCCTGTGGGTGCTTATGCAAAGAAAATAGAGGAGCTCTGTGTGATGCCACTAACACACTAGAAGTCCTGTGGGTGCTTATGCAAAGAAAATAGAGGAGCTCTGTGTGATGCCACTAACACACTAGAAGTCCTGTGGGTGCTGCTGAGAAGAATATATAGGAGCTCTGTGTGATGCCACTAACACACTAGAAGTCCTATGGGTGCTTCTGCAAAGAAAATAGAGGAGCTCTGTGTGATGCCACTAACACACTAGAAGTCCTGTGGGTGCTTATGCAAAGAAAATAGAGGAGCTCTGTGTGATGCCACTAACACACTAGAAGTCCTGTGGGTGCTTATGCAAAGAAAATAGAGGAGCTCTGTGTGATGCCACTAACACACTAGAAGTCCTGTGGGTGCTTATGCAAAGAAAATAGAGGAGCTCTGTGTGATGCCACTAACACACTAGAAGTCCTGTGGGTGCTGCTGAGAAGAATATATAGGAGCTCTGTGTGATGCCACTAACACACTAGAAGTCCTATGGGTGCTTCTGCAAAGAAAATAGAGGAGCTCTGTGTGATGCCACTAACACACTAGAAGTCCTGTGGGTGCTTATGCAAAGAAAATAGAGGAGCTCTGTGTGATGCCACTAACACACTAGAAGTCCTGTGGGTGCTTATGCAAAGAAAATAGAGGAGCTCTGTGTGATGCCACTAACACACTAGAAGTCCTGTGGGTGCTTATGCAAAGAAAATAGAGGAGCTCTGTGTGATGCCACTAACACACTAGAAGTCCTGTGGGTGCTGCTGAGAAGAATATATAGGAGCTCTGTGTGATGCCACTAACACACTAGAAGTCCTATGGGTGCTGCTGAGAAGAAAATATAGGAGCTCTGTGTGATGCCACTAACACACTAGAAGTCCTATGGGTGCTTCTGCAAAGAAAATAGAGGAGCTCTGTGTGATGCCACTAACACACTAGAAGTCCTGTGGGTGCTTATGCAAAGAAAATAGAGGAGCTCTGTGTGATGCCACTAACACACTAGAAGTCCTGTGGGTGCTTATGCAAAGAAAATAGAGGAGCTCTGTGTGATGCCACTAACACACTAGAAGTCCTGTGGGTGCTGCTGAGAAGAATATATAGGAGCTCTGTGTGATGCCACTAACACACTAGAAGTCCTATGGGTGCTTCTGCAAAGAAAATAGAGGAGCTCTGTGTGATGCCACTAACACACTAGAAGTCCTGTGGGTGCTTATGCAAAGAAAATAGAGGAGCTCTGTGTGATGCCACTAACACACTAGAAGTCCTGTGGGTGCTTATGCAAAGAAAATAGAGGAGCTCTGTGTGATGCCACTAACACACTAGAAGTCCTGTGGGTGCTTATGCAAAGAAAATAGAGGAGCTCTGTGTGATGCCACTAACACACTAGAAGTCCTGTGGGTGCTGCTGAGAAGAATATATAGGAGCTCTGTGTGATGCCACTAACACACTAGAAGTCCTATGGGTGCTTCTGCAAAGAAAATAGAGGAGCTCTGTGTGATGCCACTAACACACTAGAAGTCCTGTGGGTGCTTCTGCAAAGAAAATAGAGGAGCTCTGTGTGATGCCACTAACACACTAGAAGTCCTGTGGGTGCTGCTGAGAAGAATATATAGGAGCTCTGTGTGATGCCACTAACACACTAGAAGTCCTATGGGTGCTTCTGCAAAGAAAATAGAGGAGCTCTGTGTGATGGGACTAACACACTTCAAGTCCTATAGGTGCTTCTGGGAACAAAATATAGCTCTGTGTGTGTGATGGGACTAACACACTTCAAGTCCTATAGGTGCTTCTGGGAACAAAATATAGCTCTGTGTGTGTAATGGGACTAACACACTTCAAGTCCTATAGGTGCCTCTGGGAACAAAATATAGCTCTGTGTGTGTGATGGGACTAACACACTTCAAGTCCTATAGGTGCTTCTGGGAAGAAAATATAGCTCTGTGTGTGTGATGGGACTAACACACTTCAAGTCCTATAGGTGCTTCTGGGAACAAAATATAGCTCTGTGTGTGTGATGGGACTAACACACTTCAAGTCCTATAGGTGCTTCTGGGAACAAAATATAGCTCTGTGTGTGTGATGGGACTAACACACTTCAAGTCCTATAGGTGCTTCTGGGAAGAAAATATAGCTCTGTGTGTGTAATGGGACTAACACACTTCAAGTCCTATAGGTGCTTCTGGGAACAAAATATAGCTCTGTGTGTGTGATGGGACTAACACACTTCAAGTCCTATAGGTGCTTCTGGGAAGAAAATATAGCTCTGTGTGTGTAATGGGACTAACACACTTCAAGTCCTATAGGTGCCTCTGGGAACAAAATATAGCTCTGTGTGTGTGATGGGACTAGCACACTTCAAGTCCTATAGGTGCTTCTGGGAAGAAAATATAAGCTCTGTGTGTGTGATGGGACTAACACACTTCAAGTCCTATAGGTGCTTCTGGGAAGAAAATATAGCTCTGTGTGTGTAATGGGACTAACACACTTCAAGTCCTATAGGTGCCTCTGGGAACAAAATATAGGAGCTCTGCCTGCCTGCCACGAACACACTACAAGTCCTATAGGTGCTTCTGGTAACAAAATATAGGAGCTCTGCCTGCCTGCCACGAACACACTACAAGTCCTATAGGTGCTTCTGGTAACAAAATATAGGAGCTCTGCCTGCCTGCCACGAACACACTACAAGTCCTATAGGTGCTTCTGGTAACAAAATATAGGAGCTCTGCCTGCCTGCCACGAACACACTACAAGTCCTATAGGTGCTTCTGGTAACAAAATATAGTAGCTCTGCCTGCCTGCCTGCCACGAGCACACTACAAGCCCCTCTTTCTCAATCAATCTTTGTAACTGAATCTATCTAACTCAATCTCTGTAAGTGAATCTCTCTAACTATCTAAATGCAGCAGAGTGTCACAGAATCAGCCTGCTCAATCTGCGCCGGAACAGCATGTGACCGGCGCAGACGGCGTGGCGGCGTTTTATAGGGGGGGGCGTGTACTACAGCCCCTGAGCTGTAATTGGCTACAGGCGTCCTGCCTGTAGCCAATTATGGCTCTTCGAGTTTCCGGGGCTGTGATTGGCCAAGCATGCGGGGTCACAGTGCATGCTTGGCCAATCATCAGCCAGCAATGCACTGCGTCGGCCGCGCCGGCCGCAATGCATTGCGGGGCCGCTCGCATCACACGAACGTGATGCGAGCTGCCAAAATAGTTCTGGGCTCGCCGAGCGAGCGAACGCCCGGTGCTCGATGCGAACGTGGGTTCGCATCGAGCACCGGGCCCATCCCTAGTCCCATGTGCAGCTGACCACCAGAAACACTGCCACCTTAGATGATACAAATGCCTGCTTACCAGCAGTACTGGACCTTTTTATTTCTAAAGGCCAGTAATGCTTTTGGCTGATTAACCTGCTAGGGCCTTTAAACGATGTTCCTTTAGACTATCAGAGGGCCAAAAAAGGAATTGTCCCACTGGGGTGTCCGTGATGTCAATCTCCACATAGTGTAAAATCCAATGCAATTTATTATGAAGGACATAAAGTTACACTCACATTATAGTAGATAAAAGCACACATAGAACTCGCCGGCTGGCATACAAAGCCCACGCTTGCGGGACTCGTGGGATAAAGACCAGAAGACACTCTTCCTCTAGTGCTTTAGGCCATGGTAAAAAGGAACAGGTAGCAATATTCACAATGGCAGACCGGGATTATTTTTTTTTATTCATTTTGCGTTGTATGACCACCATTGGAGTGCTGACATTAAAGATTACGTTTAATCTGACTACATTTGCCCAGTGTGTATGAGGACCAAAGAGGAGACATCAAATGGGTGGACATATTGCCTGTGCAAGAAGAACCCATCAGGTCACAGGTAACCCTTACCTTATTAAACAAACCATCCAGTTTGATATAGAAGTGAAAGACAAAATGTTTGTGTATAAATGTAAAAAAACATTATGTATATATTTTTTTTTTCCTTTTTTTTTTATAAGTGTTCACATTCTCAGCTGCATAAGTGGTTTGGAGAGGTGAGGAAGGAGAATCAACAGTACGCTGATGTTCCCAGTAAATGGCTGTGCAGGGGGGCACAGCACACAGGTATGTCCATTAGAAGACAGGCAATCTGACCACGCTGGGATAAATGTGCTGTCATGCCTAGCATAGTCAGTTTGAAATAGGAAAACAGGCAGACTGGCAGGATAACACAAAGGACGCAATACAAAGAGAACAGGATACATTTTAACACACATATCAGTTGGAGTAACATATTCTTTAAGAGATATTAAAAGGCTTTCCCTTTTTTTTTTTTTTTTTTTTTTTTAATAACAAACATTTTATACTTACCTGCTCTGTGCAGTGGTTTTGCACAGAGCAGCCCTGACCCCCCTCTTCTCAGGTCCCTCACTGGCACTCTTGGCCCCTCCCCTTCTGCTGGGTGCCCCCCCCCCCCCCCCAGAGCACGCCGCTTGCAATGGGGGCACCCAAGCAGGCTCGTTTAGGAGCCACAGCTCTGCATGTTCATTCACACACAGAGCCGTGGCTCGGCCCCCTCTCTCTTCTCATTGGCTGACTGGGTGTAATTGCCATTGGCTCCTGCTGCTGTCTCAATCAATGAGGAGGGAGAGTCCCCGGAGTTTTTCATGCATGTAAAAAACCTTGAGCCTTTACAACCACTTTAACTTTTCAAGTTACATGAGTTAGTCAGTACTGTAATATCGATGTAACTTGTATTGCCAAGGGTGTGGCAGGCACCAATATATTGTAAAATCAGCGGCAGAGCACAAAAGGGAACAGTAGAAAGTATTTAAGCTTTGCAGGCAGTACAAGTACAGAGGGGAAATCATGGCAAGAAAGGTACCCACTGGAGCACAGCCATGGAGATTAGTGGACTGGGTTCCCTAGCATCTTATATCACTGGGTAGCATAGTATATCTGGTACCACGTTCTGGTTTTAATCCTTGTATGAATAGTTAGGTAGCATGATTGGTGAAAGGCCCCAGTCACAAATTATAATTGTGCATTTATTGGACAATCTTTATTGCTGTTTGTGTTGCTGTTTTTGCTGTTATTTCTGTGTAATTTTTAACTTTTACAAGAAAATGTAGAATGCTGCAAGTGGTGTCCATATGTTTTCCAAGTGAATGGCTTATTCAGCAACAGTTTATTTTGGTCTCTCACTTTCTTGGCTTCAAGCTGCTTTCTATGACAATTAAGAGAGATCCTTTAATACACAAAATAAATATAGCTGTCGTAACAGGTTACTGTTTAACAGGGCTTAAAATAACTCTGTAAATGCAACTTAATATTATTGTAGTAATGAATGTATAAAACAAGCAGAAGTTTGCTCAGATTCATCTTTTAAAGGTCTAAAAAAGTAATGACCCATCTCTAAATTCTAATAGAGAGTTGGTGTGCTTCCATCTGTGCTAGTAATGTGATAGTAATAATTGGGCACCATAGAATTTAGGTTGGCTTGATGATCAGGCAGAACAGGGCTACCCATTGGCTTTGATGTAGGATGGAGGGTTACACCAGAGCCAAATTCCCACAGACTGGAAAAAAAGCTCTGTGGGTGTCAGTGTGTATCCAGTAGAACTAGAGAACAGTTTGCCTAAATTTTGGTTTGAGCTTTGACAGAGTTACCATTTTCTGCATCTGTACTACTGGGCAACCACCACCACAGCTTCCCTTAAGCAGTGACAAATAGAGACCCCTGTTTGATGATGGTATGCATCTTTCATGCTCCATGCCTAGCACTCCCTTAAATTTACTTGTTTGTGAGAGACTTTCTAAGAGAGCCCCTCCCAATTATAATCACTACCAAAGCAATACAATGTGACCTGGATATCTACTGAATAGAAGCAGATACATAACCCATATAGTTGCTAAAATTTTTGAAATACATGTGCTTAGCTCAGCCGAAATTGTTCTTTTCTCTTGTACCCTGGCCTGAGAGCAAAACATTTTTATCACCTTTGTTAGCAAGAGAAATGTATTTTGCGAGTTCCTCTGATTCTGGTTCTACATTGTTACTAAAGTCTTAACTTCTTAGACTTTGGGGGTTAACTGTAACCCCAATAACCTGTACCAGGCAGAGACTGAGTAAAGAAGGGGGCTCCTCTTGCACCTCCTGCCCAACACTCCTGATGGTGGTGACAGAAAATGTGAGGGCACAGAGTGGCACGAGTGTTGGCGTTTGCAGGCCAGATGGGGTCTGTGTTGCAGCCAGATATGTAGAATTGCAAAGGAAGAATGTGGTACAGGATCAGGAGACTAATGCCCCATACACACGGTCGGATTTTCCAATGGAAAATATCCTATCGGACAATGTTGTCGGAAATTCCGACCGTGTGTAGGCTCCATCGGACTTTTTCCGTCGGATTTTTCGACGGACAAAGTTTTATCTCCTGCTCTTAAATTTTCCGACAACAAAGTCCTATCAGACTTTTTCCGATCGTGTGTAGCGAATTCCGACGGACAAAGTGCCACGCATGCTCAGATCACATTACAAGACCAAAGCTATTGGCTACTAGCCTCTACGTAGTCCGTCGTAGGCAACAAACGTCACCACGTTCAGAATGATCGGATTTTCCGACAACTTTGTCCGACCGTGTGTATGCAACACCAGTGTCGGACAAAATCCGTCGGACAAAATCCGATGGATTTTGTGGTCGGATTTTCCGACCGTGTGTACGGGGCCAAAGACAGAGTCCAGAAATCAAGCCAAGGTCAGTAAGATCTGGGTAATGTAGTACCGAATCAGGAGGCAAAGACAGAGTTCAGGAAACAAGCTGAGGTCAGGGACAGCCAGGCAGTGTGGTACAGAATCAGAAGGCAAAGACAGGGTCAAGGTAACAAGCTGAAGTCAGTAACCCCCCTCCGCCGGCGGGGACGGTCGGCATCGCTTCAGGAGCGATCCGGGACGAGGGGACGGCCAGTGGTTTCTGGCCACCCCCTCGCGATCGCTCCTGGCGAATGAAAAGCTTCCCCTTCCTGTCTATTGTATAGACAGAAGGCGGAAGTGATGTCACGCTCGGTGCGCCGGTCTATGTGACCGGAGACGCCGAGCGGCGAACATGTTAAGGTCAGTGCACAACACTACACTGACACCAGTACAGTTAGGCACACAAAACACACCCCCCTGTCACCCCCTGATCACCCCCCAGATCACCCCCTCCCCCCCCCCCCCAGTCACAGTGTCACTAATTGCAGTGATCATTTATTTACTGATCACTGCATTTAGTGTCAGTGTGACTGTAATAACTGTCAGGGTTAGTTTAGTTTTAGGTCCTAGGTAGCCCCCTACCCCCCCCTAATAAAGGTTTAACCCCCCTGATTGCCCCTAGTTAACCCTTTCACCCCCTTTTGCCAGTGTTTTTGTGTCACTAAGCGAACGTTTTTCTGATCGCTGCATTAGTGTCGCTAGGTAACCAGTTTTTTTTTAGGTAACCGCCATGTTTATATAGGTTCATAAATAGGTTTATAGGTCAGGTACCCCCATATTACAACCTAAATAAAGGTTTTAACCCCTGATTGCCCCTAGAGTTAACCCTTTCACCAGTGATCACCGTATAAAATGTCACTGGTGACGCTGGTTAGCCAGTTAGTTATTTCGTTATTTAGGTTCCCCGTCAGGTTTTTATATAGCGTCAGGTACCCCCATATATTACCTAATAAAGGTTTAACCCCCTGATTGCCCTAGTTAACCCTTTCACCCCCTTTTGCCAGTGTCACTAAGCGATCGTTTTTCTGATCCCTGCATTAGTGCCGCTAGGTAACCAGTTTTTTTTTGTATTACTGTTACGGGTGACGCTGGTTAGTTAGCTTGTTTTTTATACTGTCAGGGCACCCGCCATTTATTACCCAATAACGGTTTAACCCCCTGATCGCCCGGCGGTGATATCAATTAGGTTTTAGGGTCAAATAAGGTCTGCGTCGCCCCAGGTTAGTGCCAGTACCGCAAACACCCCACGCGCAAAGCATACACCTCCCTTAGTGGTATAGTATCTGAACAGATCAGATCTATACTAGCGTCCCAGCAGTTTTGGGTTCCAAAAAAACGCATTGTTAGCGGGATCAGCCCAGATACCTGCTAGCACCTGCGTTTTCCCCTCCGCCCAGCCCAGCCCACCCAAGTGCAGTATCGATCGATCACTGTCACTTACAAAAACACTAAGCACACATAACTGCAGTGTTCGCAGAGTCAGGCCTGATCCCTGCGATCGCTAACATTTTTTTTGTGGTAGCGTTTTGATTCAGTCGCTAACAGTCAGGAGCTTTTTTACCTGTGAATCTCAAAAAAATAAAAAAAACAAAAATAGTTGTCGTTTTATTGTTCTCTCTCTCTCTCTATTGTTGCTCTTTTTTTAATCTGGGTAATGTGGTACAGAATCATGAGGCAAAGACGGTGTCCAGGAAACAAGCCAAGGGCAGGAACAGCCAAGCAAACAGGGTGCAAAGCAAAAAGTGGTAGAGTACAAAAGGCAAGCCAGTTCACATTTTGAGGCAGAATCAGTAGGTCAGGTCTCAGGTAAACAAGAACAAGCTGAAGATCGCTCAGCAACTACCTTTTTCAGTGCTTTAGTTAATATAGGCCACTGGGTACCAATACCAGTGCTGAGAGTGAACTCAAATGTTTGTGGCATGCATCTACTCACTGATGCAAGTCTGGGACTTACCTTATGCACAGATGTATGGGCAGCATAATGTGCACACAAATATGCCCGCTTTGGTTTCCTTTAACCGACGCAAAGCTAAACCCCACCCATCCAAACAGAGTGCTATTTGGAGACTACACCATTTGACAGGAGGATGGCTAGGCTTCAAGGGCCAGGGCTCAATCCCAAATTCAGGAAAGTTGAACCCCTAGAGCAGGGGTGCCCAACCAGTGGCCCGGGGGCCACATGTGGCCCGCGGAGCCCTCTGATGTGGCCCGCTACCTCCTGCTCTGGGATAGAATAGAAAGAATACTGTTATTAAAGGTCAGTGCATTACTAAAATCACAATGTATATATGGGCATATCTTTTCTGCAGTGGTTACTGGGCTGCTTTCAAACAGATCCGCAGTCATAGACTTCTGCTATTACCTGCGAGTTTGGTGAGCTTTCTGAAATAGCACCAAACCTGCAGAATATAATAGAAGTATATTGCAAACTGCAGGAAAGCCAAAAGGTACACTGCGTTGCACACGTGGTGCGGGTAAACCGCAGCGCATGAGTGTGAAAGCAGCCTTGGACCCCTTTCACACGGTCAGTCCGACCAATAGGACCCTCCATTCACCTCTAAGTGGTGGCAGACATAAACTGACTTGTGTTTTACCTCCAATACGATTCGCTAAAAAGTATTGTGGGCTGCATCCGTGTCCGCTCTCCAAATGCAAGTGTACACGGACATGACATCCACCCAGTCCGCTCATTGTGGCCCGCAAGGAAGTGATGCCCTAGGAGCAGGTGAGTCTCTCTCAGGTTCTCTATGCTCTCTTAACAATCTTGTCGCTGTCATGTTGTCGCCAATGACAGGATTGCCAGTGTGAGATGGACCTAAGTACAAAATGAAACTAGGTTCAGAAGGGCAAATGTAAGAAGTTTTCAGACTAACCATGGTAATTACAGGCACCCTGTGGTGTCTGCTTTTAGGCTGGTCATACATAATACAATTTTCTTGTACAATTTTCCTTTAGATTTACCAAAACCATATATTAGGAGGTCAAACCTAAACCATTTCAATTTTTATGCAACCAGGCAGGCTCTTGCACTAGATAGTTGAAAGTAAATCTAAAGGAAATTGAATAAGAAAATTGTATAATGTACGGCCAGCCTTAGGCAAAATTTATAAAAAGGTAAATAGCTGACAGGTGTGTGGGTCGAGTGTTATGGACTTTTATCCAAGAGTGACCCACTTCTTCATACCATGGACTTAAAACTGCTGCCTGCTGAGATCTATAGGTACTACTGCTGCTCAACGTCAAAAACAAAACACCAATCTGACACTATGGAGGAGATTTACTAAAACTGGTGCTCACAGAATCTGATGCAACTGTGCATAGTAACCAATCAGCTTTTACCTCCCAGCTTGGTCAGTTAAAGGGGTTGAAAAGGTTCATGTTTTTTCACCTTAATGGATTCTATTTCCACTCTGGGCAAAACGAGGTGCACAGTGGAGGTAAGTATGACATGTTTGTTATTTAGAAAAAAAAAATTGAGGCTTTAGTATCACTTTAAGCTTTGACAATAAAACCTGGAAGCTGATTGATTACTATGCACAGCTGCACCATATTCTGTGTGCACCAGTTTTAATAAATCTCCCTCTATGTACAGTACAGATACTGGTCATATCTTTGTCAGAACATTTGTAAGGTTTTACTCTTAACTCCATTTTAGTCTTTTTGTAATAAGCGAGTCGTTTTTTTCTAGTTGTCTAGTAAACCATTGTAATTATTGTTATTATTATTTCAAAATACACTGCTGTCATGTCTGTCATGTCTGAGAAGGAACAACCCCCGTGTCATTTTTGATTTCTTAACATCAGACATCAAAGTAAAAAGTGAAGGTTAAATTGAGTGTTAAGATGTCTAATTTGTAAGAGTGATATACTTTTCTTCAATTCCATCTAAAAATACCTTCATCCCACGTAGACCTCCCCATCACAAAGTGCAACTACCATCTTTTTAATGTGTTTTTTGAAACATCGTCATGTTGAGCTTAATATAAAACTTTGCATCTGTGTGTTAATGTTGTGAAAATTGTTTGTCTGCAGAGTTTGTCATTTCATATGCACATGGGGGCATCCATATCTGTCCATTATACATGCAGCTTCTTATCCTATGACCTGCCAGAACATTGCAAAGTATTCAGGTACAACTCAGTGGATAGAACAGTAATAAACACAGGATGGGAATGTGCACATTAGACTGGTGTGCAAATAATCTATGATGATATACGATTCATAATACTCCAAAGCCAGTAAGTGTATACCAGCCAGTAGGGATGAGCCGAACACCCCCCTGTTCGGTTCGCACCAGAACCTGCAAACAGACCTAAAGTTAGTGTGGCCTTTAGAACCCTATTAAAGTCTATGGGACTCGAACGTTCAAAATCAAAAGTGCTAATTTTAAAGGCTAATATGCAAATTATTGTTATAAAAAGTGTTTGCGGACCCAGGTCCTGCCCCAGGGGACATGTATCAATGCAAAAAAAAGTTTTAAAAAGTTTTAAAAACTGCATTTTTTTCAGGAGCAGTGATTTTAATAATGCTTAAAGTGAAACAATAAAAGTGTAAGATTCCTTTAAATTTCGTAGCTGGGGGGTGTGTATAGTATGCCTGTAAAGGGGCGCATGTTTCCCGTGCTTAGAACTGTCCCTGCACAAAGTGTAATTTTTGCAGGAAAAAAAGCTATTTAAAATCATTTGCGGCTATAATGAATTGTCGGCTCCCGTAATACAGAGAACAGCCATTCAAAGTCATTGATAAAAAAAAAGCGTGGGGACCTTCAGGTCTGGTATGGATATTAAGGGGAACCCCGGGTCAAATTTTTTAAAAAATGACGTGGGGTCCCCCTCAAAATCCATACCAGACCCTTATCCGAGCGCGCAACCTGGCAGGCCGCAGGAAAAGAGGGGGGACGAGAGAGCGCCCCCCTCCTCAACATTGGGGGGATGCTTTGGGGGTCAGTGACCCCTCAAAGCACCATGTCCCCATGTTGATGAGGAGAAGGGTCTCATCCCCACAACCCTGGCCGGTGGTTGTGGGGGTCTGCAGGCGGTGGGCTTATCAGAATCTGGAAGCCCCCTTTAACAAGGGGACCCCCAGATCCTGCCCCCCCCCTGTTTGAAATGGTAAGGGAGTACAAAAGTACCCCTACCATTTCACAAAGAAAGTGTAAAAAATAGTTAAAAAACACACAGACACCGTTGGGAAAAGTCATTTATTAAAAATAAAAAAAAGATTCCAGCGGTGGTAATCCACTCTTGGTATCCAGCGATGGGTGATCGTTTCTCTGGGGTCCAGCGATGGCTGATCTCTTCTCCGACGTCCAGCGCAGCGCATCCTGTCTCCATGGAGACACTGAGGGAATCCCGTCTTAGCAGAGGAGGACCGGGGCACTCGTCACCTGTCCCCGCCCCCTCTGACACAACGCAAAGGGGAAGCTGGGCTTCCCCAGTGACATACAGGTGACTCCGCCCCCCTCTGATGTAATGGAAACCTGCGTTACATCAGAGGGGGCGGGGTGACCCTTACATCACTGGGAAAGCCCAGCTTTTCCCTTGCGTCAGAGGGGGCGGGGTCACCCTTACATCACTGGGGAAGCCTGGGTTTCCCCAGTGACGTACGGGTGACTCCGCCCCCCTCTGATGTAATGCAGGTTTTTCCTTTACATCGGAGGGGGGCGGGGTCACCCGTACGTCACTGGGGGGAAGTGGGGTAGTGGGGCTGACATTTGACACACAGGACAGGATTGACCATAATTCTCAATATCTTTCTGTTTCCTGGGCCAGTAAAACCTGCGCAACACCCTTTCCATGGTTTTCTCAACCCCTAAATGACCTCCTAGCAAGTGCCCATGGGCAAGTTCCAACACCACCCATCTGTATGGCTTAGGGACCACCAACTGTTCAACAATTTCATTATTCTTTTTACATACACAATACAGTAAATCTCCATTGCTGCTGAAATAAGGAAAAAACAGGGCCTGTCCCCTGGTTCGGCAGGTACGTCATTAACCACTACTACATTTTCCCAGGCCCTGGCAAGGGTAAGGTCTTTTCTCGGCTCGGTACCACGTTTTCCTTGTGCACATTAAAGTCAGCAAACTCCAACGTAGCCTCAGAGTCAGCAGACAGCTGTCCACCTTCACTGGCTGTGGGGACTTCCTCGGGCTCCTCCAGTTCCCCCGCCATAACCGAGAAAGGAAAACCCAGAGAACCCTGAGAGGAGTCCCCTGAACCCACATTGTCGGTACCAGCCAGAAGTTCTGGCTCTGCCACTGAGTCAGTTACTGTGACCGGGTCAGGATGATCCCAGAGTTCCCAAAACGTAGGGAAGTCCCTACCAATAATGGCTTCATGCATGAAGTGGGGCACAAGTCCGTCCGGATGGGTCACTGTACGTACGTCAGTTTTAAAGTTAACAGTGGCTGTAGGATATTCCCGGGTATCCCCATGTACACAGATCACAGCAACTTTTTTGCATGGAAATTCACAGTTTCAATCATCTCAGCTTTAGCCAATGTCACTAGACTAAGACTTCCAGAGTCCAGCAATGCCATATTAGGTTTATCATTAACAGCCATTTGGCACATGTGTTTTCCTACACTTGGCGCTGCAGCGCATGAAACAGCAGAAAACATAGACTGCCTTCTATAAGATACATCACACTGCATAGGTTCATCTGTCAATGGACAGTTTGCTACAACATGTCCCAGTTCCTGGCAACTGAAACACCTGATGTTGCCTCAGTTTGATTTGCTGACAGGCAGTGGCTTCCCTTGTAAGGAATGCCAAACTTCAGTCCTGGCACCAAAAATTCTTCCCTCTATCTCCTTGCCATGCCTACCACTAGGGGTGCAACGGATCAAAAAACTCACGGATCGGATCGATCCTCGGATCAGGAGTCACGGATCGGATCATTTTCGGATCAGCAAATAATAATTGAATTTGCAAAAACCCGTGAAAATTACGCCACCATATAGTCCCCACTGTAATATCCACATCCTCTCCCCACTGTAATATTGGCTGGGTATCGCAGAGTATTGGCTGGGTATCGCAGAGTATTGGCTGGGTATCGCAGAGTATTGGCTGGGTATCGCAGAGTATTGGCTGGGTGTCGCAGAGTATTGGCTGGGTATCGCAGAGTAATGCAGAGTATCGCAAAGTAATGCAGAGTATCGCAAAGTAATGCAGAGTATCGCAAAGTAATGCAGAGTATCGCAAAGTATCGCAGCGTAATGCAGAGTATCGCAGCGTAATGCAGAGTATCGCAGCGTAATGCAGAGTAATGCAGAGTATCGCAGCGTAATGCAGAGTAATGCAGAGTATCCGCAGAGTAATGCAGAGTATCCGCAGAGTAATGCAGAGTATCCGCAGAGTAATGCAGAGTATCCGCAGAGTAATGCAGAGTATCCGCAGAGTAATGCAGAGTAATTCAGGGTAATGCAGAGTATATGCAGGGTAATGCAGGATATTGGCTGGGTAATGCAGGGTTTACAAGTGATCGCTCCGTCATTTGGAGCGATCACATTAAAAACAGTGGCCGGGTGTACCAAGATGGCCGCGCTCCGGAGCTAGGCCGAAGCCGCGGCCTTTCCTAAGGCCGCCGGGTGTACAAAGATGGCCGCCGTCGCTCCGGAGCTAGGCCGAAGCCGCGGCCTTTCCTAAGGCCGAGGCCGCGGAGCGCTCCGCGGATCGCGGGGTGTGCCGATCCGAACGGGGTGGCCCATTCGGATCACGGATCGGCGACGATCCGTTGCACCCCTACCTACCACCCACTTCCCCTGGAACAGTCTTACTGGTTGCCTGTGGAGACCGTGGCTTTGGCTGCAAAGTCTGTACGGCTGTAGGGGTGGTGACCAGGCTCTCTTCAGCAAAGTATCTCTCCACGAACTCCACCAGGTTGTTTACCAACTTGGGGTCTCCTTGACTCACCCACTTCTGCAGGGGAACTGGCAGTGACCTCAGGAATCGGTCCATGACCACACGCTCCACTATTTGTTGCCCAGACAGGGACTCCGGCTGTAGCCATTGCCGCACCAGGTGGATTAGGTCGAACATCTGTGATCTTGGGGGCCTCTCGTCTTGGAAGAACCAGCTGTGGACCCGCTGTGCTTGAACTGCCAAGTGACACCGAGTTGCGCCAAGATTTCCTGCTTGACCTTTTCATAGTCTCCTGCTTCTGCTGACTCCAGATCATAGTAGGCCTTCTGTGATTCTCCAGACAGCAAGGGGGCGACCAGTCCTGCCCACTGGGTTTTAGGCCAACCTTCCCTCTCATCAGTGCGTTCAAACGTTAGCAGAAAGGCCTCTGGATCATCATCTGCAGTCATCTTGGAAAGAAATCGACCCACATGGATGACTGAGGGCTTGTCTCCAACAGCACTCATTTTAGCAGGTGACCACTGTGCTAGCATCTCCACAATCTTAGTCAGGGTTTTCCTATCCGCTTTTGCCTCAGTGGCTAGCTATTCAAACAGCCTCTGTGATTGCTCCTGTACAATAGCATTAGTTTGCTGTTGTGCAGCGTTGGATAACACCATTTGTTTAAGGATTTCTTCCATGTTTAGTCACTTTAGGTACTGGCCCTTTAAGTAGTAACTTACTACTGCTGGTCACTGCCTCCACCATATGTAACCTGGGGGACAGGTAGCAGGTACAAAGATCCCTGGGATGAGCAGTCTTTCAGGCACAGATACCAAATCCAGTGAGGTAGTGACAAACATTGCAGTATTTATTTGTGATATATACAAGTCTATATACAGGTGCTGTACAGTGTTCCAAAAACAAATAGGAACCAAAAAATTGAATTATTTTATAGTTTGGTATAAAATTTAGCAAACAGGTAATTTTTCTCCTTCACTGATGTGCACTGATGAGACTGCACTGATGAGGCTGCACTGATAGATGCCACTGATGGACACTGATAGGTGATACTGATGGGCTCTGATTGGCGGCACTGAAGGGCACTGGTAGGTAACACTGATGGCCACTGATTGACGGCACTGGTGGGCACTGTTGGGACTGCACTGATAATCAGCTGGTTATTGGTTCTCTACTGCTCTCCTCACACTGTTAATGTGAGGAAAAGAAAGCCGATAACCGACTTGTGTTTACACTGGGATCAGCTGTCATTGGACACAGCTGATTATGTGGTAAAGGGGCACTGTGATTGGTCCTTTACCCCGTTCTGTGATTAGCTGAGTCAGAAAGCTCACGGGAGGACATCCATATACACCCTCCCAGCAAAGTAAGCCCACGCTGTAGCCATCCCGTGAGTGGAAAGTGGTTAAATCTGTGCTGGAAAACACCTGTAATTACTTTGCCACTAAGTGGGTTAGCATTGCTCCTTAGCATGGTGCATTCTTCCTATCTAGAGGCGGTCATATCATATAACCTTTTGGATGAAAAAAACTTCTCCATTTGTAAATCTAAAACCTAGAAATACTTGGCTACTAACTGACATGTTGCTGGTTTGACCAGTCAAGTATTTTCAGTCAGTAAAACTTAAGCTACATTTTACATGTTAATTTTAATACATTAGTACCTTATGCATCCCAGAGATACATGCTGTGATGATTAATTGCTAATGAACATCAGAAGATTTAATTGGAATGTGCAGCAAGATGCATTGAAGAGATGATTGATTGGATTCAGAACTCGCTGTTAAGAGACGTCTTGCCTCATGAATAATATCAGTCTGCAAAGTTCATTGTTCACTGAGAAAAAAAAAGAAAAAAAAAATGAAAAATAAAGAAGAAACAACCATAGACAGGAGTAAAGCTTTCACAGTCCAAGGAACAAAGCTGCCACACAAGTTACAATTTAATTGCACAAACTTCTTTAGGTTTACCAACAACTATGTAGCGCAAGGCCTTTCCTAAACAATCGGTACAGGTTATATCCTGATGGGTCCTCATACTACATGATGATTGATAAGTCTGCTAGAAAAAGGCTAGAAAAAATCTAGGAAAATACATTTTAAGGAGACTCCACTGACAGATCATTGATTTAAAAATTTATCTTTCCATAAGATTTTATGTTCATTTAACATTTTTTTATGCATGTTATTTACCTGTAAAATCCTCTCTTGTGTACTCCTCTGTTAAAAAAAAAAAAAACCTCTCTTGTGTAGACACCAAAAGCCCTGGAACTGATGCTGGGTGCCGCCATCATGGATGTGATGTCAGCAGCCCCCCCCCCCAACAGACTCACAGTAACATGCTATAGCATCCTCTTTCTTTTCTTACCTGGCTGCTACATAAAACGTTTTGAAGGGAAGGAAGGTGATGCGCAGAGGAGATGGGCCAGCACAGACAGTAACTAGACACTCCTAAATACTGTGCTAGGGATCAAACAGTTCCTAAATTGTACATTTTTTAACAAGTTCAAAGGCACATTAGGAGTCCGTGGACCATGTTATATGTGGCTGTAGAGCAGCAGGGCGTTTGATGATCTCCTAGCGGGATCTAAGTATCTGGTAAGGAACCGATTAATTATTTGTGGTGAAAACGTTTCAGGAACATTTTTCTTTGGTGGTGCACTTCAATACTCTTCACCGTAAGAAAGAAGAGTGTGGATGATTATGAACTGAATATAATTTTTGCACAGCATTTTTTTCACATATGGACTTTAGATTTTATTTGTTAAGATAAAACATTTTTTTTTTCACATGGTTACAGTTGACTATATGTTTTCTTGTCAAAGATTTTTATTGATTTTCAAATAAAAGACAGAAACAATAAATAGCAAAAAAGGAAAAATAATAAGGTGCATTTCATATATTCATTGTCACATATGAAGTATCATGTAATTTAAATAAAAGTAAATAACAACATGTGTATTATGCAGTTTAAAGAATAGAATAATGGGTCAGAAATCCGACACTGTGAAAATGTCTAATAAACAATGTTTCATGGGTACAATGAGTAACCCTGGATCCCTACTAGATACGTTATAGATATGCCTCCAGACCATTTTACCACCCCTAATGGGTACAAACTGTGGTAAAATGGGGGCAATTTAAACGAACAGGTATTATCATAACTTAAGATAGTATTAAGAGTACATAGAGAAAATTAGTATCTTAAGGACAATGAATAGCGAATGAGTATAAGCATAACTATTGTTTACAGTGTATTTTAACTTCAAGGTAAACAATCTGAAAAATAGAACATGTTGGTATTAGATGTAGGCAGTTATAATGTCAAATAGATGAATTTAATTAATATATTCCATAGTAAAACTAAAGAGCTAAAAAATGTGAGATAGAAAAGAAGAGGGAGGAAAAAGTAAAATAAAAGGAGAAAAAAGAAGAGGAAAGAAGGAAAGAGTTTCTCCAGGTGGTGATCTGCATATCAAATAAGACAATGTAGTTCATCTGATAAAATAATCAAATAACTATTGAGGTAACAATAATGACTGGTCGAAGTCAGGGGGAAGGTAATGTTTTACCCATGGTTGCCAGATTTTTTTAAAGTTATCAATCTTATTGTCTTCTATGGCCGACATTTTAGCATGAGTTAAAGCTCTATTCATTCTATGTTTGGCTTCCGCAACTATCAAAGTTTTGGATTTCCAGGCTTTAGCTACAGTTTGTTTAGCGGCAGTACTAAGCTGGAGGAACAGCTTAAATTGAGGAAGCGTTAGCGTTGGAGGTTTCAGGTTCAGAAGAGCCATGGCTGGATCTAGAGGTATAGAACATTCTAGGGCTTTGGAAGCCAAAGCAAAAATATTTGTCCAAAACTCTTGGACCACCGGACATTGCCACCAGATGTGGAAATGGGTACCTGGGGAAGGACAACCTCTGAGGCAGTTGTTAGGATAATTCGGGGTGAATTTGGCTATTCTAGCAGGTACTAGGTACCATCTTGCTAAAACTTTAAAGTTGGTTTCAACAGCGTGACAATTAGGGGAAGAGCTTTTTGTAGCTTGCCATACTTTGGACCAGTCATTAATGTCAAAAACTCTGTTCATATCTACTGCCCATTTATCTGCGTAGGGAGGTAAAACATCCTTAGGGGGAGTAGTAAGCTGCTGGTATATCGAAGAGATAACCCCTCTAATGTGTGGATCACTTTTGCATATACGTTCAAATTGAGACATCTGGTTAAGCGGTGTGCCAACATTTAGGAGAGGAGCGTAAAAATTCTTAATTTGCAGGTATCTAAAGGTTTCCGATCTTGGGAGTCCATGAGTGTCACATAGTGTTGGGAATTCCATGATGGTGGAATTATGACATAGTTGATATAATCTAGATAAATTTAAAGTGGACCAAGCAGAAAATGACTTTGGATACCTCCATGCTGGGTAAAAGGCTGGGTTTCCAAGGAAGGAGAGAAGAGGATTATGTGGAGATTGAAGGTTGGAAGGCTTACCAAATTTATCCCATATTGATAAGGAATGCTTCGTGATGGGATTAGAGATATGTGACCTATCTGTGCGTTGAATCCATAATATATTTGCAATAGAAATAGGGTCACAGTCTACAGATTCAATCAATATCCATAGGGGTGTTTCTACGTTAGAATGATATTTCGTAAGGATTGAGAGTTGGGCAGCCGAATAATAGGAAGCAAAATTTGGTAAGCCTAGCCCTCCCCTCTGTTTACTTAGATATAATGTGGTCATAGGTATCCGTGGTTTGATTTTCCCCCAGATGAAGGCCGAGACTCTACGTTGTAATATTCTGAGGAAATATGCTGGTAGTGGGATAGGCAAAACTCTAAACAAATAAAGAAATTTCGGTAAAATTGACATTTTTATTGCATTAATCCTTCCCAACCAGGATAATGGGAGAGAGGACCATTGTTTCATGAAGTTAGTAACTTGTTTCAGTAGAGGGAGGTAGTTGACTCTAAATAAATCTTTGAGTGAGGTTGTGAGCTGAACACCTAAATAGGGTAGTTGATTAGAAACCCAGTGAAATGGTAAAGTAGATTGGAGATGTAGGAGATCTGTTTGTTCTAAAGATATGTTAAGTACATTTGATTTGGTAGGATTGACCTTAAGTCCAGAAACTGTAGCAAATTTGTCTAGTAGGTTTAGTAAATTTGGAGCAGATATATGTGGATGAGTTAGGAATATGAGAATATCGTCAGCGAAAAGGCATAATTTATGGTGAAAACCTCCTAATTCAATACCCTTGATATCTTGATTACTCCTAATTAACTGTGCCAACGGTTCAATAAGGAGGGCAAAAAGTAAGGGGGATAGGGGACATCCCTGTCTCGTACCTCTACAAATGTTCATCATTGCGGATTTATAGCCGGCATATTTAATGTATGCTTTAGGGCTATCGTAGAGCGAAGAGATCCATTTTAGAAAATGATTACCAAAACCCCATTTTTGTAACGTATACTGCATATAAGGCCAGGTGACAGAATCGAACGCTTTCTTAATATCTAAAGATATAAGACATGAAGGAATATGTCTAGATTTAGCTGCGTTCATGAGTAGAAGAGCACGTCTGATGTTGTCACCTGCCTGCCTTTTTGGCATAAAGCCGGTTTGATCACGGTGTATCAATTGACCTATAATATTGTTGAGGCGGGTAGCTAATATCTTAGCTAATAATTTAATGTCAAGGTTGAGTAGTGATATAGGGCGATAATTTGCCCAAGCAGTTGTGTCTGAGTGTGGTTTAGGAATCATTACTATAATGGAGGTGAGTGTTTCTGCGCGGAAGGAATGATTTTCAAGGATGGAATTGAAGGCTCTGGTCAGGATCGGCGCTAGTATATGTGAGAACTGCTTATAGTATAATGCTGAGAATCCGTCAGGGCCTGGTCTTTTATTGAGTTTTAGTTGATTGATCGCATTCAGGACTTCCGGGGTAGTTATTTGGCGCTCAAGATTATCATGTTGTGATTGATCAAGGGTGGGAAGGTTAATATTGGAAAACATAGTATCTGCTTTTGATTTGTCAAACCCTTGGCAAGAGGAATATAGTTTAGATAATTTGGAATGAAATACCTCCAGTATTTTTACCGGATTGCTAGTATATCCGTCACGTGTAGTCCTAAGTCTGAAAGAGGACTGCACTTTTTGTAACATTTTTAAACTACGTGCCATGGGAGTGTCAGGTTTGTTGGCTTTGAGATACTGGATATGTTGGCGTTTACTCATAAGCTTGTCGGCTGAATCTGTTAAAAAAAGGTCTAGATCCAGTCGTGCTTTATCAAGCTTTGTATGGTTATCAGCAGTTGGAGAGGATTGAAAAACTGAGTGGCATGTGTTGAAAGCATTTTCCAGTTTTGCGAACATAAGCTTACGCTCTCTTTTGAGTGTTGAAGTTAGACGGATAAGATTTCCTCGAATGATAGATTTATGAGCTTCCCATAATGTCAGGGAAGAGACATCGCCTGTATCATTAGAGGAGATGTAATCAGACAGCGCTCGTTCAATTAGCGATCTATGGGACGGATGGGTTATTAGAGTATCATTTAGGTTCCAGGTTGTATCGTGGGATCTGGGTATAGTTGAGGTTAGGGTGGTAAAAACTGCACAATGATCTGACCATGGTAATGGAATAATTTTAGAGGACAGTATTTCTGGTAGTAAACTAGTTGGAACAAAGATGTGATCAATACGGGAGAATGATTTGTGTGGATACGAATAGTGTGTATAACGTCTATTGGTGGGGTTAAGTTCTCTCCATGTGTCTACCAATTTGTGGGCTGTCAGCAGGGGTTGGAGAGTCGTCTTAGTGGAGTTCGCATTAGGAGTAATTGGAGATTTGTCAAGGAATGGGAATACTGTAGCATTAGAATCTCCACATAGGACCAATGTACCAAATTTATGTGTCTCGATAAGTTGGAAAAGATGAGACATAAAAGCTAATGGTCGTTTGTTGGGAGCATAATAAGATACGACCGTGATAGGGTCGTCAGCGAGGTATCCTGTAATCAAAATGTATCTACCTTCTGGATCGTTCAGTTGTGACACAAGGGTGAATGGAGTGTTGCGGTGGAAACCTATGAGAGTTCCCCGTTGTTTAACGGGAGCAGAGGCAACATAAAATTGTGGATATGTGGAGGAGAGGAATTTTGGATGAGCCTTGTCTATAAAGTGAGTTTCCTGTAGGCATATAATGTGAGCCTTTTTAGCATGAAAAGTACGCATAGCTTTTGTACGTTTGTGTGGAATGTTAAACCCTTGTACATTTAAAGACATAATATTTATGGGAGCCATAACTGTAAGGTATAATTTACTATAAGAATAAAAACATGACTTACTTCTAGGTTCGTAATCACCACCTGGAGAGGGAAAAGATTAGAGAAAGCAAAGCAGAAAAAAAAAGAGTAGTAATAATAAAATAAAAAGGAAAAACGATCGACCCTTTTGTAATAGCATATTAGTATTAATAAAAGATAGTAACACAGGGTGTGGGAACGTCTACAGAACATATTCAGCATGTTCCGAGAGGTTCCAGAGCCATCATCAGAGACCCGCATACTCTTAACGGGTACCCGAAGATGGAACAGGGGGCAACAAGAATTTCCTGAGGGAGGAATAGCACCGGAGGACCACGAGATTATATAAAGAAACTTTTAAACAACTAAAAGTCCGCTTTGTATAAGGACCTAAACAAAAAATAGAATATAAAGATGTCACAATGCATTAATTAGTATAAATACCAATATGGGTAAGATAGTGAAATAGGAAAAAAAAAGAAAACAAGGTCAGGTATCTATACTTAGACACTGGATACTAGAGGGTATATTAGAAAAAGAATGGTCAAGTCTCGACTAAAAATTTCCTAAAGGAGATCAAAAAGTGGTTTGGGAGTATTGGATTTTTCAATTTTCAGCCAGCAAGTGATGCTAGTAGTAAATTTTAGCAGGACGGACTAGGTTAGAAGTTCAGTCCATAGAATCCTCGTTGGAGGGGGATTGATTTTCGAATCGTCCACGTTTGGGAATATGATGTTGAGAGGATGAAGATGCACCCGCGGAGGGTGTAGTGGCTTTTTTCTGCTGAAGAGGAATTGAGGCAGGGCGTCTGCGGGTATGATCATTTGAAGTGGATCTATCTGCGATGCCCATTTCAACCAGGGCCGACTGCAGGTCTTCCGGGGACCTACAAATGTATTTAGTTTCGAGAAAGGTAAATTTTAGAGAAAAGGGAAATCCCCAGCGATAGGTAATATGGTGTTGTTGCAGGATTTGCAGCTGGGGTTTAAGTGCACGTCTTCTAGCAACCGTGAGAGGAGATATATCAGCAAAAAGCTGATAAGTGTGGCCCTGAAATTGCAGAGATTCTTTGTCCCTAGCAGCCGCTAGTAGTTGCTCTTTGGTTCTGTAGTAGTGCAATTTAGCAATTATATCTCTTGGTGGGCCATTTGTTTTGCGGGGGGCTAGAGCTCTGTGAATTCTATCGAATTCTAGTCTTTCCACTGGTAAACCAGGCTGTAATTCTTGAAATAGGGCTGTTATAGTAGCCGGGAGATCAAGGACAGTCTCAGGAATTCCTCTTATTCTCAGGTTCGATCGTCGATCCCTATTTTCCTGATTTTCTAACCGAGACTGTAGTGTAAGATTTTCTTCCTTTAGAATTTCAAGCTCTGAGGTGTTTTGCTGTGTTAAATCATCTAGATCGTCCACTCTAATTTCTAGCTCAGCTGTTCTCTGCCCCAGCTCTCTAATTTCTTTGGTCAGTTTATCAGTGATTCTGTCAGAAGTCTTCTTTAGGGCTTTATGTAACATGTATTCAAACTTTTTAAACATGTCATCATTATTCTCAGTCTGAGTTACCTCAGTATCTGAGTCTGTGCCTGCTGTATCCTCTGTAAGCTGTGAGGGCGCTGTCTCACAGCGCTGTATGCTTGTCTGTGAGGAGATGGCTGCAGCCATTCTGAGGGTCTGCCTGGTCGGCGCCGTTTTGGAGACTGGCGCTTTAATTTTAAGTTTATGTCCTCGCAGGACCATTATAAATGTACCTGGGGTCTAGCTGTGGCTTGTGGTGCTGGTTTGTACCGTTCGCGGTACCGCTGGGACTCGTAGTCCTCCGGCTATCCCCTCCCTCGGAGCGGAGCTCTAAGTCAGGACGTCCGCCCGCTCAGGCATCCGCGCATGCGCCCCGACTATATGTTTTAATGCACTGATTTATGTAAGTAGCACTGACCCCCAATGGAGCTGCTGAATTTTTTTGGGCCTGTACTCTGCTATTAAACCCCCACTGACTTGGCTCAATCCCCTTGACACAGCTGTGGTGCAATGTTGGTGTGAAGCTAATGGTGAAAGATAACCCCAAAATATACAATATAATAACAATATACTGTTGGTATTACCTGGGTTATCCAATGGCTCCACCTGCTGCTGAAAAAGGAACAACACTCCACACCAATTGTACTTAACCAAGAACGTATTTTTACTGGGGTTAGTGTAAAATAGTAACTACAACATTCATACTGTCACACCAACATAGTGTAACAGCACAATAGGTACACACAACAAATTGTACCTATACAATTTCCTTAGATAACCTCCAAGAATGTGGCTCCAATTGGGACTGGGGCTCAGAGCGACTAATCCTTACTCTGGGCACCTTTCCACTCCCAGCACACTCTGGTGAATACGGGAATAAGAATGATAAATATGGTACAACACAACTACAAGGGAGCTCCCCCTACTTTAATATGATGCAAGGCCTTGTAATAACAGGTGCAGTCTTTGGTCTTCTGTCTTCTGCTAGCTATAGGGGTTTGTAACAATTGTAATCCAACAGTGAGACAGCAAGGGTTAAAGTGAGATGAATATATGAACTGTTCCTGTAGTGTGATCCACTTGTAATTGCCCCTGGTGTAATTGCTCTGGAATAACACAGTGTTAATAGTGTTGCGATGAATAGGCTTGAGGCCTTCTTAAACTCAGTCTTTACTTTGGTTCTTTTCAATGGGACTACAGGTCCCAGCAACACTGTGTTAAAGTCTAGGTGTATGCAAGTGCGTAAGAAACAAAGGGCAACAGCCCTCTCACCAAACTGGGTCTGAAAAATGGAACATCTCTGCTCCGGTACAGTCAGTCTTGCTTTAAGCCGGCCGGCTCCATCACTCCGCTCCGCTCTGCAAGATGAATTTGGACCCTTTGATGGCTCCGACAGGTGTCTCTGGATCCTTCCTGATCCGGTCACTCAGTCTCTCCAACGATCAGGTATAAGACAGAGTCTGTGGTTGTTCCGCTCCGCAGTGGCTGTAGGCCGCGCTGGTTCTTTTATAACCTACCCAGCATGCAGTTCAGTCCAGAGTGATCATGGGTAGGTCACTTGGCATTCTGGGTAGGTAGGTCATAGCAAAAATGTAAACAACAGTCACTTCCTGTTATCTTTCTAGTGCTATAGAAAAAAAATGCTTAGAGTCCATTTCCTGTTAGTGGCCGCTAGATGGCGTCAAATATTAAAGAATAACACTGTCCATAGGCTTACATTGCATTGACATTAACATTGCATTAATAGGCAAAAATGCCAGCGCTACATGTATTAAGTAATGAATTGTTCACGTTGCATTAATTGATGAGAACTGCACAGTTGTGAATATTTATCTGGCTAGTTGGTTACACATCCTACACAGATAGGTGTTTTTGATGCTGCAGTCCTTCATTTTTATTTGTATTTTATTATAATAAATGTTGTCACGTAGTTAATAGTTATATCCACCGTGTGGATGAGGGGATTGATTTCCATCACTTGCAAATCAAAACCTTTTTTTTAAGCAAGTGCACGAATATATAACATATAAAAACAGAGTGTGACCTGACATAGCCACTGTGGCAAGCCGTCCATCCCTAATTACATGTATTTGCAGAGAGAAATTGGTCATGGGACTTTGAATGAGGCGTGTCACAAATGAAAAAGTAATAATGTAAATCGCATAGAAGGGTACGTACGGTAAGTAAAAATATCTGTTCTTATATCAATTGTATTTTGTACCTTGAGATAATGACATTTTTCAGCTTTTAAAATAAATATTTTTACTTATGTACCCTTCTATGCGATTTACATTGTTCCTTTTTCATTTGTGACACACCTCATTCAAATTCCCATGGCCAATTTCTTTCTGCAAATACATGCACGAATATGTAATTTTTGTGTATAAGATTTACTTGTTTATCTGCTTTCTTCTCTTCTCTAAATACATTCAAAATGCAGAATTTATACAGCTTTCTGAAGGGGGAAGGCAGAGCTCTGAGAGCTGATTGGAGGGAAGGGACATGCCCCCCTTCACACAGCACCCAGGAACAGAGCTAAGGATGTCAATAACAGGCTGTGCGCTGGAGATCCATCCCCTGTCACCATTTTACACTAGGTGTCAGGGAAACTTGTCAGAAGTGACTCTTGCAGACAGGGGAGGGCTGGCAGCCTTAGGCCTGGGGGGCAAGTCCAGTCAAGTGGCCCATTGAACCACTGAATCAGCTCACCATCCATCTACACCACATTCCCTGCACACACACACACACAGAGAGAGAGAGAGAGAGAGAGAGAGAGAGAGAGAGAGAGAGAGAGAGAGGAGACTGCTCTATATTGCCCCAGAGAGAGAGGCCACTTGGCACTGCCTGCACAGAGAGAGCGAGAGACCATTTAACACTGCCTGCACAAAGAGAGAGAGGCCACTTGGCACTGCCTGCACAGAGCGAGATGCCACTTGGCACTGCCTGCACAGAGAGAGAGGCCACTTGGCACTGCCTGCAGAGAGAGAGAGAGGCCACTTGGCACTGCCTGCAGAGAAAGAGATAGGCCACTTGGCACAGCCTGCACAGAGAGAAAGGCCACTTGGCACTGCCTGCACAGAGAGAGAGAGGCCATTTGGCACTGCCTGCACAGAGAGAGAGAGAGAGGCCACTTGGCACTGCCTGCACAGAGAGAGAGAGAGGCCACTTGGCACTGCCTGCACAGAGAGAGAGATGCCACTTGGCACTGCCTGCACAGAGAGAGAGAGAGGCCACTTGGCACTGCCTGCAGAGAGAGAGAGATGCCACTTGGCACTGCCTGCACAGAGAGAGAGAGAGGCCACTTGGCACTGCCTGCAGAGAGAGAGAGAGATGCCACTTGGCACTGCCTGCAGAGAGAGAGAGATGCCACTTGGCACTGCCTGCAGAGAGAGAGAGATGCCACTTGGCACTGCCTGCAGAGAGAGAGAGAGGCCACTTGGCACTGCCTGCAGAGAGAGAGAGAGGCCACTTGGCACTGCCTGCAGAGAAAGAGAGAGGCCACTTGGCACTGCCTGCACAGAGAGAAAGGTCACTTGGCACAGCCTGCACTGAGAGAGAGGCCACTTGGCACTGCCTGCACAGAGAGAGAGGCCACTTGGCACTGCCTGCACAGAGAGAGAGGCCACTTGGCCCTGCCTGCACAGAGAGAGAGGCCACTTGGCACTGCCTGCACAGAGAGAGAGGCCACTTGGCACTGCCTGCACAGAGAGAGGGACTGCTTAACACTGCCTGCACAGAGAGAGAGACCGCTGGACACTGGCATTTAGGGGGTTAAAACAGGCAGGGAGGAAATGTAATAGCACCTTCTCTGTCTGTCACTTTTCAGTGGAGTGGCAGTGCCTGCTGTAAGTGAATACAAGCCTTCCATAGCCATAGTCCCTCAGTCTTCTTTTAGGTTGCACATTTTTGTTGCATTTTCTGGAAGTGCACCAAAGACGCAGCTCGCAGGACGTTTTGTGCACTTTCAGAACATGCAGCAAAATGTGAAATCTCTATGGGACCAGGGGTAAAACATGCAGGAAGACTGCCAGTACACCAGCACTACAGACAAATCGCAGCATGCCAGTGTGAGCCCACATCAACACCTAGGAGGGCAAGCAAGGCAGTGTCACAGGCTGCTAGGAAAAAAAACTCTTTAGCTGCAGAGGGGGGGGGGGGGGGTAAATGGGGAGGAGGGAGAAGTTCACTTACTTGGTGTTTCCCAGCCTCCCAGGAGCCTCACTGTATTCAAGCCGACTGCTCAGATTTAACTTTCCCTCCCCACACATCCTCTTCACAGACAGCACACAGGCTGCCCCGAGTGTGGGCGGGGAAATAGAGAGCAGGTCCAGCCTCTGCCAGCCATTCGTGTGGAGGAGGGAGGGGCTGTGCTGTGCTGTGTAACACAGACTGTCGGCCCTGAGACATCCCTAGCTCACAGTACTGGATAGAGATGCAGCACTCGGCCTGCTCAAAAACTGTGCATTCTGAGCTGGTGACACAGCAGCCTTTGTAGAGGATATGAGAGCAGCCCAGGGGGCAATTGCATCTCTGCCCCCCTTCCCAGCCCTCCCCTGCTTGCAGATAGCAAAGGAACAAAACAGCAGACAGAAATTACACTTAGTGCTCTGGATTGAGACATATACACATTATAGAGAGATGTACTTTAGTCATATTACATGTCTGTGGTTTACAACCACCTTAAACTACTTCAATACTGGCACTTTCACCCCCTTCCTGCCCAGGCCAGTTTTCAGCTTTCACTGCTATCGCAATTTGAATTACAATTGCGTGGTCATGCAACACTGTACCCAAATTAAATTTTTAGCATTTTTTTTTAGACAGATAAAGCTTTCTTTTGGTGATATTTAATCACCACTGTTTTATTTTTAATTTTTTGCTAGACAAATGAACAAAGACAAAAAAATAGATAAAAAATTCTTAGTTTCTGCTATAAAATGTTGCAAAAAAGTAGATTTTCTTCTTCACTGATGTGTGCAGATGAGACTGCACTAATGGGCACTGATAGGCTACACAGATAGGCTGCACTAATGAGCACTGATGAGCACTGATAAGCTGCACAGATGGGCACTAATAAGTTGCACTGATCTGCACTAATGGGGCTGCACTGATGATCAGAGCCTTGATTCTCAGTGCTAATTATGTCCTAAGAGCCTTGCCAGTTATCGGCTCTACTTTCCTCAAGCAGACACAGCGCACGAGGAAAGGACTGCGATAACCAGCAAGTCTGCTTACCTGTGATCAGCTGTGATTGGGACTTTTTGACAGCTGGATCTGATGCTGTTAGCCTAGAGCCGGATAATAGCTGGATTATGATACATACTCTGATGCCTGGAAGCTATTTTATGCTGTTATGCCCCCGTACACACGGTCGGAAAATCCGACCACAAAATCCATCGGATTTTTTCCGACGGATTTTGTCCGACACTGGTGTTGCATACACGCAGTCGGACAAAGTTGTCAGAAAATCCGATCATTCTGAACGTGGTGACGTTTGCTGCCTACGACGGGACTACGTAGAGGCTAGTAGCCAATAGCTTTGGTCTTGTAATGTGATCTGTGCATGCGTGGCACTTTGTCCGTCGGAATTCGCTACACACGATCGGAAAAAGTCCGATAGGACTTTGTTGTCGGAAAATTTGAGAGCAGGAGATAAAACTTTGATGGAGCCTACACACGGTCGGAATTTCCGACAACATTGTCCGATAGGACATTGTCCGTCGGAAAATCCGACCGTGTGTACGGGGCATTAGTGTACACTTTACTTACCATTAAAGCAATCCATACAGTTTCACACTATTGGATTGTTTTTTATCCTTTCTTCTTGAGTGATGCTGTGCTGCCTTTTCCAACCTGAGTTTGTGGAGGAGATCTGTATGCCGGTTGAAGGTTTACCTCCTCAAGCGCTGTATGACCATTTACTGAATAAGTCAGCTGATATGTATCCTTTCTGGTTTTGGCTGCGTGGATATGATCTGAACACTTGGGGGTTTTGCTTTGGAGTCATCTGAAGGGTTTTGTTCACTATTATTCATGGACCTTTCAGATTTCTTTTATGAGAATCATTTGACACTTATTTTTTAATGTTAGTGTGATCATTTCTTCTTTCACATTTTGGAAACAAGTGGACAAGTGTAATCTTGGATAATCGTTTTGAAAAAAAATTTACTTTTATATTCAGTCCCCCCCCCCAGCTCCCAAATACTTACCTGAGCTCAATCTTGATCCAGCGCTGTGCCAGAGAGCTTCAGTGCTGCTCTCTCTCTCTCTTTTCAAAGAGTGAGGCAGCAGTGGGAGCCATTGTGAGGAGGGAGTGGGGTGGGGCTGCAGTGTGTGTTGTTATTTGGTCCAGACCAGGATCAAGCCTGCATGTGTGCCACTATAGGAAGTGGCTTCCTATGGCGACACTCGGATAATGGGAGGAGCTGAGAGCAGTGGCAGGGGTACCCTAGAAGAGGAGGATTGGGGCCGCTCTGTGCAAAATCATTGCACAGAGACAAAAAGTATAATGTTTGACATTTAAAAAAAACTAAAACCTTTACTATCATTTTAACTGAGACTAATCAGCATTGCAAGACATAGATGAGTGAATTCACAGGTAAACTTAGCTTCTGACAATGATACAAAAAGTCATACCCACCTTGGAAAGCTTAGCTTTGGGCAAAAGATCCCTCAAAAAAAAAAAGTTTAATTTGACAGCTGCTTGGATCGTGCTGCCTAACAGAATATTTTAATGCTGTAACACATTGTTTATACAGATATACAATATATTATGTGGCATATCACAGATGAGTTATTCCAATACTATAATTATAGTCCAATGAAAAAAAAATAATTCTACCCACTCCACCCACCCCTAGCTACTTATGTTGTTTGTTTGTTTTTTCTTTAAATTGAACTGACAGCCCCAATTAGAAAAAAGTAGAAATTACAGTACCCAATAGCAACCAATTCGATTTCTTATTTCTGAAGTCAAGTCACTGAAAGATAAAGTCTGATCGCTTTCTATGTGTTACTGACTGCTTTGTTGGGTAGTCCTGCTTGCATGCATTGGGCTCATTTCCTTCAGATATTTCATGAAACCCTCCTGAGCATTTCTATAAAAAATAATTTTCAATAATGTGCTGCCCAGATAGTAGTGGGGCTGCTCTCCTGTCCCTTTAATACTGGGATACATTTAGGATCATCAGAAAAACTTCAAAGAATTCAGGTCTGGGAGGCTAGACACCCCTGTGGATAGAGGACAGGGCACAACAAAGGCAGAGAACATTACAAAAAGAATTATAAAAATATGCTCTTTCAGGTAGAAATGTTCAAAGTACTTCTCGGGTGGTATGACAGACAGCCACATTCACCACCTCTTCACTTCAGGGGGTACAAAGCTCAGGGCACTTTGGGAACATCAGTGAGATTTTTAATCTGCCAGAAATCTTTGGAAACAAATTCACTATTGTACAACAATGAAACCATGAATTTCACTACAATGAAGGGTATAATGCAGGCATACAATATTAATACTCTGTAGGTTTTGTAATAAAATAAATCAAATACGTACCTTTTTTTATTTGCATTTATCAGTGATTCAATTCCTGCAGGCCCCATCTGTGGAAGGGGTGAAGCTTCTCAGTGACATCACTGAAGCAGGCATTTCCTGCTCTTGGCTGCCAAATGGTCAGATCAGCTGTCAATCACCCAGCACCATTGGGAGCTAGTGGGATAGTGTTGTCACCAGTAGGGATGAGCTTAACTGCACTGGGTTCAGTTTGAGCAAGGACAAAACCCAATTGAAGGCAATGGGAGCCGAATATGTCAAATAAAAAATGTAAATTTTCTGGGATAATAGGCAAGGAGTGTCAAAAATAGCATGGGAGTTGGGCACTGCCCCGGGGAACATCTACCAACGCAAACAAACATTTAAAAAAATGACATTTACTGAGAACAGTGATTTTTTTAAATGCTTAAAGTTAAACATTAAAAATGCCCAATTCATTAAATAACATGCCTAGAGGTGTTTTATCCTGCATGTAAAGGGGCCCATCTCTGTAATGTATAAAAAGTTCTGCAGAAGCACTGATATTTACAATGAAAAAATAAGTTTTTAAAATTGACAGCAAATAACATTTCAGCACTTCCTACAGCAAAAAAAAAAAGAAAATGTTTGTGTAGAGTCCGCCCAAAATACCGTACATACCAGACCCTTTGAGTCTGGTATGGATTTTACCTCATGCAAAATAAGAAAACAAAAAAAGACACCCTTCAAGTCTGTTTATAGATTTTGGGGGGATTTCCAAACAAAACAAAGACCCTTAGGCCCCTTTCACACGGACGGTCCATTCAGGTCCGCCTGTCAGTTTTTTTGGCGGACCTGAACGGACCCTCCATAGACCTCCGACCTCCGCTGACATCCGACCCGCTCCGATCCGAAAAAGTGTGACGGAGGAAAAAGCTATTTTTCCATCCGTCTGCGGATCAGATCGGGTGACGACGGACTCTACTGTCTGTCGTCGTCCGATCCTCCATAGGGGAGAGCGGCGCTCTGACAGGTCCATCCCTGCACAGAGTGCAGAGACAGAACTGTCATCTTCCTGCACAGCGGGGGATCGACGGAGCGATCCCCCGCTGTGCAGAGCGGGCTCCGTACACGGGACACGTCCGTGTGAAAGAGCCCTTAATCTGAACATGCAGCTTGGCTGGCCAGGAAACAGGGGGGTTACCATGCAAATCCCCACTGAACCATACCAGGCCACATATCCTCAACATGAAGGGGACCCTCCTGGCAGAGCATCTTGCCCTCATGTTGATAGGATTGATGAGGACAAAGGCCTCTTCCCCACAACCCCGGCAAGTGGTTATAGGTTCCCAAATAGCAAGGAAACTAATTTGTCTCAGTGTTGAATCAAGTCTTGTTAACTTGTTGCAAATTTTCACTGGCAAGTTGTACACTTCAAGAGCACAATTTCTAGTTGACACTTTTCCAATTTGCAGCAAATTTGTGTAGCAAGTCTCTAGCAAAGAGCAAAGTTGCAGTGGTGAGTCTACATCAAGAGCTCTGCAAGTCACAGTGACCCCTGTGGTGGGATGGCTATTGCACAACATAACTGAACCAGAACTTTCAGCAGACTTTCAGAATGTTTGCAAAGAAAGTTGATCTGGAGTCATGCAATGTAGACTTGCTGCGATTGTGCAACAAATTTGTGAAGCGTGGCAAGTCTAGCAATAGCTTAGCAAGTCATTTTCAAACTTGAAGCTCAATTGCTTGTTATCTTGGGGTCTGTGAGTGGGGAGCTTATCAGATGCCCCCAGATGCTCCTACTCATTCACAAAAAATAAATAAAAATAAAATGTCACCTAAAAAGGTCCTGATTATAAGTCCATCATCAAACATGATGCCCACTGCCTGCTGATTCGCTATGAGAAAAAAAACAACGACCAAGTGCACATGACCAATCTTGATGCTACTCCTACCTGAATGACGGCACCTGCTTCCTTAGCAACCATTAACAGCTGGAAGCTGTTATGTTCATTCAAGCTCAACACACTTAAAGCTGGATACACACTATACAACTTTTGTTGTTCGATTTCCTTTAGATTTACCTTCAACTATGTAATGCAAGGGCCTGCCTGATTACATACAAATTGAAAGTGGTTAGGTTTAACCTCATATTACATTTGTTTGGTAAATCTAAAGGAAAAAATCTAAAGAAAATTGTATAGTGTGTATCCAGCTTTAATGTCTGGCTCTCAGATGAACTTCCAAACAGCCAGTATTCAGTCCGGACCTACGTTTGGACTGATAACTGTCGCCATATTAAGGGAAGGGAGGAAAAACTGTCAGGTTCAACAGGCAAACATTTACTCACACCAATATAAAAACCTTACACAACCTCATTTACAAGGCATAAAGTCAATTTAAACACAGTTAAACAATTATGTTTACATTTGCCAAACAAGCTGATCCAAAGGTGATGCACTTAGTGCCTCCATATACCACAAGGGGTTGAGGTGAACCAATTATATACTCTCCTAGCTACATATTTGTATTTTTATATCCTGGTTCTGTTTTTTTAGGCGTTGATAAATGCAAATGTGCTTTGTGGGTTGTTTTCCAGTGTTTATGGGCATTATGTTTACTAGTGTTTACCTGCATTTACATGCATTTTATTGCAAGCTGCATTCATTAAACACAGAAACAGCTTTTAAAAGCAGGAAAGCGCAGCAGGGAGCTTCTACAAATGCTGACACAAATGCCGGATATTAAAATAGCAGGGAGTACAGCACCATAGAAAATGGTTACCTTTAAAAAAAACTGTCAGCCATTCTAAACTTTTGAATGTAAAAGGCTTGTCTGAAGTTGTTATTTAGTTTGCCATCCAGAAAAGTCTCTTGTATGTCTTTCTCTATTCCTGGCTTTACACTTTACTGAAAGAATCGACTTTTTGTTTTTTTGGTCTAAGACAAAACCTTGGAGGCTAGTCCACTCACCAACCATGCCAATGGCTATGGAGGGTGCCTTTATTAGCCATTGAATTAGGCCCCTTTCACACTGGTGCGGGAGCGGTAAAGCAGCGCTATATTTAGCGCTGCTTTACCGTCGTTTTAGCAGCAGTATTCGCCCGCTAGTGGTGCAGTTTTAACCCCCGCTAGTGGCCGGAAAAGGGTTAAAAGCGCCCGCAAAGCGGTGCTGCAGTGGCGCTTCGTCTGCGGTATTGCCGCGGTGTCCCATTGATTTCAATGGGTAGGAGCAGTATAGGAGCGGTGAATACACCGCTCCTTCACCGCTCCAAAGATGCTGCTAACAGGGCTTTTTTGACCGTCCTGCTAGCGCACCGCTCCAGTGTAAAACACTGGAGTGAAAGGGGCCGGATTTTTTCAGGCGCTGTACAGGCGCTATTTTTAGCGCTGTAGCACCTGAAAAACGTGTGAAAGGGGCCTAACTCTTGTTAAATTGAACACCACAAGTGGGTGGGGTTTAGATTTAGGAACAGGCCATATACCCAAAGTTGCAGAAGTCATGGGAACTGGCAAAAATTGCTTTTTCTGGCTGACAAAGATAATATCAAACACAATATGGAGCATATCCTTAGGCAGAATATTTAAATTATTTGGTTTGCTTGTACCATGTATTTTCATTAGGTTAAGGCCCGAACCACACCTGTTCAGTGGATAAGTGGTTAGCACTTCCGCCTGGCAGAACTTGGATTGTTGGTTTGAATCCCAACCACAGTACTACTTTCCTGGAGTTTTCATGTTCTTCCTTTGCATGTCTGGCTTTCCTCCTACACTCCAAAGACATGCTGGTAGGTTATTTAGCTCCAGACTAAATTGGCCATAGTATGTGTATGTATGAATGTGAGTTAGGGACCATAAGTTCCTTGAGGGCAGGGACTGATGTGAATGTATAATATGTACATGTCAAGCGCTTCATAAATTGATGGTGCTATATAAGCACCTGTAATAATAAATAAATACACTTTAATGTAAGCTGCGT
Organism: Lithobates sylvaticus; assembly: GCA_028564925.1. Taxonomy (NCBI): domain Eukaryota; kingdom Metazoa; phylum Chordata; class Amphibia; order Anura; family Ranidae; genus Lithobates; species Lithobates sylvaticus. Next base: position 86,926,137 of record CM053030.1, read on the forward strand.
TATGGCAACCCATTCGTCTTGAATAGGCTCCCAGTGCAACCAGAACACAGGACATCGGGACCCTATCAATGACCCTATTTTGGGAACAAATAATTTAAAACAGCATCAATTCTTTAATTATTCTAGATACACTTCCACACAGTTTTTGAAGGAACTTAGCAGGTAGGTTGTTCCAAACATCTTGGAGAACTAACCACAGATCTTCTGTGCATGTAGGCTACCTCAAATCCATCTGTCTCTTCAAGTAATCCCAGACAGACTCAATGATGTTGAGTTCAGGGCTCTGTGGAGGCCAAACCATCACTTCCAGAACTTCTTGTTCTTCTTTACACTGAAGATAGTTCTCGATGACATTGGCTGCATGAATAATATCAGGTCATATCTATGCTTTAACCGCTTGCCGACCGCTGCACGAAGATATACATTGGCATACCCGTACGTCCCCCATCCTTGCAGGCTAGCGGACATGCGCACCCACTGCGGGGTCCCGCAGACTCGATGTCCACCAGCGGCCCGCGATCGTAACAGAGAGGCAGAACGGGGAGATAAACAAGGCATTTCTCCCTGTTCTGCATAGTGACATGACAGGGATCTACTGCTCCCAGTGATCGGGAGCAGTGATCTCTGTCATTTTATCGTGAGCCCATCCCCCTACAGTTAGAACACACACCTAGGGAACACACTTAACCCCTTGATCGCCCTCTACTGTTTAACCCCTTCCCTGCCAGTGACATTTATACTGTAATTAGTGGCTATTTTTAGCTCTGATCGCTGTATAAATGTCAATGGTCCCAAAATAGTGTGAAAAGTATCCGATTTGTCCGTTGCAATTTTGCAGTCATGATAAAAATTGCAGATTGCTGCCATTACTAATAAAAAAAAAAAATTATAATAAAAATGCCATAAATCTATCCCCTAATTTGTAGACACTATAACTTTTGCGCAAACCAATCAATATACGCTTATTGCGATTATTTTTTACCAAAAATATGTACAAAAATATATATCGGCCCAAACTGAGGAAGAAATTTGTTTTTTATATATTTTTTTGGGGATAGTTATTATAGCAAAAAATAAAAAATATTGTTTTTTTTTTTTTTCAAAATTGTCGGTCTTTTTTTGTTTATAGCGCAAAAAAATTTAAAAACGCAAATGTGATCAAATACCACCAAAAGAAAGCTCTATTTGTGGGAAAATAAGGACGTCAATTTTTTTTGGGTACAACGTTGCACGACCGCGCAATTGTCAGTTAAAGCGACGCAGTGCCGTATTGTAAAAAATGCTCTGGTCATTAAGGGGCTACATTTTTCCGGGGCTAAAGTTGTTAAACCAGTGGCGACTCAAGGAAAAAAGGATTTGCATGACTATCCCTTTTTTTCAAAAAATAAAGAATATACCTCTCATTTTTTTGGATTCGTGATGGAACTAGAACGTACAGAAATCTTATGTTTCAAGAAGACTTTACTGTGCTGTGCACTGATATATTGGGGGGCCTTTTGGTTTCTTTAAATTCACTTTACTATAACCCTTCTGATTATACTATCTCATTAGTCTGATGGAGAAACCCAAACTTCACATAAGTCAATTGAGTTGTATCCTTCAAAGACGTTTCCCTCTTTGTAGAAAACTTACAGACTGCTGTGAGTTGTATGCAAACCAGTGTGAAATCTTTGGTGCATATAAAGCAGTGTTTCCTTTATATTCTTTAGCTGCCCATTGACCCCGGTGTTAAACAGTTTCAAGTTTTACAGTCAACCACATTTCCTGGTGTGAAGCCATATTAACCTATGCATACTATGTGGGTATTTGGAAATTAAGTTTATATATTTCGTCTAATGCATACTTTATAGATGCTAGTTTACAAACTCCCCTACCATTTAATTTGTAGTAGGGTTTATGCAGTTACCATGGTAACTCCAGCTCAAGTTGCCATCTTTATGTGTTGACAACTGGAGCCAGTCAATGTGTATAAGCTACAGAGATAGACCAGTGTTTAATGAACCGGCAAGCAACAGCTGCCTTCATGATATGTTTTGATAGGTTTATAATAATCATCTACGATATTTGCTGCCTTCAGAAAAGATGTGAGCTCTATAGGGCTGCACATCCAGGGGGAGACAGGAGAAATTCTGTAACAAATGCGTAGACTCTAATGCCGCGTACACGCAATCAGATTTTCGGCCAGCAAAAGACAGATGAGAGCTTTTCATTGGAAAATGCGACCGTGTGTATGCTCCATCGACTTTTGCTGGCCGAATTTCCACATTTCAGCATGTTCTCAATTTTTCAGACGGAAAAAGTTCTGATCGGAAATTCCGAACGTCTGTAGCAATTCCGACACGCAAAATTCCTATGCATGCTCGGAAATAATTTGACGCATGCTCAGAAGCATTGAACTTAATTTTCTCGGCTCGTCGTAGTGTTGTACGCCACCGCGTTCTTGGCGGTCCAAATTCAGCAAACTTTTGTGTGTATGCAAGCCAAGCTTGAGCGGAATTCCATCGAAAAAAACATACATTTTCTGACGGAAAATCCGCTCGTGTGTACGCAGCATTAAACATATGTATTTCAAACCCACACAATTAGGGTGATCTGTCTCTGCTCCTCCACTTGTGTAATATGACAGCAAACTGGATATAAATGGTAGCTCTGACTTCAGGGCTACAATTTACCAGCTGGGGTAAGAGGGGTAAGAGGGAAGATCACCGAGACCCATTAAAATGGATGTCCAAGAAAACCTCAATTTATTCTATTGGCAGAATGTGTCTTAATGTTAGTCTCCTGTAAGTGCAGAGACTTAAGCCTCGTACACATGATCGGATTTTCCGATGGGAATTGTGTGATGACAGGCTGTTGGCGGAAAATCCAACCGTTTGTATGCTCCATCGGACAATTGTTGTTGGATTTTCCGCGGACAAATGTTGGATAGCAGGCTTTAAAATTTCTGTTGTCTGTTGTCAGATTTTCCGAGCGTGTGTACACAAGTTCGTTGGACAAAAATCCAAAGTACAAACACGCATGCTCGGAAGCAAGGACAAGCCGGAAGCGGTCGGTCTTGTAAACTAGCATTCGTAATGGAGAATTGACATTCGTGATGTGGCAAATTATGAAATCTCGAAATGCAGCGCACAATTCTCTCCTTCTTTAATAATAATGGGATAATAATGAAGCTGCTTTGCCAGTGATATCAAGAATAATATTGTTATGCTTGTTATTCTTTTTTTTGTTGTTGCAAGTTACCACAACACCATTATCCCGTAGTTTTTAAGATCAAAGATACAACTATGTCAGTGTCGCTTGTTAATTTTACATTGTAAAATTACATTGTATTTTTTTAAATATAACTGCCTTCTCCTAAACTGTCATTTGAAGTAAAACACATAGCCAAGTATTATTCTACAGAATTTTTTTATTGTGCATTAAAAAAAGAAAACAAATACAAATTAGACATGCTATCTGCCAATAGAACTTAACCAAAAAGTGCATTCTATGCATCCAAAAATATAGAAAAAAATAAAAAAAAAATAATCCAAATCAAATCATTATTCAAACAAAAAATAAAATAAAAGCCTCATGCATGTGTCATGCTTCTTAATATAGGGGGTCAACAATGCCAAGAGTTGGTGAAAGCAGGGGGTCCGTCATCTGGAGATAATTCCGAAAAGCTTCTGGATTATTCTCCTGGAGCTCCCGCAGCAAAGGCATATGACACGATTAATAAAGCAACCAATTTTTGGTCCAAGAAATCCTCATCCTCCTGTTCCTGGACTGGACTTGGGTCAAACCAATAACTCCAAGGCCAATAATAAATGACACGTTATCTCCTCCGATTCCGCAACATGGCTGGTTGACGAAGGGCCGTTCAGAAACGAACTGAAAAGCGCAAAATGAAAAGTGCAAAATGAAAAGCACGAAATTAAAAGCGCAAAATGAAAAGCGTGAAATGAAAAGTGCAAAATGAAAAGCGTGAATCAACACTCACCAAACTTCTACTAACACAAAATTAGCAGAAGGAGCCCAAAGGGTGGCGCTAAAGAGCTGAAAAACTACGTAGTAGGTCACTACATTCGTATTTGTTGGCCGACAATTGTGTGCAATTGTGCGGCTGGACAATTTGTATGCAAGACAGGTTTGGGGCCAATGCCCTTTGGACAAAAGTCTGAGTTTTTTTCTGAGGAAAATCCGATCATGTGTACGAGGCTTTAGAAGAGAAGAAGCAGCACTTTGACCCACCTTTTGTCTAACACAGAGAACATGTTTACAAGAGAGAATACAGGGATGATGTCATCAATGTGCTGATGCTTCTTTTTCTTCCAGTCACAGGCTGGGGCAAATTCTGTATTAGATAGTATTGCTTAAATTCTGGAGTCTGCAGGAAAACTAAAGACCTGGCTGCTCTGTTTATCTGAGGTACTTCTATCACAAGAGTTACTATAAATGACAAATTACAAAAAACTTTGGTCGGTAAAATAATTCCCATATAGGCATTTCAACATTGTGTTTAGCTGTTCATTAGGTGTTCAGCTTTAAAATGAATCTGCAATACTTGTAAAAGATGTATGCTGTAATGGAATCGCAAGATAAGGACTACCCTTTTTCTTTTATATGTAGGACCCCTGCCCTTGCTAAATTTAGTATTTGGCTTTGCTGTATCCTTCAATCCATAAATACAGTTCTGTAAATAAATCTTGATTTAAGCAGTTTTTTTTATTTTTCTGTGCGTTTTATTTTACAAAAGGTGATGATTAATGATATCAAAATAAATAAAACCTATGCCAGCTAGAACAGAGGTCTTATGCTGCCTCTTGAGCATGGAAAAAGGGTATTTTGTCAAAAATAAGTATGTACTGAATAATTTATTTTGTTCCTTTGTTCAAAGAATTTTATAAATATATAATATTGCAAATTACTGGGCATTACAACTGACATACTAGACAGGGCTGGAGCTTTGTGATAGTTGGGAAGCACCTAAAGTATATTGATTACATTTTATTATACCAGAATTTTCCGTCTTTAGAAACTCCCATCCAAAATGTCAGTTACAGTGGAACTAAACCCATAAATGTAACCGTTTAAAAAAGTTACATTCCCGGCATGCTGGGATTGTTAATTGTCACAATTGCTTTTGCTCTCAACAAAACTGTCAAATCATCTAATGGCTGGACTCATAACTGATCACATGTGCAGCATCGTGGCAGTTACAGATCAAACAAAGGCTAAAATGGCAGCTTCCTTACCTAAAAAGGATAGGAGGGTTTAGTTCCTCTTTAAATTCTAAAACAGTGTAATGGTATTTACTTTTCTCTGTATGTAAAATTGGAAATATATGTGTGGCCTTTCAGAAGCTGCATTTGAGGTCCCAAAGTCCACAATGTTGACCACCACTAGCTGAGATAGCTACTGTATGAATATTCACATAGCAGTTACATGATAGTAGTACAGATATTGCTGTATAATGTTTGTTTTTAAGGTTCTTGTAATGTCCAGATTTTCTTCACAGCAAGGATGCAATGCAGGTCAAATTCATAAAACATAATCTTTTCATAAATCCTAATAAGCTCACAGGTGCGTCAATTAGCGAACTGTCTGTCAAGAAGCGAGGGGGAATTCTAGCCAACCTTCTGTCCAACAATTTTCCTATAGAATCCACAAAAGAAGAAATGTGAGCATTGCCACAGCCATGTTTGTTCAACATACCATGGCCTCCTTGGGGGCTGTCCATTTTCCAAAGCTATTAGGAGTTCACAAATATTAAAGTTTCTGTTTATTCTTCAAATAAATTAAAATTAAGCTAGCTGTTTTCACTCATTTATGATTAGGAGTCTTAGGTTATGGTACTCCAAAATGTCTTCATATAAAAGTCAAATTCTATGGTATTCAGTTAAATCTTGAAGACCATTAATGCAGTCATGACTGGCTGCAAACACCTTGACAAAGGCAGATGTTCAATACCACACTAATCAACAAATTTACTAAAGCACAATCAAATATGTACATTTATTGGGCCTCACTAAATGAAAATGTCTTGAAATGTAGGGATAAGTGAACTAATGCACCTTCATGGGCAGCAGCAAGCTCACCTGGTCCACTGACGTGCTGTCAGAAGCTCTGTCAGACGCTCCGGCCTTTCAGGTCCTCCAGCTCTCCCTGGACCGGCAATCTCTCCCTGGACCGGCAATCCAAGACCCCCCCTAGGCACGGGGATTAGGAACAGGATCCCCCCGTCCCCCACACGACCAACTCTGCCCAACTCTGCCCAGCCTACCTCCACACCACGCCATCCGCCACCACCGCCTTGATCACAGCCTTGATCACAGCCCGCCAGCCTCTCCGGGCAGGCTCTCAGGACACACCGCGGCACCGGCCTAGCTCCGGCCAGCGCTGGATCGCCGGCCAACAGCTCGCCCCCTCCATCCATTCTCTGCGCCAGGCCCGGGCACCCACGCCGATCCGACCCCCCCCCCCCATCCAGGAACGCCACTCACCTGCACCAAGAAGCTGAGATCAGGATAGCCCCCGGCTCCGGCCTAGTCCGACGGCCATCTTGGTCCACCCAGTCCACCCAAATCCTGCCACAGGATGTCCCCATCTCCTCGCCTCTCCTCTTCTCGGGATTATCTCCAATCAGGTAAGCTCTCGGGACACCCCCCCCCCCCAAGCAGTTGATCCAGGGTCCTGTGGTCCGACCGCCTCTGGGGTCAGGAAGGAATTTTTTTCCCCTACTGGAGCAATTGGCTGGCACAGCTAAGGGTTTTTCGCCTTCCTCTGGATCAACGGGAGGGCGGTAGGCCAGCAGCCCCCCCTATCACCCCTACCGTAACTATTCGCACCGTCATCAGCACAACAACACAGCTGTGACCAGCAGTATTATTCTGGCCCAGGATCTTCGCTACAAGCAGAGGCAGCTGGAACAGCCAGTAATTCGCGACTCGACCACACCACAAAGGATACCCTAAGATCAACTTGCGCGCTACTAATATACACGGCGGCAAGGCTGATAACTAAGACTGACAACAGGAAAAAAAACGGGATCAGGATCATCATCTCAGTCATCCTAGTACCATCAACTTCATCCTCTCGCCATGTGCCACTTCAAATACTCAGCAGAAGTTCTCCACAGGCTAAGGAATACCACCTTAACATTGCCAGCCTCCATTCAAAAAATCCTACGAAAAGAACAACTACTAAAGACCGACCTACAATCAACCATCAAACACAGGAAGATACCAACTCAACCACAACAATTAGAATGCGCCATGATCAACACCAGGTCTGCAGCCAAACACAGACTGGAAGTACACAACTTCATCACCCAAAACAACATAGATTGCTTCTTTATCACGGAAAGCTGGCTAACTCCCGACTGCAACACCATTCTTACCGAATTGGTGCCGGAGAACTACAGGATCCTAACTGAGCATCGGAAAGGAAAAAAAGGAGGAGGCCTAGCAGTGATCTTTAAATCTCACCTTGTGCTCACCAAACCAATTTTACAGAACTCAGTGCCTTTTATGGAGACACTGACGCTACATCTTGAATCAACACCCCATGAGACCACTCACATTCTACTTTGCTGTAGACCACCAGGACCAAAGACCAATCTTCTTACACCCCTCATGGAATTAATTTCAATACACACCCTGGAATCCAAAAACTTCCTGGTACTTGGGGATTTTAACCTCTGGGCAAACTCTACCCAAGACCCTATTGCGACCGCATGCATCAACCTACTGGAAGAACTGGGTCTCCAGCAACTGATAAAGACTCCCACACATGGTTCAGGTCACACCCTGGACCTCATCTTCAAACAAAATATGGACATCAACGTACTCGACAACATACCACTACCATGGATGGACCACCACGCCATCACATTTAATATCTCCACTAATACCACCCACCAAAAACGGAAACTTGCAACAAAAACTCATTGGACCAGATCGCAGAAAAAAATACACTCCGAAACCTTCAAAACCACTTTATCAAACAAAATAGCAATGCTGAATTTAAGCCACTCAACGGAACAAACACTCAGCTCCCTAAACAAGGTATTACTACAATCAGTAGACTTAGTGGCTCCAAAACGCAGAACACTCATTCAGAGAAAAAACTCGGGATGGTTTAATGGCTCTCTCACTCTACTCAAGCGAGAACGCAGAAGAGCTGAAAGAGCCTGGAGAAGAAATCCTACCAAGGAAAACCACACAAACTACAAAGGACTCACAGAGAATTATCACAAAGCAATCTTCAAAGCTAAAAAAGATTATTTCTCAATTACCATCTCATCGGCCTTAAACCGCCCTCGGGAACTTTTTAAAATAGTCGCTCAGTCAATGAACCCGGTATGCTTAGAGCCCCCAGCAAACGAAACCCAAGATTTCTGCAATGAGTTATCAGATTTTTTCATCAACAAAATCGACAACATCCGGAAAACAATCCATCAGAAAAAAACAACCAACCACAGTCAACCAAATCGAAAAGAAGACATTGACACAAACATCCCACAACCACCGAAGTTTTCTCTGACCCCAATTACCACAGACACCACTAAAAACATCATCAAAAACCTTTGAGACAGCACATCACCAATTGACATCATCCCCACAAAACTCCTGAAAGAATGTTCCGACATCTTGGCTCCCACCATAACTCACCTCATAAATCAGTCATTTAAAGAAGGGATTGTTCTGGGCGCCCTCAAACAAGGGATCATCAAACCCCTGCTAAAGAAACCCAACCTCGACCCTCAGGACCCTAACCACCGCAGACCGATAACAAGCCTTAACACCATCTCCAAGATTATGGAGAAAGCGGTAGTACAACAGATTCAAAGCCACCTGGACACACACAAACTCCTGGACCCTCTGCAATCAGGCTTCCGCCCGGGCCATGGAACAGAAACAGCACTCCTCAAGATATGGGACGACGCCCTTGAAGCAGCAGATGACGGAGAATCATGTCTCCTGGTACTGTTGGACCTCAGTGCAGCGTTTGATACAGTGGACCACAATACTCTACTCATCCGCCTCACAAAAGTAGCAGGAGTCACAGACTCGGATCTACAATGATTCGCATCATTCTTAGGAAATCGCTCTCAGACAGTGAAACTAGGAGCATTCACCTCGGAAACCCGGGAAATCTCTTGCAGAGTCCCTCAAGGATCACCTTTGTCGCCAGTGCTCTTCAACATATACATCAGCCTACTCCTCAAAATCATCAGAATATCAGACCTCTGCTTCCACTCATATGCTGACGACACGCAACTCTACTTTCGTATCACCGGACAAAAAGACCATCATCAGCAACTAGAAAAATGCCTCACCTTGATAGACGACTGGATGACCACTAGCTCCCTCAAACTCAACAAATCGAAAACAGAGCTTCTTATCCTACACGTAAACCAAAATTCCCAAACCAAGATCCCTTGAACACCACCCACCATCTTTGGACAGATCATCCCCCCAAGCACCAAGGCCAAGAGTCTCGGAGTCATTTTTGACTCAGAAATGTCAATGGATGCACGAATAGGAGCAGTAGTCCGTGGTTCTCACCATCTGCTCCGCCTGCTACGCAGACTCATCCCCTTCATTCCAAAGGAGGACAAAGCAGTGGTAGTTGGAACAGTCATTAATTCACGACTTGACTATGCAAACTCCCTTTACATAGGATTACCCCAATATCAACTTGCGCGCTTACAACTCATCCAAAACACGGCAGCAAGGCTGATAACAGGAAAAACAACTGGGAATCCATCTCCCCTCCCTGAGGAGCCTACATTGGCTAACCGTAAAGAATCGGATCACATTCAAGACCCTCTGCCTCCCCCACAAATGCACACAAGGAAACGCTCCCCAATACCTAATCGAGAAAATAAAACACTATACACCAAATCGCAGTCTTCGATCATCTAACCAAAACCTCCTCCTCATTCCCAAATCCCACTTCAAATCAAAGGGGGAACGGAGATTCGCTGTCCCAGGACCACGGCTATGGAACGCTCTACCGACCTACATCCGCATGGAAGAAAACCATCAGGCCTTCAGGAAAAAACTCAAGACCTTCATCTTCTAAGAAGCCTGACAACACAAGTCGGATCCAGCGCCTTGAGGCGATTCAGTTCGCATTGTAGCGCTATACAAATTATTCATTCATTCATTCATTCAGCAGCAGGTTGGTGAAATTTGCTGGATGTGAAATACTGTATATTGTGATGTCTGTCCAGCTACTTCACTGGACTGGAAAAAGGGAACTGAGACACTCTTTGTAGTTCAATAAAATAATCCTGGCAACCACCGATTGGGGAGGTGATTCTACCACATAGTAATAACCCAAATATCCGTGACCTGTTATATCACCATCCTAATAACTATAAGATGTTGACTGGCCAAGTAATTTGCTGACCAGAGGACAAGGTTCTGGCTCTGTTACTGTTAAAGTGAACTAGTTAGGGGCCCAATGGCAAATATAAAACCAGATTCTTTTGGATTTCTAGGCTAACAAGAAAATAATATTTTTAATGGCATCTGCAAGTCAGCAGTTTTTAACAGTACTCAGTGACATGGATGCTAAATGTGCCAACTGGGAGACTTTAGCTTTACATTATAAGTTGAATCTGGTAAAAATATAGATTTGGTGGTAAAATGGTTTTAAAAAAACATGTCCATCCACAGGAAATGGATATGGTATGTATCTCTGCGCTGCCCTTATGTGTAGTGATGTGGTAAATACTGCAGCAAACACTGAAAGGAGTTTTCGGGTCCAATGAAAAGATATGAAAAAGAGGTAGTGCTGCGCTGTATACTAAAATTTCAATATATAAGTGCAAGCCGATGAAATAAATATAAAGTGCTTAAAGAGACAACATTCACTGGTGGGTGAATGTTGTCTCTTTAAGCACTTTATATTTATTTCATCGGCTTGCACTTATATATTGAAATTTTAGTATACAGCGCAGCACTACCTCTTTTTCATGTCCATCCACAGAACTCATAATTCAGAAATCTGATTCTAATGACCACTATACTCTCTCATCCCTGAGCCCCCTTCCCTAAATCCCCCACTGTACAAAAAAAAAAAAGTATCATACGATTTTATTTTTTCAATGGTCTTCTGTCCTTTCCTAACAGGCCCCTTTCCTTCTCCTCTGATGGTGGTGGGCAGTCTTTATTGCTGTAAGGGAACAGAATTCATAGAATGATATGTGAACAGTGAACACCATTTAGTAAGCTGGGGCCAGACCAGCATGTTGTTAGTCGGTGTCCATGATCATCTGGGAATGGAAGAAGTGGACGGAATGATACAGGTTGTCAATCTAGGTGGAAGATTGATAGGAGGTATTGCCTGATTGAAGCAAAACTGGGTTTTTTATTTTCTCTGACATTCCTAAATGTTTGCCAAATATAATGCTACTCCCACATGGCCCACTGGTAAAACTGGTTCTTCCCTAAAAGTACATAGGCTACCCACCACTGCAAACACCAGTCTATTCACACTGGCTCCAATAACACAGTATAGGCAATGTCTCAAGATTTCGGTGCTTGAATAACTTTAAACAGAAGAGGGGTTAGAGCATAGGACTCCAAAACCCTCAGTAACAACAACAAGAGTTCAATCTTCTCCTTAAGTAACTGTGAATGTTGAACAGTCTAAAGCCCCATACACACGCGCGGATTATCCGAGGACCAGGTCCGTCGGACCATGTCCGTCATACTTTGTCTGATGTTGGTTTTGCGTACACACGGTCAGACAAAGTTGTCGGAAAATCCGATCATTCTGAACGTGGTGACGTTTGTTGCCTACGACGGGACTACGTAGAGGCTAGTAGCCAATAGCTTTGGTCTTGTAATGTGATCTGAGCATGCGTAGCACTTTTTCCGGTCGGACAACCGTACACACGATCGGATTTGGTGTGATCGGACCGTGTTGTCGGCAAATCTATCCAGCAGGAGATAGGACTTTGTCCGTTGGACAATCCGACGTACACTGTCCGATGGTGCATACACACGGTCTGATTTTTCAACAACATTGTCCGATCGGACAGAATCCATGCAAAAATCCGACCGTGTGTATGGGGCTTAAGGCTTCTCAGCTGGAGACCAGGAAGCAAGTTTCTGAATAGTCTAAAGCCTCATAGCTGGGGACATTGAGACAAGTTATTTTGGCATCTGGCTACCTTGCGCCTTTGCACAACTACTGGTACCCAATACAATTTCCAGATCCCTGCACAGTCATAGGGATCAATTTAGACTCTTTACTCTTAAGTTCCCAGGACAGCTGCCAACTCCCAGTTCCAGTGAATGAGACAGTGCTTTGACAGACCAGAACCCTTGTGGTGAGCTCCTGTGCTCAGGTTCTAAGAGGTTCCACCAAGACCCTCAGCCCTGACAATACAAAGGCCTCTAGAATAGCTACAGTCTATAGGCTGCCTAAGTGCAGCAGCCCATCAGGCTTTGGAACCCTCCTGGGAAAAGGAACTCAGCTCTCCAGTGCTTCATATTATTTATCACTTCTCCTGCCCCTCTTCTGGACACTCCTCTCCAGGCTGTAGCATGATAAATATTCAGGTTGTTTTTTGAATCTCCCTTCCTAAGCTCTGGAAGGTTCTTCTAAAGAGAGAGGGAAACAATCAAACTCCCATCCTGTGAAGCCCTGAACCGACCAAGACAAACAATCACTGCTCTCTCCATTACAGAAGGAGCTGAAAGCTACATTTACCTAGCAGTCTACGCTAGGGGGGTGCTAGACAAGGTTTCAGGAAATGTTAAATTGTCAATTTTTCTTATCTCAAGAGCTCATATGTCACATGTTCTCCAAATACCTGGGAGTACTCAGTAATTCTCTGGTTACCTAGGCAGATTGATCAGTGGGGAACAGGTGGATGGTAAGTAAAAGCTGTTTACAGTATCTTCTATAAAGTGAATCTGTTATTTTATGTTCTCTAAGGTCAGGTTTTGCTTTATAAGTACTGTTTCAAATATTTTTATTTTGCTTTAACTAGGTATTAGTGTAGTTATATTCCAATGTATGCCTACTATTTCCTCTGTGTTGCATCACAAATGTGGGAGTGCAAATGTAATGAAAAGCTGTCTCTTCAAGCATGGGGTTCTCTCTGTAAATGCTCTACCTGTTTGTGTCTGTGTCAGATCTAATTACTATTTAGCTTTCACCTGCAACAAGCACTAGACCGAGACCCAGGAATTGTGGGATATGTAGGAAGTATTAGTTCTTAGACTACAGACAGAGGTTATGCATTAACATGTGCAGTGCCATGCTGCATGCCTCATGTTTGAACACAAAAACTTTTTACACCGGTATGTGAAGATTTACTTTACTATAGGCTGTGTGTACAGGCCAACAAATGACACCACAAAATGCACTTCTAAGGTCTAAGGTGCAGGTAGGAAGGGTTATAATGCTTTTAAGTATTTGTTTTTAAAAGCTTATTCACACTTCACATTAGCCTTAGCATTCTCCCCACAATAATTGTTGAATGTTTCTCATAGAGTAAATATGTTAAATTGTACTAAATACATGCTTATACACCTTGAAGCATTGTATATTAATTAGCTGAATAATGTTTATGGAGAGCACATATTTGCAGATTGTTTTGTTTCTGTCTAATTTTTCTAATTAGATAAAGATATATTAATTATCTGCTAATGTCTAAGATTCTAAAACTGCTTACATAGGGAAGCAATAATATAGGCATTAGCATGAAAGCCAATTACACCAATCAAATATAAAAACAGGCAAGTCTAATACGACAGGCCGCTCGCTCTTAGATTAGAGAATACTGCACTTACATTTTAAAATGTACAATATTTCTGACAAAAAAAATTGAGATTTCCTCTCACTTCCTGTTAGTCCCCAAGATATAAAGTAAAGGGAAATCTCCCCATTCTCAATTTTCCTCCTGCAGCCACTGAATGCCTGCTGGAGGTAGAGGAAAAGCGGGGGGGGGGGGGGGTAAAGAAATCGGTTCCTTTGGTCAGCGGGGCACTTCATAGTTTCTTTAATCGGGGCCCTGTAGGTTCTAGTTACTCTACTGCTTGGAAACTCTCCTTAACTACATTTATTTCTCACTCTTGGTATTGACTCTGCCCGGCTGTTTAAAAGCCTTGGCTGAGCTTGCTGAATGACTGGTATTCACCTTCTCAATTGCCACCAGAACAAATATTTCCAGCATTTGCATCTGCACTTATTGAGAAATTTTTACTCTCCTGCTGGAAAGTTTGACCCTTCTCAAGCATCCTTACTTGTCAGCTGGTATCCAATGTTCCATATATTCTGTATTTAATTCTATTTTTTGATAGTGTAAACTACTATTTGTTGCTATCCTGTTGTGCAGGAATGTCCGTAGATATTTAGAGCTTTTTAATTGATTTTGGATTGATAATTATTGTTTTTTTTTTAAAGAGTAGTATAAAATACAGCAAGTAGTCAGTTGGAAATACTATACAACACAGATCTACTTTTGGATGAAGCAGGCTCACCCGTGACAGAAAGTTTCTACACTAGATGGTCTTCACCAGAGCTCCTGATGGGGGGAAATGAATTTCCCTGTGTGCTAATGCCATGTCACAGCCCTCAGGATTGCCCCAGCAGTAAGAAAGAAAACTGGAGTCAGGTAGCGGATGAAACAGATAAGGAACAAACGGAAGTGCATTTAATGAACAATGATGAGTAGAAGCTGGATGGGAACAGATGGAATCATAGTCGATGAAAAAGACAAGGTCAAAAACGAGTGGTAACGAAGTTGAGGACCGCTGCATGTATACAAAGGGGCAAGATATTGGCTGGAGAGAGCACAATAATCTGGCAAACAGGAAGTGCAGAGACATGGCTTAAATCAGGAAGTTCATGGGAGGAGCTCAAGAGTTCAAGGTTCACCAGAAACAAGACAGGGAGTGGTGGAAGATTTGACATGACGCTTAAACACAGATTGGAGCAGCACAGAGTTGTTGTGGATATGGATGTGTAAAACACATATATATATAGCCTGGTGCACTGGAGCACTCATCAAATGTGAGTGGTGTATATATATATACTTTTAATAAAGTACATGGTGTTAAAGATATCCTTTTCTTGCATATTATCGAGCAACCGCTGGCATTGAACTGTAAGGAGGAAAAAAAAAGTTTCCTACACCAGTCCTGAGAGACTAAAAAGCTGTTTTTGACCAAACTTAAGTGTGAGGTCACATTACCTGAGGTAAGCATACACCTAATGGGGGAGCACAAGGGTGTATGTTAGACACATGCACAAAGTAGCATTGAAGATATAAGGAAGTTTAACCACTTGCCGCCCGCCATATAGCAAAATGACGTCGGCAAAGTGGTTGTGTTATGTCCTGACCGTCATATGAGGTCTTTCAGGATAACAAGCCGCTGCATGCCCCCGGGGGCACACATCACGGCGATTGTTGTTGCGGCATGTCAGTCTGACACACCGCAACTCCATTCTAGGTAAAGAGTCTCTAATGGAGTCTCTTTACCACGTGATCAGCCATGTCCAATCACGGCTGATCACGATGTAAACAGGAAGAGACGTTGATCAGCTTTTCCTCACTCGCGTCTGTTAGACGTGAATAGAGGGGAGCCGATCGTCTGCTCGTCTGACAGGGGGGGGTCAATGCTGATTGATTATTAGCACAGCCCCCCCCCAAGGATGACCACCAGAACCACCAGGGATGCCATTCAATAGTCACCATCAGGTATGCCACCCATGGCCACCAGGGATGCCAATCAGTGCCCACAATGGATGCCAATCAGTGCCCACAATGGATGCTAATCAGTGCCAAACAATAATGTCTGCCAATCAGTGATGTCCATTGGTACAATCCATTAGTGCCCATCCGTGCCACCTATCAGTGCCTATCTGTGCTGCCTATCAGTGCCTATCCATAGTGCCTATCAGTGCCCATCAGTGCCACCTTTCAGTGCCCATCAGTGCCGCCTTTCAGTGCCCATCAGTGCCACCTATGTGTACCCATCAGTGCTGCATATCAGTGCCGCCTATCAGTGCCCATCAGTGCCACCAATCAGTGCCACAACAGTGCCGCATATTAGTGCCCATCATCAGTGCCCATCAGTGCCACCTCATCAGTGCCACTTCATTGGTGCCACCTCGTCGGTGCCGAATTATCAGTGCCCGTCATTGCAGCCCCATCAGTGAAGGAGAAAACTTACTTATTTACAAAGTTTTGTAACAGAAACAAAAAAAAGTTTTGTTTTCCAAATACCACCAAAAGAAAGCTCTATTTTTGGGAACAAAATTATAAAAATTTTGTTTGGGTACAGTGTAGCATGACCGCGCAATTGTCATTCAAAGTGCGACAGCGCTGAAAGCTGAAAATTGGTCTGGGCAGGAAGGTGTATAAGTGCCCAGTATTGAAGTGGTTAAAGACACAATATTGCACTGAAGCACTTTATGTTTATTAAATTTGGACTGTATATGTTTATTGAGAGATATATCATTTTGAAGCACATTCTCTTGCACTTCTACAGCACGGCACTTTATTTTCTTATTTGAGCATATATATTCAATTAACTATGCACTTTATATTTAAAATTTTAGCTGCATTATGTAGATGGCTGATTATGAGGAATGAAAACCTATGAAATAGTTATGTTATAATCATGTCATATCAAGATTGTTTTTTCTGTTAAGTTTATTATCCTATAGAGCAACACATTTAACCGTTTTTATTTAATTTTGCACATTGGGAGTGTGTGTAATGCTGCTAGCTTAGCCTATATATTTGTACCAGTTGATTGCATTAGTTGCTAGCAAGATTTACCTGAGAGTAATGCCGCGTACACACGAGCGGAATTTCCGTCCGAAAAATCTGGGATGGTTTTTCGGATGGAATTCCACTCAAGCTTGGCTTGCATACACACTGTCACACAAAAGTTCTCTGAACTTTCGACCGTTAAGAATGCGGTGACGTACAACACTACGACGAGCCGAGAAAATTAAGTTCAATGCTTCCAAGCATGCGTCAAATTGTTTTCGAGCATGCAAGATTTTTTGCACGTCCAAATTGCATACAGACCATCGCATTTTCGGATAGAAACTTTTCCCGACCTAAAAATAGAGAACCTGCTCTCAATCTTTTGCTGGCTGGAATTCCGCCAGCAAAAGACCGATGGAGCATACACACAGTCGAATTTTCTGACAAAAAGCTCTCATCTGAGTTTTGCTGGTGGCATTTCCGATCTTGTGTACGCGGCATTAGACACAAGACAAAGTTGTCAAAGGAATCAAGCAGGAAGCTCTTAGGTGGCACAGGAAGGAAGAGCAGCCAGACACCATAGAGATCAGTTTCAGATCTAGACCCTGACATAGGGTTGCCACCTGTCCGGGATTCACCCGGACAGTTCGGGTTTGGAAACATTTGTCCGGGTTTCAAACTGCCTGAAACCCGGACACATTATTCAGGCTGGACTATAGCTTCCCAGCAGGGTTGCTGGCTGCGGTTGTTTAAGCTGAAAGTGTTTGTTACACTCTCTTTCATGCTGCCCAAAGCCAGCACTAACAATTCCATCCCCCAAACACACACAGACGGGAGAGGAGAGAGGGCTCGATCCCCCCCCCCTATTCTTCCTGCTCCTACCCCTCTTGTGTCTGCCCACACTCCAATTCCCAGGGCTGTGCCTAAGAAAAGGAAAGTGAGGGCCGGAAATTTGAAGTCCAGCAGCCTCAGATACATCTGAATGAGAGGTGCCAAGGGGTGGGTGAGCTTACCATCCATCCCTGTCTGTGACTGAAGTTGCCCCCCTTCTCTCTCCTGCCTCTAAGTGAGTACACTAAGGTAAATCAGGGTTCTCAGAGCACCCCTTACGTCAGAGTTCTCCTTTATACCTGAGGCCACAGTGTTCCTCCTTACATCAGAGTTCTTTCCGTACATCATAGTTCTCAGTGTTCCCCCTTAGATCAGGGTTTCCAGAGCATCCCTTATGTTAGAGTCCCCAGAGTTCTCCCTAACATCAGAGTCTGCAGAGAAAAAGGGGAACTCTGTGGACTCTGATGTAAAGGGGGACTCTTGTTATTAACTTTATATGATTAGAAAATTTATTTATTAGCAAAATATATGTATAAAAAAAATTGCTGTGCGCCGATAAAGTGTTCGGGTTTGACTTGAAGAAAAGGTGGCAACCCTACCCTGACACCTTTGCTGTATTGTGACTGCAACAATACATATTTTTAAGCATTTATACATAATACAAATATCAACTATATATCTTCTATTAAGGATTATCCAGCTCTGCATGTTCCTTTGTTTCTGCCTATGCAGTGAGGGGGTCCCTTTCCTCCAATCATCTCTCATACAGTGTAAGTCCAGACTCCCCACCCACTCCTATGTGCGTTTGAAAGATGAAGAAATATTTCTAACACAATCTGCACTCTTCAAAGAGTGTAGAAAGGGGAAGACAGCAGATAAGCAAGTAAAACCTCTGTAGGAGGCTGTTTACTTCACTGGGTATATGTGAGGGTTTACATCCACTTTAATCATGTCAGAAAATAATTTGACATCATTATTAAAATGAGGTCCTCTTCCAGGCTTGATGTCAAGCTATCAGGAAATGGTGAAGTATCCAAGGCCTCCCCTCGCAATCAGAAATGCAGGATTGTTAACTAGGTTAAAGAGGAACTGCAGTCTGCTCACATAATTTGTAATAAAAACATCTTTGCCATTCTGAAGCTTCCCTCAAACCACTTTGCATATTATTTTATCTATACTGTGATTCTGTACTTGCCAAATATGCTGCAGAAATCTCCCTCCACTGAGTCTGGCTGCATCCATTTTAACTGTGGGCAGCTGAAGCTGCTGCCTGTTTACTTCCTGGATTTACACAGACACACACAGGCACACCTCCAGCTCTGCAGCCCTGCAGCTCTCATTGGCCCCCTTATGACTCATCCTCCTGCCTTCCTGGCAAACTCTCACGAGAGTGAGAGAGAGAGCTGTGCATGATGTCATAAGCCTAGACTAATGACAAGACAAGAGGGAGGAAGTGGGCTGTATACGGTATTTACTGGCAGAAAAAAAAAATGTTTTAATATCCAAAGTTAAAACAACAAGGGCAGAAGATTTAATCGATGGAAAGATGAAAAAATTACTGAAGGTCCACTTTAAGTGTATACGTGAATACACTACAGTAACTAGGAGTATTTACCGTCAATGGTTTAAAAATATTTCATCCAACTAAAATATATTCATATATAAATTATTATTTACATCAGTTATTGGAGATTTCACATAAACTCATATGTAACAAAATAATATGAATTCCAAGGAGGAAGAACCCCCATTTAATAATATATCTTACTCTCTGTAATTCATGCTAATTCATACGGCTACAATCACTTCAAGTATGCTAATTCATGTAATTTGGGTATAGTTGCCTAGCTCAGCCCTTACCAGGGTTAGTACCAAATGATGATCCAGTCCTCATCACTCACCTATTGACTATTGTGCTGCCATGCTTGTTTCGATTTATGTACGTCCTCCAAGGGGGTCAGCATACTAGTTAAGTACTAATTGTGCCAATTTTTGACAATTCACTTCTTAGGCTGGATTCACACCTATGCATTTTTAGTGCTTTTTGCATTTTTCAGATTTGCACTACAGAAAGTGTACCATAGGAAACAATGTTAAATGGACTGTAGTGCAAATCTGCAAAATGCAAAAAGCACTAAAACTGCATAGGTGTGAATCCAGCCTAAGAGGGACATCCAGAATTAAATGGTCGAGATCAGTAGCCTGTTCTTTTAATGAGGTAGAGGAACATTGATGGGCAAAGGTTTGCCAGAGTTCTGATTACTCAGCTCAGTAGGTAGGTAGTTAATGGGGAGATAAATAGAAAGGACAGAGCGTTTTCTTTTTAGAAATAGAAATGGCCAGTACAAAGAGTACAGTATAGGAATTTAAGCATCAGTTTAATTTTTAATAATTTTCAAGGTGTTTATCTTCGATTTCAATATATTTTGAAATAGGGCTACAAAATGCCTGAGCTACAGGGGTAATCATTGAAACTGAGTAACATTTCTAGGAAACCTTTTTGTCTCTCAAGTCTAATATATATTTTCTCTAGAATGAACGGCTACTAAAATATATTGCATTGTAAGTGCAAACTGGGCCAGAGAGACCACCTCTGCCTAGCCCTCATCTGGAGAAATAGGTTTATACATCCTATTTTTATACTGCATATTCTTTTATAGCAATCCATGTAAAGAAAAATGTCAGATCTAGGCTCCTTTAGATTTACACTAGGCAGGTGTGTCGGAGTGCATGCATGTTTCTGCACAATTTCTATGCATTCCAACATGTTGTGTGTAGGGCAGCCTATTCATTTTAATGGGCAGCACTATGTGTGGGAAACACGCAAGTCCCTGACCCTCATTGCAAAATGATACCACACCAAACTGTATACGTTTTCAAGCATGTTAGCAGATTCGTGGGAGTGCCGTAAAGAATTAATGGCACTGCCACACATCTGCTAAAGGGCAGTGTGTTTCTGTGCGTGTTGGGAAATCATGGTTTTGCCCGCAGTGGGGAGACTTCAGAATGCGCTGATTGCCATTGCAGGCTGTAGCCTGCATTGCCGATCGAGCAGGTAAAATTCGACAGGGTGGTTGTACAGAAGTAAATTGGTAGCTCGACTTCTGTACAGCCAAAGTGCCCATACATAGAACGAAAATCGTCCAGTCCCTGCTGAACCGGCCGAATTTCAGTCCATGTATGGCCAGCTTTAGAATCACTTCTTTTAGGCAGGAAATTTTCCTATTTTACTGGTCCTTCTCTCACTTAGAAAATATTCATGCAAAGGATACTAAAACTGGTTGGTACAACTAGATCCTAAAGGTTGAAAAACAGCATTCAAGTTAGGGCTCCATTCACACCAATGCATTTTTTCATGCTTTTTGCAGAAACGCAGGACATTATTTTTAACATGGATTCCTATGGAACCCATTCACATGAATGCATTTGTGTACCTCTGCACTTTTGGAAAGGGTCAGGGACTTTTTTAAGATGCAAAACTGTGCTTTTTTTGGTTCTATAGACTTCAATGGAGAAGCTGCAGAAAAGCATGTAGTGCATTTTTCCCGCAATTTGCATTTTGCGTCTTTTACTCTGCCCAACAACAAATTTTCCCCCCCAAAAAAGCATAAAAATTGCAAAACGCAAATTGCGGTAAAATCATCATAAATTTGTAGTAAAAAACTGCCAAAAGCACTGCGGAAATGCTCAAAAGCCAACTGCATAGGTGTGAATGGAGCCTAAAAAAGGATGCTACAAAATTTTACAGACATACAGTCTTTTATCAAGCAAATTTTTAAGCTGTATTTAAAAAAGCACTACTTTTAACCTGCCAAGATCCAAAGATCCAGGAGTGCTGATCAATTTCAACACCTATTGTGTGATCTAAGGCCCCATGTACACGGGACGTTTTTACAACCTCTCCTTATTTAACTTGACAGATAGTAACCAACGTTTAAAACGTCAGTTTTGCCGCGTTTACATGCCACGTTTAGCAGCGTTTTGCCGCGTTTAGAAACGTTTAAAAAAAATGAAATGGCCAAAAACGCCTATAAACGAAATGTGGCTAAACGCGGAATACCGCGTTTAGACGCGTTTGGCATTCTGAAACGTCAGAAACATCGGCGTCTGAACCCATTTTTTTTGCTTTCGAAGAAACTCTGTTAAACGCAACTGCCTAAAAACGGCAATAAAATGAGACTGTGTACATGGTTACATAGGATAACATTGAATGAGTTCAGGGGCAGTTGAAAAAAGCGTCCAACTGCCTCTGAACATCCGTTTAGCAGCGTCCCGTGTACATGGGGCCGGGTGGAGATGTGGAATGGAGTACCTGGGAATGGAGTAGTGCTGTGGGATTAAAGTGGTAGTAAACTCAGTTGTTAAAAAAATGGTCCCCCTGCCTGCAGGTTAATGTCATAATGTGCTAGTATGTATTTAAACAACAATATTAAAGTGGAATTAAACCCAAAACCAAAAATGTAATATATATATATATATATAAAATATAATATTATACAGTATATATAATATACACACAGTATATATGTGTGTATTTTGGGCCTAAGCAGTATATCTAGAAATACTAATAGAACTAGCATGAAGGGTACATGGCAAAGATGCCCAAAGAGCTGCCAATTACCAGACTTTCTCCTCATTTAATTGTCACTTAGTAATAAAAATACGTAATAGAAAATGCTACAAACAGTATCAATGTTATTTATTTAGGGTAATGAAATCTCTCTGATCTCCACACCTATGATGAATAACGAGTTAAGGGGAAAAAAAATTTAAATGCTGAACAAAACTTGCAATAAATGCTGCTTGCAATCCACTACGGAGCTGGTTGAATTTCAAAACCAGCTGTTAAAGCAGTCAGCCATAAATCACTCCACTGCTGCGCAGTTACAACATCTGACAGAAAATGATTGTGCAATTGTAGAACAAAAGAAACAAACAGGAGAAGCTTGAACGAGACACAGGGCCTGATTTACTAAGGTCATAAACTGACTAGCCAGGCCGTCCATCTCTGGCACTGCAGCTGGAGTGTATGTCTTAAGAATTGTATGTAATTTTAATTAAGCTCTGTTATAATTCACCTTTTATTACTAATAAATATATAATATAAAAATAAATGTATGATGCTCAATATCTAATATGTTTTTGACTAAACCTGTTAAAATGATACTAAACACACACTGTTTCATTTACATTACCCCTTCCCTTTTGTATGTGGATGATGGCACTGTAATTATTTTAATAAAACAAGCACTTTCTTTCCTAATCAATATACAGATGTCACATGACCCAGCTCTTTCCCAGCCTGTCTGCAGGGAAGCAGTGACCTCTATTCCTCTGGTACTGGTCACACGTTCAAAATAAAATAAAAACAGCCTTTGTAATACTGAGTAAAAATAAATGAATAATATCAATAAACAGTTTTTTTATGTCATATAAATATATTTGAAATAAAAATCTTTATTATTTGTTGATGTACCATGGTGTGGGCGGATTTCTGCCAGTCACAGAAAATTTACCAAAATCATATAATATGAGGTCAAACCTAAACACTTTCAATTTGTATGCAATCAGGCAGGTAAGTTTGCCTGAAGGTAAGTCTCAAGGAAATGGAACAACAAAAGTTGTACAATGTGTATCCAGCTTTAGAATAACAGGGAGGTGAAGTCTCTATCAATCAAGATGTAATATCTCACCCCCATTATGTTTAGTGGGCATGCATGAGGAGGGAGGGAGTGGGCTTCCTTTTCCCACTGTGTATACCCCACATATGTGACTCTATAGTCACATGGGCTGATCAGATGTGATAGGGAGGAAATACTCAGGGTAGAAATACTCTGAAAACTGAGCATGTGCAGCGCTGCCAACACTGCTCTGCAAAATCCCCAACTGGAGTAGGGACACGGACAGGAGGGGGAGACAGAAAACAGCAGAATCAACCAGGTGTTTTGCCAAATACAGAAAACAAATCCATGTGAGTATGAACAGCATGGAATACACCATTTATTGATAGTTTTTAGTAATGTGGATTTGATGACAATTTAGGATGACAATTTTTTAAAGCAGGATGTAAGCAAACATTAAATACACATTTGAGAAAAATATATGTCTTTCTAATTTAGATGCCAAACAATTCTGTTCAGCCAGTGTTATACAGATCTGCGGCACTTAACAGCTTGGCAGGTGACAACAGATTTCCTGCATCAGCAATTCAGCTTCTTATGTCACCTCCCAACATCATGCTTTTCATCCGAAAATGAATTAGCATCATTACCTCTGTCCAACGAGCAGGGGGATGATCCTGGAAGCAGTAAAGCTCAACCAGGTAGTGGCAGAGGTATCTTCCTGGCTAAGCTGTTTGGCAGAGGCATGTAAACCACAAGACTGGCTAAACACAAAAATCCTTTGGCACCTGTGCATCTGTTTGCCTTTGTTCTTTAAAAAAAACTATTAGACTGTGCAATATAGTTTATTAAAGTTTAACCACTTTAAGACCAGCCTCGTTTTGGATTTTAGGTGTTTACATGTTTAAAACATTTTTTTTTGCTAGAAAAAAACTTAGAACCCCCAAACATTATATATTGTTTTTTTTCTAACACCCTAGAGAATAAAATGGCGGTCGTTGCAATACTTTTTTTTACACCGTATTTGCGCAGCGGTCTTACAAGCACACTTTTTTTGGAAAAAATTCACTTTTTTGAATAAAAAAATAAGACAACAGTAAAGTTAGTCCAATTTTTTTATATATTGTGAAAGATAATGTTACGCCGAGTAAATTTATACCTAACATGTCACACTTCAAAATTGCGCCCGCTCGTGGAATGGCATCAAACTTTTACCCTCAAAAATCTCCATAGGCGACGTTTAAAAAATTCTACAGGTTGCATTACATGCGTTACAGAGGAGGTCTACGGCTATAATTATTGCTCTCGCTCTACCGATCGCGGCGATACCTCACATGTGTGGTTTGACCACCGTTTTCATATGCGGGCGCTACTCACGTATGCGTTCGCTTCTGCGCACGAGCTCGTCGGGACGGGGCGCTTTAAAACAATTTTTTTTTGTTTTTCTTATTTATTTTTCTTGATTTTATTTATTTTTACACTGTTTTTTTTAAAAAAAAATTTATTGGCTCACTTTTATTCCTATTACAAGGAATGTAAACATCCCTTGTAATAGAAAAAAGCATGACAGGTCCTCTTAAATATGAGATCTGGGGTCAAAAAGTCCTCAGATCTCATATTTGGACTTCAATTAAAAAAAAAAAAAAAAAAAAATGTAATTTAAAAAAATGACATTTGTAAATTTCTCTTTAAGAGGTATGGGCGGAAGTGACGTTTTTGACGTCGCTTCCGCCCTCCTATGGTATAGAGATGAGTGGCGGCCATCTTAGCGTCACTCATCTCCATGCACATTAGGGGAACGGACCCGATCGCCTCCGCCGCTGCCGACGGTTCCGGTAAGCGGCGGAAGGCGCGGGAGAGCGGCGGGAGGGGGGGGCACCTCTCCTGCCGCCGATAACGGTGATCTCCCGGCGAATCCGCCGCGATGACCACCATTATCGGACAGCCGACCGGCGCCTGAAGAGATGGATACCTCGGTTGTGGCAGCAGCTGCTGCCGTTACCGAGATATCCCTCTTCAAAAAAAGGACGTACATCGTCGTGCGCCGGTCGGAAAGTGGTTAATATAATTAACACTTATATTATTATATCGTTAGTATACAGGATTTATATAGCGCCAACAGTTAAACTTTAAAATACAGTTGTGCTCAAAAGTTTGCATCCCCTGGCAAAAATTGTGAAATGTTGACATTGATATTGAAAATATGACTGATCATGCCAAAAACCTCTCTTTTATTTTAAAGATAGTGATCATATGAAGGCATTTATTATCACATAGTTGACTCCTTTTTGAAATCATAATGATAACAGGAATCACCGAAATGGCCCTGATCAAAAGTTTACATACCTTGGAATGTTTGGCCTTGGTACAGACACACAAGGTTACACAAACAGATTAAAATTACAATTAAAAGGTTCCATTCGCACATCTGTGGCTTTTTTAATTGCAATTAGTGTCTGTGTATAAATTGTCAATGAGTTTGTTAGCTGATGGGAATGCACTGAGCAGACTAGAAACTGAGCCATGGGGAGCAGAAAAGAACTGTCAAAAGACCTGCATAACTAGGTAATGGAACTTTATAAAGATGGAAAAGAATTGTGAAAAGATATCCAAAGCATTAAATATGCGAGTAAGTACTGTTGAATCACTTATTTAGAAGTGGAAAATTCAGGGATCTCTTGACACCAAGCCAAGGTCAAGTAGATCAGGAAATATTGCAGCCACGACTGCCACAGAAATTATTCGGGATACAAAGGAAAACCCATAGGTAACCGCAGGAGAAACACAGGCTGCTCTGGAAAAAGAGTATACGATGATACTTGAACAAAAATGATCTGCATGGTCGAGTTGCCAGAAAGAAGCCTTTACTGCACCAATGCCACAAAAAAGCCTGGTTACAAAATGCCCAGCAACACCTTGACGTGCCTCACCAGGCTTTTGTTTGTGGCATTGGTGCAGTCATGTGTATTTGTGAATTCAGCAATAACATGATAGACTGAAATCACTGGAAAAGGGATTGGGAATTCAAAGCAATTAGGTAAATAAACAATTTGAAAGGTCATTTAGTATTTTATAACCAAACTAAAAAAAACATTATAGATACCCTTTTCCCCCCTTTTTTATCACATACTCTCTGTTCTCAGCTGCATAATGAGCTCAGAGAGCCAGGGAGGATAAACAGCAGAACACTGGTATTCCCAGTGAATGGCTGTACTTGGGGGTGTCAGAACAAGTATGCTCATTGGAGGAGAACAGGCTGACTTCCCAGCACAGCTAGAGAACTGACCAACGCATAGACATTGTATGAGAAGCAGTTTTTAATATACTGTTTTTACTGTCTGTTAGACTGCATGTTTTAAATGATTTGTAGAATTTTTCCACATAATCTCTTACATCACTTCCAAAGTTTTGACACACATTGTAATGCAGCATTACTAAGAAGCTTATAACAAATGGTGTCCCTTTAGTTTGGTCTCGCCTTTCTAGGTGTGGAGTGGCCTATCCATTTAGGCCCACCCTAGAAAGACTGTTCCCCTTTAGGGTATAGACAGTCACATAAGGAGCTTTTGGACCCACAGTCTAAGGGAATGAAGTCAAAGCAAAGTTATCTGACACCAGCTGGAATTATTGCAATATGGAATTAATGCTGCCATATGTTTGAGATGTTTAGCCACATCATTGGGATTGTACCTATTTGAGTTTGGTTCAGTTTTATGCACATGATTTTTTTTATGTAATGTGGTCATAGTTGCTGCAGCGAGTTGGATAACTGCAAGGTGACCTTACAATATGCTAGACTGACCATGGTCTCATGGAGGCACAGTGCACAACCAATGCCTGGAGAATCCCTTGTTAGCAGCTGGTTTGGGGTAGGGTTGGTGGTTCAGTGACAGTGGATCAATCAGTGGCAGTGACTGGGTAGGTTCCCCCAGTGCACTGGCTATGCACCTGTGTAACATGTGCCCCAGGTGTGGGAGGCAAATACCTAGGGACTGAACCTGGAACCATGAGTGTAGCAGAGTTCTCTCATGTAAGGTGTTTTATGAACCCAAGCCCAGACCTAGGTTTGAAGAAAGGAAACCTTTGTTAGTGAGTTTAGGAACTGATGGTGAAGTTGGAGCTTGGGTTCACCACCCCTGCAAAGTTGCTGTTGGGAGGGCTGTGTTCGGAAAACTGCCTTAAGAATCTGGGTGCTAGGAGGCCCCTCCTGACATGCTCTAACCAAAATCTTGCATGAAATCATTTAAAAATAACTGATATTTTGTCCATTCTAGGCAAATTAGCATCAGGCCATCTGATAGACATCCTCCACCAGTGCTAATACTTACCTCTCCTGAGCTATCCTGGTGCTCTGTATGTTCAACAAAGACTGGAGAAAAAGTCATGAGTAAGTCCTGGATCACTCTAAGTCAGAATTAATGCATAAGGACCCTCCTCAGCCTTCCGTATTTTCATAGGGGTTAGGCTATCAAGTAAACTTTCTAACTTTGCTCTAAACCGGTAAAATAATACAAAGAAACTTGTTTATCATAGCCAACTGAAACTTTTAGTTTTCCCCTTAAAAAAAAGAGGCAGAAACCAATAACTTAAAAAAGATCTGTACTCACCCCCCTCCACTAGATGCGGGTCCTTCAACTGCATTCCTCGCTGGTCTCTTGTAGTGTGTGTGTTCTAGACGTTCAGGGTCAAGGATAAGTCAGATTGAAAGACTGAATAAAACAGAACACAGTAAACATTTTACACAGGACGACTTGTAAACTTTTTAAAATAACATTGTAATAGATTATAAGTAAATGCAAATAGGATAGTTAATAAATTAGATTCTTCTTTAATAAACTCATGTGAATCTCTCATAGTACTTCTACATTAAAAAAGGAGAAGAAAACCTGATGATGTCATCACGCTAAACAGAGCAAGCCACTGGTGATCTCTCCAGAGCACAGCCGAGTCATTGTATCGCACCATTGGGCTAAGTATATTGCTTGTCTACTTATGAAAGAGCAGTTATACTGATGATGCTGCATCTATTGGCCATTATGTGAGTGTTTCTTATTGCGCTGTAGTGCTTTCAATTAAGTTTAGCAATGAACACTATTTGCAGTTTCTTTTTCACTTTTATGAGCAATTGTCATATCAAGAGTGAGCTGGTGTTAACCCTTTACATCATCAGAGCTTTATTCCAACCAAACCAGGTTTTGGATGTTCTTCACCCATTTACCTACTAAGTGCTGACAGACCTCCTATAATTAAAGGGGTCTATACCCAAGGTGAGCAGTTTGAGTGGCACCAGATGGAACAAGTGAGAACAGGTTTGGTGTTTTTTCACAAATAAAGAACACCTGATGTTATGTGAGCACTTTGACTTTTGTGGCTGGGCCCATAGACATGGTATCGCTGGATTTGCACTGTGTGATTTTACGGCTTGTTCCTGCCATTTTTTTTTTTAGAGTGTGGATATTTTGTTATGGGTATTTTTCAAAATATCACTCTAGATCTGTATTTACACTATTTACATATTTTATATAGTACTGCACTTATTAGACTTGTGCACAACGAAAAATTTAGTTTAGTTTTGGTTCGTTGTCATTCGTAAAATACATAAATACATTTTGTTCTGTTATATTCATTATGTTACGTTAATGTTTTCGGATTATTAGTTATTTCTGTAGAGTGTCGATATTCGTTATACTGAGTCTCGAATCATGTCGAATTCATTAGTTATATGCTCTATCATTTCGTTCGTATTCATTGAAATTCGATATTTATGTATGTATATATATATATATATATATATATATTCGTGATAATGATTCGTAGTTTGGAAAGTCGGTTGTTTACAATATCTCTTCTCCTCTGCACAAATACAATACAACACTCGTCTCACTCAGTTCTCAGGAATCCACTTTGCCAGTAATCCAACCTCCAGCACAAAATTAATCAGCTGTTTGGACTGTAAAATTTACTTTGGGTTGACCTTATGTTTCATTAGATCTTTAACGAATTACCAAATCATATCAAAGTCATTAGTTATATCCACTATAACTTTTTTCGTATTCGTTGAAATTCGTTATTTTTTTTATTCGGAAAGATGCAAGATGCAAAATTCGTACGAATTTCAATTCGTTAGGAAATTAATTGCACAAGCCTAGCACTTATCACTTTCTTCTTTTTTTATAGTTTTATCAGTGTGAAACACTGCATTAAGTGCTGGCTGGTTGTTAGTGTATTAGGATTGCAGGACTGCAGACAGTTTTTTGTTTTTTACTACTTCTACATTGCTGTTCTCTTTCCATGGCCAAGCAATGCAACTCTCCCCAGTTTGGAAAACCCTCTTTTCCTCTAGTCCAGGGGTGTCCAACCTGCGACCCAAGACAGCTATGAATGCAGCCCAACACAAAATCGTAAAATTACCTAAACATTTTGATTTTTTTTTTTTGTTTTGTAAAAGTGAATTTACACTTAGCAAACACATATAGCGGAAGAAAAATTTGAATGTGTATCATTTCTGGACATTTTCTTCCCAAAGAAAAATCTCCCACTCTTCACAATCACGTCTTATTCATGTCATCAGCTTTTGGCACCTATATTTGTGAGCCAATATTTTCAAGGATGACGCACACAAACGGAAAATTTAGCACCAAAATATCTGACGAGCGTTTTGAGAATTGCTACTCCATCCATCAAAACAGATATTGATGCGTTAGTTTATCAAAAACAGTGTTAAATCCAGAACTAGTTTTATGTTGCCCTTTTTCACTTTTATAATAAAAAATATTACAAAAAAATAAAGTTTTATTACTCAGATAGGTATATTATCTATATCAGTGATCGTTAACTTGTGATCTGCTTTCTACTCACCAGCTATCCTTATTTTTAGTGTATTTTACATGTGGCCCAGGACAATTACTCTTCTTCCAATGTGGCCCAGGAAAGTCAAAAGGTTGGATACCCCTGAACTAGTCAAATTCTGCGCTCATCCCTTGTACTGTAACTATTTGTCTTAGTCCTTCAGTCAGTGGCTATTTACACCTGTAGTTACCATCTTCAGTTAAACAATTATCATCAGTCATTGTGCTACAAACTCTACCTACAAATATAATTAGTTAAATGCGTTCCTCATCATTAGAATCCTCTCCTGAGAGCGAGATCATGAGCATGTTTTATAAATACAGCACAGAACATCATTTGTGGAGAAAAAGGTGTCTTAGAACAAAATTAACTGGATACATGTGGATAAGTGAGCTGAATAAAAGAAAGAATAAAATCAAACAAAAATCATTAGAGGAAACCAACGAGATCCATCACTGCCTTACTGAGATGAATATTGTAAGCAAAACGATGTTCTAATAAATCCCCCCCTAGAACTATGAAAAGAAGAATGGGTTTTAAGCTTAGTATAAATAAACATATGGTGCTCACCTGTATTCTGGAGGCTTCCCTGATGCATACAGAGTTGATTACTCTGTTATGCAAGGAAGTCAGAGGTATTTTCAAGAGAATAGTAGCCAATGCTCCATGAAGACTGGAGTTCAGGATGCATTTCCTAATTCCCAGCTCGAAATTTTAGTTTTAACTGCATGTCGTCCATTTTCTTCGTATCACTGATCTTAATGCAAAAATTGCAACAAAATCATAGCTTGATGATGCCATTGGGCTCCATTCATAGCTAGGTCAACCCGGCATCCTACAGCAGCAAGTTCAGAGCTTGTTCAAGTGGTCACTTGGCTCGTGGTTCAAACCCTTGCTATGGGCCCCTTTAGTTGCTGCACCAGAAAAAATGTAGGAGTCTCAGCATAAAAATGTATCAAACGCAGCTTTAGGCCTTTGACATGATAGCCAAGAATACACACACCTACTCCTATGGCATTGCTCCCCTGCTGGCCAAACTAGCAAGGTGTTTCTCCTTCATTGTGTTCTCACTGTAATGCCCCGTACACGGTCGGAAAATCCGACCACAAAATCCATCGGATGGTGTCCGACACTGGTGTTGCATACACACGGTCGGACAAAGTTGTCGGAAAATCCGATCATTCTGAATGTGGTGACGTTTGTTGCCTACGACGGGACTACGTAGAGGCTAGTAGCCAATAGCTTTGGTCTTGTAATGTGATCTGAGCATGCGTGGCACTTTGTCCGTCGGAATTCGCTACACACGATCGGAATTGGTGTGATCGGACTTTGTTGTCGGAAAATTTTTTGAGCAGGAGATACAACTTTGTCCGTCGGACAATCCGATGGAAAATGTCTGATGGTGCCTACACACGGTCGGAATTTCCGATAACATTGTCCGATAGGACAGAATCCATCGGAAAATCCGACCGTGTGTATGGGGCTTTAGGATACATTCTACAGATTTTCTGCCAGCCACAGAACAGAAGCGTATTCGTGCATCATTATACGTAAATTATCAAAAAGCCATACAATTTTTTGGCAGAATCATTACAAATGAATTCGTTGAGATTCTGACTATTGCACATGTTCATTAATGAATATTTTTGTGAAAACAATTCATGAAGGTTTTCATTTATTTAGGCCCTGGGATAGATCAGGGGTATTGAATTAAAAAAACTCATGGAGGTCCGATCAGTAAAATGTTCTTCCAGCAGAGGTCCGAATCACATGTTTGTGCGATGTCTCAGAGCCTCCCCATCACAGTTGCCTCATTTTATATCACAATCCCATTTTTTCATTAGTGTCTTCAGTCCCCCACTTCCCACCAGTTTCCTCTTCACATTAGTTTCCATTGCCCCCTTCACATCAACCCCCCACGGCACTTGCCCCACCTTTACATCACATCTCCTCCCCCCAAAACACTGCACGCTTCAAATCCCTCCCTTAGCACTGCCCCCTTAACATTACCCCCCCCCCAAGCATTGCCTTCCTTTACATCACACCCCCCCCATCACAGCACTGCTCTCCTTTACATTCCCCCACAGCACTGCTCCCCTTTACATCTCTCACCGCACAGCACTTTCCCCCCTTTACATTTATCCCCCCACAGAACTTGCCCTCCTCCCCAAACCACTGCCTCTCCTTTAAATCACCCTTCACAGCACTGCCCCCCTTCACATCACATCTCCCCTCCCCACAAAAACGTGTCCCCCTTCACACCACCCCCCCACAACACTGCTCCACTTTACATATCCCCCCACCACCACAGCACTTGCTACCCTTTACAACAATAATGTGCTCTGGCTCCTTTGCATCTGCCCCCCTACAAATCCACCACGCACACACACACATAGCACTGCCCCCTTCATGTCACCTCCTGTCCTGCCCCCCCCATAAAATGATACAGCCTTACATTTTATCACAACGCAGCATAGTAATGCATCACAATGCACTGCCATGCATTGAGTTGAATGAGGTGTAATTAAAATAATGTTATTAAAAAGAAAAAAAGGAAGTACTGCAATTGTTGTTGTTGTTTTTAACAACACATTGCAGCGCACAACACACCAACATGAGTTATGCGTCTATTGGTGTGAATTTGCGGAATCCATATGCCCAAAACGAAATGTATAGAAACTGGCAAAGCACCTACAAAAATCTATCACAATAACAAACACCTGCATAATGATTGTGCAAAATAAGGAGACAAATGAAAGTAAAATGAAGTCTGCAGCAGTTGTTATTGCACATGCTCTGCCCTCCACATTTAATAACAGCTCCGTGCTACCTGCCACCTGTCATCACTATATGGTAGCATCCTGTCTGTGCTCTGCGCTGCACTTACTTTATTAAAAACAAATAATGAGCAGTCTGTGGTGTGTATACAAATAGAATCTATTTTCTTTCTATCTGCAACCTGTTATATTGCTGAATAGTAGTTTACAAGCACTAAAAAAGATCAGGGCTACTGACACATAAATATTTTATAGTTGTTAATAAATGTAGAACAGGAAAATGATTAATAATGTGTCTCTGGTGACATAAATTAAGTTTAAAGAGAAAGTGTCAGGTTTAATATTACCTGTAGAGCAAACTTTGGCAGCTTCAGTGAGAATTGACTCTATGGAGGTCCAGGGATGGTAGTGACATCGCTAAAGTCAGTTTTTATTTACTTACTGCAGTTCTGAGCTTGAGAGCCCCTCCAAAAAAAAAGGGTTATCTGTAATGCCCCATACACACGGTTGGAATTTCCGACGGAAAATGTCGGACCATGTTGTCGGAAAATCCGACCGTGAGTGGGCTCCATCGGACTTTTTCCGTCGGAGTTCCGACGGAAAAAAATTGAGATCCTGCTCTCAAATTTTCCGACAACAAAATCCGATCGTGTGTAGAGAATTCAGACGGACAAAGTGCCACGCATGCTCAGATCATATTAGGAGTCAAACCTATTGGCTAATAGCCTCTACGTAGTCCCGTCGTACGCAACGAACGTCACCACGTTCAGAATGATCGGATTTTCCGACAACTTTGTCCGACCGGGTGTATGCAACACCAGTGTCAGACAAAATCCGTCGGAAAAAATCTGACGGCTTTTGTGGTCGGAATTTCCGATCGTGTGTACGGGGCATAAGGGTGACATTCTGACTATCACTGTAAGGGAAGCATTCTTCCCACTAACCATAACTGTAAGTTAAGCGTTCTTCCCACTGACCATCACTGTAAGTGAAGTGTTCTTCCCACTAACCATCAATGTAAGTGAAGTGTTCTTCCCACTGACCATCACTGTAAGGGAAGTGTTCTTTCAAAAAAACATCACTGCAAGGGGAGTATTTATTTTAGCAAGGGTTCCCTAAGCACTGAAAACTATTTTATAGATTCCTCTGGGATAAAAGGTTGAGAAAGGCTGATTTAGGCTCTGAGAAGTTATCTTTAAAAGCACACCAAGGGTCTTAAATATAAACAAAATGCCTTTTTAATGTAGATGTCATCCTCTCGAGAATGACAAGTGCTGGGACTTATAATGCCCCTGAAAAAGGAGAGATGTTTAATGTCAATTGCTGCTATTGGAGCTATTTACATACCATAGACACATTGCTTGACCCAACTTCAGCCTACTGTGACGTGAAAGCCCTGGCTGTGACATAACAGTGTATGTAAAGTTTCTGGACCTTGCAGAATGTGTGTAATAAAAGACGCATCCAAATTCAGTGATGGTAACCAGAATAGAAACTAGGAGCACATGGTTCACTGCAAGTTCTGTGGAATTTGTTTCATATTTCCCCAGTACTGTACCTTTAATATTCTTTTGGTCTTTGCAACATTCATCAGCAAGTTTACAAAAAGTTAAGCTGTGCCCCTAAATTAGCCCAACCCTTCTACATATACAGTATACGAGAAACCATTTTGTTACAGACTCTAGTCTAGTCGATGCTCTCTCTCCACTTACCTCCAACAGCCCAGTGTTGCCAACCTACCAGATTGAAATTTACTGACACAACACCCAAAATTTCCTGGCACAGACAAGTTTTTACTGGCATTTCCAAAGGTTACAAAATTACAGTTTTAAGTGCAAATTTTTATATTTAGGCTACAAACAAGTACAATATGCAATTGGCAATGTGATTTAAGATAGATATTAGGCCAAAAAACATATTTCTTATTTGATTTTCGATAGAGTAAGTAAGTAGCTCAGGGACAGAATTCAGGAGGGCAAGAAATTAGAATAGGAAGGCTCACACACACACACACATGAAGTTGACTCTTGGTCCCTTCAGTCCACTCCAGTCTAAACAACACTGGTAGTCCCGCTCCCGACCTGCCCTGCTCCTATCCTGCAACCCGCTCACCATGCTCTGGCCGCTCTGCTTGGCTCCCTTGCACCATGACATCACATGACACGCTCGGGCATTGCCTCCACCAGAGCTGCCCGATCACACAGTAGCAGGGACTCGGATGGTCTCGGCTGGCTCTGGACCGAGCCGAACATCACAGCCATATTTTTTACTGGCAACTTTTTCCTTTTACTGGCATTTACTGGCAGGAGAAAATTGCCTGTTTTTTACTGGTTGCCAGTAAAAATACTGACGGTTGGCAACACTGCACCAGCCTCAGGTTTAAAGTAGATCTAAACCCGAACTGGATGACATTTAGTTTGCTAAGGCTGTACAGTATATCATTTATAATTGTCAACTATTTATTCACTCCTTTTTATGTCATTGTTGCACTGCACTTCCTCCAGCACGTCATTTCTCTGGACCTGTTTCCTTATAGTGGCAATGGTGGACCCTGTCTGTGCAATGTGTGTCAGCTTGGCACTTGTATTTTCCATCAGGGTGGCAATGTAAGAGTGCAATTGTAAGACCAGCTGGACGTTTTCCTTGATATTTGGTCAGGGTGGATGTACTACTCTGAAGAGATCACTGATGCTTAACTATATCCTTTCCAGATTTCGTAGCTACTCCCTTAGGCCCTCACTTTAGTCCCTGTCAAAATTAGAAGCCCGCATGCAGTTTTAGACGCAGACCATATTTTAGTTTTAGACCATATTTGGTTGCACTTTTCACTGAAACACCTGAGCACTTTTAGATTTTATGTTTTTGTTTTCTCTTAACATTGATACATTAGGCACTGTGTATTAGGATGTATATTGCATGATATAAGCTGCTAGCGCTGTTTTATACATTTTCCATATTTGATTTTGCTCTCAGGTTTTCCACTTTGAGTTTTTTATCCCCTAACTTTCTTTCTCTTTCTTCTCCTTTGCTTTTGTTACTGTAGCACTGACCCCCGAAGGAGCTGCTGGTTTGATTTGGGCCTGCACTCTGCTGATAAACCCCACTAACTTGGCTCAGTCTCCTTGACACAGCTGTGGTGCAATACAAT
The DNA here is from genome assembly GCA_028564925.1 of Lithobates sylvaticus. Lineage (NCBI taxonomy): Eukaryota > Metazoa > Chordata > Amphibia > Anura > Ranidae > Lithobates > Lithobates sylvaticus. The sequence goes on from CM053030.1 coordinate 86,962,095, forward strand.
ACAGTATAATATAATACAATATTAGCAAATAAACAAAAAAACATAAGGGTAGGATGGCCGTGGAAGGGGGGGGGAGGTGGAAAAGGATGGGGAGGGGGGGGAAAAAAAGGGGAAGGGGGAAAGGAAGTAGGGAAGAGGAATAGGTTACATTCCAAGTATATGGGGAGGTACCTTAAATAATGATTTCATGTTGTCTATTTTTTGTTTAATGTTTATGTGTCTTTTCATTTTTTAGTGTTGCTGTATCATATACTCATCAGGTGACTGGTAGAGTTATATGATGATATAACTGCAAATATCATATATATTACATTGATCCGCATTTGGGATCATTCGTGATTACACTGATCTTCTCCCCTTTCTTTTTTGTATTTACAATAAAGTTACACTGTTTTTTATTCAAGCCCTCACTTCGTGTATGTTTTTGCCACTCATTTGGTCTCCTGGTTCCTGCCAGCCTTGATAGGAACATTCCGGGTTTTTTTGTTTTTTGTTTAATGTTTATTTGTCTTTTTTTTTTTGTAATGAATAATATAATACAATATACCTGTGTTGTAACCTCAGGATCCACTGGCTCCACCTGCTGGAAGAAAACAATACTCCACACAACTGGATACTTAACCAAAATATATTTTACTGTGTATATATTCAAAAAGGTGATTACAGTAATTGTGTTGTCATCCCAACGTAGAACGACAGCACAATGGATTTCAATATAACAATTGCAAACAATATAAATACACGGGAGCTCCCCCTACTTTTATAGCTATGCATGAGATCTCACTGGCTAGCTAGAGTAACTCCTTGTGATTTGTAATCCAAAGGTTAAAGTAAGTCAAGTTTAGTTAAAGATGCTCCTGGTATAGCTTCAGTAAACTATATTACAAGGCTTGAGATGCCAAAGCAGATAGGCCTCATGCCTGCCTAGTGTCAGTTGCTATACTCCTCCTCCGTGGAACTATAAATCCCAGCGAGGCCTGTATATAAGTCTGACTGGGTGTAAAAGTTAATAAACTGTGGGCCGTAACCTGCTCACCAACTGGATCATGAACTCCATATAGTAGCTTTGGTCCGGTGACTGCAGCTTGCTTTTTCATCAGCTGGCTCCGTCACTCCGTTCCGCTCCGCTGGGTGGGCCCAGTCCTCCGATGCTCAAACGAGTGTCTCTGGATCTCTCCAATCTAGTCACTGTATCTCTGGCATTGTCAGGTCACTCACACAAACAAGCAGGGTTGCGCTCCGCAATGGCTGTAGGCCGCTTTCTCCAGGAGGCCTCCTCACAAATCCTCACAGGCAGGCCATGCGATCCCAAGAGACCGAAAATGGCCACTCGGGTTCCTTTTATGTCCTACCCAGCATGCACTGCCAGAGAGGGTGTCCGTGGGTAGGTCACCAAGCATCTTGGGTAAAAAGGTCAACCATCTGATGTAAATAACAGTCAATTCCTGTATTAGTCTTTGTGCTTTTAAAAGCAATAATCATTTAAGTTCACTTTTGATTATAATATGCAAACACACATTAATAAGCAAGAATACGCTCCTATACTCTTTTTCTTTTTTCCTTTTTCTGGGTATGTTGATCCAGTTCTCCAGGTTAGACCTCGATGAGTATATCTAATAACGTACTTTGTTTGGCCCAGGGGCAAATTCTGTTGATATGCAATCTACTCTGTTGACCTATTGTGCTGAATATTGATTGGACTGTTACCATGTGTGCTTTTCTTATTATGTCATTGATTTTATAAACCTTTAATAAATAAAGATAGTATATATAAAAAAAAAAAAAAAGAGTGCAATTGTAAGACAGTTGTCACCCCATAACAGGAAGTACCTGAACAAAAACCTTCACAGCAGAATCAATAGGTATTCTTTTAATATTAGCTGCAGATTAAAAAATATAAAAAACAATGTTAGAAGTGACATTAACACATTAAAGGTTATATGGGATTTAGTGATTGGGTTAAAGCAGTATTAAACCCCTAACCCAGAAATCTAAAATATTGCAGCTTACAAATTCTTATATGTGGTGGCTGCATTAATTTTTTCTTTTTAGCCTTTTTCCCCTCTGTTTTCACCTGGTGATCTGGCCAGTAACACACTTACTGTATTAGAGGGCCTCCACTCTGGATGAAGGAGCACAGCAGGCCAGGCACATTTGGACAGCAGCATTGTTAGTCTGGGGGGAGGGGAGTGTTGCATGTACTAGCAAATTTAGATACACTAACTATTGTGGAAATTTTATGAAGATGTATTTAATATGTATTGTCATAGTGTCTCCCGGTGTTAGTTCTCCCGTAGCCCTCTTTAAAGAGCGGACTGGGGCAGACTGACGCTAGTTGAGATCCGTCTGGTAGTGAAAAGCTCCTTGGGGTTGTAGAAAAGTGTTTGCAGAGTGGGGATATGTCTGCCAGTGAAAGGCCCCGGTGCGATGCACAGAACAATCCACTCTGCAAAGACATTATCAGTTTAGCGGATGTACAGTCGTGTCACCCCTGTGTGCCTGATCAACACATTTAGGGGGGGTCGTGGCGTGCCCCTGCAGATAATCTTCTACACACACTGGACGGTAGTATAATCCGGATATGCGTTGTTCTCTGAACAACGCAGAATAAGGATTCACGCCAATGGTAAAAATGGGACCCTTTGGGTGCGTTATGTTCGGACAGCGTCCATGATTTCCAGCCATGCGGCTTCCTTTGTCTAGCTGCAGTTGATAGCTTACAGAGAGAGGGGGAGGAAAATCATACACACTGCCCATGCGCAGACACGCCCATAAGACTCCCCTAGTCATTGTTCATTGGTTGTTGTATAACCCCTCCTGTTTGAAGGAATGCCTGTGCTTGATTGGTCGATTGTGAAACCATGAGGCTATATGAATAAAGTTTGCTTCGAGATTCAGGTCAGTTGGTCGAGCTAAGAGGGTGACTATGTCTGTTTATATGGGGAAATGCGGGAGACATGAGTTGTTTAAAGATGCATTATACCAAAAGGCTGAAAGGGCGCTTAATAGCGCAAGAGTATAGTGATTTTTTTCACGACACTAACAAATCTAAGCCAAACTCCAGCCCACACTTTATAATCAGTTACAGCAAACACTAACGATAACATACAAAGCCATTTACAACTCTGCCCCAAAGTACATCACCAATCTTGTCTCCAAATATCATCCAAACCATCCTCTCCGCTCTTCCCAAGACCTCCTGCTTTCTAGCTCCCTTGTCTCCTCCTCTTATGCTCTTCTCCAGAGCCTCTCCCATCCTCTGGAAATCCCTACCCAATTCTGTCTGGCTATCTCCTACTCTGTCCACTTTTAGGCGATCCCTGAAAACTCATCTCTTCAAGGAAGCCTATCCTGCCTTCAGCTAATCGAATCTTCTATTTCTCCCATTATTTCATCCCTAATGCCCCGTACACACGGTCGGATATTCCCATGGAGAAAGTCCGATCAGATTATGTTGTTGGAAAATCCAATCGTGTGTGGGCTCTAGCGGACTTTTTCAGTCGGAATTTCCGACAGAAAAAAATTTGAGAGCAGGATCTCAAATTTTCGGACAACAAAATGTGATCAGACTTTTTCCGATCGTGTGTCGAGAATTCCGACGGACAAAGTGCCACGCATGCTCAGATCAAATTACGAGATCAAAGCTATTGGCTACTAGCCTCTACGTAGTTCCGTCGTACGCATCGAACGTCACCACGTTCGGAACGATTGTATTTTCTGACAACTTTGTCCGACCGTGTGTATGCAACACCAGTTTCGGACAAAATCCGTCGGAAAAAATCTGACGGATTTTGTGGTCGGAATGTCCGACCGTGTGTACGGGGGCTTACTGTTATTAACTTTTGTTCCTCCAGCCCCTCCCTACTAGATTGTAAGCTTGCGGGAGCAGGGCCCTCCTAACCTTCTTATATTGAATTGCATTGTTGCTGTTTTGTTTTCCTTTATATTGTAAAGCACTGTGAAAACTGTTGGGACTATATAAATCCTGTATAATAAAAATAATAATAATTTTTCCTTTTAGGATAAGGGCTTTAGATGAATAAATAAATGCTAATCATTAAAATGGAAGAAATCCCGCGAGCTGCCACTTCCCAGACGCTTAAATCGAATAAATTATCCAAAAGCTGCTAGCGTTAAATAAGTCACATATATCGTGCAAAGACAAATGAATAAATCAGATACGCTGTACTAAAAAATATTATATTATAATAACGTACACTGATACTATGTGCAATACCTCCAAGTTATTGAATCAAATAGTAAATAAATAAATGAATATCAGATAAGTGAATACATAAAATAAATGCATATGGCATACAATAAAAACTACATTTAAAGTGCCTGGTGCATAACTGTGCTCAAAAGAAATAAGTGTAAAACAAATAATTATTATTATATGATTTATATAGCGCTGACAGTTTACGCAGTGCTTTACAATGTATAGGGGGGGGCAACACAATTACAGTACAGTACAATACAAAAGGTACAGGAGGGCCCTGCTCGTAGAGCTTACATTCTAAAGGGACAGGGTAGTGGTGTGCTGGTATAAAGTGTCCAGATATGTCATTAATGAAGTGCTGAAAAAAGAACAACAATACAGGAAAAATTGGTGGTTCAGGTTATATGACAAAGTGGAAATAAACGGTGCAACCGAAATATCTGCGCTAATCCAGAAGTGAAACGAGAAGAATAGCAGCCAACACAGTTTGTTGATAGGCAAACTAATAAAACATAAAATCCATAGTGTGGCGCTTATGGTGTGAAAAAAATGGAATATTAACCCAACATGTGATAATCCATCTATAAATGTTCAATCAAACAAAGTGACGGCAAATCAATATAAATAGTTCCATGTGAAAAAAACAGAAGAAATGGTGAACAATCCAAAATGGTGATCTTGATCTGCTTACCAGAACCCTGTAGTATATGAGCGATGTTAGCATATAATGCCAGAGGTTGATGCGATTTCACACATAAACGAAATCCAGAACCCAGTGGTATAAGAACGATGGTGCTGAAGGTAGATGCGATTTCCCACATAAACGAAATCCCTCAGTGGATAAGGCAGGATTCACAGGATCAGATGGATAAAAGTGTACTAGAGGAATCTCCCACGGAGTGAAGGAAAGGAAAAGCCAATAGTGAAGCCCGTATGGTCAACTTAAAATTTTATTAAAATGAATCTACTTACATCAAATAGGAAGATGACAGGGCATATATAAAACAAACTCCGCGTACTTGCATCGGCCAGCCTGACATGTTTCATCCAATGGTGGATATCATCAGAGGCATGACAAAGTGCTCATGTGTATATGATTAACATCCAACTGCGTTGTTGATAACGTGATGAAAGTCCATGTAATTCAAAAACAATTTAATACGTGATCCAAGACGTTCTAGGGTGTCATCACTCAGGTGCCCCCTTAGGTAATAAACGCTCACCTTGGAGCGTTCGACTTTGCGATTAAGCTAAGTCAAAGCACGCATGTGAACCACCTCTGGGCTCTTTGATAGTATCAGGCTCATGGGTTCCTCAGCTTATCCATCCGGGATATATGAAAGGAAAACTTGAGTGCAATAAAGTTTTAAACAGTTTATTAACTAAAGCAAAAATCTCCTTCTGGGGTACTCACACAGATCGGGTGTGTGAGTGCACCATTCTATGATGAACATAAACAAGGGGGTATCGGGATGATACAAGCGTCCTCCTTAGCTGACAAGCTGCCTGCCTTGCCGTCCTGACCCCTATCAAGTTTTATTTTCATATATCCCGGATGGATAAGCTGAGGAACCCAGGAGCCTGATACTATTAAAGAGCCTAGAGGTGGTTTATTTGCGTGCTTTGACTTAGCTTAATCGCAAAGTCGCACGCTCCAAGGTGAGCGTTTATTACCTAAGGGGGCACCCAAGTGATGACACCCTAGCACGTCTTGGATCACATTAAATTGTTTTTGAATTACACAGACTTTCATCACGTTATCAGCAACGCAGTTGGATGTTTATCATATGCACATGAGCACTTTGTCATATAACCTGAACCACCAATTTTTCCTGTATTGTTGTTCTTTTTTCAGCACAGTCATTAATGACATATTTGGGCACTTTATACCAGCACAGGAGTACTTTTGGTGTATTATTTGTTTTTTACGCTTATTTCTTTTGAGCACAGTTAGGCACCAGGCACTTTAAATGTCGTTTTTATTGTATGCCATATGCATTTATTTTATGTATTCACTTATCTGATATTTATTTATTTATTTCCTATTTTATTTAATAACTTGGAGGTATTAAACATAGTATCAGTGTACGCTATTATTAATATAATTTTTTAGCGCAGCGTATCTAATTTATTCAAATTCTAATTATTGTAAGCACCCCTGCCAGTGGTAAACGGTTTGTCTTATCCCTGTAAACTGATACATCTGGGACAGAGCATGTTCTTTTGAAAAACAACATAATTACTGGCTTGATCACCAGATGAAAATATTGGTATGCTGCAATATAATGTTTGCTTTTGGGTTTAATACTGCTTTAAGATTTACTTTAAAATCAACCCACGGCTTAGAAGAACGTTCTCTTTGGCTTTGTCCACATAATGGAAGAATAAATAAAATTACAAAGTAAAGTGAGAAGTATAACATTTTTTTATTTTTCTTATTATCTTTAGTTTATAGTTTAATAAAAGAGAAACAATGAAGAGAGAATATGGAAGCCCAGACATGTGTTATAAAAGTATTATGTCCACTATAAGTTTTTCAAAGCATAGCAGTGCTGGTTTTATGAAATTGTACGTTCACCAGCATACTTACTGGGTACAATTTTATGTACTATGTAATGATAAAACTCCTATGATTTTATATCTTCCAATGAACAGTGGCTGTTACAGAGAACCTATCAGTGAGATTGATGGGCCTGTTTTGTTGTGATAATGTGATGCCCAAGAGAATCCACATCATCACCAAACATACAAAGGGGTTCTTTATTCTAATTGTCAGACTCCTAAATACTCTGTCAACAGAGGTGTTGAAGGCCAGTATGATTTTAATTGTGAGTTGGAGGCCTTTAGTAGAGTGAATGGTCCATTAAAATAATCTGATTTTGGTTAAAAAAGTCAAAAAGGTGTATTGTTTGTCCTCTGGATTAGCAGTAAAAGTAAAGAATCCCTTGAACTTGATTGATTTTTAGCCTTTTTAGCCTCACAGAGTATAAAACGTATACGAGGGCTGTACCAAAAATAATGCAAAAGTGGGCATAGCTTTTTTCCTAATTTACGTAAATCGTTCAAAATTCACATGTTGGTAGAGTAGCTGTTCCTATATAGTTCCTCTTCTTCTTCTGTTTTCATTGCAGGTAAATAATGGATTCCACGCAGGAGCAAAGTGCCATCATTGAGTTCTTGAAATGAAGTAAAGCACAGAATAATAGGTTATGTTTAGTAAGTACGTTGAGCTAAAATAGAGGGTTGGGATAGGAAGATGCTGGTGGTTTTCAAAGGTAGCCTTCTTGGTCCTAACAGGCAATACTCATATCCCTTAAGATATCGGATTTGTGTGTAGCCTAAAATACATTCTAAGCAGTGGTGTATTTTACAAAGAAAGAGCAAGCAGATGTCTTCCTTGTTGACTCAAATTAAATTATTAACTGCTTGCTGACCGTATAACTTACATATATAGTGGCAGAGCTGCCTCCCTGCGCTCGATCATGTACCTTGTGCGTGATCCGAGTGCTCGGGCAGTTGGTGCGCGTGCCCACTGGCCCTGTTGTGCTGCAATTCATCACAGCACATGCCAATCACTGAGTTCCGGTCAATAATTGACCACAGGCACCTGGTGATCAGCTCTGAGCTTCAACACAGAGCTGTGTTCATTGGCAGGGGATCTTGTTGTTTGCTAAGCAGGTAATGAAAACAACTAGATTCTCAGTAAAAGCAGCACACATTACACATATAAACACTTGTTAGACACACATTTAACCCATGGATTGCACCTAGATGTTAACCCCTTCCTGCCCAGTGTCATTAGTACAGTGACAGTGCATATTATTAGCACTGATCACTGTAATAATGTCACTGGTGATGTCAGTGGCAGGCAGTTCCCCCAGCATCAGTTAGTCTCAGATTGTCTGCTGCTCTATTGCAGTCCCATTATAAGTCGCTGATCACCGCCATTACTAGTATAAAATAAATAAATAAAAATTCTAGTATGAAGGCCATAGTTTGTAGACGCTATAACTTTCACACAAACCAATCAATACACACTTATTGGGAATGTTTTTCCCCCCAAAGACATACAGAATACATGCAGAATACATTTCAGGAATATGGGATGTGTTTTATAGCAGAAAGTAAAAAACTATATATATATATATATATATATATATATATATATATATATATATATATATATTTTGAGTACAACATTGCATGACCACGCAATTGTCAGTTAAATTAGCGCAGTGCCGCATAGAAAATAATGACCTGGTCATGAAGGGGGTAAAGTGCTTAAATATGTGAAATGTTTACTTTTTAAACTCACACAAGCAAGCTATTGTCAACTGTTGCTGGTTGTAAAAAATTAAAGGGGTATTTTTTCTGCTATTCTAAAAAAAAAAAAAAAATTGCAAAAAAAAAAAAAAATCACCTGCAGGAATACAAAATTTATGGCTGAGAGTACTGTTTGGGAGCCGATCAACAGACCTTTTTCGGTCATACCCCTTCGACAGAAGCCGGCCGAATATACACACAGGCCAAATGTCCTCCAATTTCTATGGAACCTGACATTCGGCCGTGTGTACTAGGCTTGAGTGTGTGTGGGGATAGAGTCATTGTGAGACTATCCAGAAATTCTTAGAATCAGCCATGATACCTTCTCCTTAGAAACATTTAAAAGGTAAGACATATATATATATATATATATATATATATATATATATATATATATATATTTTCTTTTTACATATGCTGTGTTAATGGGAACACATAACAAACATCCTTTCATATGTGCATGGAGAAAAGTGAGCAGTCATTCTATGGTCAGTGAAATACACTATATTACCAAAAGTATTGTGATGTCTGCCTTTACACGCACATGGACATTAACCAGTTGCCGCCCGCCCACCCACCGTAAAATTACAGAGGGGCGGTGCGGTTCTCGTTCTGGGCGGACGTCATATGATGTCTGCCCAGTCAAACAGGACATGCACGCGATCGGATGCGCGCAGCCCTGACGGTGGTGGCATGTCCCTGAGACACAGCGCATCACCGACGGGGGTGAACAGCCATTAGGCATGGCTATTTACCATGTGATCGGTCGTGATCAAGTCAAGGCCGATCACAGATGGTACTGCCTACTTAAAGACGGCGCGGACATGTCGGTGGCGGCGTGTTCCCAGGAACACTGCTTGGCACCGAGAATGGTTAAACAGCCAATGGCCGGCGGCTGTTTACCATGTGATTGGTTGTGAATGGATCACACAATGTAAACACAGACCGGTAACTAGCTGTTACCGGCTCTTCCCTCCTCACACACCATTTCAGTGTGAGGAGAGAAGAGCCAAGAGCAGTGAGTTACAGACCTGTGCGTGTATTGTATGCACCAAGCACCACGTAAATGAAGAGAACCTGTCACATGGCCCCCCCGCATTGCACCTGTCACCCAACAGTCACTATATCAGTGCCCATCAGTGCACCTGTCACCCATCAGTGACCATCGCCTGTCACTCATCAGTCACCCGTCAGTGATCGTCATCAGTGACCCATCCATGCCCCTCATCTGTCACCTATCAGTCCCATAGTGTGCACTGTTCACCATCAGAGACTGCCATCAGTGACCGTTGCCTGTCACCTGTCACCCATCAGTGACCATCACTTGTCACCCATCAGTGATTGTCACCTGCCACACATTGCACAGCCCATCAGTGACCATCACCTGCCACCCGTTGCACAGCCCATCAGTTACCGTCACCTGCCACCCATCGCACAACCCATCAGCAGCATGTCCAAAAAAGCTTATAGCAGTGAGGAGGTGTTCCAGATCCTCTCCATGACTGATGAGAGCAGCAGGGAGTTCTCATCAGATTCCAATGCCAATTCTGATTCTGAATCAAATTCAGCATTTGAGCCGATCGGTAGTAGTGGATTGGCAAATGAATCAGAGGAAGAATGGATCCCTCATAAAAGGGCACGGCGCTCTGGAAACCAGGCACCCTGCAGCAATAGACCCCAGTATCAAATTCCCAGGCCCAGTACCAGTGCTGCCACCAGCGATAGACCCCAAGAACAAATGCCCAGGCCCAGCACAGGGCTGCCGACAGGAAAAGACCCAAAGAACAAATGCCCAGGCCCAGTACCAGCACTGCCTCCAGCGAAAGACCTCGAGAACAAATGCCCAGGCCCAGCACCAGCACTGTAGTGGTATCAACCCCAAGTACCAGCACAGAAATTTAAAATCCCCCAACTACCAGCACTTTAGTGTCACGTCCCCCAAGAGTTAGGGACATACGTTCCAGATGCTCTCGCCAACCCAACATGGCTGCCTTCCGACTCAGGATCAGCAAGTATTCCCCCTTTCACCGCACAGCCAGAAGTGCAGGCCAATAACCAATTTCATAGAAATGTATTGTTTTTATATATTTTTGCCCGACACTTTGCTGCAATTTATAATGGACCAGACCAATCTATATGCCCAGCAGCATATTGCCAACAACCCCAAATCATCATATGCCCATCCATTTGAGTGGAAAGATTTGGCTCTGGAGGAGTTCAAATTGTTTATGGGCCTCACCGTAAACATGAGGCTTACAAAAAAAATGAAGGACATGCTTACTGGTCCACCAACCACCACCACATGCCCATTTTTTCTGCCGTAATGTCCAGCTCCCGATATGAGATGATTATGCGCTTCCTCCACTTCAGCAAAACACCCAGTGCCCTCCACAAAATCATCCAAATTATGATAAATGATGTAAAATTCACCCACTCATACGTTCAGCGTCAGCATATATGTGTAGATGAGTCCCTGGTACCCTTTTCAGGCTGGATAGGAATAAAACAATATATTCCTAGCAAAAGGGCCAAGAGAACTTTGCGAGAGAGTCACGGTATATCTGTATGCGTTCCGCATATAGGAAGGAAGAGATTCCCAGCTCCAGCCCCGAGTGCCCGGCCTACATGGGCACAACTGGAAAAATTGTATGGGACCTGGCATACCCACTGCTGAACAAAGGTTTTTACATATACCTGGATAACTATTACACCAGCCTGCCCCTTTTCAAACACCTATACCTTGCAAAAACCCTGGCCTGCGGAACCTCCAGAAAGAACAGGAAGTGGTTTCCCACAATCCGTAGTGAACAAAAAACTGCAAAGGGGGGAAAAAGCAACTTTGAGAAGCAACAAAGTGCTAGCCTAAAGTGTGTACATGATGTCCACCATTCATGATGACACTATAGTCCCATTGAAAAGCCAACATGTGTCCAAGAATACAATCTCTACATTGGAGGGGGGATTTCAATGACCAAATGCTTCAGCCTTTTTTGTCAGAGGTCCCGTTTCTGGTACAAGAAAGTAGCAATTTATCTAATTCATTTGGCCATTTATAATGCATACATAATCTACACCAAATCCATGGAGAGCCCCACCCACAGAAGTTGTCACGTCCCTCATCTATCAACAAAGACCCCCCCCCCAGAAAACCTTCGCTCTGATACGACTTCATGAGTGTCCCGGACAACATTCCACCATCTGAAGCAGAACGAAGACACCAAAAAAGATGTTGTGTATGCAGCAAAAGTGGATTATTTCGAAGAGATACCAGCTACCATTGTCCCTAGTGTCCCTCCCAACCCAGCCTTTGCGAAAAAAAAAAATCTTCATTTTGAAAACAATTGTGGGAAAAAATTACAACTTCAAAAAACTCACCATGTGACTTACTAAATACCTTTGGATGTCTACTTTCCAAAAAGGGGTCATTTGGGGGGTATTTGTACTTTCCTGGCTTGTTAGTGACTCAAGAAATGAGATAGGCCTTCAGTACATCAGGTGTGATCAATTTTCAATGATTGGCACAATAGCTTGTAGACTCTATAACTTTCACAAAGACCAAATAATATACACTGATTAGGGTTATTTTTACCGAAGATATGTAGCAGTATAAATTTTTGCCAAAAAGAAAAATTACTAATGTGCAAAATTTTATGACAAACAAAGAACAAGGCATTTTTTCACAAAATGTTTGGTCTTTTTTTATTTATAGCACACAAATAAAAAAACACTAGTGATTAAATACCACCAAAAGAAAGCTCTATTTTTGTGAAAAAAAAGGACGCAAATTTCATATGGGTACAGTGTTGCATTAATGAGTACTTGTCATTTAAATAGTGAGAGCACCGAAAGCTGAAAATTGGCCTAGGCAGGAAGAAGGTGAAAGTGCCCGGTAGGCAAGTGGTTAAAAGCATCCCAGTCTAAGGTCCCTTTCAGGTCCGCCTGTCAGTTTTTTTGGCGGACCTGAACGGATGCTCCATAGACCCCTATGGAGGGACGGATGTCAGCGGTGACATGTCCGCTGACATCCGACCCGCTCCGATTCGAAAAAGTGTGACGGAGGAAAACCCCATTTTTTCATCCGTCTGCGGATCGGATCGGGTGACGACGGACTCTACGGTCCGTCGTCATCCGATCCCCCATAGGGGAGAGCGGCGCTCTGACAGGTCCGTCCCTGCACAGACAGACTTGACCTGTCATCTTCCTGCTCATTGGGGGATTGACGGAGCAACCCCCCAATGTGCAGAGCGGGCTCCGGACACGTCTGTGTGAAAGAGCCTTTAGTCTGTAGGATTCAATTTTGAGTTGGCCCACGCTTTGCAGCTATAACAGCTTCAATCCTTCTGGGAATGCTGTCTACAAAGTTTAGGAGTGTGTATGTGGGAATGTTTGACCATTCTTACAGAAGCGCATTTGTGAGGTCAGGTACTGATGTGGATGGGAAGGCCTGACTCCCAGTTTCACTATAATTCATCCCAAAGGTCTTCTATCGGCTTGAGGTCAGGACTTTGTGCAGGCCAGTCAAGTTCCTCCACCCCAAACTCGCTCATCCATGTCTTTATGGACCTTGCTTTGTACTCTGGTGCGCAGTCATGTTGAAACAGGAAGGGGCCCTCCCCAAACTGTTCTCACAAAGTTGGGAGCAGGAAATTGTCCAAAATGTGGTTTTACCCCAACGAGCGGCTGAAAAAGGTTAATACCGCCCGCAAACCGCCGCTGCAGCAGCGTTTTGCGGGCGAGTTTGGAGCGCTGCCCCATTGTTTTCAATGGGAAGGGGCGCTATAGGAGCGCTAAATACACTGCTCCTACAGCGCACCAAAGATGCGGCTTGCAGGACATTTTTCAGCGTCCTGCAAGCGCACCGATCCAGTGTGAAAGCCCTCGGGCTTTCACACTGGAGAGACAGCAACGGCTGTTTCAGGTCGGTTTGCAGGCGCTATTTTTAGCGCAATAGCGCCTGCAAACTGCCCCATTGTGAAAGGGGCCTAAGAGTTCCTATCACTGGAACTAAGGGGCCCAAAACACACCAAAATCCCCCTCCACCAAATGATTTGGACCAGTGCACAAAGCAAGGGTTGCATGCGGCCATTTGGCATATGATATGTGGCCTTGGACCTCAGCAGTTTCTGATGAGAACATTGATTAGGGTAATAGCATTGATCTAAACTCTACTAGTCTCGTGTAACATGTTCCCAGGTTCATATTGTCTTCTGCAGCACATCCCCAGCCAAAAATGCAGCATATTAACACTCTCTAACCCTTGATTCTTCTATTAATTCTGCAGTTTCTGATAGTCCTCTCAAATATTACATATATTGAACATTATGTGATGTCAGGGCCCTTTTGTGATGTCAGGGCTTCATTTGAGGCACCCTTATAAGTTGAAAACCACTGTTCTAGAGCTCAACCCTCTGTTAGGACAGATAAATCCACTTTTCTCTTGCCTAAAATATCTTTGTATCACTTAAGAGATTGAATAATGCACATTTCTATTTTATAAAGTTAAATCTTTGTCTTTCTCTAGATATTTATGCACATTTTAGGAATATTATTATATATTTTTTGTAATATAGGTGTTTTTTTTTTTTTGTTCTTGTATATAAACCTCTTTGTGTATATTCTACATCTGATGTTTAAGCAATAAGCAGAACAGATGGGCATTTTATCCTTTGTGCCCTCTTTCTTTTCTCTACCTGCCTTTTGAAAATGCCAGATTTTTTTTTTTTTTCTAGCAGTCTGGTGAAAAACCATGTTGTCTAAGGTACATTTAAATGATAAAAGCTACCTTTAAAGCTCCACAAGGGGACCCATAATTAAGAGGGTAAAGGTGTGAAAAGTACTAAGTAAAAGTGCTAAGAAGGTCAGGTGGCAAGATGGAGATCCAGAAAGGGATTCAAAGTTACAAATACCAATTAGCGTATTTAACAATATATATCCAGTGGTCTTCGAGAAAATAAGTGATAATTTAATCAGCTGGAAGATAATTAGAACTCCAGTGATATAATATTAGGCCTAAGTGGCAGGAAAAAGTGGGTCTAATTAAAACAGCGGCAATATAATATTAGGCAGAGGGGCACAAAGAGTAGGGTTAAGAAAATTAGAGGCTGGAAAATAAAAATAAAACATCCTTGTATTTTTTTTCCCTTTGACTTCATAATGGAGTATTTCATTTAGTAAAAATTTACATTCTTTAAAAAAAATTAAAAATAAAAACAAAAAATAAAAAAAATAGACGCTTAACAAACATAAAAAGAAACGGAGTTCAGCCCATTACAAACCCCTATTTAAAATTCCATTCTCGCTGTGTATCATTTCCTTTTTTATGATGTGATTTTTCACAGTTTATAATTAAAGGTCAAGTACTATTTCACATTAATGGTTTTGTTTCACTTGGGAAGCTGCCAAACACTTCACTTTTCTTTCATACCAATCCAATTCTCACAGCTCTGTTTTCTCTGGAAAAGTTTAGAACACGTTTGTTTGGCAATTTTGTTTCTGCTAACCTACAAAGGAAAGAAATGGGTTCTTGAAAATCTCTTGCTGATTCTTGAGATAGCTATACCAGATCTGAAAGAAATCAAGGGTCAAAAGCCGCTACAGTGAGTCAAGCGTTACCATGCATGTGTTCAATAAATATTTGTTCAAAGCTGAAATCTAGCCAAATAGGTAAATACATATTTGAAATACGTATATGTAGATTATTTAAAGTGTATTTATGGTCAAAATGAAAAATCATATATTCATTATCACATTATATTTCAATTATTTCTAACTTACCTATCCATGTCTTTATGGACCTTGCTTTGTGCACTGGTGGGCAGTCATGTTGGAACAGGAAGGGGCCATTCCCAAACTGTTCCCACAAGATTGGGAGCATGAAATTGTCCAAAATGTCTTGCTACGCTGATGCCTTAAGAGTTCCCTTCACTGGAACTAAGGGGCCAAGCTCAACCCCTGAAAAAAACAACCCCACACCACAATCCCCACTCCACCAAATGATTTGGACCAGTGCACAAAGCAAGGTCCATAAAGACATGGATGAACAAGTTTGGGGTGAAAGAACTTGACTGGCCTGCACAGAGACTTGACCTCAACCCGATAGAATACCTTTGGGATGAATTAGAGAGTAGAATGTGAGCCCTGCCTTCTTGTCCAGCATCAGTGCCTAACCTCACAAATGGAAAAATGGTCAAACATTCCCATAGACACACTCCTAAACCTTGTGGACAGCCTTCCCAGAAGAGTTGAAGCTGTTATAGCTGCAAAGGGTGGGTCAACTCACTATTGAACCCTACGGACTTAAGGCCCCTACACATGATCAGACTTTTTCGATGGGAAATGTTGGATGTGAGGTTGTTGGCGGACAATCTGACCGTGTGTATGCTCCATTAGACAATTGTTGTTGGACTTTCCGCCAACAAATGTTGGCTGCCATGTTTTCAAATTTTCCGCCAACAAATGTCTGTTGTCAGATTTTCCGAGCGTGTGTACACAAGTCCGTCGGACAAAAGTCCAAAGTACAAACACGCATGCTCAGAAGCAAGGACGAGCCAGAAGTGGTCGGTTTTGTAAACTAGCGTTCATAATGGAGAATTAACATTCGTAACGTGGACAATTATGAAATCTCCAAATGCAGCGCACAATTCTCTTCTTTTTTAATGGGATAATAATGAAGCTGCTGTGCTGGTAATACTGATGAAGTTATGGCAAACTAATTTTCAAAGGCTTTTGTTTTCTAGTGATATCAAGAATATTATTATGCTTTTTTATTTATTTATTTATTTGTGCAAGTTACCACAACATCATTATCCCGTAGTTTTAAAGACGAAAGATACAACTATGTTGGTGTCCCTTGTCAATTTTACATTGTATTTTTTTTTAAATGTAACAGCCGGCTCCCAAACTGTCATTTGAAGTAAAACACATAGCCAAGTATTATTCTCCACAATTTTATTATTGTGCAGTAAAAAGAAAAAAAAAGAAAATTAGACATGCTATCTGCCAATAGAACTTAACCAAAAAGTGCATTCTATGCATCCATCATGCATCCATGATACGACGCGCAGTCACCTGGGACGTGTCACGTGTCCTAGATGACTTACTGCGCTGAGGGGAAGTGACGTCACCAGCCCGGGCACTGAAGGAGGCAGACTATGAGGGACCCCCTAGCAACAGGCATTTAGTGAGTTAAAAAAAACATTTTTTCCAAATGTTTTATTTTTAATTTTTTTAGGAATTTTAATTATATTCTTTTTTTGGGGGGAAACACCACTTTAAGTGGTTAATGTTCCAGCTTCATAATATTCCCATTAAAGTGTAAGTATGACCACCTTCACTGAAATATGTAGTATCAAATAGTGTAGGATCCAAGATGGTGGTGCCTGGCAACCTGCAGCGGTGAGAAGAGCTGGAAGCCATGGACTGGGAATTATTCTTTTAAAGTTAGCAGCTACAGTATTTGTAGCTGCCAACTTTTCACTTAAAAGAATAGGGAAACGTTTCTCTTTAAAGTAGAACTAAATGCAAATTTTTTTTTTTATCATTATGGATAGAGATTTTTTTTTTTTTTTTTCATCTGTGTCCTGTAAAGGAGATTTCCCTTTACTTCCTGCCTCATAGCCAAAATAGGAAGTGAAAGTGAATCCCTCCAAAGTGAGGGAATACCAGGGTGTCATTAATTACCGGTATCAATTAATGTGTTTGTGTATTATCAGTGCAGTGTACCTATATGAATACAAATTATTCTATACTCCGAGGCCCCGATGAAGCAGTTCACTCCGCGAAACACATAGGCCAATTTCTCTGACTCTTCAACCAGGATTAACAATAACCTGGATAAGTTACCTACACTGTAACGATTGTTTTAATAGTGTTTTTGAGTATTTTAATTTCTTCATGTATATATCTTAAATAAAATTGTGTAAATTCTCTTTTTTAAATCTATTTGATTTGCGTAGTTCTTCTAACCCTACATGGTACATGCAAAGTTCCATCCAACCTTGTTTCCATTTCTGTATATATCTTCTGGGATGGTATCCATGTAGGGTTCAACCATCCCACATCTACTCCCCCCCCCTGCACTTTTTGACCAAACATTCCCATAGACACACTCCTAAGCCTTGTGGACAGCCTTCCTAGAAGAGTTGAAGCTGTTATAGCTGCATATGGTGGGCCAACTCAATATTGAACCCTATGGACTAAGACTGGGATGCCATTAAAGTTCATATACGTGTAAAGGCAGGTGTCCCAATACTTTTGGTAATATAGTGTATGTCATGGATTGATAGCATTGCTCATAAATATCTTGTCTATGTATTAGCGGCTTAAGCCTACGAAGTGCAATCTAAATTGAATACATTTAAAGTCTGTTTGTCATGAAATGTATGAACTCGAAACCTCATAACAGACAAATCCCCCAGTGCTTTCTCACCATATGTCTCCTTTATTAATGTCTGGATTGTAGTTTTGTGAAAACTTCTGTGCTGCCTCAATTTTTAGTAGCATAGATAATTTATTGCACGCCGGATGATAGACTGCCAGACGTATACACGATTCCGTTTGCAAAACTGCGCAGCCTTAGCCTCTTAATGGTGTCATTTTGGCTGAATGCTATTAACAGATTACCCCAGCCTAGGGCAATGGAGCATGTGCAGCCGAAAGATAACCTTGTGTTCATAATTTAATATTAACTATTTTCTCCATAGTCGCCTCTTTCCAGTACATTAACAACAAACCAATGTGCCCTTGTCCCCTATGGTCATTTTCTTTCCTCCCTGCCAGGAAATAAAAAATAAAACGGATTACAAGATAGCAAGTTCTTGAAGATTTTCAGTGGACTATAACACATCTCTCAACGCCTGATCTGTAGAAATGAAAAAAAATAAAAATAAAAAATAAACAGTTTTCAGTTCAATCAGACCTAATTCCTCCAATTTAGCTTTGCCTCTACTTCAAAGGCTGCCCCTATTAGCACTATGGCTAACACATTTAAACAGTCGTTTCTACCAGTTCTGATATGGCAAGCTAGCAGTTATGCTTAACACACCGTAAGATCAAAAACTTTTTTTTTTTTTAGGAAATTTTCTGACACTATTTGATAGAATAGTGTAAGCCTTTTAAGGGGAAGCCTTTATGGAATTTTCATCCTATTCCGTTCCTGCGAGCTAAATTTCTATCCTGTATTAGCTATCATATCACTGGAGTATTAGCGGGCTTGGTTTGCCAGCGGTTCAGGGCTGTGTGAAGGCCCCTATCACTACCCAGCACTCACATACAGACGCATTATAGCTTTTATCTCATCTTCTGCAGCAAGTACATGGCCCAATTCATTCCTTCAGGCTACTTTACTAATAACCTTTTCCTTATCAGGCCCTCTCCGCCTCAACCTGTGATCAAAGACCCAATTAATGGGATGGAGAAAGGTGAAGCATTGAAATAATGGAGACAGCTGTTTTTCTCTGTTAGAGAAAATCTATTTGTATTGTTATCTTGGCTCGAGGTTCCGCAGCACTACTTTAATTCAGTCTCCCTCTATTCCTGCAGCTGATAAAAAAGTCACAATGAACTGCGTGCAGAATGGTCCCTGAAATATCACTCTGTTTCAAACCTTACTGCCTGTTATCGTGTTGAAGGTGGAAACAGTCGACGATAGGAGAGGAAATATTTAACAAAGAACCTATCAAATAAAAAAAAAAAAAAAAAAATGCAGTTTTTCAGTTCTCCTTTCATAGGACCACTTCTGGAATTTTGATGCTTAGTAGGCGCAGCTCTAGATAGTCACAATAATCAACAATAGGAACGCAGCAGTTTTCGTCTAGTCAAGCTTTTTATAAGTTAAACTTGAACTATTGGCAAAATAAAAAAAATTACATGTATGATGCAGTGCTTTCACTATTTATTAGACATGTGCATTAGTTTTCGTCCGAATGCATTTTCGTTCGAATTTCGGTTATTTTCGTTATCGTTTTAACTAACGATAACGAACTTGCAGAATCCAAAAAACCGAAAGATCCGACATAAACATGCTTTATTTTCGTTTTTGTTGCAACAGTTCGATATAGATAGGAGATTCGACATGACGCTGACAATAGTGATCTGTGTCCATCGAACCTGTGGTCGAATGTGCCTAACCTTAGCTCTATTAGTTCAAGATTATTCTACATAGAGAGAAATGATTCGACATAGAGAGAAAAGATTTGACATTATAGAGACAATAGCAAAAAAGGTTGAATGTGCCTAACCTACCGTATTTATCAGCGTATATCACGCGCCGGCGGATAACACGCACCCCAAGTTTAGGAGGGAATTTTAAGGAAAAAAAAACTTTTAGGAGGGAAGTTTAAGGAAAAAAAACTTACATTTAAATGTCCATCAATTGCCCAGTGTCCATCTTCAGCCTTGTCCAGTCTCTTTGCAGCCCTGTGTCTCTTTGCAGCTTCATTGCAGGAATTAAAAATTCTGATTGGGAGCGGAGCGAGCGCCGTCAACATAAACTAAGCCGAGTGTACTCAGCTAGTCTCGGCTCCTCTCGCAGTCCCACCCACGTGACTGTGAGTGGAGCCGAGACTAGCCGAGTGTACTCGGCTTTGTGTATGTCGGCGGTGCTCGCTCCACTCCGCTCACAGTCACGCCCAGTTCAGCTCCTATGATGGACATACCACAGGTCCAATGGCGGGACTGGGCGTGACTGTGAGCGGAGCAGAGCGAGCACTGCCGACATACACAAAGCCGAGTACACTGGGCTAGTCGCGGCTTTGCTAACAGTCACGTGGGCGGGACTGCGAGAGGAGCCGAGGCTAGCCGAGTCTCCACTCACAATCAGCCGAGATTGGGGGGGCATCGGCGTATAACACGCACCCACGATTTCCCCCTGATTTTAAGGGGAAAAAAGTGCGTATTATACGCTGATAAATACGGTAACTCTATTAGTTCAAGATTATTCGACATAGAGAGAAAAGATTCATGAAGAGTCGATGAAGCAGTCGCCGCGAGCGGACATTTATGGTCAAATGCTCTGCCCATAGGCTATAGAAGAATTCTAATGTTGGTTGACTAGTAATAATAATTAATAAATATAATTATTACTAGTGTCATACAACATTAGAATTCTACTATAGCTTGTAAGCGGAACATTCGACCGGAAATGTACGACTGCGGCGTCGTACAGTTTAGCTGCTTAGTCGAATCTTCTTAGAACATTCGACAGACACCATAAGCCTTCAATGACAGATTCAACCTTAATTATTTCGGATTTTCGGACGAATGCATTTTTTAACGAAACAAAATAAATAAAAACTAATTTCAGGAGTAACTAAATAAATTAATTTTTCGGACGAAAACTAAATTCCGAAACAAAATATTTCAGTGTGCACATGTCTACTTTTTATTATATAGTGCCAAGATCCATCTGTCAAGATCAATGGCACATCTATCAGTCCGTCCCCACATGCCAGGGTGCTTGGGGTAACCTTAGACTCTGAACTGTCCTTTCAGGCCCACATATAATCCCTGTGCAAATCATGCCGCCTTAGCCTCCGCAACATTTCCAGAATACGCCCCTTTTTAACTAATGACACCACCAAGCTTCTAATTCACTCCCTGGTTATCTCTCCCCTCGACTACTGCAACTCCCTCCTCATTGGATTACCTTTACATAGACTATACCCCCTTCAGTCCATAATGAATGCTGCTGCAAGACTCATCCCCCTTACCAACCATTCAGTGTCCTCCACCCCTCTCTGCCAATCCCTGCACTGGCTTCCAATTACTCAACAAATAAAATTCTAAGTACTAACAATAATTTACAAAGCCATCTATAACTCTGCCCCCAGCTACATCATTAACCTAGTCCCAAAATACCAACCAAGCCGCTCTCTTCTGTCCTCCCAAGACCTCCTGCTCTCTATCTCACTTGTCACCTCCTCCAATGCTCGCCTCCAGGATTTCTCCAGAGCTCCCTACCCCAATCTGTCCAACTGTCCCCTAATCTATCCATCTTTAGATGATCCCTGAAAACCCTTCTCTTTAAAGAAGCCTATCCTGCTTTTAACTAACACGGTTCTACTTCCTCCATCAGCTCATCCCCCACAGCTATTACCTTTTGTATCAATTGACCCTTCCTTTTTAGATTGTAATGTAACTGTAATGTCTGCCTTTATTTTGTTAAGCGCTGCGCAAACTGTTGGCGCTATATAAATCCATAATAATAATAAACAATTTATGGCAGTGATTTTCAGGCACTACATTTACATCAACCCCTGTCCCAAGAAGCTTGTAATCTTAGGTCCCTATCTCAGATTCATCCACGTATGTCACTCACAACTCTTCCCAAATCTAAAGTTGCCATTTCATCCCTTCAAACCTGAACACATATGAATTACACAGGTTCTGAAGCTAATTTATTGCAGATAAGGCACCAAGTGAGTTTAATTACCACCTTAATCAGCCACAAAGCCTGTGTAATTAATATGTGTTCGGTTTTAAAGGGATGAGGTGGCAACCCTGGCTACATCACCGATCTTGTCTCAAAATATCACACAAACCGAAGCTTTTTTTCAGCAGGAACTCCCGAACTGAATGACAAGGGGTGCTGGGGTGTGCTAGAGGGTCTATTGATGCTAGCTGCTGGGGAACCTATTGTTGCTGGAGGGGATCTATTTTTGCAGAGATAGGAGGGTCTGTTGTTGCTGGGGAGGTCTTTTGTTGCTTCTGGGCGATCTATTGCTTCTGGGGGTGCATCTTATGTTGCATTGGGGGTTAATCATTGCTGAGAGGGATCTACTGTTGAGGGAGGGGTCTTTGTTGCTGGCTGCTGAAGGGTCTATTGATGCTGGCTGTTGGAAATCCATTGTTGCTGGGGTGGATCTATTGTTGCTGGGGTGCCCATTGTTGCTAGATCTATTTTACTGCCTTTCTTGTTTTTCTTAACAAATTTCACACAAAATACTTAGCACCACAAAATGATACTTGGTTCTGTTATCTCCAAAAGGGGTGGTACTGGGGAGGTGGGTAAGGGGTGCACCCAAGAAATGGTCCTCGGACGTGGGTAGGGGGCGAAAAAAAAAAATGATACTTCTCTTTTAACTGCTCTATAGAATGTTTTTTTTACAAAGCAGCCCTGATCCTCCTTCTCTGGTCCCCCGCTGGCACTCCTGGCCCCTCCACCCCTGCTTGGGGCCCCAAGCTGCCTGCTAAGGGCACGTTTGCAAGCTTGCTTCAGAGCAGCCTCTGTGTGTCTATGAGACAATGGCTCCTGCTGCTTTGTCTCAGCCAATGAGGAGGGAGAGAGCTTCTGCTCTTGTACAAATTCCAAAAGGGGAGCTGCACACTGAAGGTTTTTTGACAGTAGATTGCTTTAGAAAAGGCCTAGCTTCTTTCCTAAAAGTACATAATATAACTGGATACTAATATTTATAGGAAAAGTTGATCCAGGGAATATCAGATTGCCTCTCTGGGGATCAGGAAGGATTTACCCCTGCTGGAACAAATTTGATCATGCATGCTGTTTTTTTCCCCCTTCCTCTGGAAAAACTGTGGGTGTAGGATTGTGTATATAGGATTGTACAATTTTCTTTTCTTTTATTGGTTGAACTAGATGAAACTATATGTAACTTCATGCATAGAATGCATAGAATGCATGAAGGTAAAAAAAACCTTCAGCCTTCAGAACCACTTTAAGGCAATCCTTGAAAACTCATCTCCTCAGAGAAGCCTATCCTGCCTCCACCCAGCAAATTAACTTTTATTTCTTCCATCAGCTCATCCCTCACAGTTATTACCTTTTGTACCACTTGCCTTACCGCATTAGTTTGTAGGCTCTTATGAGCAAGGATCTCTTAACCCTCTCTTATTTTATTGTATTGTAACTGCCCTGTCTCCCTTTATATTGTAGAGCTGCACTAACTTTGGGCACTATAAAAATCCTGTATTATAATAATATTAATAGGCTCCCTGCACATGGGATGTCTAGTCCCTGTGTGTCCAGTCCCTGCGTTTTGGTTTACCCAGGAGACATAGGTGCAGTGTCCAGCCCCACTGCCTTCAGCTTGTTAAACTATATACACTGCTACTGGACAGGGCTAAACGCTGTACTGAGTGGTACTCACATTTAGGGCCCTATGTGTCTGGGGACAAATGCCTGGAACACAAGTATTCTGCATTGCAGGCATTTGTCCCTGAACACATAGGGCCCTAAATGCGAGCACCACTTAGTATAGCATTCAGCCCAATGCAGCCATTGTGTATTTCAGTCTTTCATAGAATTTGACTGGCTGAAGGCAAAAGGGCTGTACACTCTACCTGTGCCTCCTGGGTGGAGTAGATTGTCAGGATTGGACACGCAGGGGCTAGACACCATAGTGTGCAAGGGGCCTTACTAGAGCCAATTTTTTATGGGGGCCAATTAACCTACCAGTGCAAAAATGATTGTTGTTTCTTACATTTTGTTCCTCAATAACCAATAAGATTCTTTGGTTAATTATTTCAAGGCAGTATAGACACCTATCTGAGACATGGTAATAAACAAGACCCAGCGTGGTTCTGAGAAGAGACAGTATAGTCAGGCTGAAGCTGTTAATTGTCTTGGTTGAATGACGTAGGTCTCTATTTTATGACATATCCCAGTTAAGCCTGGGCATAGATGGACTGCTCTCTCCTCCATAGTAACTGGCAGTGAGAAATCTGACCATCATCCTGATTTTAATGCTGGTGGACACAAATTTTCTACCAAACTCAGACAATGCTGACCACCAATGCAGAGGCAGTAAAAGACAATTTCCTTTCCCACGGAAAAAGGAAATGAATGTCCAAACAATTGCAGAACCTTTAAAAATAATGATCACTTCTGATTCTTGTGCTTGAGTATAATAGCTGAGTATTAACCCCTGCCTAGCCTGTTTTAGATCATGTTTGGCCACGTGGGATCTGCTCACCTTAATGGACCAGCTATAGTATGCGAGACACTGATTTACTACCTTTTTCAAAAATGGCTACCTACCACTGCACACATCTTTTCCGGCAGCTTGAATAGTTCAATGGGAAACTAAAACTCTAAAGAAAGCAAGCTGTAACCCACCAAAACCTTGGACAAGAAAGCATGAAAACCCCAATGTTCCACCTACCTCTGCATTGTCATAATTTTTTGAGGTATGTTAAAGCCAGACATGCAGGGACCATCTCATCAGCTTTTGTATGCATCTATGCTGTTTATAAAATGTGTTTTTGCATTTTGAAATAACACAGGTCCTCAATAGATAGCACATAACAAAGGATGCCATTGCATTTTAGTTGAGCGATAGCCAGAGCTGTATACTTTGTTTAAAGGAGCTTTTCTGGATCAAGCTGTATTCCTTGACTGTATGTATTCACAGTTGAAAATGAAATTTGTCTTTGCAGATAGTTTTTTACAACCTGAAAGAACATGGAAAGAATATTTTAAGCTGTGAAATGTCCCATCTGCTACGCAAATCAGATTCTGCACATATTGAAGTTCAAAAAAACATATTTGAACCATTTGTTTACCTGGGATAATTATTCTAATATTATATAGAAAATTAAAAAAAAAATGTTGTATATGTTGTATACATATTTATTTTATCAATACCAGACAAAGTTGTCTTCATGGTTATTATCATATAGATAACCCGATAGCTGTCATGATATGCCTAGAACTTAGCATGTGCTTAGGTATGTTTAAAGTTTTAATGACGTTCTAGGTTCTGCCAATTGTGGGCTTTGCCAAAGTCAGAATAAAGTCTGTTTTTTTTAGTGTTATTTTGATACTAGTGTATGCTGCACATATTAAGTGGACTAGTGACCTTTGGCTGGCCATGGACACCCTTCTAGTGGACTATTGACCTTTGGCTGGCCATGGACACCCTTCTATCTGTGAGATTCTAAACATGAACTTCAGGTAGATATAAAATATATAAATTAATCCAGCTCTGTATTTATTAATACATCATTAACCGCTTCTGGACTAAGCCTATTTCTGACACGTGTTGTTTACAAGTTAAAATCAGTATTTTTTGCTAGAAAATTACTTAGAACCCCCAAACATTGGGGTCCAGCACACAATGCAGGATCTATATGAAGGTGAAGCCTTCTTACGCAACCTTGGTTTTCTGCCGCTACCTGAAGATGAGCTTCATCTACCCCTTCCTGCTCCTCGGCCGTTCTCCACCCTTGGGAAGATATGGACCCCAGCACTATGGAGATCACAGAAAGCTGCTTCTACCCCACAACGGGCTGCAACACCTCGACACCCCACCTGACGAGCTTCCTTAACTATACAGGTTAAGATGTTCTCTCCTTACACAGATGGCTGATGTTCTATCTGTGGGCTGCTGTTCTTGGTGCATCGATCTGGTCCCTATACCTATGGGACTAACACTGTGCCTATTGTTACATGTTTGGTTCTTCATTTAGCTCCGCTTGCAAGTTTCTCATAAGACACCCGGCCCCAGATGCCTGGTCTTATGGGATGCCATGCTCCTCTCCATCATCCTTGGCACACGCCTTGGATTCCTAAGGGAGGGATCCCCCTCAGGCCTCTCGCAACTGTTGATTTATTTTTTTATTTTGACCCATACCCGACACCATTTTCTATTTTAATCACTTGTTTTTCCTTGTTTGTTTTCAGTTTTTTTTGTTCCACGTGGACTTTTGTTTCTCATGCACCATGGACTGTACTCTCCTTTTCGTATAACCAGCTTACAACGGCTTTGCTTATGTATTACCTTTTATGGCTTTACGTGTTTTCTCATGCAACGTTAAAGGCTTGAATTCTATTTATAAGAGATGGCTAGCTCTTAAGGAATTCAAGGCTTCTAATGCTGATGTAATCATGGTTCTGGGGACCCACTTTCGTACAGAGGGTTCTTTTAAGTTTGCTTCTAAGATGTTTCCCACCACCTTAGTAGCTTTGGGACCATCTGGGAAAGCTGGGGTTGCTATTTTAAGCAAACACGCATTTTTTTTGGCCGATTTATTCTCCTGAACTGTGCTTACATGAACATATTTCTTACTTTGGTTAACATCTAACTCGGGGCAGGTAGGGTTTTTGACAGAGGTGTTTGAGAAAATGTACCCTCTTTCCCAACCCTTCATGATTATAAGCGGTGACTTCAACATGTGCATTAACTAGCTTTGAACTCCTATGCACTCAAGGCCCTTATGAACCCCACTTAATATAGGCTATATACAAAATTCTCCAGGAGGCTGCCACTTTGACTGAATCCAGTCATTTTTATATGAGTAAATGGGCTCGTATTCTCCAACAAACCATCTCCCTGTCAGACTGGGATAAAATTTGGGAATCTTCCCCTAATGTATCTCGCTGCGTGGCACAGAAGGAGACTGCCTACAAAATCATTATGTTCTGTTACAGGACCCCTGACATCTTACATGCCCGTAATCCAGAGACCTCCCGAATGTGCTGGAGATATATTGAGGGGATAGGCTCCCATTATCATTTTTTTTGGAAATGTCCCCTCATCAAACCCTTCTGGGCTTATGTCCAGACCCTTTTACAGGACCTTTTGCATGTGACTATACCCTTAAACCCATTACACTACCTGTTGGGTCTTCCTCTCCAGGGTATTCCTAAATCAGCATGGAAACTGATGGCCTTTATACTCTTAGCAGCTAAAAGAGCAATACCCTGTTGTTGGCTGTCCACCTTCCAGAATGGTAGATACCATAGTTATCCCCTATGCCCCGTACACACGATAGGATTTTCCGATGGAAAATCTCTGATAGGAGCTTGTTGTCGGAAATTCCGACCATGTCTAGGCTCCATCGGACATTTTCCATCGGAATTTCCGTCACACAAAATTTGAGAGCTGGTTCTCAAATTTTTCGACAACAAAATCTGTTGTCAGAAATATTGATCGTGTGTAATTCCGAAGAACAAAGTGCCACGTATGCTCGGAATCAAGCAGAAGAGCAGCACTGGCTATTGAACTTAATTTGTACGTGTTGTACGTCACCGCGTTATTGACGTTCGAAATTTCCGATTAACTTTGTGTGTATGCAAGACAAGTTTGAGCCAACATCCATCAGAAGAAACATGGATTTTGTTGAAAAATCCTATTGTGTGTACAGGGCATTATGTTCAACTTAATTTCCTAGTCTACTGATCCATGATGTCCCTTCCGATTTCCCTGTACTCCTTGTTTCTACTTGATTTTGTTTTTTTTTTTGAGGAATTTAGGTCTGTCAAGATGGAGGTTAACGATATATATTAATCTGAGCTATGGTACTGCGCCGTACGCTAATCCTCCAGATTTGTCAGACAGCTACCTTTCTGTGATTTAATTTGATGATTTACTGTAATTCTACTTTTGTTCTTCTTATTGTATCTGTCTTTTATACCATCTTCATATCTTTGTATGACTGAAAATCGTTAATAAATATACAATTAAAACAAAAAGAACCCCCAAACATATATATCTATATATATATATATATATATATATATATATATCTATATATATATATATATATATATATATATATATATATCTATATATATATATATATATATATATATATATTTTTTTTTATAGCAAAGACCCTAGAGAATAACATGGCGGTCGTGGGAACATTTTATGTCACACAGTATTTGTGCAGCAGTCTTTCAAACGCAATTTTTTGGGAATAAATAAACTTTTTTGAGTTAAAATTTTTTTTTTACTTTTGAGTTAAAAAATAAGAAAGCAGTAAAGTTAGCCAAATTTTTTTGCATATTGTAAAAGATGATGTTACGCCAAGTAAATGGATACCTAACAATACCTTACGTTTTAAAATTGCACGCACTTCTGGAATGGCGTCAAACTACGGTACTTAAAAATCTCCATAGGCGACGTTTAAATTTTTTTAACGGTTACCAGTTTAGAGTTACAGAGGGGGTCTTATGCTGAAATTATTGCTCTCATTCTGACAATTGTGGTGATACCTCACATGTGTGATTTGAATACGGTTTACATTTGCGGGTTTAACTTATGTATGCATTTTCTTTGGTGCATGAGCATGCGGGGACGGGGGCGCTTTAAAAAAAAAAAAAATTCTTATTTATTTTATTTATTTTTTTTTTATTTTATTTAACACTGTACCTCTTAAAAAAAAAAAAATCGAATCACTTTTATGTCTGTCACAAGGAATGTAAACATCCCTTGTGACAGTAATAGGCAGTGACAGGTACTCTTTATGGAGGTATCCCAAACCCCTCCTTTGCACTTCAAAGTATCCAAAATGCCAAAATCTGCGTTTTGGAATACTGAATTGTTTTTTTAATCGGCGCCATTGGCAGCTGAGTAAACCGGAAGTGACGTTGTGACGTTGCTTCTGAGTTTTTACATCGAAGACGCGATTGAACTTGATTCCGGCCTACGTTTAGGTCTCCGACCAGCAGGCGGATGTACAGGCTGGTCGCGCGGGTCACCCGATGGGATGGGAGACCCAGGCAGAGCAGCGGAAGGTGGTGGGGGGACAAACCCTCCTGCTCCTAATGATAATGGCCGAGTGGCTCATTAGCCAAATTAGTTGTTATTCTGAGAGAGCTGACTGCCAGCTCTAAGTAACGGTACCGGGGTGATGCCTCTGGCTGCAGGCAACCCCCCCCCCCCGGTACAACCACTTCAACCAAATGGCGTGAAGTAGTTAAATGCATTAAGTGTAAGTATCTGAATTTAACCTGGTCAGTTCAGGGGTGTGCTGTGTACAGAATGCAAAGTTAAGGGATGCGCTATGCACAGTGTGCAACACCAACCCCCCTTTCCCAAAGCTTCCTCCCATCTCTCTCCTACCTGGGCTGGCTATAGTACCTACCTGCCTTGCCTTGCAGAGAGATCAGTCTCTCTCTCAGATTCGAGAGATCTGTCCCTGCTGTGCGTGATTGCGTGTCGGGATATGTTAAATCCGGGAGCCGCCCAGATCACATCGGTCTCTTGTAAACAAAGAATGCTGCTATGTTTACAAAGGGGAGGGGAGCGGGAGGTGGCAGAATGAAGTTCCTGCTGCAAAACTGGGAGCCAGAGACACCAGACAAGGCCAGATGGGCCGTATCTGGCCCACGTGTAAGCAGGTTGGAAAATGGTCTAGTTAGCAGCTGCCCAGCCCGGATGGAAAGAGGTAACCCAGTTCCCACACTTTCTCTGAGTTCTGCCTTTCTCTCCTTGTGCTGTAAATAAAAGGGTGAAGGGCTCTGCCCTCAGCATTCAATCTGCATGGGAAACAAGTCCAGACAAGCCATAGCATGTGAGTTTGAGCTGCTTACAGAAGAATAGGATTGCTGGGACCTGCAGTTCTCTCTAAAGACATAGACAGCCAGCAAGATGTGACCTCCAGCTGCTGCTTCTGCCAGGGCTCTCTTCCTCTCTGGGAGTCCCTGTTTCTGCTGGACACCTGTGTCCTAGAGCTTTCCACATGCAGGGGATTGCTGGGACTTGCAGCCCTCCCTGAAGATACCAACCGTGGACTCTGCCAACCGTGGACTCTTTCCTGTGCTGGCAGCTACAAGCCTGTAGAGATTAGGGATGTTAGGAAAGACTGTGCTATATGCTGAACTCCTGTGTCTCTTATTATGTTGCATTACTCAAGTAAAGTTTTTGAAACTTTGCCTATGCCTGGTCTGAAATTATTAAAGGGCTGTATTGCAAGTAACCGGCACACATAGGGGTTTATTTACTAAAAGCAAATCCACTTTACACTACAAGTGCACTTGGAAGTGCAGTCGCTGTAGATCCGACGGGGACATGCAAGGAAAATAAAAAACAGCATTTTTGCTTGTACATGATTGGATTTATCATCCAGAGCTTCCCCTGATTTCAGATCTTCCACTCAGATTTACGACTGCACTTCCAAGTGCTCTTGCAGTGCACTTGTATTGCAGAGTGGATTTTACTTTAGTAAATCAACCCCATAGTCTACAGTTGGGTCACTAGCACATTGGGGTATGAAGACATCAGTATAAAGAGTTAATCCAGTGTGAAGCTAGAGTGGTTACCAAGGGTAAAGGAGAAGAGCAAGTAACCGTGTTACAGGTACTCAGCATAGCTCCCACCCCTTCTAGATGCAGGCCTTGTGCTTGACATATGTGGTGTAGATGGACATGTCTGAAACAGTTCTGGTATGGTCTACATGGTGGTTTATAAATAATACCCCTATATCATCTTAATTAGTTCTATCTATTTTATTTCTCAGTTCTCTGGACTTCTTACCCTGCCATGGACATAAAAGTTCAGTAATTCTGTGAAGGGCCCTAATTTACAGTATTTTTGTCTATAGTCTTTTTTTTCTGTAATTATCCTAAGTTCATGGCAGCAGTAAAGATAGCAATGTAGATTGCAGATTATCTAGTAAACCGCAAAATGGGTTGATATGATACCTTGTCAAAAGAGTAATCATGGCTTTATGCTTCGTTAGAGTCTTAGAGTCTCTTTGATACTCTCTAATTACTTTAGTGAGAATACCTTTCTGACTCTATGTCTTTCTTATTTGCCTGGAGTCTGTCGTATCACACACTTCGGTCTGCTGAAAACTTTGATTAAAGGCACCCTAGCTCTTGTCATGGGGAATTTATGGGACTCTTGCTCTGTTTAATTAATGATACTTTCTGTCTTTTATATGCCATCTGCTGGCTCATTCCTTCAATGTTTTATAGCTTCCTGAGTATTATCCTACTTATGTCCAGGTTTTGGATATGATTTTTGTCATTTATTACTCTGTCACACTACAGTCTAAAATTCAACGGTAAATAATATTAAAACCTAATTTTAGATAATTTTAAAAAAAACATTAAAAGGGACCATACTTACACTTAATGAGAACTGCCCCTTGTAATGGTGCCAATGTCCAAGCTGAAATCCTCCTAATATGAGTGCTGGACCTATCATAGGAGCTCATTGAGTGCATCTATGGTGCCCTTTTAGCCTCCCTCGTCCATTCATAGAAGCCATACTATAGCTTCCATGAATAAAAGGTGCCTTTTGAATGGGGGAGGCAGACCTTTCATTCATCTACTCATTTTCCATTCATAGAACGATTTTCATTCATGGAAGCCATAGTACAGCTTCTATTAATGGAGGACGGGGTTGAATAAGACAAGTGACAAGTGCCTGTGACAAGTCCAGAGCTCATATGGGTCCCCACAGCACTGGAAGATGATGGCTGTGAGCAGGGGGATGTGGTGGGCAGAGGAATTCAGGTTTCAACTAGGACAGCGGATACCACCAAAGGGACGCTTCTCATTAATGTAAGTACTGTCCCTTGTGCTAATATTTATTTTTAATTCTTACCCAAGCTTAGGCTTTAAACATCATCTAATCATGAATGCTAGAGCTGTAACTAAAGTCTTTATTGTTTGTGGCTGATCATTTCACATTTTCAGATGACAAGATATTGTAGAAGTTAGAATTTAGCTTTTGTCTGAAAGCAATAAGATAATAGTGCAAGATAATACTGTTGTGTTTATCATGAAAATCCACATACACGAGTGTATTTTACTGATTCATTCGAATAGTTTTT
This sequence comes from Lithobates sylvaticus, assembly GCA_028564925.1. NCBI lineage: Eukaryota > Metazoa > Chordata > Amphibia > Anura > Ranidae > Lithobates > Lithobates sylvaticus. The sequence goes on from CM053030.1 coordinate 86,994,157, forward strand.
GGTCGCTGATCTTGTAGAACAAAAATAAATTGAGTAAAATTATAATTTTTATCAATAAGATAAACTGAAAAATAGAGAATTTAATGTTATTTTTTACATTTCTGTACTTATCACAATCTGGACTGATTCTCTTGTACCCCTTCTCTATGACCAGTGGTAGATGTAGGCTCTCACCAAGGCAGGGTGAACTTGGCTGGAGGGCACTTCCCAGGTTAAAATCTTTCGGATTGTTGCACTGGTGACAGCAGATAGACCAACCACAAGCTGGTGAAAAATTGGAACAGCAGGAACTGTAAAACGTTCTCTAGAGGGGACACTGAAGAATGAAATTCTTCTGTTGTTTATATTTCTATGCTGACTTATCAGGCATGTGAACAGTTTGCTGTGGGTTTATTGATACTTTAAGGTAGAACTACAGTCAAAACTTTTCTTTAATTTTGGAGTGAGGGAGGATTATAACTCCTGTATTTTTGCCCTCTTTGTCCCATTGGGGAGATTTACCTTCACTTCCTGTTCTATAGCCGAAACAGGAAGTGAAGTGAGAGGGAGTTCCTTCAAATTAAGGGATTTCCTTGAGGACCCTCTGATCACCAGAACTAGTGTCACCATTGGAAGATTTCCCCTGTATGACTTTTCTGGGGACAATGAAAAAATTGGGACTTTCCTTTACTTTCACTTTCAATGAGAACGGTAAACAGGATGAATAGAGAGCATTTATTTTAATTTCTTTTATTTATAAATATCTAAAATGTGGAAGAAGCATCCAGTACTTCGGTTTTTCCCATCTAGTGTCAATAGGATGGGAGAAAGCCCTTGGTTGAAGTGCCCGCCCACATTCCAGCACTAGAAAGAAAAGTTCTGGTCTGCCGTCTGTCACAAAGTCAGGGGTAAGGTAGACATCTCGTACAAAAAAACAAGCATTAGATCCTCCTTCAACAGGATTGGGGTTTGAGGAGACTAATTTGATTATTTCTAATCTATGGTCAAAACTTAAAATCATATATTCATTTTCACATTATTTTTTAATTAATTGTAGCCTACTCAAAATAATCTGGACAATCTTGAAGCTTGAAAATTTACTTAGACCCCTTTCACACCACACCGCCCATAGCGTCGGCGGTAAAACGCCGCTATTTTTAGCAGCGTTATACCGTTGGATTTGCGGCGCATTTTGGCTGCTAGCGGGGCGCTTTTACCCCCCGCTGGCGGCAGAGAAAGGGTTAACACCCCCGGCAAAACGCCGCTATTGCGGTATTACAGCGCTGCCCCATTGATTTCAATGGGGAGCAGCGCTGGAGGAGCGGCGAGTTCACCGCTCCAAAGAAGCTGCTGGCAGGACTTTTCCTGACGTCCTGCCAGCGCACCACTGCAGTGTGAAAGCCCTCGGGCTTTCACACTACAGACAATGGTGCAGCTGTTTTAGGGAGGATTGCAGGCGCTATTTCTAGCGCTATAGAGCCTGCAAAATGCCCTTGGTGTGAAAGGGGTCTTAGTGAAGATCCCACACATTTACTTCAAGGAGTTCTGTGACACTTATTCAGTGAGTAGTCACAGGCTGCAGTTTCAGCCTCTTGCAGTCCTTGTACAGCAGAGCTGGAGTGTGAGAGGAAGAAGCAGTACAAACGAGCCAATCAGGTCAAGTGCTGACAAGAAGCATGCTAATAAGAGGAGAGAAAAGAGTGACAATGAGATGTGTTTGTCACTGTGCTACTTCTCCTTTCACTGTCCAGTCACAGACTTGGGCAGGTCTAATGTCCCGTACACGCGGTCGGAAATTCCGATGGAAAATGTCCGATCGGACCATGTTGTCGGAAAATCCGCCCGTGTGTGGGCTCCATCGGTCTTTTTCCATCGGAATTTCCAACGGAAAAAATTTGAGATCCTGCTCTCAAATTTTCCGACAACAAAATCCGATCGGACTTTTTCCGATCGTGTGTAGAGAATTCCGACGGACAAAGTGCCACACATGCTCAGATCAAATTACGAGACCAAAGCTATTGGCTACTAGCCTCTACGTAGTTCCGTCGTACGCAATGAATGCCACCACATTCAGAATCATCGGATTTTTCGACAACTTTGTCCGACCGTGTGCATGCAACACCAGTGTCGGACAAAATCAGTCGGAAAAAATCTGACGGATTTTGTGGTCGGAATTTCCGACCGTGTGTACGGGGGCTAAGATAGCCTCAGTTCAGAGAAAGTGGGTTGAATGATACTGAACATCAGAATGAGGACTTCTAGTGGCAGAAAAAAAGGACTGTGGGGAAATCTCTGGATTGAAGGTAAATGTTGCAACAAATGCTGATTTCTTATTTTCTTTTTTAAATGGGCTATTCATTTTTGTTGTCATTTTGGCTGGATTTCAGCTCCAATATTATCAAAATTCAGAAATTGCTGCATTTTAGCTTTTGTGTTTTTTTTTTTTTTTAACTATCCCTCCACATCTGTAATGTCCATAACCTGTTTAATAAACCCGCCAATCATTTTCTACCTTAGTGTATTTATTTTTGCTAAAAACGTGTTTACCTCACAGCAAGTCCCATCACATTTTCCGTACATGGCTATTGGCAAAAAAAGAAAAAGAAATGCATACATTTAAATTAAACAAACCTTGACATTAATGGCATTTCATTTTGTGCAGCTGACTTTTATAAATTAATTGAGCAAGGAGAAAGTGAGTAGGATTTTAGACCTGAATCCAGTGGAGGCTAACAAAATCACATAAGCGATACATTGAGCCACCTGGGGCTTGACTGAATGCAGGATGGATCAGTGATAGGCTCTCCCAGATGTATGACTCAAGAAGCCCATTAGTGTCAGTCCTGGCATGCTGCTTTGCTCTCACATGGACAGAAAGGCCAAGGAAAATGTGAGTTTTACTGTATAGCGCAGGCGGGAACATTTCCTATTAATTAAAGCAATTCTACCCCTCGGTTTCTTCATTTGTGATATCCTACTGCAATACTTTCAACTATTGTAAAGCTCAGCATTACAAATGTCTAGGGCTCTGCAAAGAAGGAGCAAAAAATAGAGCACTAAAAGTTAATAAAGTGTACCTGTCACACAAACTAAAAATAGCTCAATGACTACTTAAGGACCCAAGTCTTCTTCTAGGTCTCATTTATAGTATAGTATAAAAATACCAATGAATAAGCTCCAGGAAGCGCTATTTATGTCTAAACTGTTCATGAAAAGTGAACCATGCATCATATATATTTATATATATATATATATACAGTGGTGTGAAAAAGTGTTTGCCCCCTTCCTCATTTCCTGTTCCTTTGCATGTTTGTCACACTTAAGTGTTTCGGAACATCAAAACAATTTAAACAATAGTCAAGGACAACACAAGTAAACACAAAATGCAATTTGTAAATGAAGGTGTTTATTATTAAAGGTGAAAAAAAATCCAAACCATCATGGCCCTGTGTGAAAAAGTGATTGCCCCCTAAACCTAATAACTGGTTGGGCCACCCTTAGCAGCAACAACTGCAACCAAGCGTTTGCGATAACGTGCAATGAGGCTTTTACAGCGTCCTGGAGGAATTTTGGCCCACTCATCTTTGCAGAATTGTCCTAATTCAGTTACATTAGAGGGTTTTCGAGCATGAACGGCCTTTTTAAGGTCATACCACAACATCTCAATAGGATTCAGGTCAGGACTTTGGCTAGGCCACTCCAAAGTCTTCATTTTGTTTTTCTTCAGCCATTCGGTGGTGGACTTGCTGGTGTGTTTAGGATCATTGTCCTGCTGCAGAACCCAAGTTCGTTTCAGCTTGAGTACACGAACAGATGGTCGGACATTCTCCTTCAGGATCTCTTGGTAGACAGCAGAATTCATAGTTCCTTTTATCACGGCAAGTCTTCCAGGTCCTGAAGCAGCAAAACAGCCCCAGACCATCACACTACCACCACCATATTTTACTGTTGGTATAATGTTCTTTTTCTGAAATGCAGTGTTCCTTCTACGCCAGATATACTTGGACACACACCTTCCAAAGAGTTCCACTTTTGTCTCATCGGTCCACAGAATGTTGTCCCAAAAGTCTTGGGGATCATCAAGATGTGTTGTGGAGAAATTGAGACGAGCTTTGATGTTCTTTTTGCTCAGCAGTGGTTTTCTCCTTGGAACTCTGCCATGCAGGCCATTTTTGCCCAGTCTTTTCCTGATGGTGGAGGCATGAACGCTGACCTTAACTGAGGCAAGTGAGGCCTGCAGTTCCTTGGACGTTGTTGTGGGGTCTTTTGTGACCTCTTGGATGAGTCGTCGCTGCGCTCTTGGGGTAATTTTGGGCGGCCGGCCACTCCTGGGAAGGTTCACCACTGTTCCATGTCTTCGCCATTTGTGGATAATGGCTCTCACTGTGGTTCGCTGGATTCCCAAAGCTTTGGAAATGGCTTTATAACCCTTTCCAGACTGATAGATCTCAATTACTTTCTTTCTCAATTGTTCCTGAATTTCTTTGGGTCTCGGCATGATGTGTAGCTTTTAAGGATCTTCTGGTGGACCTTACTGTGTCAAGCAGCTCCTATTTAAGTGATGCCTTGATTGTGAACAGGTGTGGCAATAATCAGGCCTGGGTGTGGCTAGAGAAATTGAACTCAGGTGTGGACAACCACAGTTATAGTATGTTTTAACAAGGGGGGCAATCACTTTTTCACACAGGGCCATGATGGTTTGGATTTTTTTTTCACCTTTAATAATAAACACCTTCATTTACAAATTGCATTTTGTGTTTACTTGTGTTGTCCTTGACTATTGTTTAAATTGGTTTGATGTTCCGAAACACTTAAGTGTGACAAACATGCAAAGGAACAGGAAATGAGGAAGGGGGCAAACACTTTTTCACACCACTGTATATATATATATATATATATATATATATATATATACAGTATATATATATATATATATATATATATATATATATATATATATATATATATATATATACAGTATCTCACCCCTCACATTTTTGTAAATATTTTATTATATCTTTTCATGTGACGACACTGAAGAAATTACAATGTAAAGTAGTGAGTGTACAGCTTGTATAACAGTGTAAATTTGCTGTCCCCTCAAAATAACTCAACACACAGCCATTAATGTCTAAATCCCTGGCAACAAAAGTGAGTACACCCCTAAGTGAAAATGTCCAAATTGGGCCCAAAGTGTCAATATTTTGTGTGGCCACCATTTTTTTCCAGCACTGGGCATGAAGTTCACCAGAGCTTCACAGGTTACCACTGAAGTCCTCTTCCACTCCTCCATGACAACATCACAGAGCTGGTGGATGTTAGAGACCTTGCGCTCTTCCACCTTCCGTTTGAGGATACCCCACAGATGCTTATTAGGGTTTAGGTCTGGAAACATGCTTTGCCAGTCCATCACCTTTACCCTCAGCGTCTTTAGCAAGGCAGTGGTCATCTTGGAGGTGTGTTTGGGGTCGTTATCATGTTGGAATACTGCCCTGCGGCCCAGTCTCCGAAGGGAGGGGATCATGCTTTGCTTCAGTATGTCACAGTACATGTTTGCATTCATGGTTCCCTCAATGAACTGAAACTCCCCAGTGCCGGCAGCACTCATGCAGCCCCAGACCATGACACTCCCACCACCATGCTTCACTGTAGGCAAGGCACACTTGACATTGTACTCCTCACCTGGTTACCGCCACACACGCTTGACACCATCTGAACCAAATAAGTTTATCTTGGTCTCATCAGACCACAGTACATGGTTCCAGTAATCCATGTCCTTAGTCTGCTTGTCTTCAGCAAACTGTTTGTGGGCTTTCTTGTACATCATCTTTAGAAGAGACTTCCTTCTGGGACAACAGCCATGCAGACCAATTTGATGCAGTGTGCGGCATATGTCTGAGCACTGACAGGCTGACCCCTCACCCCTTCAACCTCTGCAGCAATGCTGGCAGCACTCATATGTGTATTTCCCAAAGACAACCTCTGGATATGACGCAGAGCGCGTGCACGCAACTTCTTTGGCCGACCATGGCAAGGCCTGTTCTGAGTGGAACCTGTCCTGTTAAATCGCTGTATGGTCTTGGCCACCATGCTGCAGCTCAGTTTCAGGGTCTTGGCAATCTTCCCATAGCCCTAGGCCATCTTTATGTAGCTCAACAATTCTTTTTATTCAGATCCTCAGAGAGTTCTTTGTCATGAGGTGCCATGTTGAACTTCCAGTGAACAGTATGAGAGAGTGAGAGCAATAACACCAAATTTAACACATCTGTTCCCCATTCACACCTGAGATCTTGTAATACTACCGAGTCACATGACATCGGGGAGAGAAAATGGCTAATTGGGCCCAACATTTTCACTTAGGGGTGTACTCACTTTTGTTGCCAGTGGCTTAGACATTAATGGCTGTTGTTGAGTTATTTTAAGGGGACAGCAAATTTACACTGTTATACAAGCTGTACACTCACTACATTACATTGTAGCAAAGTGTCATTTCTTCAGTGTTGTCATATGAAAAGATATAATAAAATATTTACAAAAATGTGAGGGGTGTACTCACTTTTGTGAGATACTGTATATATTTACACAGTCAAAGCCTATATTCCCCTCTTATACCCACCAAACTATTTAGTGTGTAAAAAAAAAAAAAACATCAATTTAACTGTTTCCCAAAAGAAATCCAAGCTAGAAATGTTCAAAAAGTTTTATTAAATGTTTAAAGAAGAATTCCAGGTATGGATATTTTATACATAGTTACGTTGGTCCACCCTGGACCAACGTAACTATGTACAAACCATACCTGTGAGATGCCTCTGGAAGCTGTAAATCAGTAGAGTAGACACCACTACTCCAGAGATTTCCTCTAGCTTACGGATACCATTCAGAGCTGTTGCCCTGTTGTATTCTGAACACAGGAGGTCAGCCCAGGTGTCATTCAGAGAATGCTTGGTGGAGAGTGTGACATCACCATTCCTCTCCACCTCATCCAGTCAGAGGATGTTCACTATGAACATGCAAAGCATTCTCTGAATAGTGCCCATACAGAGTGACCATCTTACTGTGTTCAGAATGCAGCAGGGCAGCCACTCAGCACATCACCTGGAAGCTAGTGGAGATCACTGGAGTAGCGGTATGGAGTACCAGGGCCAATGGCCATGTATGGTATATACATAGTTATATTGGTCCAAGCTGGACCAATATAACTATGAAAAAATATTATAACTGGAATTTGTCTTTATTCAACCATACTAATGTATTTTTCTGCTGTGTTTTCATTTACATTCTGCCTACTAGTCCCTGTGTAGTGTATGCTATGTTTGAGGCAAAAGGTTGATGGCATTGCTGGTCATCTGCACAGTAGGGATGAGCTGCGACACACAGACATACAGACACCATTGGGATAAGTCCTTTATTAAAAAAAAAAAAAAAGATTCCAGTGGTGGTAATTCACTCTTGGTATCCTGCGATGGCTGATCTCTTCTCCGGGGTCCAGCGATGGATGATCTCTCCCGATGACGTCCAGCGCAGCGCATCCTGTCTCCACCGGAGACACCGCGGGAATCCCGGTGATGGCCTGACAGGTCTTAGCTGAGGAGGACAGGGCCACCCGTCACCAGACCCCGCCCCCCTCTGACGCAAGGGAAACCTGCGTTACATCAGAGGGGGCGGACCCCGGAGAGATGATCACCCATCGCAGGATAACAAGAGTGGATTACCACCGCTGAAATCTTATTTTTTTTTTAATAAAGGACTTATCCCAGTGTTTTTTTTTACAATTTTTTTACACTTTTTTTTACACTTTCTTTGTGAAATGGTAGGGGTACAGTGTACCCGTTACCATTTCAAACAGGGGGGATGGGATCTGGGGGTCCCCTTGTTAAAGGGGGCTTCCAGATTCCGATAAGCCCCCCGCCCGCAGACCCCCACAACCAGCGGCCAGGGTTGTGGGGATGAGGCCCTTGTCCCCATCAACATGGGGACATGGTGCTTTGAGGGGTCACAGACCCCCAAAGCATCCTCCCAATGTTGAGGGCATGTGGCCTGGTACGGTTCAGGAGGGGGGGGTGCTCTCTCGCACGCCCTCTTTTCCTGCGGCCTGACAGTTTGCGTGCTCAGATAAAGGGTCTGGTATGGATTTTTGGGGAGAACTCCACACCATTTTTTTTAAATTTGGCGCGGAGGTTTCCCTTAAAATCCATACCAGACCTGAAGGGTCTGGTATTGATATTTGGGGGGAACCCCACTTCATTTTTTTTTAAATTTGATGTGGGGTTCCCCTTAATATCCATACCAGACCTGAAGGGCCTGGTAATTGAATTTGGGGGAACCCCACGTTTTTTTTTTTTTTTTTTATATCAATGACTTTCAATGACTGTTCTCTGTATTATGGGGAGCCGACAATTCATTATAGCCGCGAGTGCTTTAAAAAAAATTTTTTTCCTGCAGAAATTACACTTTGTGCAGGGACAGTTCTAAGCAGGGCAAACATGCGCCCCTTTACAGGCATAATATAGACACCCCCCAGGTACAAAATTTAAAGGAATATTACACTCTTATTGTTTCACTTTAAGCATTTTTAAAATCACTGCTCCCGAAAAAACGTCCGTTTTTAAAACTTTTAACTTGCATATTAGCCTTTAAAATTAGCACTTTTCATTTCGAACGTTCGAGTCCCATAGACTTTAATAGGGTTCTAAAGTTCACACAAATTTTAGGTCTGTTCGCAGGTTCTGGTGCGAACCGAACCGGGGGGTGTTCGGCTCATCCCTACTGCGCAGCATCATGGCAACTGCATATCTAAATAGAGATCTACGATGGGGAGTTGCAATATGAAAATGTTTTTGGTGAGCAAATAAATCTTTAATTTTTAAACATCCAAGGCCATTCAGCAGAAATAGAAATATATATATATTTTTTTTTGCATCATTACTGGAAAAGAAGGGTTTATTTCCACCTTAAATTTATGTTTAGTCAGTCTTGTTGTCAAACTGCACTAGCACACTATATAGCATGTCACATCTATTCAACTTTTTACATCACTTTCTTACCTCAAGCCAGTAAGCCAGTGGGCTTACTGTGCTGCCACTTCCACTTTAAGGACCTGTAGAAATAAGCGTTGGGCCCATTTGATTGCATTTGATTGCATCAGTTTAACATCAGTTTGAGACACTTCTGAGATCATTCAAAATTCGTAGACGTGTGCATTTGACCTGCATTTCACTTACTTAAAATGGTTTTGCATTCATAGACTTTTAGGACTTATGCCTTGTACACATGGTCGGACGTTCCGACCACGAAATCCATCTAAATTTTTCCGACGGATTTTGGCCGAAACTTGTCTTGCATACACACGGTCGCACAAAGTTGTCGGAAAATCCGATCGTTCTGAACGAGGTGACGTACCACAAGTACGACTGGACTACGTAGAGGCCAGTAGCCAATAGCTTTTGTCTCCAAATTTATTCTGAGCATGCGTGGCATTTTGTGCATCGGAATTCTCTACACACGATCGGAAAAAGTCAGATCGGATTTTGTTGTGGGAAAATTTTAGATCCAGCTTTCAAACTTTTTCAGTCGAAAATTCAGATGGAAAAAGTCAGCTAGAGCCCACACACGATCGGATTTTCCGACAACATAATCTGATCGGACTTTTTCCGTCGGAATTTCCAACCGTGTGTACGGGGCATTAGATTTCATAGACTTGTAGGGGGTTCGGAAAACTGGCATGAAGAGAACAAAAGCCCTTTGACCAAGGCTCCTAGACTGGTTTCTTTTGTTCATTAGAATTGTTTTAAGAGTAGGAACACTGTAAAAAATCTTCCTTTGCTTACAGGAGACAATATTTCCTTTTTAGTGAACAGTTAAACACCTGGAGGAAAGGAGAGGCTGTGGTAATAGTGACAGCTGCTCTTGTGGCTCTTAATCTCATATAGTTACATAGTTACATAGTTGGTATTGTTGATAAAAGATACAAGTCCATCAAGCCCAACCTGTGTGTGTGCACTTTTATATAAATATTAATTAAAGAATTTTTTGGGATTTTTCTTACTCTCCTCCGCAATATGCCTTTCGTGTTCTATCTTAGCCGCCCTGATTACACCCTTTCATTTCTTATTGCATTCTTTTTACAGTTGGAATGCTGATGATGATCCCTCAGTCTTGCATTTTTTTAAAGGCCTTCTCCTTTCTTTTATATTCATTTTTACGTTGGCGTTAAAGCCACCCAGGGCTTTTATTAGCTCTTTTAAATGTATTACCCATTGGGATGCACTGGCTAATACCCTTATTTAATATGCTCTTAAAGCATACCCATTTTTTCTCTGTGTTCTTTGTTCCTAAGATTTTATCCCATTTAGTATCTTCTAGCAAGGAGCGTAGTTTCTGGAAGTTGGCTCTTTATAGCCATGAAGGTGAAACATGGGACATCCAGGTAGCAGGATGAGATCCAAGTGGTATCTGAGATAGGTAGATGTGTCCTTAGTAGTGCAGTTTTGAATACCGACCTTTTAGAAGAAATTGAGGTTCTAGAGCATGTGTAAAAATGATTTACTTATTATTATTTATATTATTATTTATACTTTATTGCAATAAAATTACTTAAACCCCCAGAATATTATATATTTTCTGAAAGCAGAGGCCCCGTAGAATACAAATACGATCGTTGCAAATTTCTATGTCACATGATATTTGCGCAAATTTTCAGGAAAAAAATACAAAAAGTATTTTATTCCAAGCACACACAATATACTACCCTTTTTTGGGTAAAATATAAGTTTGCTCTGATTAAATAGTTACCAAAAATGACAACTCTTAAAGTTGGGTGTGCCTATGATAACCCCCAAAAAAAAATTGTACCCAAAATACTCCATAGGTGACATTTTATAAGCTTTTACAGCTCATCAGTTTAGAGTTAAACGGAAGCTCTTGTGCTAAAACTCTTTTTCTCGCTCTGACGTTCACGGTGAAGTGTGACATGTGTGGTGCAACCATGGTTTCTATACACATGCATTTATATTTGTGCATCGCCTTGAGGCGATTCAGTTCGCATTTGCAGCGCTATACAAATCATTCATTTATTCATTTATTCATGTGTGCAGGGCAACGAAAATCTTTTTTTTTTAAATACATTTTAATGTAACTTTTTCTTTAAATTATTTATTTCTTTTTTAATAAACCCCTATGTGATAGCATTGGGCAGGTGACAGGAACTCTTTTTGGAGACATTAGGGGTCTAATAGACCCTAATGTCTCCCCAGCCCTTCACAGCATTTAACCAAACACAGATCTGCCTGGTTAGATGTGTCCCCTGGCTGTACCAGCCAGGAAATTTTGGATCAGAAACCAGAAGTGATTAACCCATCATCACTTCTGGTTTCATTGTTTACAAGTGAAAGCAAGGCATGGATATGCCTCTCTTTCCCATGTATCTCTCTCCAGGAGATGACAGTTGTAGTCCCAGGCTCCCAGGAAGTGCGGGAAAGCTTGGGAACAATGGGGGGCTCGCGGCGGTGGGGGGGTGCTTGTCCTAGGGAGCCATTGCATCAATTTAACTTTAAAGCCCACTGCCTGCTGAACAAATGCTACAGCCATTGGTTTCTGATTAACAGCAGACCAGTATAGAAGTAGGGGAACACCAAGATGGGACTGAGAACTGTTGGCCTGGGGGGAAAACACAACCAGCTAGCCCTTTTATTGTAGGACAGAGTTCCATGAGTGTACCATGAAAGTCTACCATGTTCCAAGTGTGCCACAGTGTTGCAGTGATTAGTGAGCATAGTGAAATATACAGTAATGCCGCGTACACACGTTCAGACTTTGTCCGCCGGACCTAGTCCGGCGGATTGTCCGCCGGACCTCGTCCGGCGGGACTTCCCCACACACGCCCGGACTTCCGAGCGTGTGACTTGCCCACACACGCCCGGACTTCTCCGGCGGACAATCCGCTGGACAAAGTCCGTGGGACTTTTGAAAATTAACGGACTTGCCCACACACGGAGCAGTCCGTTCATTTAGAACGTAACTGCAGGTAGACGGAGCTAGCGAAGGCAGTGAATGCCGCCGCGCTAGCCCCGTCACCTGGTATGGATTTAAAGGGAATCCCCACGCCGAAAAAACGGCGTGGGGGTCCCCCCCAAATCCATCTCAGACCCTTATCCGAGCACGCAGCCCGGCAGGCCAGGAAAGGGGTGGGGACGAGCGAGCGCCCCCCCTCCTGAGCAGTCCCGGAGGATGCTGGGACTGTGACATCACAGGGGGGCGGGGTCACCATGTGACATGAGCATGTGACCCTGTCCCCTTGGCCCTATATAAGTCCCAGCACAGCGCGGCTCTGGCATTCCGGCCAGAGAGAGCGACTGGTCAACATCGGAAGAAGAAGAAGAAGAAGGCGGAAGAAGGCGGAAGACCCCGGAAGACCCTGGAAGACCCCTGAAGGTGGATCGAGACCCCCAGACGACGGCGTCGACGACGAAGAAGGTAGCCGGCCTCCTCCGCTCGGTAAAAGAGCTAGGTAAATGGCGGAGGAGTCCGGCGAGAAGACCCCCAAGACGGAAGAAGTCCCCCGGAGCAGTGCAATAAAATATATTTTCAAAATTGTGTGTTTTTTTACTTTACATTTTACACCTTAGGTGAATGGGTAGGGGTACATCGTACCCCATACTCATTCACATAGGGTGGGGGGCCGGGATCTGGGGGCCCCCTTATAAAAGGGTGCTCCCAGTTTCCGATAAGCCCCCCGCCCGCAGACCCCAACAACCAACGGTCAGGGTTGTCGGGAAGAGGCCCTTGTCCTCATCAACATGGGGACAAGGTGCTTTGGGGTGGGGGGGCCGAAATCCATGCCAGGTGACAGAGCTAGCGTGGCGGCATTCACTGCCTTCGCTAGCTCCGTCTACCTGAAGTCACGTGCTAAATGAACGGACTTTCCGATGATCGGAAAGTCCGCTCATTTTCAAAAGTCCGTCAGACTAGCCTACTAACGGCGGGATTGTCCGCCAGACTGCCAGATTGTCCGCCGGACTGCCAAGTCCAGCGGCTAATTTTAAAACAAAACTTAAAACCTAGTCCGCCGGACTTTTGGCGCCAAAAAGTCCGCCGACGCCCACACACGAGGGGATGGTCCGCTGGACTTGAGTCCAGCGGATAATCCCGCGGGATAGTCCCTTCGTGTGTACGCGGCATAAGTGTTCCTAAATAACAGGGTTTAATGTGACACAGCTTATCACATCTTATAGCTTTCTTTACAGCTCTCAGAATTTTGTCACATGACATTTCAGTCTGAACAAGGAGTAAAAAGCAATATAATGGCCAGCAAGTATCACTTACTACACCTATCACTTTGATGTCTGAATAAGGAAATATTAATTACAGAATATGTAATTTGAAAGTTTTACTATTTAGTACCCATGCAGGAAGGTACAATTGGATTTTGACATCTACCAGTCAACCACAAACAACAATGGACACCTTAGGACACCTGTGTTACGTTGACATGTGTACCGCCCCAGTCAAACTCCCCACCTAACACTGTCCTCGGAGCGGGTCGTGCCCGATGCTTGGCGCCAGAAACGAGAGCCCCCTTTAGGGCTCGCCCCTCCGCCTCACTGGGTATGTGAAAAAAGGATAAGAGTAGTGGTATTTCCCCTGCGGTGCCCCACCGCGAGGGCCGGGCTTCCCACTTATCCTACACCTCTCATGTCTCTTCACAGTTGCAGACTAGAGTCAAGCTCAACAGAGTCTTCTTTCCCCGCTGATTCCGCCAAGCATTTTGTGCTCTGAAACATTTATCTTAGTTCATCTGGCTTTTTTTTTTTTTTTGGAACCCCAGTACCCTACAAGGACTGCTATCACTAGTATGTATTACATTGATAGGATGAACTCTCTGAGATACCATAAAATGGCCGCTGTGTTCTAGAGAAAGAAACACATTAACGCAATCTAAATTTATTGTGTGAAAAACAAGAAACCACAGAAAAATGTGGTCAACTGATGGATAGTAATTAAAAACTAAATGGCTTGGAATCATGACAGTTAACTTTTTGGTGAATGTGTGCATCAGGATAAAAGACTAATTAATCAATTGAAAACAAAAACTGACACACATCTGTGTTAATGGTGAGTGTACCTGTTTAAATGTAAAGAGGATTGTTCCAAGATGTTACAGCAAATGGATCTTTGTAGAATAGCATTCCATAGTCCACCTTTTCTATAAACGTGATACATTTCCAGTAAGGATGATAGAGAGGGGAGAGAGAATCGCTTGGCATAACCTTTGTTACAGTTACAAGAATTTAAACAGTACCTGGCAGATACATGGACAGAAGGAGGAAAGGAGATGACAATGGATAGATGGGTAGATGGATGGATGGATAGAAGTACGGATAGATGGATAGATAGATTGAAGGAAGGACAGGAGGCAGGATGGATGCATGGGCACTTAAGTTATGTCTGCATACAGTGCTCAACACTAGTGCGATGACATGAAGTACCACCCAGTGCACTGCGACAAAATTACAGTATGTCTGCAGTTTTCTGCTCTGCATTGAACAGCACCATATATCACACCAGCATTGTGGTGTGACCATAGAACATCATTGGATGGAAGGAATGAATGAAGAATGGATGGATGGATGGGTGTATGGAAAGTTGAATGGGTGGATGGATGGAAGGAATGAAGGATGGATGGACACTTTGATCATGCCCCCATCCAGTGCATTACCCCGCAGTGTGGTGACATGCAGTGCTATCCAATGCACTACAGAAATTTGTAGCACAGCTGCAATTTTTTGCTCTGCACGGAACTGCACCGTATATCACACCAGCATTGAAGTGTGACCATGTGCCTTTTCAGTGACTGGCAATTATCCAGTGCGAAAAAATAGCAGTCATCAGACTTATGCCGCGTACACACGATCGGAATTTCCGACAAGAAATGTTCGATGTGAGCGTGTTGTCGGAAATTCCGACTGTGTGTAGGCTCCATCGGACATTTTTTGTCTGAATTTCCGACAAACAAAATTAGAGAGCTGGTTCTCAAATTTTCCGACAACAAAATCCATTGTCGTAAATTCCAAGTGTGTGTAGACAATTCCAACGCACAAAATTCCACGCATGCTCGGAATCAAGCAGAAGAACCACACTGGCTATTGAACTTAATTTTTCTCGGCTCGTCGTACGTGTTGTACATCACTGCGTTCTTGACGTTCGGAATTAAATCCACGATTTGGTTGTCGGAAATTCCGATTGTCTGTACGTGGCATTAGTGTGAACAAGCCCTCAAAATGATAAACAGAGGTAAATACAACTGCAAATCAAACAGTAAAACTATATCAACTTTGCAGTTACCAAATCCTGCCTTTTAATGCTGTGTGTGGACATAAATAAAATGATTTAATGCTGCCTTTACTAAGCATCCTGGGTGCTTCATGAAGGTCAGTTTCCTGGTGGATAATAAATGCAATATATTAATATATGCACACAGTCTTGTGTGGGGTACAGAGAAAACCCAGTACATCATCCTGTAATCACATGTAGCAGAAATAATTTATTCAATCAATTAAAGGGCACTACCAAGGGATGATTTGACAAGCGTTGCCATGCCAACAAGCAAGGAAGACGGAATGTCTGTATTTAGTGCTCTACATTGGGATATATGTAGCAGATTTTGAAGGCTGAAATACAATCACCATAGTCCAAAAGTGTGGAGGGAATATAACATTAACCTGGAGCTTCCACACACATTGCACAAAGAAATTCATAGAGCAGAACTATGGGCAGAAATGTGATATCTGTTGTCACTTGCCAGTCATTCCCTTACCATTTATTTACCACATTTATGCACTGACAACTTTTTGAGTGGTGTTTTATAGAATATTAAGGGCCATTCACATCAATTTCTACCCCCTGAAGAAATTCAATTTTTTTACAACAATTGAATTAAAATTCACAGCGGTCCGGTCAGTAAAATTTTCTTCTAACAGAGCCCTGAATCTCTTGTTTGTACTATGACACAGATTTTAGTATGTAGTTATTTTATGTCTATCAAACAATAAGCAATGCCAAAAAATAAGCATTTCAATAAATGTGTGTCAATATTCAGTAACTACATTAAACATGTGAACATTTTGCACTTGGATGACGTTACATTTGTTCTTGTATTTGTATAAAATACAAACAAGTATCTTTAACAAGATTTACTTTTTAAAGGTAAAAGGAAATAGAATCTTCTGAAAAAAATAACTAAAAGTGTTCATTTGAAACCAGGAATAAAGCTTTGGGCATCCCTTTACCCCCTTATATCAGGTGTCCTCATCAGTGTGCCCTCTTGCATCAGGTGTCCCTATCAGAGTGCCCCTTACATCAGGTGTCCCTATCAGAGTGTCCCTTACACCAGGTTCTCCCATCAGAGTGCCCCCTTACATTAGGTGTCCCATTCAGAGTGTGCTCTTACATCAGGTGTCCCATCAAAGTGCCGTCTTATATCAGGTGTCCTTAGCTCAGTGCCCCTTACATCAGGTGTCCCCATCAGAGTGCCCTCTTAGACCAGGTGTCTTTAGCAGAATGACCTCTTATACCAGGTTTCCCCATCATAGTGCCCTCTTATATTAGGTGTCCCCATCACAGTGCCCCTTTTCATTTGGTTCCCCGTCAGAGTGCCGCCTACATCAAGTGTCCCATTCAAAGTGCCCCCTTACATCAGGTGAACCCCATCACAGTGCCCCATTATGTCAGGTGTCCCAATAAGAGTGCCCCTTACATCTGGTGTCCCCATCAGAGTGCCCGTTTACATCAGGTGTCCCCATCATACTTAGTTTTTCTTTGTAAAGTCCTTTAATTTTGCATATCCAATGGACATCGCATTTTTAAATAGCACCAGATTAGATCCTGTAAATGCGTTAATGAGAAAGGGGATAACCAATGGATGGAGAGAGTGTGAACATGGGTCTGTTTCATAAGAGTGAGAATGGAGCAGTGGCTGTTCCTAGTTAAGATAAACTCAAGTAATAGAGGAGCAATGCAAGTCTGTCCTGACAGGTTGTGGATACAGACTAGAAAAAGGGACTAGAAATGACATAGTAATAAATCTACATTAAATTAGAATCTCTGTGGCAGGTGGAGAAAGCATCCTGGTTTGCAGGCACTGGCTCTGAGTGACCCATGAAGAATGAGTGCGATACAAAACCACACCGCTCTGAACAGATAAAGCCATATGCTGAGATGGACGGTGGCATACCTAGTCCAGGTGCTCTGGCTCAGGATGTCCCTCCTACATCCGGAAACAAACCATGAATGTACACTGAAGAGCTGGCACCACTGGAAATTCAGTCATGAATCTTTATTATTATCATATGACCATGGTAAAAGAACACGCAGACGCGTTTTGGCACACAGGCCTTGTTCACAGCATGAAGAATGAGTACAGAGCTTCTGTTAAAAAGAATTATGATTAACATGGGCATGCATCTAACAGATGTTATCTGTCCTATCTGTATGAAGTATACCTGTATAGTATTGTACTTTATCAGTATGGAGTATATCTTGGCTTTCCCCTCTGACATAAACCCAGTTTGTAGGCAGGTGCAATTGGCTACTTTGCCACTAGGTGGCTCTGTACTGGAATAGTGCATGCTTACAACAGATAGTGTTGTCAGGTGCTAGGCCCCTTTGAGGCAGAGCCCGCCTGCAGCAATGTCATGGATAAGTCATGTCCAATTATAAGCCAGGTTGGGAGAAGCCCTAGTGCACTTGTGGCATTAGAGATGAACGCCCCACACTTATGAGGATGCGGCCAGCACACATAGGCCCTGAACAGGGCTGGAGGCCGGGTGGAGTGGACCTCAATTTAGGAGGAGCTGGCTGTAGTATTTTTGTCCCTTGTGGAGGTGGGGGCTAGGGCGGATTGCAAAAAGCTGTTTACGCCAGGTTGTAGATCCCTGTGTGAGGCTGCTTTCCTGGAGGGTTACCAAGAGAGGTGTACCTAGCAAGGAGGTGACACAGTCTTGTGAGTACTAATGATCCTGAGTAGAGGAGATGGCTACTAAGGTGCTGCACATGCTTTCACTGTGATTGAATGTGTGATGTCAAGTGACTCTGGAATGTATGTCCTAGTGATGTGACTGTAATGCCGTTTTCAGAATACCACCAGTAAAGTGGAGCAAAACTACTTCCTGTGTGGACATTTCTTGCTTGGGGATACAAAGGTCTATGGGCGGAAATGTTGTGTGGAGGCCTATGGTGAGGAGCAGGGCTCAAGATGGTGGAGGGTTTGGCTTCAACAAGAGGGACAGTGTCTTAAGAAGGCTGGAGTGGGGACAGGGACTTGTGCTCTTGGAGCTTAAACCAGCCAACCTCAAAAACCCCTCTTACAAATTGAATGAAAAAAATGTAACATTTTATTTATTAGACAAATATAAGAGATGTAACAGATTTTATGACACTCCTGATCATCATACAGAAAGCACAAGATTATTTAGTGGTAGCCCCATAGGGGCTGTTGAGTGATGTGGCCCACCTGTCACCCTGCCCAGCCCAGCATTCACTTCCAGACACTCCAAGACAATGAACCATCAGGTTCTTTAATGTATTTTATTGAGAGATTTGCACTTGCATGGGGTTAAGGGATTCGTGGGATGCCCAGAAAAGGATTCTTGCATGGTATGGGACAATTCAGATATTCTCCTTTTGCACAACACTTGCTGCAGACTATCTCTCCTTCTCCCTGCAGAACATTTCTTCAGGTGCAGCTAGCACATGGTTAGGCCTAACTCTTGTTTCAGTCAGGCCTTAGCAAAGTTCCTTATTACAGGCAGGGACCATGGGCCCATTTGGTGCAGCAACAAAAATGGGAAAGTCTTTAGTGCTAGCTGACCTTGGTGAACTACTGATACCAGTCAGCCCTTTGCAAGCCCTGACAGCCCTCCTGACTGCAACGACCCTACTTTACTACCAGTAACATTGCAGTCTCTCCAGCTGGCTCTGCATTCACCTCTGACTGCACACTCCCAGTCCTCTCCAGCATGCTCCTCCCAGCTCTCCCGACTGTGCCTGCCACTCACCGACACCTAGTGAATCCCTCCTGGAGACTTGCCCGGCTGTATTCCCCGCTGTCCTCTCCTGCTCCTGTTCAGGACACACCTTGGGTTGTGTGGGATTCCTGTTCAGCTTCGAGACCCCTGGCCCAAGGTCACCCTCCTCAGACTGGGGGGCTCCCTCCAAGGCCCCAACAGCCTAATACCCCATCTCCAGTTCTTCCACCCGAACTACTCCTCTCCAGCTGGGCTGACTCTCGGTATTTAAGGAGGCCTGCCCCCTGCCAATCCAGGTTGGGGATTGGTCAGGGATCCGTAGAACACCCCAGACAGCTCCACCCAATTTCTTCTACTCCTTCCTTCTAGAAGCCACTAGAAACAGAAGGGAGGTAACCAAAAGATGAAGCTAGCTTTGAGTCACCAGCCTACTCTAAACCACTCCCAGCCCACAGTTCAAAACAAACAGGCCTAGCTGTCAGCCAGGCCTGCCTAAACTCACCTGCACTGACAAAAATCTCAACTCTAGCACACTACCTAAATAGAGGGTGCTAGATTATATAGATAGTATGGGTTAATTTAGTAAAAGTGCAGAGTGCTAAATCTTGTGCAGCTCTGCATAGCAACCTCAGCTTTCAGTTTTTTTTTTTAGTCAAAGCCTAATTGAACAAGCTGAAGTTGGAAGCTGATTGTCTACCATGCACAACTGCACCAGTTTTTGCACTCCCCAGTTTTACTAAATCAACCCCTATATGTCACACAATTATTTACTCCTTGTAGGTTATCATCTGGGCTTCATACACACAACTTTTCACACCCTATAGGTGGACATTCAGTAAAGACACTTTTATGACGTCTTATTATTTTTGTCATATATTGTATGGCAGAATTTATGCAGTTTTAAAAGTGGAATTTCACCCTAGAATAAGGAGGCTTGTGAGCATGAAAGCTTTTTCTGCAGAAGAGGCATCTTCATAATCTAAAACTTTTTGGCCATCTTCCTCGCAAGCTCCTTTAGAGTGCACACTGATCTGTGCATACATTCTCAGCATGCCTCAATGCCAAGATAAATTATCTCCTGTGTGCATGCATGCCAATTATATTATTCTGGGCCAACTAATCAAGATGACCAAACACAGAACTCAGAAGAAGACTGTGAGAAGATGTTGGCTCCAGCACGGGAGAGCAGTATAGATGGCTTTAGTTCTGCTTTAACTATGTTAGCATAGCACCCAACTGTCCCTGATTTAGAACAAAGTCCCACTTTTCTCCTAATTTGTCCCTCTGTTTGGTCTGATCCATAAAGTTGTATGAATAATGCACTATTTATCTTTCAAAAGTTTCCTGGTGCTAAACCTTCCATCCAAATTCCAAATTTGCTGCATTTGTAAATTTAAAAAGCCAGTATAAAGGAATAATAGTGGTAAATAAAAGCACTTGTAGGTCTAACTAATGTTTTTTTGTGTATAATTCTCCTTTAAGGGGGCATGGCAGGGTTTGTGTCCTATGCCTAGGTACTTTTGTGGTCTCCAGAATTGTATAATTTTGCAGATTTACTACACAATCTTCAGTTCCCCTATTCACCTGCTGTATTACATGTTATTGGCCCTCACAGGTGATCCCCACACATAAAAAAAATTAGCACAGAGTAAAGAAGGGTTAGAACCTCATCTATTTGTATTGCTGTCCTTTTACTTTTTGGGAAGATTACCCCTCATTTCCTATTCTTGTTAAAATCAGTCCCCAGGACAAGAAAGGTGCAGTGTTCTACTAGGGGGATAGAGACACTAAATAAATAAATCTTTCGTTTTAGAAGAATAAGGAATAGTTAAAACATCTGCAAATTTGTTGACAAATTATCCCTATTTTCCTGTCCTTTTCCAAGAGGTTACTAGAATAGGTAGGGGGGAAACTCCCCAACTGGGACACAGCATTAAAAACACAAAAGAGGTTTTAAAAATTCTTTCCTCCTTAAAGTAAAAAAAAAAAAATGGTCTGAAATTTAACTTCCTGTATTATAGGTTCCATTCATATATACAGTACTGTATGTGTTGCAGTAACACACAGTAATGCATGTACCACATGGCATTGCAATACCAATCATTTTGAGTAATCAATGAACGTGCTACCTTAGCGCAATGCAACTTTTTTTGAAAACTGGCATCGTTGGTTCCCAAAGTGATGTCATGACGTTGCTTCCAGGTTTCCATAGCTGAGACCTGATCAAAGCAGCTTTATTCGGGTCTCCAGCCAGCCGGCGGACATGCTGGCTGGTCGCTCAGGTCTCCCGGTGGGACAGGAGAGCCTGGGCGAGTGGCAGAAGTTGGCAGGAGGGGGGGAACGTCCCCTCCCGCTGCTTGTAATATGAATCAAGTGGCTGCTTAGCTGCATCGATTGTTACTACAAGAGAGACGACCGTCGGCTCTAAAAAAAATGTTACAACCACTTGAAGCTAAATGATGTATAGGTACGTGATTTGGCGACAAGTGGTTAAAGCAAGACATAGATCTGAATGGGTCCTTAAAGTGACAGTTTTTTCAAAAGTGCATTGCTTTTTATACCTGTTCTTGGGCTTAAATGGGAAGCTGAATCAGAAAATTGCATTGGCTAGGTTGCATCAGCTCTAGTTTCTTAGATATGGTCAAATTTATATAATTTTTAGTTAGTTCTTGAGAAGATCTTGCTGATCAACTTTTTCTTCTGTTACCTAGTTTGTGTTTTTGTGTACAAGTTAGGATATAGTAAGAGCGTTTATGTACTTACAACTGTAAATTTACATCAAAAACATTGGATTCTAAAATGTAAGTTATTAGTATTATAGTTATGATTGTATAGGAGGTGTGTGTATATTGCCATTGATATTATTTCATTTTTGCAGACTCAGCACCGTAGAGGTTATGGCTACTTCACGACAGTGCTGCCTGAATCATCCTGACATATTTTGCTATATTTATATCCTGATTTTTGAGGGGCAACCAGAATGAAGAGTGTTATATGGCATTTATGCTGTATCTCAAAAACTAGAGCTGATAGGGAAACATTAGTGTAATTTTTGGAGTCAAATATACCCAGGAAATAGTTCTAACATTCGAGGTACCAAATTGTACATGTTGGCCTGTGAACACATCCAACACTTGTGATCTAGTTCTCTTAACCGCTTACTGGGCACCTCCTGCCCAGACCAATTTTCAGCTTTTAGCGCTGTCACTCTTTGAATGACAATTGCGCAGTCAAACAACACTGTACCCAAATTACATTTTTATCATTTTTTTTCCCACAAATAGAGTTAAATAGAGTTAAATGTAAAAAGACTGAATTTAAAATAAAAAAATACAAAACGGTTTTATATTTTGTTAATAAATTTTGCAAACAGGTAATTTTTCTCCTTCATTGATGTACGCTGATGAGGCTACACTGATGGGCACTGATAGGCTGCACTGATGGGCACTGATAGGCTGCACTGATGTTCAGCTTTAGTAAATAAACCCCAAAGTGTCACATAATTGTGAAGTGGAAGGAAAATGATAAATAGTTTTCAAAAATGTTTACAAATAAATATGTGAAAAGTGTGGGGTACATTTGTATTCAGCCCCCCTGAGTCAATACTTTGTAGAACCTCCTTTCACTGCAATTACAGCTGCAAGTCTTTTTGGGTATGTCTCTACCAGCTTTGCACATCTATAGAGTAAAAATGTTGCCCATTCTTTGCAAAATAGCTTAAGCTCTGTCAGATTGGATGGAGAGCATCTGTGAACAGCAATTTTCAAGTCTTGCCACAGATTCTCAATTGGATTTAGGTCTAGACATTGACTGGGCCATTCTAACCCATGAATATGCTTTGATCTAAACCATTCCATTGTAGCTCTGGCTGTATGTTTATGGTTGTTGTCCTGCTGGAAGGTGAACCTCCGCCCCAGTCTCAATTCTTTTGAAGACTCAAACAGGTTTTCTTCTAAGATTGCCCTGTATTTTGCTCCATCCATTTTCCCATCAACTTTGACCAGCTTCCCTATCCTTGCTGAAGAAAAGCATCCCCAAACATGATGCTGCCACCACCATGTTTCACGGTGGGGATGATGTGTTCAGGGTAATATGCAGTGTTCGTTTTCTGCCACACATACCGTTTTTCTTTTATGCGGCGTACACACGCTCGGACTTTCCGGCGGGATTGTCCGCCGGACCTAGTCCAGCGGACAAACCGCCGGACTTTCCAGCGGAGGTCAGCCGGACTTTCCGAGCGTGTGGACTTGCCCACACACGCCCGGACTTTTCCGGCGGACAATCCGCGGGAAAAAGTCTGCAGGACTTGCCGACGCACGATCAAAAAGTCAGTTAATTTAGAACGTAACTGCAGGTAGACGGGACTAGCGAAGGCAGGGAATGCCGCCGCGCTAGCCCCGTCACCTGGCATGGATTTAAAGGGGAATCCCTACGCCGAAAAAACGGCGTGGGGGTCCCCCTAGATCCATCTCAGACCCTTATCCGAGCACGCAGCCCGGCCGGTCAGAAAAGGGGGTGAGGACGAGCGAGAGCCCCCCCCTCCTGAGCCGTACCAGGCCGCGTGCCCTCAACATGGGGGGTGCCCTGGGGAAAGGGGGGCCGTGCGCCCCCCCACCCCAAAGCACCTTGTACCCATGTTGATGAGGACAAGGGCCTCTTCCTGACAACCCTGGCCGTTGGTTGTCGGGGCCTGCGGGCGGGGGGCTTATCGGAATCCGGGAGCCCCCTTTATTAAGGGGGCCCCCAGATCCTGGCCCCCCACCCTATGTGAATGAGTATGGGGTACAATGTACCCCTACCCATTCACCTAAGGTGTAAAAGTGTAAATAAAAAAAAAACACACAATTTTTTAAAAATATTTTATTGCACAGCTCCGGGGTCTTCTTCCGTCTTGGGGGGTCTTCTCGCCGGACTCCTCCGCTCTCTTCTGCTCTTTTACCTAGCTTTTCACCAGTGGAGGAGCCCGGCTTTCTTCTTCGTCGCCGCCGTCGTCTGGGGGTCTCGTTCCGCCTTAGGGGGTCTTCGGGGGTCTCTTCTGTTCTTGCCGCTGTCGCCGCCTTCTGCGCCGTCTTCTTCTTCTTCTTCCTCTTCCTCTTCTTCTTCTTCTTCCGATGTTGACTCGTCTCTCTCTGGCCGGAATGGCAGAGACACGCGGTGTTGTGACTTATATAGGGACTAGCACACAGACCGCGGGATTGTCCGCCGGACTGCCGAGTCCAGCGGACAATTTTAAGTCTGAACTTAAAACTTAGTCCGCCGGACTTTTGGGAGGAAAAAGTCCGCCGGCGCCCACACACGGGTGGATTGTCCGGCGGACTCCAGTCCGGCAGACATTCCCGCGGGAAAGTCCGCTCGTGTGTACGCGGCCTTAGGCCAAAAAGTAAAATTTTGGTCTCATCGGACCAGAGCACCTTCTTCCACATGGCTTCTTGCAAACTGCAAATGGGACTTCTTATGGCTTTCTTTCAACAATGGCTTTCTTCTTGCCACTCTTCCATAAAGGTCAGATTTGTGGAGTGCACGACTAATAGTTGTCATGTGGACAGATTCTCCCACCTGAGCTGTGGATATCTGCAGCTCCTCCAGGGTTACCATGGGCCTCTTGGCTGCTTCTCTGAATAATGCTCTCCTTGCCCGACCTGTCAGTTTAGGTGGATGGCGCGAACAAACTGAAAAATTCTGAAAAAAAAAAACAGCCACTGTGCCCATCAATTGCAGCCACTGTGCACATCAAACAGCCATTGTGCCATCAAATGCCACCACTGTGCACATCAATTGCAGCCACTGTGCCCATCAAATGCTGCCACTGTGCCCATCAATTGCAGCCACTGTCCCCATTAAACGCAGCCACTGTGCCATCAATTGCAGCCACTGTGCTCATCAAACGCAGCCATTGTGTCATCAAATGCCGCCATTGTGCACATCAATTGCAGCCACTGTGCCCATCAAATCTCCTCCCCTCCTCCTAAAAGGGCATCCAATCACAGCGCCTGTCATTTCAGCCAATCAGGTGATGGGTAACACACCCATGCTTCCTGATTGGCGGAGAGGAGTTTCAGTGTTAGAAAAGCGAATATTCATTCGCTTCTCCAACACACCTGGGTGAACTGCGAGCGCAATGCTTTGCGCTCCGAGTTCACCTTTTTTGGAGCCTATTAGAGCCTACGGCTCTAATCAGGTGCTTCAAAAATACACATCCGTCGCTGTAATTCAGGCATCCGGTGTCTGAAAAGGATCCGGACGCCTGAATAGGGGGTGGTGGCGGCGGCCATGGATAGATTCATGCAATGCATGAATCTATCCATTATACACCGAGGGGGGTGGCTGGAGAGAGGGGGTGGTGCCAGTGCACCCCTAATGGACACACCGCCACTGTTTGCACTTGTGCCATACTCTTTCCATTTTCAGATGATGGATTGAACAGTGTTCTGTGAGATGTTCAAAGCTTGGGATATTTTTTTATAACCTAACCCTGCTTTAAACTTCTCCACAGCTTTATCCTTGACCTGTCTGGTGTGTTCCTTGGCCTTCATGATGCTGTTTGTTCACTAAGGTTCTCTAACAAACTTCTGAGGGCTTCACAGAACAGCTGTATTTATACTGAGATTAAATGTGGACTCTATTTACTAAATAGGTGGCTTCTGAAGGCACTTGATTACACTAGATTTTAGTTAGGGGTATCAGAGTAAAGGGAGCTGAATACAAATACACGCCACACTTTTCAGATATTAATTAGTAAAAAAAAATTGAAAACCATTTATCATTTTCCTTCCACTTCACAATTATGTGCCACTTTGTGTTGGTCTATCACATAAAATCCCAATAAAATACATTTACGTTTTTGGTTGTAACATGACAAAATGGGAAAAATATTGTAAGGGGTATGAATACTTTTTAAAGGCACTGTATATATATATATATATATATATATATATATATATATATATATATTTTTTTTTTTTTTTAAACAGAGTTTAGTGTCACTTTAATGCTTTCTCTACCTCTCATAACCCCAACATAAGACAAATTAGGAGCAGATGTGTATAAGGAAATAAAATAATGTCTATGATACATTCAGGCATATACTGTATCTAAACAAGATTTTATTTTTAGGGTGGTTTTTCCAGTTAATTTCTTTTTAAGGTTTTTTTTTTTTTAAGTTTTAGAATGTACAGATGAATTCACAGGCAGTTCATAATACAAAGTAAATGACTGAAGAAAATGACATTGTTCCAAATGAGTACCTGAATTGTAAATATGAAAATCAGCATCATCCAGTCTTGAACGTGGTCAGCTAAATATGGACCATGATGAACCAGGTCAACCATGCCTAACTGTGACAGCTGAGCGAGCTGACTGCTCCACCTTTCACATCTGTCAGTAGCGCGGCTCTGCGTTGTTGGCCTTTACCTGACTAATAAAGTTTTGCCCTCAGCAGGTAATCCTCTTTATAAATTCATGACTTGCCATCCACTATAACAGGCGGAGGAGCAGATGATTCAGCAGAACACACTATACCTTCACAAGCCTTGACTATAACCATCTGTCTTTTAAATATATATTTAATGGTAACATTATCATAGTCAAGTATAGCACTGAAAGATAAGCCATGTTATGCTTTGACTTCTACCAGACCGCTTTTCAAAACAGAACACTGCTGTTTGCTTAAGCCGCTATGAAACCGCGTTCTAGGCAACATTTGGGGTTTTTATCTGCGGAGGAACTCCAATTCCCAGAATATACAGCTGCCTTGTCACAGAAAGTGCCAATTTATGGCAAAGGGACCCCATGGGTGGAAATCAAAAAGAGGCCCTCAACGCCGGCGTGCTTTAGTTTCACCATTCATAAATAAACTCACTACTATGTGACCACGGCTGCTCCATATAAGGCCCCTTTCACACTGAGGCGGTTTGCAGGCGCTATTGCGCTAAAAATAGCGCCTGCAAACCGACCTGAAACAACCGTTGCTGTCTCTCCAGTGTGAAAGCCGGAGGGCTTTCACACTGGAGCGGTGCGCTTGCAGGACACTGAAAAAATGTCCTGCAAGCTGCATCTTTGGTGCGCTGTAGGATATATTTACCGCTCCAATATCGCCCCTTCCCACTGAAAACAATGGGGCAGCGCTCTAAACCCGCCCGCAAAACGCCGCTGCAGCGGCGGTTTGCGGGCGGTATTAACCCTTTTTCGGCCGCTCGCGGGGGGGTAAAACCGCCCCGCTAGCGGTCGAATAGCGCCGTTAAAAAAACGGTAAAGCGGCGCTAAATATAGCGCTGCTTTACCACCAGCGCACCCAGCGCCCCAGTGTGAAACTAGCCTAACAAGAAACTATTTTGCTGCCATATTTGTAGGGTCCTATATGCTATTGGAGCAATGTCATGCATGTTTAAAAGCTTT
Organism: Lithobates sylvaticus; assembly: GCA_028564925.1. Taxonomy (NCBI): domain Eukaryota; kingdom Metazoa; phylum Chordata; class Amphibia; order Anura; family Ranidae; genus Lithobates; species Lithobates sylvaticus. The sequence goes on from CM053030.1 coordinate 87,021,549, forward strand.
ATTGATAAATACAATGTAACACTACTGTTGCAATATATTTTTTCCTGTACAGATCAAAATACTGGGGTTCATTTACTAAAACTGGAAAGTGCAAAATCTGGTGCAGCTGTGCATGGTAGCCAATCAGCTTCTAACTTCAGCTTGTTCAAAAAAAAACTGGAAGCTGATTGGTTTCTATGCAGAGCTGCACCAGATTTTGCACTCTCCAGTTTTAGTAAATCAACCCAGTGGCGTTGCTAGGCAGGTGCGGGGGGTGCGGGCCGCACCAGGGTGATACCCGCCAGAGAATTGGTGAGTTTTTTTTCATTGTTGTTCACTTCTGAACATGCTCTGAACGAGTTTGTCCTTTAGACCCCTTTCACACTGGGGCGTTTTTCAGGCGCTTTAGCATTAAAAAAAGCACCTGTAAAGCATCTGAAAGAAGCCGCAACTGCAATCCCAATGTGAAAGCCTGAGTGCTTTCACACTGAGACCCCTTTCACACTATGGCATTTTTCAGGCGCTTTAGCGTTAAAATAAGCGCCTGTAAAGCACCTGAAAGAAGCTGCAACTGCAATCCCAATGTGAAAGCCCGAGTGCTTTCACACTGAGGCACTGCGCTGGCAGGGCGTCAAAAAAAGTCCTGCAAGCAGCTTCTTTGCAGTGCTTTTGGAGCGGTAAATACACCGCTCCTAAAGCGCCCCTTCCCATTGAAATCAATGGGAAGCGCCTGAAAAACGCCTGAAAAGCGACTGCAAAGCGCTTTTGGCATCAGCACTTTGTGGGCGCTTTTAACACTTTATTTGGCCACTAGCAGGGGTTAAAAGCACCCCATTAGCGCTCGAAAAACGCTGGTAAAGCGCCGCTAGTTTAACTAGCGGCGTTTTACAAGCGTTTTTTGTGCGCTGGCAGTGTGAAAGGGCTTTTGGGTTTTCACATTGGGATTGCAGATGAGGCTTCTTTCAAGCGCTTTACAGGCGCTTTTTTTAACACTAAAGCGCCTGAAAAACGCCCCAGTGTGAAAGGGGTCTTAAGGATGTAGCTCGTTTGTATGTTATTGACAATAAAAGTCAATTAATATTTATCCTTTTGCCCTCTCATACGAAAAGAAAAAACTTCCCGTCTCCCTAATGGCAAAATTTTCAAATCCTCACATTTTACGAACTGTCAAACTCGCGGTGTAGTGTATTTAATGGTATGTGAATGCGGCGCATTTTACGTCGGCAAGACCAAACAGGAGTTTTTGATGCCACATATCCCAACATGTATATAACATGGAGATTGGAAACTGTCATCTCCCAGTAGAAAGACACATTGTAGTGGTACATAATTACAAAGTACCTAAAGTTTCATTTATGGCATTGGATCAAATTCCCATCCCTGATTGAGGAGGAGACTGGAATAAGATCTTACTCCAGCTCGAGCAAAGGTGGACTTCAGACTTCAGGCCTGAATGATTCCATTTCATTTGCACCCTCAAGACCCAGTGAAAACCCTATACTACAATACCTTTATCTGTTATTGTAGTTTTTCTCTATCACACTATAGGCTTGGCCTATGGTATAACTTCTTAGCCAAGAAAATATAATGCATTGCGTTTTTTTTAAACAATTAAACAAATTACTATGGTATAGTAGAGTTATGAATATAACTCATTGACTGTTCAAGTTTAGGTATTTTACCTGTTTCGGTACAGCGTTATTGTGAAATATGTAATTTAATAATGTCTAAGCACAGTGAAAAGTTTGATTTAATTTGCTTCTATGTTTTTTTTCTTCTTTCAGACTCCCGTGCTATCTGGTTGTCCCGCTTCTGTTGTGGGGGTCACTGCCCATGTGCCTTCCCGGCAGGGGGAGAGGGCCATCCTTCGCTCCTTACATGCTCCATAGTTGGGTGGATTTTACATTTCTGCCCATAAGATGGAGCTATTTCCCTGCTGGCGGAATCCCGGATCACTTCCAGGCATCTGTGGTCTTGCACGCGAACACTGCACGTGCACGTGACACCATTACATCCCACTATTGCGGTGGAAGTGACGGCGGCCGGGGCTTCCGGCCTTCCCGAACGCAGAGAGAGCACCGCCATGTGGTATGCGCGTCCGGCGATGGGGGTGGAAGGATTCACCTGTCACCTGCACCTAATTGTGCCAAATTAGGCCAAACCAATCTACTAACCTTCTCTGAGGAGGTGAGTTGCCAGCTAGATAAAGGAAGGCCCATAGACGTGGTGTATTTGGATTTTGCAAAAGCATTTGACACAGTTCCCCATAAACATTTACTGTACAAAATAAGGTCCGTTGGCATGGACCATAGGGTGAGTACATGGATTGAAAATTGGCTACAAGGACAAGTTCAGAGGGTGGTGATAAATGGGGAGTGCTCGGAATGGTCAGGGGTGGGTAGTGGGGTCCCCCAGGGTTCTGTGCTGGGACCAATCCTATTTATTTTTTTCATAAACGACCTGGAGGATGGGGTAAACAGTTCAATCTCTGTATTTGCGGACGATACTAAGCTAAGCAGGGCAATAACTTCTCCACAGGATGTGGAAACCAGGGCTGGTGCAAGGATTTTTGACACCCTAGGCGAAACCTCATTTTGCCGCCCCCCCCCCCCTTGGCTGACCCCGCCCCCTTTTCCCTGCCCATGTAAATCCCACCTTTTTAATAAAGCGCCCATCAAATGCAGCCTCACCAGCGCCCATCACATGCAGCCTCACCAGCGCCCATCACATGCAGCCTCACCAGCACCCATCAAATGCAGCCTCACCAACGCCCATCAAATGCAGCCTCACCAGCGCCCATCAAATGCAGCCTCATCATTGCCCATCAAATGCAGCCTCACCAACGCCCATCAAATGCAGCCTCACCAGCGCCCATCAAATGTAGCCTCACCAGCACCCACCAAATGCAGCCTACCAGCGCCCTTCAATGCAGCCTACCAGTGCCCATCAATGAATGTTTGCTTGCTGCGGGAGTCGGGACACAGACACAGTCCTCCACCACTGCTGCGCCTCTGACACTATGTGTGAATGAAGCGGCGGCTGCCTGGTGATGCTGAGACATAGTTGCTTGCTGCAGAGAGAAGAGAGTAGGAAAACCAGTGGCAGGTGCCCTAGGCAGCGGCCGCCTAGTTTGCCTAGTGGTAGCACCGGCCCTGGTGGAAACCTTGCAAAAAGATGTGAACAAATTAATGGGGTGGGCAACCTCATGGCAAATAAGGTTCAATGTATAAAAATTTAAAATAATGCATTTGGGTGGCAAAAATATGAATGCAATCTATACACTGGGGGGAGAACCTCTGGGGGAATCTAGGATGGAAAGGGACCTTGGGGTCCTAGTAAATGATAGGCTCAGTAATGGCATGCAATTCCCAGCTGCTGCTAACAAAGCAAACAGAATATTGGCATGCATTAAAAAGGGCATCAACTCCAGAGATAAAACAATAATTCTCCCGCTCTACAAGACTCTGGTCCGGCCGCACCTAGAGTATGCTGTCCAGTTCTGGGCACCAGTCCTCAGGAAGGATGTACTGGAAATGGAGCGAGTACAAATAAGGGCAACAAAGCTAATAAAGGGTCTGGAGGATATTAGTTATGAGGAAAGGTGGCGAGCACTGACCTTATTCACTCTGGAGAAGAGACGCTTGAGAGGAAATATGATTTCAATATACAAATACCGTACTGGTGACACCACAATAGGGATAAAACTTTTTCGCAAAAGGGAGTTTAACAAGACTCATGGCCACTCATTAAAATTAGAAGAAAAGAGGTTTAACCTTAAACTACGTAGAGTGTTCTTTACTGTAAAAGCGGCAAGGATGTGGAATTCCCTTCCACAGGCGGTGGTCTCAGCAGGGGGCATTGATAGTTTCAAGAAACTATTAGATAAGCACCTGAACGACCGCAGCATACAGGGATATACAATGTAATACTGACATGTAATCACACACATAGGTTGGACTTGATGGACTTGTGTCTTTTTTCAACCTCACCTACTATGTAACAGCGTAACCATGTGCCTAAGTTGGCACAGTTCTAAAAAAAAAAAAAAAAAACAACTGAGGATCTATCATTGATCATCATATGCACTAATATTTCAATACAAGTTAGTCGTTTTACTACACATGTAGCGACCAGTTGTTACTGGTGCATATGTATACCATTTGCTTCTCTGTCTGGTTAAACCTGACAGCCACCATTACTTAAAGGGGTTGTAAAGTTTCGTGTTTTTTCACCTTAATGCATCCTATGCATTAAGGTGAAAAAACACCTATCAGTGACCGGCCCCCCAGCCCCCCCGTTTTACTTACCTGAACCCTGGAACTGGTCCCATGGGGGCACGCTGTCTCTCTGATCGGGGTTCTCGGCTGTTGATTGGCTAGATTGATAGCAGCGCAGCCATTGGCTCCCGCTGCTGTAAATCAAATCCAATGATGCGAGCGCCAGGGGGCACGGCCGAGTCCTGCATTCGCCGTCTATGGACGCCTAATGCTGTACTCGGGAGCGTGCCCGCAAGGTAACCCCCCGGGAGAGGGGGAGTGAACTTCTCCCTTGGAGTGTGTGTGACACGAATCCACGGGAATCATTGATTGACTTTTAAAGGAACCCTGGTCAGGAGATTGTCCATTTGCATGTTTAATTAAAATTAAAACAAAAATACATTGTTAATCTTTTCTGACCAGTGGTCATTGATATCTAGATGCCCAGGCCATATTTAGCAGGGACAGTCTGGGTTAGTTAACATGACAATAACTATTTGACTAATTTATATACATAAATCATTTGATACATTAAGGACACATAAGGTTTTACTTTGGTACACTGCTTTAATAAAAAACATGGACTTTTTTTTCATTATAGGTTGACAAATGGGTAAAAATAAAAAAAACTTAAAGGAGAAGTATGGCCAAAGCTTTTTTTTGGCCGTACAGTTACAGGAGTGCAGTTAGATCCTCTTGCAGCATGGACTTCCTGTTCCCATAAAGGGGGTCTCTCCCCCTTCCCACAGATTCTAGCGGTTTAGACTCCTGCAGGACAGAGATGAGTGGCTGACTCCATACTAAACGATAAGCGATTATATAGTGCCTATATTCATACCCCTTGAAATTTTCCACATTTTGTCATGTTATAACCAAAAATGTAAATGTATTTTATTGAGATTTTTTGTGATAGACAATCACAAAGTGGCACATAATTGTGAAGTGGAAGGAAAATGATAAATGGTTTTCAATTTTTTTTACAAATAAAAAAATAGCTACTAGCTATTGAACTTCCATTTTCTAGTCCCGTCGTAGGTGTTGTACGTCACGTGTTCTTGACGGTCGGACTTTGGTGTGACCATGTGTATGCAAGACAGCTTGAACGACATTCCGTAGGAACTCCGTCGGAAAAACCTTCACAGGTAGGAAGGGGTTTAAAAAAAAAGTTCAACAGTTTGGTGTTCTTTAATCCCGACTCCAGTCAGATTTTTTTTTCTTAATTTTGTCAGGTTGAAGAAGGTTTAGAACCCTGGTGCCCAGCCCTATATGGCCCTTTAGCCCATATAATATGACCCATGGGGCCCCTCCAAACAGTAGTCTGTGTTTTGGAGCTTACTTAAGCCAGTGAAGAAGTTATGTTGTTTAGACTTCAGATTTTTTTCATAGTACCTTTTTATTTTGTGCTTCTCATTCTTTTTTTTCTCTTTTTATGTTTTTTCCCTCTGATCCTTTATAAACAGGATCTTACTGAGAGAAATAATATACGTACATGGCACACGTCATTTTAATGAGGGCTGTGGGAGCACAAATGTGAAAGCCTTGATTTGCAATGGGGCTGAAATAGCAATGATCTTATGATTTCGAGATGATCATTTCATGGTCTCGTATAATGTGTCTGAGACCTAATTCAGAAAACTTTACCAAAGGATAGAGATCTTTATTTTAAACCATGTGTCTGTAATCTGTAAATAGTCACAAGATGGAAAAACTGTCATTTAAAAAAAAAAAATTAAGATATTTATCCTTGTGTTTGCGAACTGTCCCCAGTCTCCAACAACTCTGATAGCACGCCCTCTGTCTCTGGACATCTTTTAGCATGTCTGCAGTCTCTGACCGTCTTTTGTAGTATGCCTGTGGTGCGCTTGTAGTATGCCATCTACTGTTATGTTTCTGCAGTCTCTGACATTATTACATTTCCTTAAAGTGGTTGTAAACCCTTACAAACCACTTTGACCTACAGGTAAGCCTAGATTAAGGCTTACCTGTAGGTCCAATAAATATCTCCTAAACCTACATGGTTTAGGAGATATTTAGAAAAGAAAAGGCACCGCTATCTACGGTGCATGCGCCTTAGACAGCGGCGCGCAGGCGCACTGAGGATGCCGAGATCACGGCGATATGCCGATCTTGTGCGCATGCGCTGGAGCGGCGAGACCCGGAAGTCACTCCGGGTTTGATGTCGGCGCAGAAGATCGTGGATGAGGGACGCTTCGGGGGCTTCGTTCTCAGGTAAGTCATTCATAATGAGCTAGTATGCTATGCATACTAGCTCATTATGCCGTTGCCTTGCAGGTTCCGTTTTTTTTTTTTTTTTTTGAAAAGAGGCTTTACTTCCTCTTTAATATTATGTGCATCCAATTGGTGGTGTCAGGGGCCACACTTGTGGCCCCAATTGTTTGATAATTTGACTATCACTGGGTTAGATCTTCTCTTAGGATTAATTACTGTGAATGTCCCCTGTGGGGAATTTTTTTACTCCTTACTTGGTGACAGGGTGTCATCAGGAGAATAAATTAGCACCAATCTATCCAAATATTTGTGTGTGTATTTTTTTATTTTTTTTGTATTTTAGTTTATTTCATTTAATGTTCTTTGTATTTGATCTGTTTTTATTTTATTTATTTTTTTCTGTGAAATAAATTTAAAATAATGAGAGGCATAATGGACGATTTCTATACTCTTCAGGAGCCATATAAATCCAACTGCCAAAAATCTTAATTTCACTTTCCCTGGTGATTCCAATTTCTTTAAAATCTTAAAATATTCATGCAAACTTCTGATTTATGCCATGATTTTAGAAAATAAAAATATCTCAATTTAACCTATGCTTAATGCAAAAATGAACAAAGCATGGAAAAGATCCTAGTGAGGACTAAAGTACAAAATAAAGATTTTTTTTTTTTTTTTAACTTTACATGATATCACTGGTGGCTTCCTATGAAGAATTCTGGTCACTGTTTTGTAGTGTATGAAAGTGTTTGTGTTTTCAAATGCAGTTCTATTCATTGCAATATAATTTCACTTATTATTTATACAATATGCAGTCATAATTATATACAAAGGAAAAAAAAAATTCTGGGCTTGGTAGGGTCAAAGTAGCAATAATGTAATGGCTGCTAATGGAAATTATGCATGCTAATGCAAATGCTTCTGAAGAACTCAAATTAGGAACCATCAGAGTCGTTATTCTAAGGTAGGAAAACTGAAAGATCAGGGCAAGAGGGAACATAAGGGATCAGTGAGTAGAAACCAGAGCACACATACATGTTTGTACTCTTCCAGGAAAATGTTTTTTGCAAGCTACAAATGTTATAATATGCTTTGTGCTACAGGCTAAACACACCTTTTATACAAGGAGCATTAATCTTCCATTTTGTTTACCCCTTCCCTAGTTCTAATTGTAAAATTAAATATTTAGTATTTTTGCTGTCTCTATTGCTTAGCCTGATTTACTGTGCCACTAAAAGGGCTTAAAGTTTTCCTGTGTCATATGGTAAATGTGTAATTTCTTTATAAAAAGGTAGACGTGGTTTCCTGTCTTAGATCCCTTTCACACGAGGGTGTTTTTCAGGTGTTTTTCAGGCGCTTTAGCGTTAAAAAAAAGCGCCTGTAAAGTGCTTGAAAGAAGCCTCATCTGCAATCCCAATGTGAAAGCCCGAGTGCTTTCACACTGAGATCCCTTTCACACTGGGGCGTTTTTCAGGCGCTTTAGCGTTTAAAAAAAGCGCCTGAAAGAAGCCGCACCTGCAATCCCAATGTGAAAGCCCAAATACTTTCACACTGAGGCGCTGCGCTGGCAGGGCGTCAAAAAAAGTCCTGCAAGTAGCTTCTTTGCAGCACTTTTGGAGCAGTGAATACACCGCTCCTAAAGTGCCCCTTCCCATTGAAATCAATGGGAAGCGTCTGCAAAGTGCCTAAAAAGCGCTTAAAAGGCACCTGCAAAGTGCTTTTGGCAGCAAGGGCTTTGTGGGCACTTTTAACCCTTTATTTGGCTACTAGCAGGGGTTAAAAGCGCCCCACTAGCGCTCGAAAAACGCTGGTAAAGCGTCGCTAGTTTAAGCTGCGCTTTACGAGTGTTTTTCGGGCGCTGGCAATGTGAAAGGGCTCTTAAAGCACTTGGGCTTTCACATTGGGATTGCAGATGAGGCTTCTTTCAAGCGCTTTACGGGTGCTTTTTTAACGCTAAAGCACCTGAAAAACGCCCAGTGTGAAAGGGGTCTTAAAGTGTTACTAAACCCAGGACCCTGCATTCACTATAACTGGCCTCCCACAGTACACAGGACATGAAAATGCAATTATTTTAGTAAATACAAACTGCTAAATACCTTTTTCTAATCAGCAGTATAAGGATTCTTGTGGCTTCTATCAGTGTCTGGTTAAAGCTTGTAGGAGGGGTTTTTATTCTACTGGCTGTCCTTTGAGGCTGCAGGACCCCTGATCAAACCCGTGTCAAACCCGTTTCTGATTGGCCAGATTGAGGATCAGTGTTTAAATAGCGAATATTCATTCGCTGTTGTAACACCTGGGGGTGTCTTTTTGAAGCACCTGATTAGAGCCAGAGGCTCTAATAGGCTTCAAAATAGGGTGGCCCATGGCGCAGAGCATTGCACTATGAGACCACCCTATTTTGAAGCCGATTAGAGCCTCAGGTGCTTAAAAAAAAAAAACACCCTAGCCTCTGTAATTCATGCACCCAGCGTCCTGATAAGGGTTGGACGCATGAATAGGGGGTGGCGGTCATGGATTGGATAGAGCATGGGGGTGGCAGCCGTGGATAGAAGGGGTGGCGCTCAGGGTGCCACTAATGGATGGGCCGCCACTGCTTACAGGTACATTTTTCAACTACCTATATGCAGTGAATTTTGCAGGGGGAGGGGGTCTGAATCTAATAAGGAGACCTTGTATTTTACTGAAAGATTCACTTTAAACAATGTCTTCAATTCTATCATGCTTACGTTTCCATTTTCTGTAACATTTTCCATAAGCTTCGCAGAATGTCACATTATAGTAAACTCATCGGTAGTATCTTTGTAGTATCCGCCAACCTGACCTGTTTTTTTCCTAGTATGTCTCCCCTGTCTTCATTCTCATTCAATGTCCCAGCCGTATCTTTTTGCAGATCGTCTGCTTTGGAATATGTTGCTATAGCAACCTCACACTTCCCGGGGTTTCGAAGCCAGACTAGAGACATTGGGCATTAATTGTTTTTCAAGTGTTGAAGAACGGAACTATTCCTATGAGTGAGAAGAGAACAGTTTCAAATGAACCAGACAGTTAACATATTTTTCTATTACTCAAGTTAATAACTTCTGCTGTTAATTTCTGGAAAGAAAAGTTTGGTTTGTAAAAAGAACATTCTGCTGTTTAATGTAAACTTGCCCCCTAATAATTAAATCATGGCAGTTGGGTTTCTGGGGATGTCATTTCCTTTTGAGATCGCTGACCTCTGGAACAATGAAATCGAAATATCCAAAAAGTACTAGGTGTTTGGTTATTTATATATGTATATGAATATTTGCACAGGTCTGGAAGAAATACCATTAAAGGTCCAGTTAACATCTAGTCCATATAAATAGATTTCTGTCTCATGCCCTGGTGAAGTCTGTGGTTCTGGACACCCAAAATGTGTTGGCAACTCTTTTGATTATTCTCCTGACCCTTACTGAAATAAATTCCTATCTAGACATTTTAGAAGTGGTGCCACGCTTCAATTCACATTTTTTGCTCCATAACACAACAAACCAAGGGGAGATCCTCTGGGTATAGAAGGCACCTACCCAGGAACCAGATCACCTACATCAACATAATTGCATTAAGATTGGATAGTAATACCAAAGAGACAACCTTGTGGGTCCAGTAATATCTTTTCACTTTCCCTTTTTTTTTGCATATTTGTTAGGGAACTTCAGAAATTTTTTCATCTTTCCATTAAATCTTCTGCCCTTGTTGTTTTAACTTTGAATAGTAAAATATTTTTCTGCCAGTAAATACCTTATACAGCCCACTTCCCTTTTTATTGTCTGGTCATTAGTCTAGGCTTATGACATCATGTACAGCTCTCTTTCTCTCACTCTCCTGAGTTTGCCAGGAAGGGAGGGGTGATAAGTCATAAGAGGGCCAATGAGAGCTGCAGAGCTGGAGGTGTGCCTCTGTGTATATCCAGGAAGTGAACAGGAAGCAGCTTCAGCGGCCCACAGTTAAAATGGTTGCAGCCAGACTCAGTGGAGGGAGATTTCTGCAGCAAATTTGGCAAGTACAGAATCACAGTATATATAAAATAATATGCAAATTGGTTGAAGGGAAGCTTCAGAATGGCAAAGATGTTTTTATTACAAATTATGTGAGCAGACTGCAGTTCCCTTTTAAACAATTCAGATCCTGTTTCTTATTAATGGCTTTCTGCTATTAAGTTGTATGTACTTTGACACTGGAACACATTGAAAGGGATTTACTAAAACTGGAGCACACAGAATGCCGTTCAGCTGTGTATAGTAAATCAGCTTCTAGGTTTAAGGCCTGGTTCACACCTTTGCAGGTTGCAATATGCATATTTCAGGTGGATTTTCGTTTTTCAACACACGTTTTTGATCCATTGGAGTCTATGGAACCAAAAACCAAACAAAAGTCCCTGGCCCTTAACATAAAATGCACAGATGTGAACGTGACCCATAGGAAACCAGGTTTAATGGACCATAGTGTGTTTCTGCAAAACTGAAAATGCACTATTAAATGCATAGGTGTGAACCAGGCACAATTGTCAAAGTTTAATTGAAGAAACTAAAGTTAGAAGTTGGTTACTAGGCATAGCTGCACCAAATTTTGCGTGCTCCAGTTTTAGCCCCTATCAGACTCTTGTAGCATAAATTATATGAAATATTTTGCTCTAAAAATAAATACATTTGTAGCACTAACCCCCAAAAGAGCTGCTGGTTTTATTTGGGCTTACCGTTACCTCACCTGCTTTCTTCTCCGTCTTGGGGATCCCGTCGAATGTGGCCCAAAGAATGTTGAAACTGACACTGAATCCTCTTTTGGGTTATTTATTTAGAAAAAAAGACAAAGTCTCTCAATAGAGGGTAGAGGGTTAGGGGTGAGTTCAGGCTCTTAAATTGCAGGGTGAAGGTATTAGAAGAACCCAGAGGATAAAACTGTTCCACAAACTGGATCCAGCAACCCCCCGGACAGGCCTCTCTCACTAGGCCTAGCAGCCAGTGGGATGCTCGATAAAGTCTCTGCCACAGACTTGTCAGTTACACTTGAGCGTTACTGAGGGATTTGGATGAATTTAAAGAACTATCATATGGTACCAGTTTCTCTCAGCCGATCCGGCGATACCGTATGAGTCCAGGTTGTGTCCTTCAACTAAGTCTCCAGGCTCCTCCAGAGAAACCAGCCTTGCGCACGGTCTTCTGCTGAAAGAGTCCTCCCCTGGGGTTCTTCAGTTGCTGGGCCTCTCCCTTCAGATGAGAGGGCACCGGACCATCCCTTGATCAGTAGGCTCCGAAATTTGCTCGGGCCTATCCCCTCAGTTGCGTCGCCTCGGGCCTGCCAGCCCCGAGACACAGGATGCATAGTTCCGCACCCCAGGCCAGGAGGGCCATGGGGCTGGGTCAGGAGGACCACCAGAACCAAACAAACAGAAAAAACTACTCCCCCGAGTATGGCGTCGGTACCTTAAATACCACACCCCAGAATGCACAGCGGGAGAAACAGTCCCACTGGGCTGGTTCTGAGCAGTAAGTGGCATTCAATGCATCCAGCTAGACTGCGTTTCTACTCTTGCCGGCGGTGACAGTGACAACTGCGGTCAAGGTGAACCCAGTGCAACCCAGCTGGACTGGTACTGAAACCAGAAATTTAGAGAAATTATCCTGAAGCCCAACTGTGGCTTCAGGCAACTTAATTTTGCAAAAACAATAGCGCCTGCTCATCAGGAGCCAGTGCTTCACATTAAATTAATAAAAATAAAAATAATATACACTAAATATATTACATCTTCTGTGTCTTATCTTACAATATATAACCAGACATGTTTTTTTTAGGGACATAGAGCTAAATTGTAATGATAATACCACCAACAGACAATCAATAAAGCAATATTAAATAATACTATTTCCAATAAACTATTATATCATTATATTATATTATTATTATATATTAACCACTATATTAACCACTTTCAGACCGGACCATTTTGACTTAAGACCAGAGCACTTTTTGCGATTCGGCACTGACTTTTGACTTAAGACCAGAGCACTTTTTGCGATTCGGCACTGCGTCGCTTTAACTGACAATTGCGCGTTCATGCGACGTGGCTCCCAAACAAAATTGACGTCCTTTTTCCCCCACAAATAGAGCTTTCTTTTGGTGGTATTTGATCACCTCTGCGGTTTTTATTTTTTGCGATATAAACAAAAAAAGAGCGCCAATTTTTAAAAAAACACACTTTACTTTTTGCTATAATAAATATCCCCCAAAAATATATTAAAAAAATGTTTTTTCCTCAGTTTAGTCCGATACGCATTCTTCTACATATTTTTGGTAAAAAGGGGTAGTAAACCCTCGTGTTTTTTTCACCTTAATGCCTCCTAAGCATTAAGGTGAAAAAACTTCTGGCAGTGACCGCCCCCACCCCCCCCCCCCCGTTTACTTACCTGAGCCCCTGCATTCCCTCGGCAGAGACACGCTCTCCCTCTCTGCACGGGTCCCAGCTCTTGATTGGATAGATTGATAGCAGCGCAGCCATTGGCTCCCATTGCTGTCAATCAATTCCAATGACGCGAGCACCAGGGGGCTGGGCCGAGTCCAGCATTCGTGTCTATGGATGCAAATGCTGGACTCAGGAGCGCACCTGCAAGGTAACCACCCCAGGAGAGCACTTCTCCTAGGGGGTTATCTGATGCAAGGAGAAGACGCTGATGGACCCCAGAAGACAAGGATCGGGGCCACTCTTTGCAAAACGAGCTGTACAGTGTAGGTAAGTATGACATGTTTGTTATTTAAAAAAAAAAAAAAAACATGAAGGTTTATAATCACTTTAATTATTTGTGCTTAACCCTTGTGATACTGAACTACGAACGTAAAATAATTAATCTTAAAATAATTGTGTTTGTAATATCCATAGCAATTAGCAACACAGTAAGCACCATATAAATATGAAGGTTGCTATAGTAAAAGATTACAAATACAATTATTTTAAGCTTTCTTTAGTCTTTTGACATACCACTGGTAAAAACAAGTTGCAGGCAAAATAAAAATGAAAGAAACAAAATATCCAAAAAATCTAAATAAATGGGATACGAGGTAAATACCAAAGAATAATGAGCGGGTAGCCCTGGACTGGACATTCAAAAACTGACACTAAAAGAGTGCTGCTGTCAACCATGGAGGAGGGTATCCACCTGTGTGAAGACAAAAGAGGTGGAAGGAGCCAGACAGCGCCGACATTCTGCCCATGTATATGTGGGTCTGTCCGACAGAAGCCGGAGTGTCAGTTAGTGTGTACCCGGCTTTATGCACTGGGACATTAGGCAGCTATTCAGCACCTAGGAAGAGGCAGCACATTCTCAATGATCCGGACGCTGGGTTATGGACTGATCCCCTGTGCGGCTCAGGACAGTGCACTGACAGTGGTGCACAGTTTTGCCCTTTATTGCTCCTGATGCATCTTTGTGAGTAGTATCTTTTTATACTGTTTTAATAAAGGCGTACATTGACATACTTTACCGGTGGAACTGTCTGCCCCTTTCCCCTCTACTGGTCAATAGCCTGCAGAGGAAGGGATGGCATCCACAGTATCCCAGCAGTCTGGAATCACCCAAAGGTGGCCAGTCATTAAAAAAAAAAATGAACACAAAGGTCTGATTCACATCTTAAAGCGGTGTTGCACCTGAGGGAAAAAAAATTAAAAGTCAGCAGATACAAATACTGCAGCTGCTGACTTTTAATATATAGACGTTTACCTGTCCAGGGAGCCTGTGATGTCGGGACCCCAGAAGATTTTCGGATCGGCTGTTGAGTGCTGCCACCGCCATTCGTCGTGAGGGAAACAGGTAGTGAAGCCTTTCGGCTTCACAGCCAGTTCCCCACTGCGCATGCGCAAAGAACATTAACAGAACTTAAAGAACTTAAAAGTTAAAAGAACTCTAACACTGCACTGTCTAACTGGCCCGGCAGCGGAGGAAGGAGGGTCGAACTCCAGAGGCGCAAAATATGAGGGACAAATGGCGCTCCCTGTAGGTAATAAGTATGGTGAACCTAAAAGGTATAGGTGAAAAAGTGCGTACCTATAAAGAGTATCTCCCTTATTAATCCTGCTAGGTGTAAAGTAGATGTTATGATATAGGTGGGGTGTGCCACCCTAAACTTATCCACCCTGTAAATAACAATATTATTGAACTGCTCCAATCTGTGAATCCCAGTGCTAGTGAGCGTGAGCAACTTAATAAATAGAAAATAAATAAATAAAAAATATAGAAACACAAATATAAATGATGTGTGGTGTGTATTATAAATGTGGCTGATTAGATACGTGGCTAGACCACAGGGGAAGGGAGGTAGCAGCTGACCAGCTAGCATGTATCCTCTACCCAACTAGTAGTGTATCCATAATATTAACCATTATACATGTAGATTTAGAATTGTACCAAAACCACCAATGGTGAGTGCCTTTGGTAATGTAAGAGCCAAGTGAGCAGTGTGCTATAAATATGCAGGTGACAGTCCCAATACAAAAGAGCAAAAATTAAAAGTGAATAATAATAATACTAGAAAATATAATAATAAAAAACCTGTGTATAAACCATACACTCAGTGTGTAAAAGTTGAACAGTCCATAAATACGGCTGTGAAAAATACAAAAAACTAAAATCATATGTATTAAAGGAAGGGAGTCCAATCCTATTCAGGGGCCCACAACAAGATCAATAGGCAATGTGTTGATGAGTGGGTGAGGATATATGGGTAACAGTTGTAAAGATAATTCCACCGGTGACTTGTAGTGCTTCAGGCAGTAGTAGGTGACTGTTGTGCTGCCCCCCCAAGGTTCCCTCACTCACCAGACGTAGGTACCCCTGCAGGGGTGAACAGCATGGGAATATGGATGTCGGATGGTCCTCCTGGTGGTAATCTGGATCGGGTCCTAGTCCAGTAACTTCTCCAGTGAATGCAGCCAACACCCTCAGATGCGGGGAGGGGGAATACCCCAGATGGTGCTCGGATGGTGCCTCACAGAAAAAAACAGAAGGATATACCCATGTGTGGTATCAGGTGGCTAATTTATTGATGAATTTAAAATTGGAATTAAAATAAAAATAAAACCCAGGGTGTCTCACAGGACCGGCCTGGTTCCACCGTACACAATAAAAAGTAACAAGCAGGGGCGGTTTAGGGCTGGTTTGCTGTTTGCGCTCCACAAGCGTACCAAGCCTCTAAGTCCCGCTCCGGAAATGACGTCAGCACGCCTTACCGGTTTCGTTATTGAACGTTATCAAAGGCGCCGGTTTCGTTCAATAACGAAACCGGTAAGGCGTGCTGACGTCATTTCCGGAGCGGGACTTAGAGGCTTGGTACGCTTGTGGAGCGCAAACAGCAAACCAGCCCTAAACCGCCCCTGCTTGTTACTTTTTATTGTGTACGTGGAACCAGGCCGGTCCTGTGAGACACCCTGGGTTTTATTTTTATTTTTATTTTAATTCCAATTTTAAATTCATCAATAAATTAGCCACCTGATACCACACATGGGTATATCCTTCTGTTTTTTTTTCTGTGAGGCACCATCCGAGCACCATCTGGGGTATTCCCCCTCCCCCGTATCTGAGGGTGTTGGCTGCATTCACTGGAGAAAGTTACTGGACTAGGACCCGATCCAGATTACCACCAGGAGGACCATCCGACATCCATATTGCGCTCCACAAGCGTACCAAGCCTCTAAGTCCCGCTCCGGAAATGACGTCAGCACGCCTTACCGGTTTCGTTATTGAACGAAACCGGCGCCTTTGATAACGTTCAATAACGAAACCGGTAAGGCGTGCTGACGTCATTTCCGGAGCGGGACTTAGAGGCTTGGTACGCTTGTGGAGCGCAAACAGCAAACCAGCCCTAAACCGCCCCTGCTTGTTACTTTTTATTGTGTACGGTGGAACCAGGCCGGTCCTGTGAGACACCCTGGGTTTTATTTTTATTTTTATTTTAATTCCAATTTTAAATTCATCAATAAATTAGCCACCTGATACCACACATGGGTATATCCTTCTGTTTTTTTCTGTGAGGCACCATCCAAGCACCATCTGGGGTATTCCCCCTCCCCGCATCTGAGGGTGTTGGCTGCATTCACTGGAGAAAGTTACTGGACTAGGACCCGATCCAGATTACCACCAGGAGGACCATCCGACATCCATATTCCCATGCTGTTCACCCCTGCAGGGGTACCTACGTCTGGTGAGTGAGGGAACCTTGGGGGGGCAGCACAACAGTCACCTACTACTGCCTGAAGCACTACAAGTCACCGGTGGAATTATCTTTACAACTGTTACCCATATATCCTCACCCACTCATCAACACATTGCCTATTGATCTTGTTGTGGGCCCCTGCATAGGATTGGACTCCCTTCCTTTAATACATATGATTTTTGTTTTTTGTATTTTTCACAGCCGTATTTATGGACTGTTCAACTTTTACACACTGAGTGTATGGTTTATACACAGGTTTTTTTATTATTATATTTTCTAGTATTATTATTATTCACTTTTAATTTTTGCTCTTTTGTATTGGGACTGTCACCTGCATATTTATAGCACACTGCTCACTTGGCTCTTACATTACCAAAGGTACTCACCATTGGTGGTTTTGGTACAATTCTAAATCTACATGTATAATGGTTAATATTATGGATACACTACTAGTTGGGTAGAGGATACATGCTAGCTGGTCAGCTGCTACCTCCCTTCCCCTGTGGTCTAGCCACGTATCTAATCAGCCACATTTATAATACACACCACACATCATTTATATTTGTGTTTCTATATTTTTTATTTATTTATTTTCTATTTATTAAGTTGCTCACGCTCACTAGCACTGGGATTCACAGATTGGAGCAGTTCAATAATATTGTTATTTACAGGGTGGATAAGTTTAGGGTGGCACACCCCACCTATATCATAACATCTACTTTACACCTAGCAGGATTAATAAGGGAGATACTCTTTATAGGTACGCACTTTTTCACCTATACCTTTTAGGTTCACCATACTTATTACCTACAGGGAGCGCCATTTGTCCCTCATATTTTGCACTTTACATATAAATTGCCCTCTAGGGGGTTAATTTCTTTACGGACAGGCCGCATACCTTATTCCCGGTCCTAAGCGCGGAGATCTTCCATAACAGATTTCGAACTCCAGAGGGAAGGCGCTGCTGTGCTGTCTCCTGGAAGTGGGGAAGGGTACCTGTCAAAAACAGTACCCCTCCCTTCTGAAAGGTGCCAAATGTGACACCGGAGGGGGGGAGGAAGCACATAAGCAGAGGTTCCACTTTGTGGTGGAACTCCACTTTAATGTTATAATATCAAATGATACAATGAACATTACAGTTTGAATGGCACATGAATGCGCACCCCCCCCCCCCCCCCCCAGTGCACGACAATTCACAGATGTGAACTATCTATGGGTTGTGGTACACTGAGAAAAAAATGTTCTTTAAAACGTTAATTGTGGTGTTGACACCCCTTTTATTATGGATGTGCTAATTTACTGCAACACAATATGCAGTGAAATGCATGTTAACATTCGTGCAGTAATGCAATGCAAACATGTGAATCCAACTGGCTATTAGTATTAGTGTGAATCAGTGCTGCCACCACTGCCTATAATTACTTATGTATT
This sequence comes from Lithobates sylvaticus, assembly GCA_028564925.1. Lineage (NCBI taxonomy): Eukaryota > Metazoa > Chordata > Amphibia > Anura > Ranidae > Lithobates > Lithobates sylvaticus. The sequence continues at coordinate 87,039,665 of CM053030.1, forward strand.
GCACTTTGCTTGGCTTTTAGTGAAAATATGTCTCAATCCATTTTATTATTTCCTCCAGTGCAACAGTTTTTGGTAGACTTCATGAAATACAAATATAATTAAATGGTCAGTCATGTTGGAAGCCTTTGCTTTTCTTTTCATGCACTCATTTCCACACATAAATCCATCCTGTGACTATGTCTCAGTGTGACTTATGTTGGTTGCATTACAATGACTGATATTCATAAAAATCTATTTTGACATCATCAACATGGGAGTGCATTTTCCTTAATGCATGTTAAAAGTCACATTGACATGTAACTGGGAGCACTCCCTTTGAGAACACTGGGGCTCTACTGAATGGCCATGTTGTTTATTATAGCAGTAGTATAATTGTGGATGGCAGTTGCTGCAGTGTACTTTGTTGGAGTGCAGAGCCATAAAAGAATTGTAATCATGTTGCGTATTCTGTGAGCCTTTTGGCTGTAACCAGCACAATATGTGCCTGTTGATGACCTTGTCATCTTTTCAAGGCATGAAAAATAAAGGCATTTTCCTCGGCAGCTCTATGCAAACTCAGTTGAAACTTTTAGATTTCAAAGGTGAAAAAGAATGTTTCTAGGCCACATACCAGTGTATTAATAATATCTTCTGTTACTGCATGTAATCATTTTTTTTATATTAAAGGACAGAATCTGTTTCTTCATGTCTCACATTTTGCTAGGAACAATATACATAATATTTTTAAAGGAAAAAAACATTCTGCTGGCATATTTTATTACATTGGCACAACCTAATTTCCATTTCAAAAAGTTAATTATATGATAAAAGTACAATATATGGCTATAATGAAATGAACAGACTGCGATGAGCAACTGTATGGAAGGTACTAGCCTTATTACAACTGAAGCCTCTAGATGTCCATGGGTGCACAGAGGCAAATGTGCGGGTGCCCGTTTGCCTGTACATAACTGTGCACAAATACAAACACACACCCACACGCACCCGTCGCTAATGTTGGTGCCAATGACACTATTTAAACTGTAGCTCTGCTATCAGCCACTGCTGTCTGATCTGTAGCTATTACCTGTGTTCCTGTTTCCTGTGTTTGATTCCTGTGATTGACCTGGCTTATCCTGGCCACACTTGAACTCTACCCGTCCTGACCTCGGCTTGCCTCTAAGACTTTGTTTACCTCTTGCACATCTGCCTGTTATCCTGTTGCCAACCTCTGCCTGTATCCTGACCATTCTCTGCCTGTTGTTTATGCCTATACCTGACCGTCCGTTGCTGAACTGGCTTGTCTGACCCTGCATCCAGTTATCCATCTGTCCTGCTCTGCAATGTGTCTGGTTACACTGGTCCTCTATCTGCTGTGTGCTGCCAGTCTTACTGCATCTGCTACCAGCTGCTGCCTACCCACCCTGGGTCTGCTGTTCCTGCTGCCATCCACTACTTTAGCTATCCAGCCCAACTCTGGTGATGCACCTGCCATGCTCCTCTGCAACCAATGGAAGATCTTACCGACACTCTTTCCTCACCGCGCTCTCAAGGCCACCGTCGCAACATCAGTGGTCCTTGTACAAGAGGTCTCCCTCTACACATCAGGCTCTGCCACAAGGTACATGACAGCAACATAAAAGAATTTGTACACTACACAGCATTTAAATAAGCAGTATCATTCTATGTAAACAGTACTGTAGTTATTTAATCTAGAAATCAACAACACTGCATAGCATTCAGTCACAAAAAGTAACAAGAAGTAGGTATGGAGGAGTACAGTCCAGGTTGAATAGATGAGGTTCACAACCCCATCATCTCTTGGTTTAAACTGAGCCCTTAATTTTCTGAATTTTTTGCATCTGTTTGGTGTACCTGATCCAGTGTAAGGGACATAACTTTAGATTATGGGGCCCCATAGAAAAGTTTTTATGGAGAATCCCCCACCCGACTGCCTCTTTCTGTGTCAGCTGTGGCAATACTGTCTTGAAACTTAACATAAAGTATGTATATATAGGAAATAGGTAGCAGAATAGCTGTCAACAAAGTCAGTACACTACTAGGGCCCAGTGCTGTGGTTAGAAGCTGTCAGGTGATAAGGGAATAGTGGTGTTGGGAATCCATTTTTTGCATTCATTTTCCAGTTAACCTATCTGTCCTCAGTAGCTTCCCTTTCTTTTTTCAGCATTTCATATCACAGGGCCTTGGCATCAATTAGAGAAGAGCTTCATATCAGGCTGAGGATGAGCCCACAGTGAGCCCAACCCATTCAGAGACCTGGTAAATTAATGCAGTCCTTCGCCACCATAGTGACCAACTTGCTGCAATAATGCAATTACTGATCTCTGAACATAGGTTGGGGGACATGGAAAGACCATTAATGGAAGCTTTCCTATATGCCAGGCACTCACATAAAAGGCAGAGTTCGGGAAAGCATAGTGTTCTGCTGATAAACTGCATATGGATAGATAAGTGTAGATAGATAAGTGTAGATCTTGTAGACACAGTCTGGTCTCTTAAAGTAGATGTAAGCCATTAATGAATGTCCTTTAAGTACAAAATGCTGTATATCATGGGAAATTTGGGGGTGGGGGGAGGCAAGGATTTTTATACGTTTTTTCAGCTGTTGTGTGTCCAGCAGCCTATTTACAGACCCTCCATGTGCACTCTCTACAGTTATAACAGAATGGGTTCGTTTTTTTTTAAAGGACTTCAATTCTTTTTACAGCCTGTCCACATGCATTTCACCGCTAAGCAGCTATATGTGTATTTTCACAGGACACATTATCTAACTGATGCTGACCGGACTGCTATTTTTTGTAAAAGTAGTGTAATATTCCTGGGCAATGTTTATCAGCACAGAAGCTTATTTTTTCCTTTAACAAGGCATGTGACAGGGGGATTTGCAGGCAGGGTATTGTGGGCCACAGGGACAGTGACCTATTTATTATTATCCCTACCTGTTAAAGTGTATATGAAATTTTAGCGGTTGAATTTACATCTATTTTACCAAATAATACCAGAGCACTTTGAATTGCAGTGCAGGTGTAAACGTTCTTATGTGCCTTGCTGGTGTGTACATATCTGTACGTACACTCAAAAACCTTTCTATCTGTCTATATCAACTAATTGATAGCTAGCTATTAAAACACCCAAGCTACTTTTTTCTAATAAATGGTGTCTTCTCCCTTCTTTTTTTTTTTTTTTTTTTTAGATTATAATTTTAACCTTGGAGCATTAGAGTGCTTCAGGCAATTGTTGCTGACAGTCCACCCAAGAACCCCTTTTTTTTGCATTGTTAAAAAAAATAAGCGCAAGAACAGTTCGTACTTAAACCACCTCATGGATAAAATATTATTATTGTACAGGTTTTATATGTACAATTATTGTTATGCAATAGTTTGCGTGGCACTTTACAAAATATAGGGGGATGGTATGGTTACAATCCAATCCAATTCAAGAGGGATCAGATGGCCCTTCTTGTGAGAGCTTGTGAAGGGTCAAGTGCTACAAAAGATAATAACTGTTAGGGATGAGCTGATGGACAAAGAGAGTAAATTGTATTAGGTAGAGACAAGTTAGGCCTCCCTGAAGAAATGGGTTTTGAGGTATCACATAAAAGTGGACAGTATAGGGTAGGGAGTTCCAGACAATGGGAGTGGCTCTCCAGGAGTTCTGGAGGCAGCATGGGGGTAAAATAAAAGTTAGGCATACACTGGTTAAGCCTGTTTTCCCTGATGTAAACTTTACTGCTACTGGACATTTTACACGGCTGTACTCTCTTCAGTACCATTTTTTTTTCTTTTTCATTTAAAAACTATTAATGCCATTAGCAATAGATACATTTAAATAGTAGGAGTTAACAGAAAAAGGCACTAACTATTTATAAAGGGTTCACAAAATAGTAAGTTATTTAATAACTGCCTAAACACACTTAAGCCCCATACACACGGTCGGATTTTTGCATGGATTCTGTCCGATCGGACAACGTTGTTGAAAAATCAGACCGTGTGTATGCACCATCGGACAGTGTACGTCGGATTGTCCGACGGACAAAGTCCTATCTCCTGCTGGATAGATTTGCCGACAACACGGTCCGATCACACCAAATACGATCGTGTGTACGGTTGTCCGACGGACAAAGTGCTACGCATGCTCAGTTCACATTACAAGACCAAAGCTATTGGCTACTAGCCTCTACGTAGTCCCGTCGTACGCAACGAACGTCACCACGTTCAGAATGATCGGATTTTCCGACAACTTTGTCCGACCGTGTGTACGCAAAACCAACATCGGACAAAGTACGACGGACATGATCCGACGGACCTGGTCCTCGGATAATCCGAGCGTGTGTATGGGGCTTTAGGCCTCATACAGTGAGCTGCATAAACATCATGAACATATATTGTTTAAGCAAAGTCAGCTGGTGTATCAAACTATTCATGTTTGTCAGGCAAGGGAGTAATGTCTGCTTTGGCAATGAAAAAATATGCATGAGCTTTGATCTGCTTGGCCTCCATGCAATCACCACAACAAAGTAAGCTGGATAGAATACCTCTTGCTTTGGCATCTACATCAATACCGTAATCCTCTTTACATCGGAACTTACATTTGGTTTAAGTAGAATATATTTGTCTATTTGTCACTGATACAAAGTGACACTGGTACAAGATCATACCTTTTTATATATATATATATATTGAAAAAGGCTGCCTTGCCTTCAATTCAGAAGATATGATCACTTGAATACATTTCACTTCCACTTTCACTGTATATAGTTAAAAAAAAAATAATAGTGGAGGGTGGGAAAATGGCTCGGTCTGGACCAGCATTTATATCTCAGCAACATCAAAGCTCAGGTTTTTCCCATTCATTATTCACTTCAGCCCCCAACTTTTTCTCTCTAAACAATTTTGGGTTCCAGAGTGTTCTTTTTATTTTGACAGTGATATCCTATTAATGTTACTTTTATGTAGCATAGAAAAATGGTAAAGCTCAAATTGAATGCATGCGTTTTACTTTATTCCCCCTTTAACGCTACATTGCTATGCACACAGCAAGAAAAAAAAAAATGGTTCACATATATGATTAAGTTGAGTTGTTTAGGGCACAAATAACCACTTTTCTACAGGTTTCGATTGCTAAAAATGTGAATGACATTGACTTATCTTTTGATGATTTTGCCATGAATGCAAACATCATCCAGAACATCCAACATCATTGTTGGGACTTGGAGCTTAATAGTGATCAGCCCAAAATGGATCACTAAAGCAGTGATCTATTGCAGCAGGAAAAGGAGGGACAGAACTAGAACAACTCTGTCCTGGCCCCTTGTACTAAATAGGACATCACTACATTCCTAATGTAAACAGAATGCGGAAGCATTTTGTTAACTTTTGCTTTTACAGCACTCTCCTGTGAATCATTTCATTGCCTGGACTTAGTGCTGCTTTCCACTTCTGCCACAAGAGTCACTGAGTGCACTGGAACAAATAACCATGCTCGGACCAACAACTGTTGCTTGAGAATTAGGTTCCTAGCTCCAGTCCATGTTATTTCCTAGTTTTGCATTTCTCTATTTACAGACTTCAGCTTGTATCTGACTACGCTTGTTTGCCTTTTGCCCTAACCTTTTGCCTGTGCCTATTTCTGACATTGCCTGTAGACTGTGTATCATGCTCTGGTTCTATTCCTGTTCAGCTACCATCTGTACAGCTGTATCTGAGGGCCGTGACCTGGTACGCCAACCAGTAAAGTCTATCACTCTTCATGTGTTGCTCAGATACCACAAAAAGTCAACAATTCACTGTAGGGTACCTGGATTGGACAGAGGTTGGCACCAAGCTGTACAGGTTGTGACTTGCTTCTTTCAGGTCCCAGCTGTCACACCTTACGTGATGCTCTGGTGAAGATTGTGGTGTGTGTGCTTAGACTGTATGGCTCTTTCATTTTCAAAATTCAGATACCACAAAAAGTAAACAATTCACAATCTGGTACTCTCTGTGGATCAGAAATGGCCTGTACGGGACTTGGATTGGACAGCTGTTGGCGCCAAGCTGTACAGGTCCCGGCTTGCTTCTTCTTGGATAGAGACTCCATGTGACTGTTTTTTGGATCCACCATCTTTACCACCTTGGACGCACTTCTCCTAGCCATAGACCCTCTCACAACATTCTCTGACTAGAGGCCCATTGTTAAATAAAGGGGTGTCCACTCTTAGATGCATTTCAACACTTTACTGCAACTTTTCTCACATATATATCTCCAACACAGCATCACATCTTCACAGAATAACTGACAGTCTTTAGTGCAGAACACCAGCAACATCCTGATAGTGTATTCATATCAGTGTGGAACACTATTCACCAGGTTAGCCATCTTTCCATGTTTCTGTAATAAGCACCACAAAATATTCAGCTCACCACATAGTTCCTTGGTTCCAGGCCACAATAATCTCTATGCACCAAGCCACAACCCTGCAGCAGAGTCAAGGTCACCTTGACTCCACTTGCTTCTGATAAAATGTTCATCTGTTCCACTTGTTGGTGCTTCCCAGCCAGGCACCTCTACTCTCTCATTCCTAACTGAACTACATGGTACTGCACAGGGGTGAACTGCTCCCATGCCCCATTTTACTTGGGCCCCGCCCACAGCTAACATTTTTATGGATAATGTCTCCAACCATTAGATCCCTACAGGAGGGGTTTCTCTAAAAGGGAAGCTAGCACCTGCTTATGATCTTCTGCTAACTGAACCACCCTACAGGCCTCTTTATCCTAGTAGATATATTCTTCTCTCTGCTCTTACCTCCTGGTGATAATCTTTGTAGACATCACCTGACAGTTCAGTGCCATCTTTATTTTTTTTGCTGCATGGCAATGGAATATGGATAGTTTCATTGTATTCATCTGATTCTTTCATGTAGCTGCTTTGTAACAGTTTAAACCTCAGTTGACTTTTCAGTCCTTTAATTGTCTTTGTGACTGCTATTAAATCATCCACATTTAGATTTTATTGATTTTTATTGATCACTGTACAATACGTGTTTTCAGTTCAATACTGAATAAACACTTTTTTACTTGACAAGACAAATCTCTTCATTGACCTGCTTTACAACTCTGCTGTATGTGTGTTAATTATTATTTCCTCTTCTTTTTTTATTGGGTCCTTGAGTGAAACATCAGTGTCCACATTTTCCATAAGGCTATCAATACCCTCCACATTGTCAGATAAACCATGGAACGCAGATGAGAGCAGGAACAATTTTAAAATGTTTGATTAGTAGCAAGAAGGTGGTTACGCTTAGGATATTTTTGTACCCAGATTGCATTGATGCTTCTAGGACAGGTCCCTACAATTAAAAAATAAAGAATCTGTAAATACAAAATACTGTTAAAAAAACGGCTTCCTCATAATGCAGAACCTTTGTGTCTCACTTTTGACCTGTCTGAACTTGTTTATTAATAAAGAGGATTACCTGAATTTAATGGTAGCTATGGCAATAGGGGGGATACATATGTGATGTTATGGTGCACACTACTATACCGTACAAGTATGCAGTAATGTTGTAAGAAAGGTGTGTGCTATGTTTCCGATCATAAACTTTCTGCAAGGCATGTATTAGCATGCGCACGCAAAGCATTAGTGTGCACACTAAGCAACCTATACGTAGACTCAGGTGCATGTTCAACACTTGTATTGGCTCCAAATGGCCCCTTTAGGATGGGATGTGACAGGGTCATTTTCAACAGCAACCTCTCAATCTGAATCTCTTCTGCTTTCTATGTCCCCATTAGGGAGTTTTGCTCTCTCTAATTACCAATGACACCAGGAATGAAATTGAGGGTACCACCAGGAATAAGAAGGGCATTCTGCATTTCTTATGCCGCGTACACACGATCGGAATTCTCGTCGGAAAAAACTCTGACGGTTTTTCCGACGGAATTCCGCTCAAGCTGTGTTGCCTACACACGATCACACCAAATTCCGACGGTCAATAACACAGCGGCATAAAACACGTTCGACAGCACTATAAAAGGGAAGTTTAATGCTTCCAAGCATGCGTTGAATTGTTTCCAAGCATGCGTCGGAATTTTGTGTGTCGGAATTGCATACACGCGATCGGAAAATCCGATAGAAAGGTTTTCCGTCGGAAAAATTGAGAACAGGTTCTCAATCCAAAGTCCATCGGAAATTATGACAGAAAAAGACCAATGGGCATACACACGGTCGGAAAATCCGATGAAAAGCTCCCATCGGACTGTTTTCATCGGAAATTCCAACCGTGTGTACGCCGCATTAGTCCTGTGACAACGGTCTAAAAGGGATTTTCCTCATGTTGGAAAGATATATTTTCAGTTCCTGCTGAGCCTGTAGGACAAATCTCCCTAATGGGGTACAGATGTAAAAAAAAATGACAGCAGCTTTAACCTCCCCGTACTTTATCTAAAATGAAAAAAGCAGCCACCTTGGCTATAGCTATGTCACTATTGTACTGTGTACATAAAATGTTGCTGTGACTTTGCTGCGTGGCATATAATTTGTTGCACTTTGTTGTATATTTCTACATATAGTTACAGTGCCTTGAAAAAGTATTCATAGCCCTTGAAATTGTCCACATTTTGTCATGTTACAACCAAAAAAATTTTTTATTGAGATTTTATGTGATAGACCAACACAAAGTGGCACATACTTGTGAAGTGGAAGGAAAATGATAAATTGTTTTCAAAATTGTTTACAAATAAATATGTGAAAAGTGTGGCATGCATTTGTATTCAGCCCCCCTGGGTCAATACTTTTGTAGAACCACCTTTCACTGCGATTACAGCTGCAAGTCTTTTTGGGTATGTCTCTACCAGCTTTGCACATCTAGAGAGTGACATTTTTGCCCATTCTTCTTTGCAAAATAGCTCAAGCTCTGTCATATTGGATGGAGAGTGTCTGTGAAAAGCAATTTTCAAGTCTTGCCACAGATTCTCGATTGGATTTAGGTCTGGACTTTGACTGGGCCATTCTCACACTGGAATATGCTTTGATCTAAACCATCCTATTGTTGCTCTGGCTGTATGTTTAAGGTCGCTGTCCTGCTGGAAGGTGAACCTCCGCCCCAGTCTCAAGTCTTTTTGCAGACTCTAATGCCGCGTACACACTAACTGTTTTGCCATCGGAATAAACTCTGAAGGTTTTTTCGACGTTATTCTGCTCAAGCTTTCTTGCATACACACGGTCACACCAAAGTCCGACCATCAAGAACGCCGTGACGTACAACACGTACGACGGGACTAGAAAATGGAAGTTCAATAGCCAGTAGCCAATAGCTTCCGTCTCGTACTTGCTTCAGAGCATGCATGATTTTTGGTGCATCGGCATCAGCATACAGACGAGTGTTTTTTCCGTTCGAAATTGTTTCCATTGGAAAAATATAGAACATGTTCTCTATCTAAGTCTGTCTGAATTTTCGACGGAAAAAGTCAGAATGTCCGACCATGTGTACGTGGCATTACAGGTTTTCTTCTAAGATTTCCCTGTATTTGTCTCCATCCATCTTCCCATCAACTCTGACCAGCTTCCCTGTCCCTGCTGAAGAAAAGCATCCCCACAACATGATGCTGCCACCACCATGTTTCACGGTGGGGATGGTGTGTTCAGGGTGATGTGCAGTGTTAGTTTTCTGCCACACATAGCGTTTTGCTTTTAGGCCAAAAAAGTACAATTTTGGACTCATCTGACCAGAGCACCTTCTTACACATGTTTGCTGTGTCCCCCACATGGCTTCTCACAAACTGCAAACAGGACTTCTTATGGCTTTCTTTCAACAATGGCTTTCTTCGTGCCACTCTTCCATAAAGGCCAGATTTGTGGAGTGCACAACTAATAGATTCTCCCACCTGAGCTGTGGATCTCTTCAGCTTCTCCAGGGTTACCATGGGCCTCTTGAATGGGAATGGGACTGGCTGGAGGAGGAGAGAGATCGCTGTTCCTGATTACTAGGTACAGCAGATCTCTCTCTACTCCCCTGTCAGAACGTGGATCTGTCTGACTACATTGAATCTTGTTCTGGCTCTCTGTGGAGCGATCGCGGGTGGCTGGCGGACATCTCGACCGCAGGCCACGTGCATCGGCTCCGGCATCGCGACACGCGCGCGCCTCCTATCACTCTTAAAGGGGCAGACGTACACCTATGGTGATTCGCGCAGGAGAACCATCCTGCCGCAGTATAATGACAGCGGCTGGTTCTTAAGCGGTTAAAAATGCCAACGATCATACACGATGGCAGTTTCCGATACAAACAGATAGGAGCCGACATATAAGAAAAAAATAAAAAATAAAAAAAAATAAGTGAAATAAATTCATATTAAATTGATGATGGTAGATAGATTATAAAAAATAAAATATCCTGGTATCCTAAGACTTAACGCATTTCATAGATCAAGTCCACTTCATCAGAAGCTTGATGCTATGTAAGATAGGTTGGCTCAAGAAAAAACCCAGCATGTAAATGGGGAATGGGAGTTTGTGACGAACGTCTGACCCAGTGTTAAAGCAGGAGAACCCATCCAGATCAAAGGAAGCAGTCAAAGGGCAGGCCAGGTTTCCAAGGTGCAGTCCATAAAATGTAGGGAAAAGTAAAGGCACATCTAACCCACATTGATGTGTAAAATTTCATGATGTGGGAAGATGTCTCAGTGGTCCTCCAGGTGAAGAGATACATAGAGATACATTCTTTGGTCAGAACTAAGAATATGTGTGTCACATAGTACATGCATAGGTCCACAAATGAACCTCCCAACCTTCCAAAATGTAATAATAAATCAATTAATCTTAACTGCAAGCCAAAAATATTTGGACCAACCATTCTCATCTTTAATAGATACAGTGCCTTGCAAAAGTATTCACCCCCCCCCCCCCCTTAGCATTTTTCGTATTTTGTTGCCTCACAACCTGGAATTCACATGGATTGTTTGAGGATTTGCATTATTTAATTTACAGATCATGCCCACAACTTTTTTTTTTTTTTTTTTATTGTGAAGCAAATAACAAATATGACAAATATGACAAAATAACAGAAAAAGTGTTGTTGTGCATAACTATTCACCCCCCTGAAGTCAATACTTTGTAGAGCCACCTTTTGCAGCTCCAAGTCGCTTTGGATAAGTCTCTATGATCTTGCCACATCTTACCACTGGGATTTTTGCCCATTCCTCCTTGCAAAACTGCTCCAGCTCCTTCAAGTTGGATGGTTTGCGCTTGTGAACAGCAATCTTTATGTCTGACCACAGATTTTCTATTGGATTGAGGTCTGGGCTTTGACTAGGCCATTCCAACACATTTACATGTTTCCCCTTAAACCACTCAAGTGTTGATTTAGCAGTGTGTTTGGGGTCATTGTCCTGCTGGAAGATGAACCTCCGTCCTAGCCTCAAATCACACACAGAGTGGTACAGGTTTTGCTCAAGAATATCCCTGTATTTAGCACCATCCATCTTTCCCTCAACTCTGACCAGTTTCCCAGTCCGGACTGCTGAAAAACATCCCCACAGCATGATTGTGTTCTTTGGGTGATGTGATGTGTTGGGTTTGCACCAGACCAGCGTTTTTTTTTGATGGAGAAAAAGTAAAATTTTAGTCTCATCAGACCAGAGCACCTTCCTCCATACATTTTGGGAGTCTCCCACATGCCTTTTCGCAAACTCAAAACGTTTTGCCATTTTGTTTTTTGCTGAAAGTAATGGCTTACTTCTGGCCACTCTGCCATAAAGCCCAACTCTATGGAGCGTACGGCTTATTGTCGTCCTATGTACAGATACTCCAGTCTCTGCTGTGGAACTCTGCAGCTCCTCCAGGGTTACCTTAGGTCTCTGTGATTAATGCCCTCCTTGCCTGGTCCGTGAGTTTTGGTGTGCGGCCGTCTCTTGGCAGGTTTGCTGTTGTGCCATGTTCTTTCCATTTGGTTATGATAGATTTGATGGTGCTCCTAGGGATCATCAAAGATGTTGATATTTTTTTTATAACCTAACCCTGACTTGTACTTCTCAACAACATTGTCCCTTGTTTGGAGAGTTCCTTGGTCTTCATGGCAGTGTTTGGTTAGTGGTGCCTCTTGCTTAGGTGTTGCAGCCTCTGGGGCCTTTCAAAAAGGTGTGTATATGTAATGACAGATCATGTGACACTTAGATTGCACACAGGTGGACATCATTTCACTAATTATGTGACTTCTGAAGGTAATTGGTTGCACCAGAGCTTTTTATGGGCTTCATAACAAAGGGGGTGAATACATCCGCACATGCCAATTATCATTTTTTTATTTATGAAAAACAGTTTTATGTATAGAGATTTTTCTAATTTTACTTCACCAACTTAGACTATTGTGTTCTGATCCATCACATATAATTCAGATTAAAAAAAACATTGAACTAAAGGCTGTAATGTAACAAAATAGGTAAAAAGCCAAGGGAGGTGAATACTTTTGCAAGGCACTGTATATATACGGTCAGAATAAAAACAGGCACACCAAGATTTCCACTTTGCCAGTTTATCTACACTATTCATTGACTATCTATAGCAACAATACACTCACCCACCCCCCATCCCCCCAATTCGGACAGTCTTGTGACACTGATATATCCAAAATCAGTCTGCTTGTCTGCAATGCAATGCACCATTTATTCATCCCTCCAATTATCATCTTGCAGCAGGCTCACACATTTCCAACGATGTAAGATAAAATATAAATATGTTTATGGAGATAAAAATAGATAAGTCAGCTGGAACACTCACAAGCCTTAAACAGGTTACTAGATATATTAAGAGCAAGTATAAATTACATCAAAGCTTTTGCCTTGATAAAGGTCTCTTAACAAGGCAGAAATGTCAATGTAATTTATACCTGCTATAATAAATCTGTTACACTGTTTTATGCTTGCCACTGCTGCAGGAAACATGTCAATAGATTATTAATTGCTTCAATTATTATTTCCAATATGAATCTTTTAATTAAGAGAGTGCCAAAGACGATGGCTTCCAGGGAGATGGAAGATATTCTTCTTTACAGAAGATAAATGTATGAGAAGTTATATCTTTTATCCCGAAAACAAACCAGTCACAGATGGGGGAGGGTGATTTTATTTATTTATTGTATTTTAATCCACATATGTTGCTGATAAACAGCTTTTGAACCGCGTGTGTACGTGATCTTATAATTGTCAACATGGTCAAATCATTTCCAAGGTCATTTTGCTGTAGAGTCATTACCATCTAAGCTCATCACATCATCATATGCTGCACTGTGTGGAGGGTCACAAGCCGTTGTATATTCAGTCATGTGTTAAAAGTAGAACAGAGATCTTTTTTGCAATTTAAATGCTGTCATTTAATACAAAATAACAAGAAAAAAAAAATTAAGGACGCGTTTACATTTTAGCTTTACATTGCAAAGAAAAAGGAACAAGAGGGGGTTTAGCCAACCTGACGGACTATTTCGGTACCTGAACAAAGTTAAATTCTATATACTAAACAAGTTTTATAAATATTTTTTATTATCACAAAATATAAATGGTGTATATAACATTAAAAAAGATCATTGAATTACAAATATGCATACAGACATAATGGATCCCATTGTTGATTCTAAAGTGCTGATCAATACTGGTTGACGCGTTTCGCTTATGGCTTCTTCAGAACCAGAAAACAGCAGTTATGATATCTGTGGTGTATCGTGAAGAAAACATGAGAGTTATTTAGGAGTGAGCCGTTAAACTTTCTTCATTCCATATAATAGCAGATTCTTTACGGACTATATTGAATTTAACATTTTAATGGCATTCGCCTACCTTTTAATTTTTACATTTCTTTCAAGGGGATCCGCCTTAATGGTGGATAAATAATTTGGTGTTGTCACCTGTAACAAGTAAGAGTCCCTTGGGAGTAGATAACCAAAAGAGTAATTTCTGAGAATCTAAATCCGACAAGGATAGTAGCACATGCTGGAGAAAAAAAGCATGTGCTACTATCCTTGTCGGATTTAGATTCTCAGAAATTACTCTTTTGGTTATCTACTCCCAAGGGACTCTTACTTGTTACAGGTGACAACACCAAATTATTTATCCACCATTAAGGCGGATCCCCTTGAAAGAAATGTAAAAATTAAAAGGTAGGCGAATGCCATTAAAATGTTAAATTCAATATAGTCCGTAAAGAATCTGCTATTATATGGAATGAAGAAAGTTTAACGGCTCACTCCTAAATAACTCTCATGTTTTCTTCACGATACACCACAGATATTATAACTGCTGTTTTCTGGTTCTGAAGAAGCCATAAGCGAAACGCGTCAACCAGTATTGATCAGCACTTTTGAATCAACAATGTGATCCATTATGTCTGTATGCATATTTGTAATTCAATGATCTTTTTTAATGTTATATACACCATTTATATTTTGTGATAATAAAAAATATTTATAAAACTTGTTTAGTATATAGAATTTAACTTTGTTCAGGTACCGAAATAGTCCGTCGGGTTGGCTAAACCCCCTCTTGTTCCTTTTTCTTCACATATTCATTAGGATGAGGTACCCCCCATAGCTTACTCACATAACTTTACTAGCTCTACATTGCTTTAACAAATGTGTTGTATCGCAGGTTGAGATGCATTACATAAAGGCATATGTAGTGATATAGGGAGCGCCACTAGTGCAATACAAATATAATTAAATAACTCAAAATGTTTACACTAAATAAAAAATAATCAATAAATAAGAATTTTCGTTTTTTGTTGGAATCACATGAACTTTGAAAATTATTTCAAACTTTTTGGGACTTTATTCATTTCATATATATTTATATATCTTCTTTTCACAATGGTGGTTCAGATGGACTATTCAATGTTTTTTATATATTATTGTTAGTTGATCATTATTTATTCATAATTTTTTTATTTAGTGTAAACATTTTGACTTATTTGATTAATTATATTTGTACAGGCATACCCCACTTTTAAGTACACAATGGGGTTTATTTACTAAAGCTAGGAAGTGCAAAATCAGGCTCACTTCTGCATAGAAACCAAAGAGCTTCCAGGTTTTATTACCAAAGTTTAATTGAACAAGCTGGGGTTAGAAGCTCATTGGTTTCTATGGAGAAGTGAGCCTGATTTTGCACTTCCTAGCTTTAGTAAATAAACCCCATTGTGTACTTAAAAGTGGGGTATGTCTGTATTGCACTAGTGGCGCCCCCTATATCACTACACATGTCAATAGGAGCAAATTACTCTTCTTAGGGGAGCAGCACTATATACCGTATATATATATATATATATATATATATATATATATATAGATATTCAAAGTGATATAGATTAATATATACGTAATTTTTTTAGTGAGTGGCGCAGAATTTTTCACCTATTTCACATTACATAAAGGCAGCCTATTTATATTGAATGTGCTTCCAACGCACCATGATATAATCCATTTTTTCAATGCAGCGCACCACAAAGTATGGCATGTGCATTGTGCTGTGCGAGTGCACTGGCTGCTACTGTATTAGTACATTGAAAAAAGGGGGGGAAAGGGGAATGGTGGGACTTCATATGAAACACAACACCAAAACCAGATGAATCAATTGGTAGATATTATTGAATATTTAATGGTGCACATGGATGCATGTGGGACCGTAAATAAAATATGTAGCAAATAACATAATAATATAGTAATATAATAAATACACAGAAATTTACACACACATATTGATTAATTAATGATAATTAATGATTAATTATATACATACAGGCATACCCCACTTTTAAGTACACAATGGGGTTTATTTACTAAAGCTGGAAAGTGTAAAATCAGGCTCACTTCTGCATCGAAACCAATGAGCTTCCAGGTTTTATTACCAAAGCTTAATTGAACAAGCTGGGGTTAGAAGCTCATTGGTTTCTATGCAGAAGTGAGCCTGATTTTGCACTTTCCAGCTTTAGTAAATAAACCCCATTGTGTACTTAAAAGTGGGGTATACCTGTATACATAAAATGTTCCTACACAGTAAATATTTTCAAATGTAGCCCAAACTTGCATATAAACATAATTAATTGTACACATGATAATATAAAATGGATTCAAGGTTCTTTAAGGTAGTCGCATGATAAACGCATGGTAGCTGTGACAGTACATCAGTATATAGCTCTACGCACGTTTCATTGATAAATTCCACTCATCAGGAGCAAATGCAATCTAGAGATGTATGTAATAAAATATAAATACCAAATATTATAGTAAATTAAAGTAACAGGAAGAGGGGGAACCGCCTTCTATCCATCCAGCGCCTTGAGGCGATTCGGTTCGCATTGTAGCGCTATACAAATTATTCATTCATTCATTCATCTATACATTTTATGTACAGTCATGGCCGAAATTGTTGGCACCCCAGACATTTTCCTAGAAAATCAAGTATTTCTCACAGAAAAGTATTGCAGTAACACATGTTTTGCTATACACATGTTTATTCCCTTTGTTTCAATTGGAACAAAACAAAAAAAGGGAGGAAAAAAAAGCAAATTGGACATAATGGCACACAAAACTCCAAAAATGGTCTGGTAAAAATTCTTGGTACCCTGAACTTAATATTTGGTTGTACACCCTTTGCAAAAAATAACTGAAATCAGTCGCTTCCTATAACCATCACCAGACCTCTCACCCGGAATTTTGGACCACTCTTCCTTTGCAAACTGCTCCAGGTCTCTCTTTTTGGAAGGGCGCCTTTTCCCAACAGCAATTTTTAGATCTCTCCACAGATGTTCAATGGGATTTCGATCTGGCCACTTTAGAACTCTCCAGCGCTTTCTTGCCATCCATTTCTGGGTGCTTTTTGACTTATGTTTGGGGTCATTGTCCTGCTGGAAGACCCAAGATCTCGGACGCAAACCAAGCTTTCTGACATTGAGCTCTACAGTGCGACCCAAAATCCTTTGGTAATCCTCAGATTTCATGATGCCTTGCACACATTCAAGGCACCCAGTGTCAGAGGCAGCAAAACAACCACAAAACATCATTGTACCTCCGTCATATTTCACTGTAGGTACTGTGTTCTTTTCTTTGTAGGCCTCATTCCATTTTCTGTAAACAGTAGAATGATGTGCTTTACCAAAAAGCTCTATCTTGGTCTCATCTGTCAACAAGACGTTTTCCCAGATGGATTTTGGCTTACTCAAGAACATTTTAGCAAACTATAGTCTTGCTTTTTTATGTCTCTGTGTCAGCAGTGGGGTCCTCCTGGGTCTCCTGCCATAGCGTTTTCATTTCATTTAAATGTCGATGGATAGTTCACAATTTTTCTCTTTCATGACACTGATGCTCCCTGAGCCTGCAAAGGACAGCTCTGAATTTCTTTTGTTGATATTTTTCCACAATTTTGGTTCACAAGTCCTCAGACAGTTCTCTTCTCCTCTTTCTGTTGTCCATGCTTAGTCCACCATCGCAACTATCCTGCGTTACAACCTTTCATCAATTTTTCTCTTCCGTCCATGACCATAAAAGGGAACTTTAATGCTTCCGAGCATGCGTCGAATTGTTTCCGAGCATGCGTCGGAATTTTGCGTGTCGGAATTGCATACACACGATCGGAAAATCCGTTGCAAAGCTCCCATCAGACTGTTTCCATCAGAAATTCCGACCGTGTGTACGCGGCATAAGTGAACTTCTCTCCCTTTTATCTGCTTTCAGGTGTGATTTTCATATTGCCCACACCTGTTACTTGCCAAAATTTTGACTAGATCTCCAGCCCATTTTTGGAATTTTGTGTGCCATTATGTCTAATTTGCTTTTTTCCCTCCCTTTTTTTGTTTTCTTCCAATACACACAAAGGGAATAAACATGTGTATAGCAAAACTTGTAACCTTGAGATTGTTGATATTTTTCCATGTTGTTCATTTACAGTCCCACATACATCCATGTGCACCATTAAATATTCAATAGTATCTACCAATTGATTCATCTGGTTTTGGTGTTGCGATTCATATAAAGTCCCACCATTCCCCTTTCCCCGCCTTTCCCCTCTTTTTTCTATGATTCAGGGATGGAGACATACAAACTATGTAGTAGTCGTTGTCTCATACAAAGTCCCAACAATTTTATTTATTAATGAACGTATTAGTACATTGCTTATCCCTCAGCCCCCCTCCCCCATCCCTTTTTACTTGTGTATATGTCTTGTTTGCACTTTACTCACCTCAACTAGTAGGGTGTAGGTCTTTGGACTTGCCCTGAATGTCTTGGGGGGGTGGGCACGTGGCCTTTTGATCGGGTTCTCCCCTCCCATGGGGTCTCCCTTTGAGGGAGACCCACACAGTAATTGTATAGACCTTGTTTCGGCTGGTCTCCCAAAGATAAGGGTTCGCCTGGCTTTGGCTGGATGGACCATGAGTACCCCAGTCTCTGTCAGGAGTCTTGCACCATAGAGGATCAGGGCTAGGGCCTTTCTCTTCAGAGGAAGACCATGCATACGCCCTGTGCACTTTTTTGTCTGCTTCATTTTTTATTTTTTTGCCCCTTGTGTTCGGTTTTTGAATGTGTGCCTTGCACCACAGAGCTTGATACAAACAAACAAAGTACATTGTGTGCCATTTAAAATGGTGCTTGTATTGCTGAACGTTCCAGTAACACACCTATTTTACTGCGTGTTACAGCAGTGCATAAGTCTAAATTGTTCCTAATAATCAAGTTGGTACATATGAACAAAGAATATGTAAACTATGTGGAAATGGCCTTTGTTATGAAGAAACAAAACCAGAGATAAACCTTCAAATCCTGGTACTCTCCCTGAAAATCACAGTTAATTGAAGCTTTGTGGATGATAGAATGGTGACACCAAGATACTATATCTATATATACTTTATTATCAAAAGTATTGGGACACCTGCCTTTATACTCACATGAACTTTAATGGCATCCCAGTCTTAGTCCGTAGGGGGGTTCAATATTGAGTTGGCCCACCCTTTGCAGCTATAACAGTTTCAAATCTTCTGGGAAGGCTGCCCACAAGGTTTAGGAGTGTCTATGGGCATTTGTGAAGTCAGGCACTGATGTGAACAAGAAGGTCTGGCTCGCAGTCTCCGCTACAATTCATCCCAAAGATGTTCTATCGGGTTGAGGTCAGGACTCTGTGCAGGCCAGTCGAGTTCCTCCACCCCAATTGGTAAAAATGACGGGACCCAGGGTGTCAGATGTGTCAGAGGACTTGCAGAGTTGGGAAACAAGTAGGGTACCAATTCTATCAGCGGCCCTCACGAGGGTAGTGCTACACAACATCTGCAAGATTCATTCTTCTTCACTGTAGAGCATGGATAGAGAAACCTGTTTATTCGGACTGAACAAAAAAAAATCTAACTGTGTATGGCCAGATTTAGTTTAGGGAGACCCAAATGCATTTATGTTCTGGCTGCTGTGCTCTTCCTCCTAGTGAGAGAGAAGCACTACCACTGCTCCACCCATAGGAGTGTCCCTAGTTGTCTGCTCCTACATTTGGCACTAAGACCACCGACATATTCTCAGTCTGCATTTTTCCCCTTTTTAAAGTGATACTAAAGCTAAAAATGTTTTTACCCTAATGCATTACTTGAATTAAGGTAAAAAATGTTTTTATATTGTTCTGTCCTCCCCCTTCCCTGTGTGAAGGGGAAGAAAGAGGAGAAGAGATCCAGTGCTGTACACCACTACATTTCTTCTACCCTCTCTTCCTTTTCACGCAGGGACTCAAACAGCAGCAGGAGCCATTGGTAGTGAGGAGGAAATGGGGGGTGGGGTAAGCCCTGCTGTGTGCGTCTATGGAGTGCAGCTCCACCATTTGTTGTGCTCCAATAGCCTGCCATTTGCTATGAGGGTACATAAAGAGGAGGAGCCAATATCGCCAGCAGGGGACCCGAGAAGAGGAGGATCTGGGCCACCCTGTGAAATACCATTACACAGAGCAGGTGAGTATAACATGTTTGTTATTTTGGTTTTAAAAAAATGTTTTAACCTTTGGTAAAACTTTAAAACCCACCCCCGGACAAGAAACCCCTCATTTTTACATAATTATTTACCTAATCCCCAGAGCAACATCCAAGTCATGTCACCACCCAGGTTAACCCAGGCAGTATTTTCTGATGAATTTTGGAGGAGGGAGGAGTCAGATGTAAATTTAAAACCAGCCAAGTTGAAGGAAAGCACTTGCTGCATTTTTTTAAAGGGCGTCCTTTCTTCTTGTTCCTAAAGCAGAACTTCACCCTAAATGCGAAGTCACTTTAAATAACCCTCCCCTATCATTATTGGCAGTTTTTTTTTGGGGGGGAGCAAGAACCCATTCCTGGCAGGTGCCCGGTCCCACTTACTGTGAATTTGCCTAGGTGATTCCACCAGAAGTGCTCCCCCCGCCCCCTACCTCTTGGAACACATCATAGGTCCTGGGAAGCTGCGGGTCCATTCACAAAGCACAGTGCGACTTGCGCACGCACAGTGGGAAATTGGCTATGAAACTGCAGAGAGTCACAACCGGCTTCCTAAAGTAAGCATTCTGGTGCCGGGGACCCGAACACTGGCAAAGAAACGGCCTGAGTGAGGATAGTGCTGGATCCCTGGATGGGTAGTTGTCCTTTTATTGAAAGTCAGTGGCTCCAGTACTTCTGTCTATATAAACTTCATGGGTGACATGTCAAATTGCATGCCAAATCAGCGACTATTGCTGGCAATAGCACCGTCTGAATCGGTGCGACGCCGACTCTGCGGCGCTGCACTGATTTCCAAAAGTAGTTCCTGTACTACTTTTGGCGACTTTGGCGTGTGATCTGTATAGACATCTGTGCAGCAACCCGCACAGATGTCTCTGAAATCGCCCGAGTTCAAATCAGAACTGACATTCGGGTATGAAATCGTGCGAGTTCACCTGAACTCGCACAATTTCAATCCTGCTGTCAGTGTGAACCAGGGCTTAAAGGCATTGTACATTTTCAAATGTCTTTGTTGTTTTAACTAGTTATCAGTGTAGTTATATTCCCTGTGCTGTTTGCCTTACGTGGTAATGATGGACTCACATGTTGTGGTTGCATTTTGTAGTATCATGCTTGATCAGTTCCCCTATGTCCATAGTTTACTACACCTAGCTTGTCCCTATTTGCCAAAAGGGACAAGGCAACTTCCTGTTCCAGGTTATGTATTACCATCCACTCTACTTCGCATCACAAATATAGGAGTGTTAATGTAATAATAATTAAAAAAAAATAAACATCTTCCAGCTGCATGGTAAGCTCTCTGTGTGTCTATGAAAGTTGCCTGCTTGTATCTTTCCGATCGAATTACTACATCTGAAGAGCACTAGACTGAGAGACCCAGGAATTGTGGGATATGTAGTTTCTTCACAGAAAATGTCAGTTCTCAGACTACAGAGAGACGTCATGCTTTAACCTGTGAAGTGCTTTGCAGCATACCTCATATTTGAACACAAATAGAAACTTCTGACACAGAAAACTATTGGCTTTGCATACAGAGCAACAAATGACACCATGAAACTACACCATTAAGTCAAAACTTGATGACTACCCACCTAATATTGAGTCAGCCCCCTCTTGTCACCAAAACAGCCCTGACCCATTGAGACATTTGAGCCATAGAATTCTAAAGGTATGTGGTGGTATCTGGCACCAGCTGTCAGTAAGTTCTTTAAGATAGGGCCTCCATAGATTGGAATCGTCTTTTCAGCACATCCCACAGATGCTCAGTTGGGTTGAGATCTGGGGAATTTGGAGGCCAATTCAACACCTCAAACTCGTTGTGTTCCTCAAACCATTCTTGAACCATTCTTGCAGTGTGGCAGGGTGTATTATCCTACTGAAAGAGGCCACTGCCATCAGGGAATACCATTTCCATGAAGGGGTGTACTTGGACAGCAACAATGTTTAGGTAGGTGATAACATCCACATGAATGGCAGGACCCAAGGTTTCCCAGCAGAATGTTGCCCAAAATATCATTCTGCCTCCGCCAGCTTGCCTTCTTCCCATACTGCATCCTGGTGCCATTTCTTCCCCAGGTAAGTGACACACATGCACCCAACCACGCACATGATGTGAAAGAAAATGTGATTCATCAGACCAGACTACCTTCTGCTTTGCTTTGTCATCCAGTTCTGATGCTCACATGCCCATTGAAGGAGCTTTTTGCTGTGGACACCGTTCAGCCCCATACACAACAAACTGCAATGCCCATTTTTTCAGCTTTAAACACATCAGCTTCAGGGACAACATGTTTACTTGCTGCCTAAAATATCCCATCAACTTACTGATGACATTGTAATGAGATAATCAATCTTATTCGCCTAACCTGTCAGTGGTCATAAAGTTATGTCTGATCAATGTACACGATCGATGTACATCTTATGCAGGTCAAAAACACAAGGTGCAAATATAAAGATGTATAATGCCTTTAACAAACCAGCATGCGCACATAACAGAGAGACCTTTTAAAGTATATAGAAGTAGGTGTTATCTCTGGAGTACTATATGTTCCTGCTCAAAACATAATAAATATATAAAAGACAGTAAAAATTTTACAGTAACTTTAATAAAAATTTAGATCTTTAGAAAAGATGTCTTAATATTTCAGAAAGCTTAAAGTGTTGGGATATGCAGGGTGCAATCTCTGATCCGTGTAATACTAAAGTATCACTGAATTATTAATTCTCTAATACTGCGTAGCTGGGAAGATGAACACTCTCTAAAAAAAGAAGTATTGTACAGGACATTACCTTCATGAATAAAACCACAAGCACTCAGCCTAAGAACATGAGCCAGAGTACAACTCAAGAGGTAGTCTTTAATTTAATAACGACAGGAGGTAAAAGTACATTTTAATTGAATATTTGATAGCAGTGGAATTAGTAAGGGAAGATATTTTATAAGTGGCTGGAGCCAACTTAACCCCATCAGTCTTTTTCAAACAGTCTGAAGCAAGAGCTGTCTGCATTGTCCCGTAGCCACCAGATTTAAAGGTGCACCGCATAAATCAGAACATGAAAAGGTAAGTTAAGGTCGTATGATACAAACTAATAGGTGGAGTTTCTATGCACTTAGCTTCTGTCGGGAAAAATGTGTATGGCCCTTGGTGGTGCTTGCACATATCTACAGCAGATTTTAGTGCCCTTGCTGTGCCTAAATGCTGGATGGTTCCTGGTGGTGTTGGAGCTTGCCTGCTCATTTCAACCCTTTATGCATTCTTATTAGCCCATCACCAAGGCCGCCATCAGGGGGGTAAAGTCGTTACAACTGTAAGGGGCCCGCCCATGCCAGAAGAAGGCAGGACGGGTGGAGGGGATCCATGCTGTGCAGTATAGAAATTATCTCAAAGTTTCTGCGGTTCTCGTGTCATTGATTTTAGACATCAAGCTCTTTACTGCCACCTATGGCTACTATGTGCATGTGCACCCCTCGTGTGATCTGCATGTACTATGCTTCTCAGCAACATGTCAGCTTTGTAAAAACGAGTTGGGACCAGATAGGACGTTACAAGTAGGGGCTGTGAAGAAAAGGGAGGGGGGCTGTTTATGTACAGGGAGGGGCCATAGGCTTGTGTGTGTACAGATTTGTGTATGTGGGGCTGCCATATATACAGGTGTGTGTGTGTGTGTGGGGGGGGGGGGCGTTGACATATATACAGGTGTGTGGGGGCGCTGACATATATACAGGTGTGTGGGGGGCGCTGACATATATACAGGTGTGCGTGGGGGGCGCTGATATATATACAGGTGTGTGGGGGGGGTGCTGATATATACAGGTGTGTGTGGGGGCACTGAAATATATACAGGTGTGTGTGGGGGAGTGGCTGACATATATACAGGTGTGTGTGGGGGAGTGGCTGACATATATACAGGTGTGTGGGGGGGAGTGGCTGACATATATACAGGTGTGTTGAGAGGTGGCTGACATATATACAGGTGTGTGTGGGGGGCGCTGACATATATACAGGTGTGTGGGGAGGGGGGCGCTGACATATATACAGGTTTGTGGGGGGGCGCTGACATATATACAGGTGTGTGTGGGGGAGTGGCTGACATATATACAGGTGTGTTGAGAGGTGGCTGACATATATACAGGTGTGTGGGGGGGGCACTTACATATATACAGGTGTGTGTGGGGGGGGCTAACATATATACAGGTGTGTGTGGGGGGCGCTGACATATATACAGGTGTGTGTGGGGGGCACTGACATATATACAGGTGTGTGTGGGGGGCGTTGACATATATTCAGGTGTGTGTGTGTGGGGGGCACTGACATATATACAGGTGTGTGTGGGGGGGCACTGACATACAGTGGTGTGAAAAAGTGTTTGCCCCCTTCCTCATTTCCTGTTCCTTTGCATGTTTGTCACACTTAAGTGTTTCGGAACATCAAACCAATTTAAACAATAGTCAAGGACAACACAAGTAAACACAAAATGCAATTTGTAAATGAAGGTGTTTATTATTAAAGGTGAAAAAAAATCCAAACCATCATGGCCCTGTGTGAAAAAGTGATTGCCCCCTAAACCTAATAACTGGTTGGGCCACCCTTAGCAGCAACAACTGCAACCAAGCGTTTGCGATAACGTGCAATGAGGCTTTTACAGCGTCCTGGAGGAATTTTGGCCCACTCATCTTTGCAGAATTGTCCTAATTCAGTTACATTAGAGGGTTTTCGAGCATGAACGGCCTTTTTAAGGTCATACCACAACATCTCAATAGGATTCAGGTCAGGACTTTGGCTAGGCCACTCCAAAGTCTTCATTTTGTTTTTCTTCAGCCATTCGGTGGTGGACTTGCTGGTGTGTTTAGGATCATTGTCCTGCTGCAGAACCCAAGTTTGTTTCAGCTTGAGTACACGAACAGATGGTCGGACATTCTCCTTCAGGATCTCTTGGTAGACAGCAGAATTCATAGTTCCTTTTATCACGGCAAGTCTTCCAGGTCCTGAAGCAGCAAAACAGCCCCAGACCATCACACTACCACCACCATATTTTACTGTTGGTATACTGTTCTTTTTCTGAAATGCAGTGTTCCTTCTACGCCAGATATACTTGGACACACACCTTCCAAAGAGTTCCACTTTTGTCTCATCGGTCCACAGAATGTTGTCCCAAAAGTCTTGGGGATCATCAAGATGTGTTGTGGAGAAATTGAGACGAGCTTTGATGTTCTTTTTGCTCAGCAGTGGTTTTCTCCTTGGAACTCTGCCATGCAGGCCATTTTTGCCCAGTCTTTTCCTGATGGTGGAGGCATGAACGCTGACCTTAACTGAGGCAAGTGAGGCCTGCAGTTCCTTGGACGTTGTTGTGGGGTCTTTTGTGACCTCTTGGATGAGTCGTCGCTGCGCTCTTGGGGTAATTTTGGGCGGCCGGCCACTCCTGGGAAGGTTCACCACTGTTCCATGTCTTCGCCATTTGTGGATAATGGCTCTCACTGTGGTTCGCTGGATTCCCAAAGCTTTGGAAATGGCTTTATAACCCTTTCCAGACTGATAGATCTCAATTACTTTCTTTCTCAATTGTTCCTGAATTTCTTTGGGTCTCGGCATGATGTGTAGCTTTTAAGGATCTTCTGGTGGACCTTACTGTGTCAAGCAGCTCCTATTTAAGTGATGCCTTGATTGTGAACAGGTGTGGCAATAATCAGGCCTGGGTGTGGCTAGAGAAATTGAACTCAGGTGTGGACAACCACAGTTATAGTATGTTTTAACAAGGGGGGCAATCACTTTTTCACACAGGGCCATGATGGTTTGGATTTTTTTTCACCTTTAATAATAAACACCTTCATTTACAAATTGCATTTTGTGTTTACTTGTGTTGTCCTTGACTATTGTTTAAATTGGTTTGATGTTCCGAAACACTTAAGTGTGACAAACATGCAAAGGAACAGGAAATGAGGAAGGGGGCAAACACTTTTTCACACCACTGTATATACAGGTGTGTGTGTGGGGGAGTGGCTGACATATATACAGGTGTGTTGAGAGGTGGCTGACATAAATACAGGTGTGGGGGGGGGGGGGGGGTGCTGACATATATACAGATGTGTGAGGGGGCTGACATATATACAGGTGTGTGGAGGGGTGGCTGAAATATATACAGGTGTGTGTGAGGGGGGACTGCCTTATATACAGGTGTGTGTGTGTATGGGGGGGCTACCATATATACAGGTGTGTGTGTATGGGGGGGCTGCCATATATACAGGTGTGTGTGTGTGTATGGGGGGGCTGCCATATATACAGGTGTGTGGGGGGTGCTGCCATGTATACAGGTGTGTGTGTGTATGGGGGGCTGTCATATATACAGATGTGTGTGTGTGTGAGGGGGGCTGCCATATATACAGGTGTGTGTGTGGGGGGGGGGGGCTGACATATATACAGGTGTGAGGGGGGCTGACAAATATACAGGTGTGAGGGGGCTGACATATATACAGGATTGAGGGGGGGGAGGCTGAGTGCATACAGGTGAGGTGGCCGGTGTGCGGATTCAGTAAGATTGCCCATAGGAAAGCCCAGCAGAATGCTGGTGGTCAGGCTGGGGGGGGGGGGGGCAGATCTAAAGCTATATAAGGGGCCCAACATTTTCTGATGGCTGCCCTGCCATCACTATCATGCTCTGCCTTACTTACCAGAAGCAATGTGTGGGAAGTGGTAGACAATGATCAAGCCTTGGCAGTACCATGAAATGCCAATATTTTCTACCAGGTTTTAGAGGATATTTACAATTAAGTGGAGGCTACAGAATTAATTGGAGGGTCATTAATTAGCAATTAAGTTGGATACCACTGGGTATATTGGAAACACTTCATTATAGACTGTTGGGTACCAACCGGTAGGGTTTGGAGAAAGGATTCCCAAACGTTAAAAACATTTTTAACCCATGATTCTTTACTTAAGGAGGCCTTCACCCAGTTTATGGGGGGTTCTGGATAGGTACACCTATGGAGGATGGTTTTCCATGCTGCAGGGGATATAATACTGTAGTGAGGAGTTGTTTGCAGCCTCTTGAGTTCCTAGTACCTGGGATATCAATTAGGCCAAAAAGTGCCCATTCAGGGGTCAGAGGTAGGTAGTTTACTAAATGTGTGGTGGTGTAATGCACCACTGAGTGCTGAAAACGTTTAACCTTAGGGCACAACCAGAAAGTACAGAGCAAATCTGCTTCTGGATGACCACACTTCGGGCAGCAAGATGACGATCGCTGGCTCATAAAGTGACAGCGATGTGGAGATATGTAAGAATGGTGGAAGAACCTAAGCATCATTTTGCAATGCATTGTAGCTTTGATTGTAACCCAAGACAGACACAATGGGGGTTATTTACTAAAGGCAAATCCACTTTGCACTACAAGTGAAAGTGCGCTTGGAAGTAAAGTCGCTGTAGATCCGAGGGGGACATGCAAGGAAAATAAAAAACAGCATTTTAGCTTGCACATGATTGGATGCAGCAGAGTTTCCCCTCATTTCAGATCTACCCCTCAGATTTAGAGCGACTGCACTTCCAAGTGCACTTGCAGTGCAAAGTGGATTTGTCTTTTGTAAATAACCCCCAATCTTTTTAGAAGAGTGTCAGTAGAGAGATAGGGGAAATCATTGGTCCATTTGTTTAGGGCAGTGTAGTCAAGCAATTACTGGAAAAAATGATATAAGGCCACTTTCACACTGGGACGGGGGAGCGTTAGCGGTAAAGAGCCACTAATTTTAGCGGCGCTTTACCGCTGTTATAGCTGCGCTTTTCGGCCGCTAGTGGGGCGCTTTTAGCCCCTGCTAGCTACGAGGCTTCATGCCCTGTACACACAATCAGACTTTCTGACAACAAAACCATGGAATTTTGTCCGAAGGGCGTTGGCCCAAACTTGTCTTGCATACACACGGCCACACAATTGTTGGCCAACAATTACGAACGTAGTGACGTACTAGGCATACTACGTTGTTTTTCAGCTCTTTAGCGCTACCCTTTGGGCTCCTTCTGCTAATTTCGTGTTAGTAGAAGTTTGGTGAGTGTTGATTCGCACTTTTCATTTTGCGCTTTTCAGTTAGTTTCTGAACGCCGTTCGTCAACCAGACATGTTGCGGAATCGGAGATAACATGTTATTTATTATTGGCCTTGGAGTTATTGCTTTGACATTTTTTTTTTGGTTGAATAATGATTTGATTTGGTATATTTTCTACATTATTGGGTGCATAGAATGCACTTTTTGGTTAAGTTCTATTGACAGATAGCATGTCTAATTTTATTTGTTTTCTTTTAAAAAAATGGTGTACATTAATACTTGGATATGTGTTTTACTTCAAATTACATTTTGGGAGTAGGCAGTTACATTTTAAAAAATACAATGTAAAATTAACCACTTGCCGCCCGCCATATAGCAAAATGACGGCGGCAAAGTGGTTTCGATATCCTGACCAGACGTCAAATGATGGGGGCGCGCATCGCGGCAATCGTTGTTGCGGTGTGTCAGTCTGTGCAACTCCGATCTAGGTAAAGAGTCTCTGACAAAGACTCTTTACCAGGTGATCAGCTATGTCCAAATAGAAAGAGACGTTGATCGGCTTTTCCTCACTCGCGTCTATCAGACGCGAGTAGAGGAGAGCTGATCGGCTGCTCCTCTGACAGGGGGGGTCTGTGCTGATTGATTATCAGCACAGCCCCCCTGAGCATACTCGCACTGGACCACCAGGGATGCCACCAGGACCACCGGGGATGTCACCACCAGGTATGCCACCCTAGACCACCAGGGATTCCAATCAGTGCCCACAATGGATGCCAATCAGTGCCCACAATGGATGCCAATCAGTGCCCATTGTGGGCATCACTGATTGGCAGGCATTGTTTGGCACTGATTGGCATCCATCAGTACCATCTCTTAGTGTACATCAGTGCCCATCCGTGCCACCTATCAGTCCCCACCCGTGCCGCCTTTCAGTGCCCATCAGTGCCACCTATGTGTACCTATCAGTGCTGCATATCAGTGCATATCAGTGCCCATCAATGCCGCCTATCAGTGCCCCATATTAGTGCCACCTCATCAGTGCCACCTTATCATTGCCCGTCAGTGCAGCCCCATCAGTGCCCATCAGTGAAGGAGAAAACTTACTTATCTACAAAGTTTTGTAACAGAAACAAAAAAAAATTTGGTATTTTTTTTATGTGTTTAGCAGAAAAAAAAAATCCCAGAGGTGATCAAATGCCACCAAAATAAATCTCTATTTGTGGGAATAAAATTATAAAAATTTAGTTTGGGTACAGGGTAGCATGACCGCGCAATTGTCATTCAAAGTGCGACAGCGCTGTAAGCTGAAAATTGGTCTGGGCAGGAAGGTGAATAAGTGCCCTGTATTGAAGTGGTTAACAAGGGACACCAACATAGTTGTATCTTTGATCTTAAAAACTACGGGATAATGGTGTTGTGGTAACTTGCACAAATAAAAAAATAAAAAAATAAAAGCATAATAAAATTATTCTTGATATCACTAGAAAAAAAAGCCTTTGAAAATTTGTTTGCAATAACTCCATCAGTATCACCAGCAAATTGCACCCAATGCACCTGTAATGCAGTGTACCTCAATGTTGTATTACTGTACAGTGTTTCCTATTGACACTGAAATGTGAGCGGGTTAGAGCCCCACAGCAAAATTTGCCATGAAAGTGGAATTCCAGCCAATTCATTCTTTTTAGTTTTGGGTAGAGCTGGGAAGAGTAATGCCGCATACACACGATGGGAAATTCGGCCAGCAAAAGACTGATGAAAGCTTTTGGTCGCAAAATGCGAACATGTGTATGCTCCTTAAGACTTTTGCTGGCCGAATTCCAGCCAGCAAAAGATTGAGAGCAGGTTCTCAATTTTTCGGTTGGAAAAAGTTCAGATTGGAAATTCCGATCGTCTGTAGCAATTCCCATGTGCAAAATTCCTACGCATGCTCGGAAACAATTCGACGCATGCTCGGAAGCATTGAACTTAATTTTCTCGGCTCGTCGTAGTGTTGTACGTCACCGCGTTCTTGACAGTCGAAAGTTCAGCGAACCTTGTGTGTGACCGTGTGTATCCAAGCCAAGCTTGAGCGGAATTCCATCGGAAAAAACATCCAAGATTTTTCCGACTGAAAATCCGTGTGTACGCGGCATTAGATACACTACCATGTTTTTATTTTTGTCTGATGCAGCCTTGGAAACTTTTCCCTTTACTCTTTGTGCAACTGAAAGCAAATCACTCAAATCTGACATATTGTTGCAGCTCCAAAAATAATGTGATTCTGGTGGGCACATTAGGGTGACCATTGGCATATGATTTTTGACCTTGTCCAAACTATTTTGTGGGACCAATAACAATAGCTGATATTAGGTCATTTTATTCACTATAGTTTCCCCCAGACACAGCTCATTTCTTAAGCCCCATACACACGGTCGGACAATCCGCGGACCAGGTCGGTCGGATCCTGTCCGTCGTACTTTGTCCGATGTTGGTGTTGCGTACACACGGTCGGACTACGTTGTCGGAATATCCGGTCTGGAAGAACGTCGTGACGTAAGTCGTCGTCCACGAGATTAGAAAAGGGAAGTTCAGCACCACGTCAGGCACCCGTTGGGCTCCTTCTGCTGATCCCGTGTCTATCGAGAGTTAGTCGAAGTTTGGGGACTTAAGATTCGCGCTTCTCAGTTTTCTGACTCAGATCGTTACTGCTCTTCAGTTTGTGCTTGTCGTGCGTATCTGTTTATTAGTGCGTGTAGTCAGTTCGCATTTGTTGGTCATTGCGGCCTATATCTTGATATAGGACGCTTTGATTTGCACTGCTTATTGTCTGCTCGTTTCTGGTATTCATTTCGTTCTTTCAGGCCTTGCTGTTTATCAGTGCTTTCTGTTTGTCCGTTCTGACCAGCCGACCTTTTGTGACCTTGTGAGCGATGTTTCCCATGCGTACTCGTCGCCGAGTTCGTGCTGTTCGCGGAATTGGTGTCGGGCTTTTAGCTTTGAGCCAAGACCCGTCCATGAACAGAGTGACGAGGAGTATGTGGACCAAGAATTGGTTGCTTCAGCGTGACCAATTCTCGCACATGCCTTTGCTTCGTGAGATCCGGGAGAATAATCCTGATGATTTCAGGAACTTTCTCAGGATGACGGACCCCGATTTTCACCGTCTTTTGGCTTTGCTGACCCCCTTTATCAGCCGGCAGGATACCTGCATGAGACAAGCCATTACTCCGGAGCAGAGGCTTGTTGCCACGTTGAGGTACTTGGCGACAGGGAGAAGTCTTCAGGATTTGAAGTTCTCTTCAGGTATCTCTCCCCAGGCCCTGGGAATCATTATTCCAGAGACCTGTTCTGCCATCATCCAGGTCCTGCAGGAGGACTATATTAAGGTAACATTTCTCCTTTACTATTCCCTTCTATGTATGCTCTGTTTGCTAATGTCTTCTATTTTTGACCTCCTTCCCTAATTACCATGATTGCAATATGTTCTAATATGCTGTGCCCCTTTTCTCCTTCATGCATTTTTCCCTTCACTTACCTCCCCAGCATGCTCTTCTGCCCCAATAGACACCTATGGCCTAGTCACTTAAGCAATGTCTTTTGTCTGCTGCATAGTATTGTTTGCCCCCAAACACCCCCTAAAATATGCACAAATGTTTGCTGTGTGGTTTACTTCATGTAGAGCCCCTTTTGTTTGTTTTTTTTTGGTGGGGGGGGGGGGCAAACTCATTAGGAACCCCCTCCCCCAACTGCTCTGTCAGATGGTACCAATCCTTTATCTGCTGGCTTTCCAAGGTCAATACACACTATATACCTACCTCTTTATAGTGGGCATCTTTAGGGATGAATTCAGCAAAGCATGTAGTGCAAGGGCTGCCTCCATACTTTCCATTTCCTATTTTTTTGTGTTCTTTCCCTCCTATTAGCTTGCTTGGTAATTTCATAATGTCACAATGTGCTTTCCTTTTTTTTTGGGGGGGGGGGGGGGGTTTGAAATGTTAGTTTTGCTTTCCTGGGGGCTGCCAATAGTGTTAAGTACAGAGGGTCTGGCCAAACTAGCACACATTATTGAGCCATTTGCCAATCAATGAAGTGCAGAGGGTTACCTGTCCAACAACCCCCCCCCAAAACCCTAGTTATTGCCAATGGCCCATCAGAAGTGGGGGGATTGATGGGGGGGTGAGTAATCTGTGAAGGGGAGCCTCTACTTTTCTGTGCAAATACTTTCCAGCCTCCAATTTTAAACAATGCTCTTGTTCCAAGATGTTGATTGTCTAATCTGCTTGCAATGTTTATGTGCAAAGTGACTAATTATTTTTTCTTGTTTCACTCCACAGTTCCCTTCCACGCCACAGGAATGGCAGACTGTGGCCTCCCACTTTGCCAGCCGTTGGGACTTTCCTAACTGCGGAGGGGCAATTGATGGGAAACACATCCGCATCGTCCCACCGCCCAACTCGGGGTCCTACTATTATAATTATAAAGGGTTTAATAGTGTAGTGATGTTGGCGGTGGTGTCGGCAACATACGAGTTTATGTATGTGGACGTGGGGATGAACGGCCGGATCTCGGATGGTGGTGCCATTACGCACACGGAGTTCTACTGGCGTCTCCAAAGTGGCAGTCTGTGCTTGGCACCTCCAGAGGAGAATGCAGAAGGACTCCCCTTCGTCTTTGTCGCAGATGAAGCGTTTGCGTTGACTCCCCATGTGATGAGGCCGTTCCCGAGGAGGACCCTCACCCCAGACCAGAGGGTCTTCAACTACAGGCTGTCCAGAGCCAGAAGAGTGGTGGAGAACACTTTTGGCATCCTGGCCAGCCGCTTCCGCCTGTTCTTGACGGCATTTAACTTGGCGGAATACAAACTGAACCACATAGTTCTTGCCTGTTGCATATTGCACAACTTCCTCAAAAGACATAACAGGAACTATGTGGTGCCCGTTGGCCCAGATGTGGAGGGCCCTCCAAATGCGGACCTCACAGCCCTTCAAGTGGCACGTCCAGGCTTGCCCCCTCTAAATGCCCGCGCGGTCCGCGAGCAATATATGGAGTACTTTGTGGGTAGGGGGGCCATTGCTCTGCCTGACGATGTGTGAGAGGCATTTTTTAATAAATCTGATATTTCAACCAACCTATGATTTCTTGTCATTTCAGTATTCTTTTTAGCTTATTTTACCTTGAAATTTTTTCCCTTTGCCTTCGACAGTGGGAATGCACTTTCTGGGCAAAAGGAGGTAACAGTCTCTTCTTCCCAAAAAGATTATTCTCATGTTGTGTGTTTGCTACCTAATCTTTGGTCTAGAGAAGGTTTGTACTGCATAACTGACACCCAAAATACTCCTTTTCATCACCAGGTCTGACATGTGTGTATTCTCAAAAATGCTGTGCTCCGTGTTTTCGTACAAAGCACTGTGGGTGTCATTTACATAAGTCAAATCCGCTATGCTCTACAAGTGCAGTGAAAAAGTTACCTGGGAAAGAAAATTGCAGTGCAAAGTGGACTTGCCTTTAGTAAATAACACCCATTGCCCCCCATATCCTTTACATTTGACATACATAATGCATTGTGTTTTTTAAATAAGGAAGCCACACATTTAGAAAAATAAAAAAGTTTACTTGGAAAACATTCACAAGTGCGTTTACAATCTTCACGCCCAAACTGACAACATCTTGGTTATTTACAACATTGTTTAAAAACATTCCGCAATTGGTAAAAACCAGGCATGGAGCAAAACAGAACCTATGAACTAGGAAAGTTCAACTTTGTAAAGTGAAGACAAGATCAGACATGACTATATGTTCAAAGTGTGTTTGATCTTGCCTTCATCACATGGGGGGGTCACCCCTGGGAAGTGGAAATTTAGAACATGCACACAATTTGGGTCTGAAAATGGTCATTAGATGGTAAAACACATGCCTAGAAGCTTCAAAAGTGCCATTTTCCATCATGGGGATGAATGGACGTTTTTTGGGGGTGCAACCCCTTCACCACAACCACTTTCGTAGTTCGTAAAGTGGTTGCACCCCCAAAAAAAACGTTGGCATTCATCCACCATGATGGGAGCTAGCACATGTGGCCACAATGTGTGCATGTTCCAAATTTCACACAGTTCTTAAGTTGCAAATGTGTTCAGAAGCTGGCACAAATGTGTGTTAATTACTTGGTGCGTTTTCATATTTTTCCTAAAACATCAATGATGTTCTTCAATTTTTGTTGAACATCATTGATGTTTTGCTTTATGTAATCTAGATCTCTATTGCAGACCATTATCTCCCCGATGAGTACGTGGGCACTCTCTGTGGTAAAGTGCGATTTTTCTTCCACAACATCCACGTCACCTAAAAACCACAAACAAAAAAAAAAAATCTGGTGTTGGAAATGAGGCAGCCATACATTGATTAGCTTACCAGTAGCTGTGTTCTCCCACACTCACCTGTTGTGGTGACAATTTCTCCAAGTTCGATGATCTCTCCTTCCTCCTCCTCCTCCTCTGCTTCTGCTCTTTCACCTTTTTTGGGAGGTGTTGGTTTTGGGGTTTCCTCAGACAGCCCACGTTTTCGCTCCCCTATGAGAATGTACAAAAGGAAGATTTAGCAACACAATCTATTGAGGGCAGAATAGGAAATGACAAACATTGCTTGAAAGTGACGGACACTATTTTTGTTTGGCCAGTTACAAATGGCAACTACATGAATGTAGTCACTTTGTAAAGGTGCTAAACTTACTAGCTTTTTGGTAGAGGTTTGTGTGATGGAGACCCCCCTCTAGTATCCACTGGAGCACATGTGTGGAAAAGCCTAATAAAAAGGTGGTTTGGGTGTCCCAGCACTAGTGCTCTAGAGTCCATATGGGTAAACAGCTACTGGGTGACCCCTCCTTTACATTGAATAAATTGGCTTTACATTCTTGATGACATTTCTAGTGAGAACAAACTTCCTTTCCCCAAAAAAACACACCAAACATCGTATTATAAGTGGCCGAACGATCGAGGTTGCGTACGATCGAATGGACACACACGATCATGACAGTGGCAGAAAGATCGAGGCTGAGTACGATCGAATGCACAGACGAACCTGAAAGTGGCCATTTTGGAATGTACAACTTTGTAAAAAACAAACCACATGGAGCAGTATGCAAGCAAGAAATAAAACACAAAACACAACTACTTATTTTTTGAAGAATTCGCTTGATCTTTCTGTACTGATCGGCCTCCCTCAGTTTCAGGTCTGACCAGCGTTTCCTCAGTTGCTCCTTGGATCGTTGTACCCCAAAATTATTGTACAGCCTTCTCACAACTTTAGACATGATCTTGGCCTTGCGGACATTGGGGTTGAGGTAAGGCCCATACTTCCCATCATAGTCGCTCCTCTTTAATATGTCCACCATCTCCAACATTTCTCCAAATGACATATTGGAGGCCTTGAATTTCAGGCTCCGGGATCGGGACGTTTCTGCCTCCGGACTTTCCTCGTCCTCCTCCTCGTTGGTGGGATATTTGGGGCGCACCTGCTGTGTCCCCGCCATGTGCTCTCCCCACTGCGCCGTAAAGAGAAGGGGTGGGGAATAGACGAGAAAGATCGTCAGGGGCGGGCGGAGTTTGACGCATGCGCACTGTATATAAAACGTCACACGCCTGTGTCGTAGCCACGATCTGGGAGACGAGGGGAGAGAAAGCTCACGCACGAGACGATCGCTAGAAACGAAGGTACAATTTGACGTTGGTACATAACTAGCCTAGACTGATTAGAACTTGAGGCTTCTTTATGGAGAAGATTAGGAGAGTTTAGGCTGACATTATTTATATTGTTTTGTGTGGTGTTGTGTCTTGCAGAGGTGATGGAGGCCTTCTACGACGTGAGTTTTCTCCCCCTCTTCATTGATAAATACAGGGAATTTCCCCTCTTATGGCAACCAAAGCACCGTGACTACAGCAACAGACCAAAGAGGTACGCAGCCCTGCTGAAACTTGTGGCATTTGTAAAGCCAAACCTGCCCATGGCAACCGTGGCAAACTTAAGAGTAAAAATCAATAACATGAAGACTACCTATTTCCGGGAGCGCAATAAGGTCCGGAAGTCCCAAGCATCTGGAGCTGCAGCAGCTGATGTCTATGTCCCCACGCTCTGGTATGAGAGGCTCCACTTTCTCAAAGACCAGGCTAATGTCAGGAAGTCACTCTTCCTTGCACGCGTCCTTCCGCGTACGCCACCCCTGATGAGGCTTCCGAGGACCAACCTGGGCCTTCCAGTATGGAAGATGTGCGGGAGCCCAGCTTGTTCCAGGTATAGTAGTTTTGTAACCATTTTTGGGAATAATGAATGATGTTCAGTTAATTCAGGATCCCCAATTGCTTAGTTCCTAACGTGATTGACATATCAACAGACAGTGGTGTGGAGACATTTTTGGGAAGAATCTAAACTACAGGGCTGAGAATTGTATGGTTTTCTATGTCCCTTTTTCATACACAGGAAGACCTCAGCCAGGAGGTGGCTGTGGAAGGTGGGGGTCAGGAGGAGGCAGGGGTTAGTGGCAGCCAACAGGGGGGTAGGCCTAGGAGCCTGACTGTCTCCCAAGTCTCTCCCCTCCGCCTTCCCTACAGAAGGGCGAAAAACATGGCGGAGGTGGGAGAGTCAGCGCTCCAGCTGATAAAAGATGCCTCAGCCTCCCTATATGCCACACCCACCAGCACCAGCACCACGGCGTGGAAGGAAGAGTACAAGGATGACCTTGCTCCGCCTCCTCCTCCTCCTTCTGCCACCCCACCAGCACCAAGGCGTGGAAGGAAGAGTACAAGGAAGACAAGAGAGTGACCTTGATTCAGTCTGGTCTGAGAGAAGATGGAGCTCTCGTAGTACCAGAGCCTGGGGACCTAGATGGCATCTGCTGCAGTTCCGGATGTTTTGGACTTCAGGACCAGATTGCACTCCCTTATTATTTAAAGATAGGTACTCCTCAGGCCCCCAATTTTCAAAGCGTGAAAAATGATGGTTGCCCTGGGTGTCCAAGGCTTTGCAAATTCCCCAAGTTTCACCATGGCTGCGTTCCTCTTTGGTTTGTTGCTGAGACCTAAATAAATGTTTTTGGATTTGAAATAATCATTGACTATTGTGTTTTACTTTTCTACAATGACAGTTTTTCTTTGAGTAGGCAGGTACATTTCACTAATCCTAAAGTAGAATTAACAAGGGGCACCAACAACCAACAAACTCCTAGTAAATTTAAGCAAGAAATACAAATGTTAATAATGTGGTTTTGCTAAGTTGAGACACACAACCCCCCTCCAAAAAAAAAAAAAAAAAAATCTCCTTCAAATATGTATTCCCAAAAAAAAAAAAAAAAAAAGACAAATCATGCTAAAAATATAACAAAGATTCTTTTACGATCTGAGTAAAAATAAACATGTAGTGTATAAATGCTGAAAAGTAATAAAGAACTAAGTTTGTGAGAAGTGCGGGTGAATAGGAGCAGCTAAAACATGTCATTCTTGTTGCATTGTAAAGAAAAAGAGAATGCGCTGCATTAAAGACATTTTAACATTGCAGCGTGACGAATGTGCTGTGTCGATTAGGAAAGGTAGTTTTACCTGACAGAGCGCTTCCGTCACAGAATTTCTTCTGAGCATGCGTAGCACTTTGTCCGTCGGACAACCGTACACACGATCGGATTTGGTGTGATCGAACCGTGTTGTCGGCAAATCTTTCCAGCAGGAGATAAGACTTTGTCCGTCGGACAAACCGACGTACACTGTCCGATGGTGCATACACACGGTCTGATTTTTCAACAACATTGTCCGATCGGACAGAATCCATGAAAAAGTCCGACCGTGTGTATGGGGCTTTAGATGTCTGGTTGTTTGACCCTCTTGCTATCATAAACAGAAACATATATGCCAGGGCAATCAGATATATGAACTAAATTTGGGATTATAAGACCTTAATAACCAGATGTTTAGAATGTGAGCAAGCTCCATTAGCTCATGAAGTAATATTAATGGTTCAGTGTAATAATCCTTGTAAAGCACCTTTAGGTATTATGTATGCAGTTGAATGGGGTGTTCAAGCCCCTCCTCCAGGCTTTGTAGTCCATGTCATTGTTCCTTACAGCATATCAGGCTTATTCAATAGCAAGGCACATGTAAAGTTTAGAAATCTATAGCTATGACCTAGTATGTATTTTCACTGATGTTAGAGGACTAGACGATGGATTATGATTGGTTGCCGAGGGAATGCATTTTCCCTAGCAGTGCTTTCAATTACTGGGCTGGGTATCGCAGAGTATGGCTGGGTATTACCGAGTATTGCAGAGTATGGCTGGATATGGCTGGGTATGGCAGAGTATGGCAGAGTATTGGCTGGGTATTGCCGAGTATTGGCTGGGTATTGCAGAGTATTGGCAGGGTATTGCAGAGTATTGGCAGGGTATGGCAGAGTATTGGCA
This sequence comes from Lithobates sylvaticus, assembly GCA_028564925.1. Lineage (NCBI taxonomy): Eukaryota > Metazoa > Chordata > Amphibia > Anura > Ranidae > Lithobates > Lithobates sylvaticus. The sequence goes on from CM053030.1 coordinate 87,078,067, forward strand.
GGGTATGGAGGGATGGCTAAGCATGGATGGATGTGACTGCAATTGTCACAGAGCAGTGCTGTGAGCACTACAGATCCAGCCCACATGGCTGCTGCCATACGATCTCTCCCCTCCACTGTACAGATCAGTACACAGAGGGGAGAGAGGAACCGGCGTCATGACATTTGACGGAGCAATCACATTGTAAACGGGTGTACCAAGATGGCCGCCGCTCTGGAGCTAGGCCGATGCCACGGCCTTTACTAAGGCCGAGGCAGCGGAGCGCTCAGCAGATCACGGGGTGTGCCGATCCAAACAGGTTGACACGTTCGGGTTAAAGATCGGTGACGATCCGTTGCCCCCCTAGTTAAAACCCAAGTCAGTTTTTTTTTGTTTGGCATCCAATTAGGGAGATTTTCCTTCACTTCCTGTCCCATAGCCATAACAGGAAATCCCTCCAAAGTAAGGGAAATCTTGGGTTATCACCTAAAAGCTTTTTTTTCCAGGAAAGTGTGCATTGGGAACATTTCTCTGGTCTGGTTATCATCGGGGTAACCAGAACTAGTCCCTCCATGAAAAGATTTTCCCTCTAATTCTGTTCTGGTGACCACTCAAAATTTGGGATTTTCTTTCACTTTCGGTGATAACAGCCACCAGGACAAATCGAGAGGGTGAATCTCCCTATTGAGGACACAGACAACAATGAACACTTGACAGGTCCAACTTCACTCGATCTAAAACAAAAAAACAAAACAAGGTTGAGTCTTCAAGTTATTGCTATTTACAGAGGCTGAGGAGTGACATGCTCAGATTGATCACACTATTACTATTTCCTTGGAATCCAAAATATCTTGCACAAAAAGATTTCAAGGGAATCATAAAATATGGCAAGATGGTTAACTGGATTCTTGAGCTAATTATAAAACAAAATATGCAAGCTGTTACCGTCAGAGCACTGATTTGGGTGAAAATTGACCACATAGTTTGAAGTGAAGGGATCATGTAAAATATTTGTACTTATATATATATATACTATATACATATATATTTTTTTCGACATAGTCTTTGGTACTTTTAATGGATATATGCACTTAAATGTTTAATACACAGTATGAGAAGAGATGGGAGTGGGGATATGGTGGTAATAGGTGTTACAGATTATTTTTTTTTATCTTTTGTTGTTACCAAGTTGCACTTTATTAGTTAATTTATAACAACAGATAGCAGAGTGTTTCAGAAAATCTATTATACTGTGTGTATATACGGCCACTTTTAGGCACACCTGTTCAATTGCTTGGTAACACAAATTGCTAATCAGCCAACCACATGACAACAACCTTTAGAGCCTGTTCACACCAGGGCTACTCAGGATCCGACTTCAGGTCGCCCCGAGACGCCCCAAGTCGTCCCAAGTCGCGCTGTAATGTTAATCTATGGAGCCGTCTCAATGCACACTACTGAAGTCGCTCCGACTTCAAAAAAGGTTCCTGTACTACTTCAATCCGACTTCTAGGTGACTTGTACCCATAGATTTCAATGGAAGTCGCTTCCAAGTCGGATCTCCATCTATTTTGAAGCGACTTTACAGGAAAATAAATTTGTTTACTTAGGCAAACCCCACCCTCCCAGAGAGCTGATTATTCTGTGATTGGCCACAGCCAAAGTCGCCTGGCCTGGGGGCGACTTGAAGTTGTGTTGTAAATAACTCAAAGTCACGTTGAAGTTACTTCCAAGTTGCTTCCAAGTCACGTTGAAGTTGCTTCCAAGTTGCTTCCAAGTTGCCTTGCTAAGTCGCGCTGTAAGTCGTGTTGCCCCAGTGTGAACCGGCACTTAGGCATCTAGACATGGTAAAGACAACTTGCTGAAGATCAAACTGAGCATCAGAATGGGGAAGAAAGGGGATTTAAGTGACTTTGAATGTAGCATGGTTGTCGGTACCAGACAGGCTGGTCTGCGTACAGTAAAACCTTGGATTGAGAGTAACTTGGTTTGAGAGTGTTTTGCAAGACAAGCACATTTTTTAAATACATTTTGACTTGATATACAAGCGATGTCTTGATATACAAGTAGCATCACGTCATAACTGAGTATAAAAGAGAAGAGAGGCACCTCTGAGTGTAGCAATATGGTTACATTTAATGAAGGTACAACATTTAGCAACTCTCATGGTTGATGATTAAAACAGGCATATGCAGGCATCCGGGGTAAAGCTGTCCACATAGACTGTCCTCCGCACCACCACAAGCACTTTAAGCCTCGCTTTCAGATCTCTCTACCACAGGGTGGTCTTCCCGGTCATGATTGCAGACTGACAGAGGTGAGAGCCGGCGGTGCAGAGGATGGTCTATGTGGACAGCTTTACCTTGGATGCCTACATACTTAGATGTGCCTCTTTTAAACATCAACCATGTGAGTTGCTAAATGTTGTAATGTAGACAAAAACTGACCCAAGCTCTACCACACAATTGTAGAGTAATGAGCTGAATATCGGTGCTCAAGCTTGTTGTGTCCCATGAACATCAAAATAGCAAGAAGTGCCGGCAACATGGTTGCTTTTTCTTACAAATCTTTATTTGGCACTAACAGGAGTGCTACATCTAAAGTACTAACGCGTTTCGGCTGAAGCCTTCTTCGTAGCATACAGGTTTACAATAAAATCAAGTTTATATAGAAAAAAAATCCATTCCTCTTGAAAAAGGGGGCAGTATAATCCAATTTAAAATCAATTAACAATTAAAAATGTGAGGTTGGTAGAACCAGAGAAAGAGGGGAAGGAAAATAGACAGATTTTGCTAAATGCGAGTTGCTAAAATTTGTACCTTCATTAAATGTAACCAAATTGCTACACCTAGAGGCGTCTTTCTTCTATTTTATACTCTGTAGCTCCTGCTGGATTTTGCTTCTAATCCCATTGTGGAGGCTTTGATATATGAGTGCTTCGGATGGGCTACACCAGATGCCTCTCCTTTCAGCTAATAACAGGAAACTGAGGCTCACCGAAATTGGACAATAGAAGATTGGAAAAATGTTGCCTGGTCTGATAAGTCTCGGTTTCAGCTGCAAAATTCAGATGGTAGTTTCAGAATTTGGTTTCAGAATTTGGCGTAAACAACATAAAAGCATGCCTTGCATCAATGGTTTAGGCTGGTAGTAGTGGTGGTGCAATGGTGTGGGGGATATTTTCTTGGCACACTTTGGGCCCTTTAGTACCAATTGAGCATCATTTAAACACCAGGTTCACCTTGGAATAGTTAAAGACGCTCTTAATCAAGAAAGAGGCTTCCTGTGGAGTAATGATTTTTTCACTAAGGATGTACATTTTACTCCGTATCTATATCATTTACCCAAGGTGCACAAAAATCTGACTAACCCCCCTGGACGACCTATTGTAGCGGCCATGGGTAGTATTACCAGTGGTCTGTCACAATATGTCGACCAGTTCCTTCAGCCACTTGCCCAATCTCTTCAGTCTTATATTAGAGACGGAACTCATTTGCTGGAATTGCTTTCTCCTTACTCTTGGGAGCCCAGTTACCTCTGGGTCTCCCTAGATGTCCAATCTCTGTATACCTCCATGCCACACGATGTGGGATTAGGTGCCATACAATCTTTTTTGTGTCAGGACCCAATGCTTAACCCGAGGCAAGCATCCTTCATTGTGGAGGCTACCTCCTTCTGTCTCACCCACAATTATTTTAAATTTGACAATGAGTTTTTTCTACAAGTAAACGGGACAGCTATGGGTGCTAATTTTGCACCGTCATACGCCAATCTTACTATGGGTCATTGGGAATCCTCCCACGTATGGTTTAACAACCCTTTCCTCTCCCATATCGCATTCTATGGTCGTTATATAGACGATGTGATTATTATTTGGGATGGCAGTGCATCCTCAGTTTTAGATTTCGTTACGCATTGCAACAATAATAATATGGGCCTACAGTTTACTTCTGTCCTAGACAAGGATAAGCTAGCTTTCCTCGATTTGGAACTATTCTCTGTTGGTAAAGAAATTTATGCTAAGAATTTTACCAAACCTACCGCAGGGAATTTATTCCTCCATTATAAAAGTTGTCATCATCCACAGTGGCTCAATAATATACCTAAGAGCCAATTTTGTAGACTCAAGAAGAATTGTACTAGAAATGATGACTACAACACTCATAGTAAGACATTAAAAGCTAAATTCCTCAAAAAAGGGTTTCCAGAAAATCTTGTAGAAACAGCCTATTCCCATTATAAAAATATAGTTCCCCCTTTACATACCTCTACTCATGGTAGTACAAGTTTGGGAGACTTGCGCTTCATCACTCAATTCCACTCTCGCCATAAACAGATGGAGAGAATTGTACGGAGACATTGGCCTTTGTTGCTTCAGGATGAGCACATTCTCTCTGCTGTTCCTGACAGGTCTAAGTTTGCCTATAGAAAAGCACCTAATATCAAGAGTGAGGTTGCACCAGGCAAACTTAAAGAGAAACCCTCTCTTTCTGGTTGTTCCATTCCAACTTTTTTTAGCTATCTCAGACATGTACCAATGCCGTAAATCACTATGCAAAACCTATGTTCGTGAGACATGGTCAAAAGGATTTTTGTGTAAAAGGTAAAACATACCCTATCAAGGGCTTTCATACGTGTCTACTGTCTAACATGCCCTTGCGGCCTTTTCTATGTAGGGAGAACTATTAAACCACTACGTAAGCGGTTTGGCGAACACCGCCGTTTTATCTCTGGTGAATTAGACAACCATAGCGTCCCCAGACATTTTCTTGAGTACCACCAAAAATCTCTAGATGGTCTAAGAGTTTGGGTAATTGAGGCAATGCCAATAAATCTCCCCCCAGCTGAACGTTTTAGAAAACTTTGTAATAGAGAAATGTTCTGGATTTTTTCTCTAAATGTTCTTGCTCCTGGAGGGTTAAATGAGGACTTTGAAATTAGTGCTGTCCTCTGAAATTCTCTTTTCCCAATACAGGGGGTCCCCTACTTACAAACATCGACTTACAAACGACTCCTACTTACAAACGGAGGGAGACAACAGGAAGTGAGAGGAAATCCACCCCTAGGAAGGGAAATTCCCTCCTGTAAGAGTTAATATGGGAAAAAGGTGTCTCCACTGATGCTTTATCACCAGTCCATGCTTCCCTAACAACCCAAAATTTTCAAAATCCAATTGTCATTGGGACAGAAGGTGAGGTGAAATCTTCTGAACAGGGGCACAGACAGCAAAACAAATGTTACAGGGGTGATAACCCTTCCCTATGTTATCTAAAAAAAAATTAAAATAGATTTTTTGGCTGGAGCTACACTTAAAAAATGTACCAGTTCCGACTTACAAACAGACTCAACTTAAGAACAAACCTACAGTCCCTATCTTGTTTGTAACCCGGGGACCCCCTGTATATATTTTGTATCAGTATATTTTGTATTTTTATATATATATTTTTTAAAATATCCTTTTTATTATATTTTAGAAAACATATTTTAAACATCACAAAGCATATATATATATATATATATATATACATATGTACACATTTTTTAATAATATATGTTTTCTATTAAATTTGATATATACACATATATATGTGTATATATATATATATATATATATATATATATATATATATATATATATATATATATATATATATATATATATACATACATGATATAATAATAGCCCTATTCCAATGATATATTGTTCAAAATGAAAATATTGCTTTGCCAATCTTCTTTTCCTTCCTGCCCACTCTCTCATAAATATATATATATGCCCAACTAAACAAATTCTGAAGGCTTCGCCTAGTATCAATCCATGTTTGTGTGTATGTGTATGTATTTTTTTGTACACATATGTTTACATACAATTTATTTTTTATTTTTTTATTTTTATATTTTTTATTTATATATTTTTTATTTTTAGTTTCCGTTTTTATGTTTTATGTTTTACTGTTATGTCATCATATATATATATATATATATATTTTATGTATGTAAGCGTTACCATTAGGATGGTGACTATTTTCCTGACATCTTTATTTTTCTGCTATTGCTACAGCGTTCCGCTCATATCATTTAAATTCCCCGCCCTGTTAGCCCGCCCACATAGTATAAATTACCCTTCCATTCATTCAGTCATTAGGTTGATAAAGGAACCAATCAGTTGTTCCGAAACGCGTCCCCTTTTGATGACTGCTTCCTTTTTCCTGTTTGTGTTCCATGCTGGTTGTTGTCCTGTGCTTTTGATGTCACTTCCGGTCTCTGTGCTTCCTGTATCTTTTATTGTGGCTGTGGACCGGATTACAATCTCCCTGTGAGTCCCTTGCTGTTTCCTCCTTCTGGTACCCCCGAGATTCCACACCATCGGAAGGACAGAGCATCAGAAGCCTGCACATGCCTTGGACCTCACCCATGCCGGATCACCCATACAAATGATATGTCTTGTCATTCCACATATCCTGTAAGTGTTTTTAATCCCTTTTGGGGCAATGAAACATCTTAACTCCTACACCTAGAGGCGCCTTTCTTTTGTTTTCTTATTTAAACACCAAAGCCTACCTATTGTTTCTGACCATCTTAAGATGGCTACTTCCAGCAGGATAATAGAACATGTCACAAAGCTCAAATCATCTCACCACTGGTTTCTTAATATGACAATGAGTTTACTGTACTCCAATGGCCTTTCAAAGTCACCAGATCTCAATCTAGTAGAGCACCTTTGGGATTTGGTGGAATGGGATATTTGCATCATGGATGTGCAGCCGACAAATCTGCAGCAACTGCGTGATGTTATGTCAATGTGGACCAAAATATCTGAGGAATGTTTCCACCTTCTTCGAACTATGCCATGAAGATTTAAGGAAGTTTTGAAGGCAAAGGGAGGTCCAACCGGGTACCAGCAAGGTGGACCTAATAAAGTGTCCGGTGAGTGATTTATCATGAATATTGAATTTATGAATTTCACAGTCTGGTACTGAATCCCTGGAGTGGTTATATTTTGTATTTTAGCATTATAATTTTTGATGTAATAAATACACATTGTTTTGAATGTTTTTGCACTTAACATTTTGTGTTTCTGGAGCACAGCACTTATATAGAATATAAAAAAACTATTGTTTTTCACGTTTTTATTACACAGTAAAGAATACAACAATACCTGAATCATACTTTAAAGATTCACAGGTTGACAGACCATACAATACAGTCCAACTAAAGGAAAAGAATAAACAAGAACCCACATTTCAGACATAGTAGACCTAAAAGCTCAAGATTATGCCGACGAAAGCATGATGTCTATCCCCTTTGCACCCAGTGTTAGTCTACCATCCACTTGTGGTACATGTCTGAATTAAGTATTGCACAACAACTTTTTATTTTTTTTATTTTCACAATAACGTTGCAGAACCCAAAATAAAATAATATTTTATTTTCTTTGAAAAAGTACTTCAGATCTGCATTTCAACAGTCTCCAATTTGTTTTACTGTCCTTTGAAGAGTTCGGACAACACAGAGTCACTTTTGCCCACCCCACCCCAACTTTAAGTATTCCAGACTTCGGCATGCTTTGCATTAGTAAACCAGCCTTGTATTTTAAATCCCCAAGACATGCACCTACACAAAATTAAAGCTTAAAAATCTGAAAAAATTTTAAAGTAAGAAAACAAGACAACAGGCAACCCCATCACACAGCCCTGTGACAGGGTTAAAGAGACAGATTGGGAGGAAGTAGAAAGAAGGGGCAAGAGCGAGGGTGCCCTAAACCTATCAGCGACCACCATTTAGATATTTCCAATAAAGCTAGCTTTTTTTTCTTAGCTTTTAATGTGTTATACTTACAAATTATATTCTCACATAGCCTGCATATAAATGACAAGCAAAAAAGGAAAGTAACTTTTTTTTTCTTTAAGTTAATGAGGTCTGCTTTGTTACCAAGAAGTGATATGGTTTGCAGCTGTATGAGCTTTGCTTTTGGTATCCTGTTTTTGTGCCCATTTGGTTTGTCTAGACCAGTTTTGATAGCTACTGGTGCAATATACATGCTGTCAGAGGTAGAGTGAAACTTTTTGCCACTGAGGAGTTTGTAGCAAAACAGGAGCAAAAAAAAAAGAGGAGGGGGGAAGAGGAGGAGATAGAGAGAGTTTAGAGTTGGGAGGAGGGGAGGAAGTATCTGGTGTTACTCAGGGTGCCCTGAATTAAAAAAATTAGACATATTGTTACTAACCCATGATCAACACAGAAAAAAACAAGCTGCTCCATTACTAAACAGCTTACATTGATTGACAGATGACTTGTAGATGTACGTATTTTTGGGGTTTGGCCATTCCTTCCTATTCTGAATGTACAAGAGCTCTAATAGAAAGGATTATCCAGTGTCACATACAGACAAGAGTTCACTGATAAATGTGCTCAATCTAGAAATGTATAGCCATAGCCGTGTTTCTAAGTGCAAGGCATCTACTAAAGGTTCAATGACAATGTCTATGGAAGTTTCGCAGAAGCAGGTCACAGAGCAACATCACAGTGGGTTTTTTGATGCCATGGTATTGGAAGTGGGATATACCAGCGCTGCATTTCAAAGCACCATAGCAATGAATGTGAGAAAGTGTATGATGCTAGGTCCAAGGGTGGCAAAGTTACCAAAGACAGCACAGTGACACATTTTGCTGACAGTATCTTGTTCTTATTTATAATAAAATGTTGAGGATTGCCTGCCAGTGCCATCCAGGCAGCTTCTCATTATTGCTGTCCTACACAGTGTTTTTGTTGGTGGTATAGTGTCATGCGTACTTACAGTTCATCCACTTGGGGTCTATACACATAGAATCAAACTGTTACTCGTGTAATGTCGCATACACATGGTCGGATTTTCCAATGGGAAATGTTGGATGTGAGCTTGTTGGCTGAAAGTCCGACCGTGTGTATGCTCCATCGAACATTTGCTGTCGGACTTTCCGCCAACAAGTGTTGGCTAGCAGGTTCTCAAATTTTTCGCCAACAAAACTTTGTTGTCGGACTTTCCAATCGTGTGTACACAAGTCTGTCGCACAAAAGTTCACGCATGCTCGGAATCTAGTACGAGCCGGAAGCGATCGGTCTTGTAAAACTAGCGCTCGTAATGGAGATATCACGAACGTCTTGTACGTCACTATGTTCGTAATTGTTGGCCAACATTTGTGCGACTGTGTGTTGTCGCACAAATGTTTTGTTGTCGGAAAGTCTGATCGTGTGTACAGGGCATAAGAAGACTTTTTACAACTCTTCTAGTGGTCAGTTGCTATTACTTTTGTTCTCTCGAAACCATCCCAGTGGAGTTGATTTACTAAAGGCAAATAGACTGTGCACTTTTGAAAGTGCAGCTGTTGCAGAACTTAGTAAATGAGGGGGAGCTCTGCTGACTTCCATCATCCAATCCTGTACAAGCAAAAATGCATTTTTTTTTATTTTCCTTGCATGTGATTTAGACATGTGCAGTGTCTAAATCACTGTGCATATTGAAATATTTTGTTTTGGAATTTCGTTTTCGTCCAAAAAATAAATATATTTAGTTAGTTACTCCCGAAATTCGCTTTTATTTATTTTGTTTTCGTTAAAAAAATGCATTTGTCCAAAAATCCGAAATAATTAAGGTCAAATCTGTTATTGAAGTCTTATGGTGTCTGTCGGATGTTCTAAGAAGATTAGACGGAGCAGCTAAACTGTACGACGCCGCAATCGTATTATTCCGGTCGAATGTTTCGCTTACAAGCTATAGTAGAATTCTAATGTTGTATGACACTAGTAATAATTATATTTATTAATTATTATTACTAGTCAAACAACATTAGAATTCTTCTATAGCCTATGGGCGGAGCATTTGACCATAAATGTCCGTTCGCGGCTTCGTCGAATCTTCATGTCAAATCTTTTCTCTCTATGTCGAATAATCTTGGACTAATAGAGTTAGGTTAGGCACATTGGACCTTTTTTGCTATTGTCTCTATAATGTTGAAATTTTTCTCTCTATGTCGAATCTTTTCTCTCTATGTCGAAACTTTTCTCTCTATGTCGAATCTTTTCTCTCTATGTCGAATCTTTTCTCTGTGTGTCGAATCTTTTCTCTCTATGTAGAATAATCTTGAACTAATAGAGCTAAGGTTAGGCACATTTGATGGACACAGATCACTATTGTCAGCGTCATGTTGAATCTCTTTTCTATATCGAACTGTTGCATGAAAATAAAACATTTTTTTATGTCGGATCTTTCGGTTTTCGGATTCTGCGCGTTCGTTATCATTTGTTAAAACGATAACGAAGATACCCAAAATTCGGACGAAAAATGCATTCGGACGAAAAAGAATGCACATGTCTAATGTGATTGGGTATTCTTTGTAAAGTAAAGTTTTACCTCAGTTACTAAGCTCTTGAGCATAAGCACTTGCAGAGTGCAACTGCACTTTCAAACATGCACAGTCTGTTTGCCTTTAGTAATTCAACCCCAGTGCGCTTTGTGTAGCTATGGTGTCTGATCTTGTTTAGTGTTATTTTAAGGCTAGCGATTCCACAGAGATGGAGGGGGGAACAAGACAATTGGTCTAGCAGAGGTAAGAAATATAAATCCAGATCTGTGTATGGCAATGGGGTTTATTTACTAAAGCTAGAGAGTGCAAAATTAATTACAGTTCTGCATAGAAACCAATCTGCATAGAAACCAATCAGCCTCCAAGTTTTATTGCCAAAGCTTAATTGAACAAGCTGAGGTTAGAAGCTGATTGGTGTCTATGCAGAAATGTGACTAAATTTTGCACTCTCTAGCTTTAGAAAATAAACCCCAATTTGACACCAAGGAACACTGCAATAGTATGTAAATGCATGTAGAAAAACAACACCAATGCAGCACCATAGATCTGGTTTAAAGAGCATTATGGCAGCTTAATTTTAAACACAATGCCACTTTAAAATGCTGATACAATTTCAAGCACCACAGCAACTGGGAATATTTTAGATCCCTAATAACTATACAAATAAGAACATAATATTTGGATGCGTTGGGTTAATAAAGCTGTAGCAATGATAATAAACACTACGACAAGACATACTGGCGTGCTATGCAAAGGCCTATGACATTAAATCTGGAATCAACGTGACACAAAAGTGCTTACTTAGGGCCTATAGCATTGTAGTGCTTGCTTAGGACCTATAGCAATCCTTTTGTAGCATTCTATGGATACTTGACTAAACAGGGGTATTAAATCTTAATTACAGTGACTAAATGCCCTTTCGTTTTTATTTTATGACCTACAGTATATGACCACAAGGACTACAGTTTTTGAAAAAAATATATTATAAAAAAAATCCTGAATTGTAGCAAGACATCCTGGTATACAGGAAATAAAGCACCTTGCTCATATTTTGCAGAGAAGCTATTATGCCCCATGCACTTCCCTGCCCTGCACTCATTTTGTCTAGAGATCAGACTTTCTTTGCGTAGCTAAATTACAGAGATTTAAGCACAATTCCTCCACTGTTGCTAGGAAATGATCATTTAGGCTAGGGGGAGCAAATTGTGTGTTTTTTCTACTTTGCCCAGGGGTCTGTTACTATGCGTTTTAGTACAGTTATTATAAGAAAGTACAAACCAGTCCACAACCTAATTTTCAATGTGACTAATTTTTTGGTTTTGCTCTTTGGGGAAATAAAGTTTAGGCTTAAAGTAGATCTAAACCCTGACTGGACGACCCTTAGTTTCTTAAAACAATGTATATTAAAAAAAAATGTTTTTTATTTAATAAATAAAATACTGCCGATCTCTATCCACTACCTGTTTGCATGCATTTGTTTCAGCATCACCTACACAACACTGCTTTGGTCCGGCTTCTTGATAGTGACAATGGAGGACCATGCCTGCATAATATGTCAGCAGTGCCACTTGTAGTCAATATCAGGGGTACATGTGGCAGAGTGCAAATGCAGGAGCGCAACTGGGAAACAGCTGTCACCCCATAACAGGAAATGCCTGAACAAGGACCTTCATGTCTTACTCACAAGGTATTCTTTTTTTAATGAAAGCTGCAACTTTTAAAATGGCATTAACTTGTTAAAGCTTTTAGTGATTGGGTTTAGGTCTGCTTCAAGCTTGATTTAAATATTTCCTATCTAAGCTAAAACAGTGATCATTATCTGTAAATTCTTGTCTGGACACTGGACAACAAAAAGGGTCATTCAATTTACACTAAACCTTATTTGACAAGTTTAATCATCTGATCTTTTGGAATATTAGTATTGGTACTTTAAAAAAAAAAATATTTTGGTCCTTAAGATCAGTCTTTGGCTGACTTTCCTTTATGCAGAAAACTTTATGACCTGACATTCAGCAGTTAAAGCCGTCAATCTACACCTCAGCATTTGGAAATCTAATTTGTCATTGTAAAAATTAGAAATACAATGTTTTACAGCAATACACATGCACTGCCTTTTTAACACTTAAGTGAAATTTTGTTTTTTGTTTTTTTTTTGTAAAAAAAAAAAATCTCTATTTGTGAATCTTAAATAATTAAAAAACTAGAAAAAAATGCAAAAAAAAAACAATCAAAATCACTATGGTTTTATGCAAACAGATCAATGATGTGGTTCTCGAGTATTTAAAAAGGAGATTGCCAAAATAATGCATGCCTAGGGAATCATTATGACAGTGCAAAAATACATTTATGTACATCCCTCCTACAAAAACACTGATAGGTTAGCATTCCGTGAAGCATGCTAGTTTTAGGACATAAAAAAAATCATATAACAGAGTGAATTAGCAGCTCCGGTAGATAGCGTAAAATTTTTCTTTTTCTGAAGATGAAATAAAAAGGGCTGTTTGTAACTACTAGAGAAGTATCACTTACATATACAGTTATAAAAGCAGCATAGAAAGAGACAGTTTATCTCACCAGCTAAGAATAAAGAGATTAAATGTGGGCATGGTTAAAACTACAATGCATATTCACATTTGTCCATCACATTTACAAGAAAAAACACCATTGGGGAACCTCACAGGACAGGAGTGTTTTAAACACTGAGAGAACTACTAGGTTTTTTTTTTAAGTGAAAGAGTATGGGATGGAAATTTTTTTTTTTTTTTTTTTTTTTTTGAAATGCGGGCTGGAGCTGAAGCCACTATGTATACATTTTTTTTAATTGTTTTGTTGTTTTGATTAAAAAAAAATATTAGAATAGACCCGATTGTCTCTGTGGAACTTTGCAAAAATGATTAAACTTTGAAAAGTTTTTTTAATTTATTTTTGGGGCAACTGCTTGGTGTCATGATTGCCAGCTTGCTACTTAATGATACGATGAGACCGTCCCTTTTTAAAGGAAGCCTTTCCATGATGGTATTTCGCTGCTGCTGTAATCACACAACCCGCTGCAAATCATCTTATGTATTGTTGACCTGGATATTATTGTACTTAAGAAGAACATCTGCGTTCCTTTCCAATCTGTTGCACATCTGCAGGTTTTGCAGCGGGTCTTCAAATATCAGTCCGTTTCCCTTGGATGCCATTCCTTATCTTGTTAACTGTCTACTGCCATAGCCGACTCATGCCCTTAAGGAGGTTTTGTCACCATTTCCTTTCTCCTTCATCGCTAGAAAGAACAATGTAATTTTGTTTTTCACGTTAGCATTTTCCATTTTTTTGCTCTCAACAGCAGTTAGCAATCTCTTGGTTCGCTGTTTGGTAAAGCATCTGTTAATGAGGTCATCTAGTTTAAAATCCCAGCTACTGAAAAATACCAGGGAAGAGGTCAATTTTAACATTGTGTTATATTTTGTACTCTCAGTTTTCTAATGAAAAGATATCTTTGATTTCTTAAGAAGTTATTGTGACCCGTTACTGGCCTTCACGTTTTTTTATTACTACCTCAAGGTAAAAGTAGTTCATGGTTATTGTAGCACTGAATTAGGATAGTTCTTCTTTACATCTTTGAATATCTGAGTATGAGGACTTGGTTTCATTGAGTTTTTAAAGTTTTTAAAGAATTAAGTTTATCAGTATTTTTTTCTTTTAACGGGCAGCAGTCTCTAGGGTGGATGGTGTGCCAGGAGTGGTAGACCGTGGCGTGGCTGCTGGTGGTGTGTCGATGGGGCTTCCTGCACCACTGCTGGGTGTAACCGAGGAACTGACTGCTGGTGTCTCCCCTTGCTGTTGGGCCTGAATAGTCTGTCCACAGATGTGATGATGTTTTTCCCAGTCTTTGTGCTGACAAAAAGATCCGCAATACCGGGCGGTGTTGCAGCCGCTGCAAGTTTCGCTCGCCTTCCGTCCACAGTTCCAGCAACTCTAAAGAATGGAAACAACCAAAAATTCTGTTAGAATATTTAATAGCCTGACTATATTCATTGCCTCAAAGAGTAACATTAAACGAACTGTAAATTACAAGCACAGGTGGAAAAAGTACGAAATGTGTTCTGAACACATGGTGAGACATTTGTGCAAATCCACTGAATTTGCCTTATTATAGTGAAATTGCAAAATGCTATGTAAACAATCTGCTCTGGTTTTTCAGTAGCAGATGACAGAAAACGCTACCAGCAAAAGCATGTTCATGTTCAAGAAGAAAAAAAAAAAAAAAAAATTAATTGCAAGTTTTTTCTTTCAAGTGACTTAGTTTTAGGTCTATAAAATACATTTGATATTTTATCATCTTTCAATCATCTGCCTAACTTCACTGAAAGTTTTCAAAGAAGCTATGATAAAAGTAGCTAGAAATGAAAGATGGAAAAGTATTGCTCTGCTCTTTGTATAACAATGCATTTTATATATATATATATATATATATATATATATATATATATATATATATATATATATATATATATATATATATATAAAGGATGACTTAGAGACAGGTTCCTTTGGTTCTAAGGCCCCTTTCACACTGGGGCGGGAGCCGCGGTGACGGTAAAGCAGCGCTATATTTAGCGCTGCTTTACCGTCGTTTTAGCCACGGTATTCGGTCGCTCGCGGGGCGGTTTTACCCCCGCGAGCGGTCGAAAAAGGGTTAAAATCCCCCCGCAAAGCGCCGCCGTAGCGGCGCTTTGCGGCGGTATTGCCGCGGTATTACTGCGGTGTCCCATTCAAATCAATGGGAAGGAGCGGTATAGGAGCGGTGAACACACCGCTCCTATACTGCTCCAAAGATGCTGCTAGCAGGACTTTTTTTACCGTTCTGCTAGCGCACCGCTCCAGTGTGAAAGCCCGCCGGCTTTCACACTGGAATGAATGGGGTCGGTTTTTTCAGGCGGTTTACAGGCGCTATTTTTAGCGCTGCACCGCCTGAAAACCACCCCAGTGTGAAAGGGGCCTTAGGGTCACTACGATCAGTATATTTCAGGAACATTTTAGTATCACAAAATGTAGTTACGTCTGATGCCAAAAAAAAAAGAATGCTTTGATGTCCACTAAAGGCTAATGAAGGGATTCCAATAACAGAAAGGCCACAAATTATGATATAAAAGTCCTTTTGACTCATTTAGTACCTATATTAGTCTAACGAGAATGTAAACCTAATAAGAATACTTATAGTGTAAACATGTAGACTCAAATGCTTTTTTTTGCTTTCTAATACTAATAATAACCTGGTGATTCTGCCGATATCTTCTCCCTTGAAGCACTTCCTGTGTTGGACTGACAACAAATCCCAAGGTAGCATTGTAAGCACACCATACTCTCAACCACACTAGGAACTACAAGATGCTGTGCCAACATACTGCATGCCTTCAGTCCTGTTGTCAGCCTGTGACTGCAGAACCCTGATTGACAGGGGCAGATTCATGTGGTCAAAATTTCTCCGATGCTGTGGCTTCAATCATTAAATCCTCCAATTTTTTTTTCCATTGTTTCTTTTTACCAGGGGATAAAAAGATCGGGGACTCCCAGAAAAAGTCCACTTTAATGTTACCAATTGCTGTCTTGGGGAATTCGCTACTTTTTAGCTACTAAAAAATGATCAGCATTTGAATATCAAATGTACATTTCAACATTGTTTTACAGATGAAATGAGTGAGTCTTTTTAAAATGAAAGGACACTGCGATTCTTAGAAAATTCTAGACATTACAAAAAAAAAAATCGAGTCCAAACATGAATATAATTTGATTTCCTTAAATAGAGCATCTGTATCTGCCTATAAAACTATAGTATATTCAGACTTTGGAAAGTACTGGAAAGTTGGCCATGTGGAAATATGGGATCTGTCCAAAACATACTGGCTCCATCAGATTAAAATCATATGTGGCTCCACTCAAAAGCATGGAATATACAGAATCAACCAGATAATTACAAATGCATGTGCAGAGATTTTTTTTTTTTTTCTACTAAAATTGTTCCCATCTTTAGAAAACACTTCAAAATATCTCAGAAAAGAAAAAAAACTTTCCAAACACAGAAACAGATGTTTTTTGGTAGTTAAACGTTCAGGTTGTAGACTGGATGTCTGGCATCACCTGGTTTTAATTCAATCCTTCTGGTTCCAGGTTTGCGTTGTCTAAACTTAGCTGCGTTTCAGAGATGTCAAAACCTATTACTGCACACTACAAATGGATTCAGGATATGTTTACTTTTACTACAGTGTAGTGTTTAAGAGGACAAAGACACAACAATGGGCCTTTTCTATTGGTATACTGGCAAGACTATAGCACAGAACGTGTACTTTTGGAAAATATTTTATATTAAAATATAAGAGATGTACGATAAAACAATCTGTGTTAACAAAATTAAGTTATATTCAAATTTGGAATTACAAGTTGTACTTTATATTCAAAAGGTATTAAATTATAAGGTATTTGTTTCATCTAGTACCATTGATCATGTCTCCTTCCCACTTCTACCTTTATTGCAAGTCTCAATGATATTAGGCATGAGTCAGACACATATGTACAATCCACCAAATAAGGATATACATTTTACACTTGTATTGTGTATGTTTAACACCTTCATAACCTCTGTTAGGTCAGGTGAACTACAGTCAACAGAAATTACCCCAATGAGTTCCTAGAGACATAGAAAATCAAACATAGTATATTGGTTTTCTGTGCCAAATACCAATGCTGGTAGTATAGAGTGAGTGTTTTTTGATGCCAAGGAAAGATGAAAAACAGTTCTACACTTTCATATACAGTATGCTATTATCTATAATCTTAACCAAATCCTTAGGACGACTATAACAACTGTTCCTTCAAAGCAGTATGCACAGCATAATGTGTGTGTCATTTGTCCCTCTCTATGTTCTAAAAAAACCTGCCTGTTCCTGTGTCCCACTATGTAAACTAACCATGGTAATGATGGCTGCTGATACATGATACAGTGGTCAGTTTGCGTGCCTCCATCATCCCTCTGCTCTCCTCTCTCCCCCCTCTCTCCCTGCCTGTCAGCTCTTGTGTCTGAGCTTATAAACAAATCCGTCCCTTCCCTCCTGTCGCTATTAGTAGCTGGCAATAAAATCAAAGACGGATTATTGCCAAACCCTCTATTCTACAAAGCTATATAACACACAAAATTATGCCTCTTAATACCTTATTTTAGATTGGTTCTCTTCGGTCACGTGACCTCTGGCAGCTCTCCTTCTCCATTCCAAGGGCTACAGAGGGAGGGGCTGAGCGGACAGCACATAGGTCAAAAGACCTCCTGGCTG
This sequence comes from Lithobates sylvaticus, assembly GCA_028564925.1. NCBI lineage: Eukaryota > Metazoa > Chordata > Amphibia > Anura > Ranidae > Lithobates > Lithobates sylvaticus. The sequence goes on from CM053030.1 coordinate 87,095,699, forward strand.
ACCTCAGAGGGGGATCTCAGCCCCTCCCACTGCAGCCCTTGGAGGAGAGCGGCCAGAGGTCACGTGACCAAAGAGAACCGATCTAAAAAATTATTTAGAGGCATCATTTTAAACAAACAGGTACTCAATGTTGTATAGATTTGTAGAACAGAGGGGCTGGCAATAATCTCTGTATGACTTTATAACCACTTTAAGCCAAATGCAAAAGGGTTAAGTAAACAGCAGAGGCCCTGTGAATCTAGCTGGTGGACTTACAGAGAGGAAAGTAGACAGGGGACCTATTTACTGGTGAGGGTTCACCCATAACCAACTTTACTGCTGCATAAACATAGAAAGAGAACAATAACTCTTGCCAGAGATTTAAAAATAGGAAAAATGATTTCTACTAAATTAAAATGATCATATAAATTAAATCGTAGTCTGTGATCAAAAAAACAAACAGTTAGGAGACTCTGTATGTGAGAAGTGGAGTATTTATGTCACAGAACAAAGACCCAATTGAATGTGTACAAATACGTTCATCACGATTTGACTTGTTAACATCAAGAAGCCAAGCCAATTATGTGCTGGTCACATTTGATTCCTGCAATGGTGTGGTTTGCTTCCATTCGACTCTTCCTGAGAAACTTTCAGATGTTGCAAATCAGTTCCTTTTGTCTTTGGGAACTCATCTGCTGTGCATTAAAATGAAACTCTGGCCATCTAGTGATCCAGCAAGGGTCTTTCATCCCCACAGAAATCTGCAACAAATTAAATTCTAGCTCTATTAAGTCACAGCAACACTTTGGTGCTGGAGCTGTATGTCAGTTTATTCCTTGTACAGTTTTCCAATTGGAGTTTGTAACCAATGCTTGAATGCCTAAATTACAAAACATGATAATCTTATTTTAGATTGCTCAGTAGCTGATGCAGTATGTAGTATACAATACATGGTTGATCTTTGAGAGAGAATATTAATCTGAAATGGTGTAATGATGCAATGTGGTGGCTTACTAATAACTGCTACCTTGGGTAAATATGGTCCTAAATTAGATTTTTCTTTTTTTTTCTCCCTTTGCATTTGCACGTTTTTTTTTCCAGCAATCCAAAAAAATATTGGCTTAATACACAAGTGGAAAATGTATAAAATGCCTGTCTTTCTTTTTTGTATGTTGAGCACAATATCAGATCTAGTAGGCCATGATTGATGGTTTTCTGAACCACTTCAGCCCCGGAAGGTTTTACCTCCTTCCTGACCAGAGCACTTTCTACAATTTGGCACTGCGTCACTTTAACTGGTAATTGCGCAGTTATGCAATGCTGTACCCATACGAAACCTCTGCGGTTTTTATTATTTGCGCTTTACACAAAAAAAGAGCGACAATTTTGAAAAAAATACAATATTTTTTTAATTTTTGCTATAATAAATATCCTCAAATGTTTTTTAAAAACATTCTTCATCAGTTTAGGCCAATATATATATATTCTTCTACATATTATTGGTAAAAAAAAACCCCCAATAAGCGTATATTAATTGGTTTGAATCATTGGTTTGAAAAGTTATAGCGTCTACAAACTATTGGAAAGATTTATGCCATTTTTATTATGTATTTTTATTTTTTTATTAGTAATGGCGGTCATCTGTAATTAGCAGTATTGCGACATTGCAGCGGACAGATCAGACACTTTTGACACATTTTTGGGACCATTGACATTTATACAGCGATCAGTGCTATAAAAATACACTGATTTCTGTGTAAATGACACTGGTAGGGAAGCAGTTAACACTAGAGGGATTAAAAGTGTGTTCTAACTGTATGGGGATAGGACTTAGTAGGAGAGGAGACATTTTGCTGTTCCTACTTACTAGGAACAAACAACATCTCTCCTCTCCTCTGACAGCACAGAGATTTTTGTGTTTACACACACAAATCCCTGTGCTGGTGCTTGTGCATATGATCACCGCGGGCGCACGTGCCCTCTGGCTGCTCTTAAAGGAACACCGTATATATACAGGGTTTTGCACAGCGGGCCATTGTGCCACAGTATATGTACCCCAACTCTACAAAAAATTAGGAACAGAAATGTATAAAACCAGCTATATTCAAGCTATGGCTTTCATACATTAGGTGGCAACAAAGCCAAAATCCTCATGTAAAAGAGCACGATTCTACTGGAGAAACTTTTACAAAAGGTATATATAGGCTGCTACTTTCTGATGTCAGCAACAAATGGCAGGGCAGCATGATACATGACAAGGGTTTAACAGCTCTGAAGATCAAAAATATATTCTTTATGAATGCCATTGAAGTCAGCGCTATTGACACATTTCTTAATCAGCACTACTTATATACTGTACTCTTCAAGGGACAATTCTTTTGTGGCAATTAAATAAAAAAATGGGGGTCAACATACCGGTATGCCAAAATTTTGATCTCTAAATAACAGTAAATTCTCAAACTTGTAAAAAAAAAGAAAAAAAAAGTAAGTATCATGGACTGAAACTTTACCATTTTTCAGTAGCTGTGAGCAATAAACAGATGAAAGTACTTGTTGCACTCTTGCACATTGACTTCTTATGCCCTGTACACACGAGCGGATTTTCCATCGGAAAAAACTTGGATGCTTTTTCCAACGGAATTCCACTCAAGCTTGGCTTGCATACACACGGTCACACAAAAGTTCTCAGAACTTTCGACCATCAAGAACCCGGTGACGTACAACACTACGACGAGCAGAGAAAATGAAGTTCAATGCTTCAAAGCATGCGTGAAATTGTTTCCGAGCATGTGTAGGAATTTTGCGCATCGGAGTTTGTACAGACGATCGGAATTTCCGATCGGAAACGTTTTCTGACCGAAAAATTAAGAACATGCTCTCAATCTTTTGCTGGCGGGAATTCCGATGGAGCATTAACACATTCGGAATTTCCGACCAAAAGCTCATATCGGACTTTTGCTGGCAGGATTTCCGATTGAGTGTACGGGGCATTAGGCCGTACCTCCTGGCAGCAGTGTTTTGGCAGAAAAAAAAAATTGCAGCTTGTAAACGCTTTGGCGTCAATTCATTTCAGTGGCCAGCATAACAGCATAATAAGCTATTCTGGCCACTAAAATTAATTAAAGCTCAAGTGCTAAACGTGGCTAGCATTAACACATGTTTAGATGCGTTTACAGGCATCAAGCTTGTTTTCGCTGATGCTCCTGGATGCGCTGGCAGTGGGTTTCTTTTTCTGCCTCTTCACGCCCCTGCCTCTAAACACCTATGTGGACACATAGGCTAAAATGCATCGGCATTTAGATGCAGAAAAAAAAACCGCGCTGTGCATAAGGCCTTCCTTATATTGACTGAGGACTAAACAGACTTCTCCATTTAACCACTTGCCAACCCCCCTATAGCAGATGTAATGCTACAGTTCGGCCGCGCTGCGCAGGATCGCGTATATATACAGTATGTGATTCTGCACTTCTAAGTATTGGGCATGAGTGTGCACCGCCGGCTCGCTCCCGCTGTGATTTTACACAGTGGGTCCCGCCGACCCAATGTCCGCTGACTGATCATTTGGTACACTGACAAAATTCCAGTCTGCCTATGTAAACAAGGCAGATTGCCGTTCTGTCAGTACAGAAGGCATGGATCCTGTGTTCCTGTAAAGCATAAATACAGATCCATTCCTTTCTACTAATAAAAGCACCTCCCCCCCACTACAGTGAAACATTAGCTAGGCACACAGTTAACCCTTTGATTGTCCTTGATGTTAACCCATTCCCAGTCAATGTCATTAGTACAGTGACAGTGTATATTTTTAGCACTGATCACTATAATAATGTCACTGGTCACTAAAAAAGTGTCAGTTAGGTGTCAGATTTGTGCGCTGCAATATCGCAGTTCCACTATAAGGCGCGATGGTCGCCATTACTAGTAAAAAAAAAGTTTGTAGACGCTATATTTTTTGCGCAAACCAATCAATATACGCTTATTGGGATTTTTTTTACCAAAAATATGTAGAAGAATACATTTCCGCCTAAATTGATGTTTGATTTTTAAAATTTTGTTATTGGATATGTTTTAGCGCAGAAAGTAAAAAATTGTGTTTTTTTTCTCCAAATTATTGGTGGTTTTTTATTTATAGAGCAAAAAATGAACACGGCAGGGGTGATCAATAACCACCAAAATAAAGCTCTATTTGTGGGGAAAAAAAGGACATCAATTTTATTTGGGTACAGTGTCACACGACCACGTAATTGTCAAAGCAACGCAGTGCCATATCGCAAAAAAAGGCCTGGTCGGCAAGTGGGGTAAATCTTCCAGAGGTCAAGTGGTTAATTTAGCACAGAGTTATATTTATATGGCTAAATCTTATACAGAGTCAAAAAGGTTGAAAAAGCTGTTTAGTGCTGACTACACAATACAATATAATGGTCGCCAATTGCATTGTTTTTTATCCTAATCTCACTTATGAAAACACCTACACAGGACTAGATTTCAGAATAAAGCTACGTCATATAAAATATAACAAAACACTTTCCTTATAAGTGTTTTTATGCATGAGATAAAAGAACAAAGAAGCTTGAAAAAAGATACAGGTACATAGAGATGAAAGAAAGAATCAACTCATACATAGCCAGCATGTCTATTATATACAAGTAATGTGTTATGGATTACAATAATTACAGGCAGCGTCTGCGGCCAAAGAGAGGGGCATGCTCATTATCTCTTATCCTGCCTGTTTATTTTGTAAGAAATACAAAAACAAAAAAACGCAGACCACCAAATTGTAGAAAACCAGGGTCAGAATAGTAACGAGGAGGTCATTCATTAAGCACAGAAGTGGCGTGTTCATATTGTTACTGTTATGTTAAATCCCACATACACAGGACTTCTTTAAATTCCTTCAAATTCTCAGAGGACCAAATGCACTAGGAATGTATATTTATAAACCCCCAATGCACAAAGATGTGCAGTGAAATAGAACATAACATATTTTTTTCAGCATACATCAATCAGCCCTAACTTCATGACCCCTGACCGGTTAAGTGAATCGCATAGATTATCTTGTTACAATTACATCTTAAAATTGGTTTTAAAGGCTCAAGGTTTTTTTTACCTTCATGCATTTAATGCATGAAGGTAAAAAAAATACTTCTGTGTGCAGCAGTCCCCTTAATACTCACCTGAGCTCCCTCTCGATCCAGCAATGTGCACAAGAGCTTAGCTTCTCCCTGGGTCTCTCATTCCCTATAGGCTGAGACAGCAGTGGGAGCCATTGGCGCCTGCTGCTGTCAATTACAGCCAGTGAGCCTAAGAGGACAGAGTGGGGGTGGGGCCGAGCCACAGCTGTGTGTCTCATGGATGCATAGAAGGGGGCTCAGGAGCAAGCGGTTTGCTATTGTGGGCACTGGCTGAAAAGGATGAGCCAGGAGGGTCGGTGTTATATTGATTTGTCCCCTTAACTTCAAGGACAACATGTTTATTTGCTACCTAATATATCCCACTATCTTTAAAGTGACATTAAAGAGGAAGTAAACCCTGTTGGGTTTACTTCCTCTTTGTTTCCCTGCAAAGGTAAAGCATAATGGGCTACTATGCATAGCATAGTGGTCCATTATGTGTCACTTACCTGACACAGGAGCCTGCGATGCCACCGCTGTCCCCTGTTCCACGAAGCATCCATCTTCCTTCCAGGTATCACTGCTCCGGAGCTGTGAGTGGCTGGAGCAGTGATGACGTCACTCCGGCACATGCACGCGGGAGCCATCAGTGACGGCATGTTAGCCTTCACTGACGGCATGCTCAGTGCGCTTGGACCTACAGGTAAGCCTTAATCTAGGCTTACCTGTAGGTCCAAGTGGTCTGTAAGGGTTTGCAACCACTTTAAAGGCTCATTTAAAAAAAAAAAAAAAACATGCCATACTTACCTGCTCTGTGCAGTGGTTTTGCACAGAGCGGCCCTGATCCTCCTCTTTTTGAATCCGGTGTTCTGTCAATTTGTGTCCTCCGTCGAAAAGTGCCGCGCATGCACAGAACGGAACAGCACTCCAGCTGATTTCCGGATCAGCTGGCGTGATGTCACCGTAGCACATGCACACATCATAGGAGGCTTTTTTCGATGGGAGATACCATTTGACGGTCACAATTGAATGCTATGCAAAGAGCAAAGGAACACCGTATTTGTCATATTGTGCCTCGCTGTTGTGCTGCGGGTTTACAGTGTGCTTAAGGTCAGTTTTTGTCTGTGTTGCAGGGCAGGTTTGGTGTGTTGAATGGCAGGTTTTGCCTGTGTCTAAGAGCAGGTTGCAACACAGACAAAACCCGCCCTTCAACACACCCACAACCCGCCCTGCAACAGCGAGGATCAATATGACAACTACGGGGTCCCTCCACTCTTTGCATAGCTTTCAATTGTGCCTGTCAAATGGTATCTCCCATCGAAAAAAGGCTCCTACGATGTGTGCATGCGCTATGGTGACATCACTCTAGCTGATCGGGAAATCAGCTGGGGTGCTGTTCCGTTCTGTTCATGTGCAGGCACTTTTCAATGGAGGGCACAAATCGACAGAACACTGGCCTGGAAAAGAGGAGGATCAGGGCTGCTCTGTGCAAAACCACTGCACAGAGTAGGTAAGTATGGCATGTTGGCATGTATGCATTGCAATATTGATTGTTGTCTGCTCTATAGACAACAATAAAACATAATTCCATACTACATTGAACACTCATTGCCAAGTCAGATTTCTGTACCTATAAACATGCTTAAAGTAGAATTCCAGGTTTGTGAATTTTCATTTGAGCCTGGCCCTAAGTCAAATTAAACCTGGAATTCTGGAATAACCCCCCCCCCCCCCCCAAAAAAAAAATGACATGCCAAATGTGGCATGTAAGGGGGTCACCTTCACTTCAAGCCGAAGTTCCATTTTTTTGTGGAACTGCACTCTAAGGCAGAATTTCAGGTTTAATTTGACTTAGGGCCAGGCTCAAATGAAAAGTCACAAACCTGGAATTCTACTTTAAGCATGTTTATAGGTACAGAAATCTGACTTGGCAACGAGTGTTCAATGTAACATGGAATTATGTTTTAATGTTGTCTATAGAGCAGACAACAATCAGGTGCTTCTACTATTCTGTCCTTTGAATATAAGTAGACAATAGTCATTTGTGGGTGTCCTTCTTTCTCCTATACAGGGGGCAGTTCTTGAATGCCTGTGACCTATTAGGCCAAGATAAAAGGTTGTGGGTAAAAAACTGAAAACATGGAAAAGTATGAGTAGTCCTATACTCACAGTATAAACACATATTGCCCTTATATTTAAGTGAAATACAATTTTTTTTTTTTTTTTTTTTTAAAGTAAAAAAATAATGGGTTTGATTCACTAAACCAATTATGGGGTTTACTTCAATGTAAGTGAAAATTCGCAAAGAATACTCAACCATGTGCAAGAAAAAATACACAATGCTTTTGTTCATTGTGTTCTGGATATACATGCTTGGACGACCTTAATTCACTAAAATAAGTGAAAATTCAAGTTAACATGCCCTATTTCTTGAGTAAATCACCCCTTATGCATTAGACAATTTGGCGCATAAACATTTTGTTTTAAAATGCTGAGTTTTATTATAATTCAAAGATGCAATTCACAATTCTAATCCTGTTATTTAATATTCACGGCAACTTAATAAAATGCACACGCATAAATTTCAGAGGGTCTTACCTCACTTGAGTCTTCCTGCTGATTAATAACAGACAACGCATCCTCTGCAGCTTGCCTCTTTGCTTCTGCCACCGTTCTTTCCATTTTTGCTCGTTCTGTAGTAATCATTTCATGGGCTTTTCTTTCTGCTTCAGACACTGCTTTCTGTAATTCTGTCATAGCCTGTCTTTTCACCTCGTTTACGGCTTCTTCTGTAAAATAAATACAAAATACCTAAAATATGCACATTTTGACCAAAATCCAGAAGCAAGAGTTTAAAAAAAGAAATAACCTCATCTTGGCTATTCATGTGTATTTAAAGGGAACGGTGAAAGCTTGCCTGCTTTATAAAGGTAATCTCACCCTTGAGGACAGTTAACAAGAATAAACTAAAAAAAAAAGAAAGCTAACAATGGACTGAATGTGAATTTCTTTATATTCCTCTTTACAAAAACGACTAGGTCCAAATTTTAATAGAGACCCAATACATATTCAAATATTAAAATAAATTAGTTATTTTTATTGCGACTATAGCCTATACACATCTATTAATTAAATCTATTTCTTTTATTAATACATTTTATTTATTATGTTAAGGCCTAAAAAGTGAACAAACGTATACTTTTTAAACAGTACATATGTAAAATCGCATATTAATAACATATTTCCACTTGCAGCAAGCAGTTTACTCTTGTTTTACTTACTACTATGCTGTGAACAGTACCGTAATTACTACTATGCTGTGTACCGTAATTTGATACTGACTATTGAGGTCTGCTCATAACGATTAGTTAAATAATTGCTGGCCTTTTGTTATTAGGAAGTCTAGAATTAAAAAAATGTAATGGAAGTATTCTGTCTTACATGTTTATTTTAATAACAAATATGAAAAGGATTTAAATGAGCAGTTCACGATAAATTACCCAAAACATTATAGATTCACTGTGCTGAAGAAATATTTTAATGAAATACAGGTTTGCAAGTGTAATGTAAAAAAATTATTACTTTAATAAATGTGAGCATTGTTTATTAGATATTGCTTGACTTAATTTCTTACAAACACTCATCTTTCAGTATGGTAGCCCCAAGTGTCCACCTAAAATCTATACTCCTCCTTCAAACCTCCTTTTTTAAACCATGTCATCATGAACTACTAGGATTTAATGGTAAAAACTAAGCTTACGAGTCAAAAGTAAATATACAAAATAATTAATTACAAAAGAGAGTTTATAGTTTTAATTTCAAAGCACCATTTTTTGTTTGTGCTTTCCCTATTCTTGAAGTTATGACAAACCTGCATATGACTATGACATGTATTTACTTTGATTAAACTGATTAGATTGTGCTAGCCTGTTGGGTTTCGGTTTTTCCTATTTTATGCTGTTTTTTTTCGTTTTTAAAGTGTGAAAGTTGTGGATTTATTGAGGTGAAATGATTTACAATTTATTTTTCCTATATTAATACATAAATGTAATAAAATGCAATTCATCAATACAATTATCAATTGTAAAATAATCCTGATATTTGGGCTAGTTATAAAAATTCTTCGACTGCTAATGCCACTTAATGTTTCTTTATTTCTGCATAATTGTATTTAGAAATTTGTAAATAGAAAAGCATTTTTCCATAAATGTACATTCACCACATATTGGAAAATATAACAATTTACAAATTATCCATTGTTCTCATCTTCTTTTTATCACTCACAAGTTCAATATAACAGGCAGACACTCTTAATTGTAATAGATTTGCTGAATATGACAAAATTTTGCAATTGCTGATACTAATTAAAACATGCCCAGGGTATTCCCTGTCTGTTCTATGCTACATATTACACACAGAGCAGCATCGTTTCTCGGCTGCCACCAAATTTAACCTTTTATGCTTGATTTCTATTTTTTCTGGGATAATTATGCATAATTATTATTGAGCTATACTAGCACAGTACACCATGCTAACACTAATATAATTAAGAATAACACTAGAAAAATATTTTACTATGCCTATTTGTTTTTTTTCGGATTTTTTTTTTCCGTTTTTTTTGCAAAAAAGGTTACTATATTTTGTCTAAATTTAAAGAAATGTCATTATCAGTGAAAAAAATCCCCCACTTGTTTCATTTTATCTAACTTTAATCTCTATTCAAACCAAAATGACAATGAATAATTGAAAATTTAATAAGAAGTAATTATTAACTTGGCAAACGTTGTGCCAATTAACACTCTATTAAAACTAATTATGACATGTTTCATTCAAGTGTTTTCACCTAATTGTTTCACTCACTTAAAAAGCACCTTAATTAAATGTTCTGTTTAATTAAGAACATAGATTTCTAATAGAATCGTATTACCAGATATTAAAAATTAAGAGCAAATGAATACGCTTCAGGAAGCATTCTGTAAGGAGACTCTTTGCTAACCACTCAAGAAATTAATTTTCCCACAAACCATTAGTGAAACTTTAGAACATTTCTTATTTTTCCACAATTTTTTGAATATTAGGCACAAAGCACTTATAAAGGGAAACAATTCTTAAATATTTATGGCCTCCAAAAACGAGACTCAAAAAATTGCAGTTATGTTTTTGTCCTTTTGATACATCATGTCTGTGTTGAAATCTCATTTTTTTTTCTTTTGTCGCAGGGAGGGGATATTGTGGAGGAGGTGATGGTACTTAATATCACAGATGTGAACAATACAGCCTGGGCCTAATTTACTTTGAATATTCAAGGTGAATTAAAATTCTATCTAAGTGGCAATACAGGACAATAATTTTTGCTTACGATCAAAGCTACAGCTTGACTAATTGTATATGCTAATCAGGCAATTTATATTTAAATTATGCATTCCTATTCTGGTCCCACAGGCACGCACAGATCTGCTAGGAGAATTGATAGGATGTTCATAAGGTGCTTGCATATTTATTATTAAATGCAAACAAACCATGTTTACTCAAAAAAGAAATATACATAGAATATTGCACGGGTGATGGGTTATTATTGAGACTTTCTCCCAGAATCTGTAATAAATACAGTTTTAGTAAAAAAAAAAATAGCTTGTTATATTAAAGAACATTTTTACATTTTCCTAAATTAAAATAAATTAAATTTTGTCTAACTTACTAGAAGACACAGAATGTGTTATATAAACTTTTTTTATCAAGTTTTTTTTAACGAACAGTTAACTTTCCGGTGAGAAGAGGGTCTTAAATGTGCAATAAAAATATATGTGAGATTATTAATGCAAGTATTGCTAATGCACCTTTTCATTATTAAATAACCTTTACATCCAGTCAACAACCATCATGTATAAATTATCATTTTACATTTATTTAGTTAATAAACACTGTTAAGTGCTACCAAGTGGAAAAAGTCGAAAAAAGCTGAACACTAATGGATATTTATTTGTACTTCTAACATTAAAAAGTACAGACAATATGATCATAAATTAACTGTTCATAGCAAAAAATAAAAACAATTTAATTAAAGCAAAGGTGTTTTACGGAGGAACAAATTAAAAGATTTTGTTAGTAATTGAGGAAGAATCTTCCTGGTACAATATCCAAACTTTATTATTATTTGTATGGTCTTACTAATTACGCTATATAGAAGCAGGCATGCGTTTTAAAATTGTTTTGTAGTACAATAAATTATCTTTATTACAGAATGATTGCAATATCTGAACATTAATTGTAAGCCTTGAATTTATTTAACATGTTTGTATAACATGCATAGGACACAAAGAAATTGCAGCACGCACTGAATCATGATTATCACATCAGAAACAAAGCTGCTTCTATATCAGGTGTTAAAAGTTAAATTGAATATTGTATTATTATGAGTACAGTATATTTATATATCTCTGTAACTATCACTATATCTATCTCACTACCTATTTATGCAGATGTTACCATTCAGACACAGTATTGCTTTGAGGCTTATTGGTGCATAGGATTTAAGGTAGTGCAGTAGTTCAAATCAAGAATTATAGTTCACGCTTGTGATAAAACCCAGTAATTATGGGGGGCAGAGAGGGCTTTGTGTTGCTACATGGCGAGCTGCAAATTTTTACTGAAAAAAGTTAAACTGGAAACCACCTGAAAAGTATCTGCAGCACACTATTTGGAGGATTAAACCACTGTACCATGCAATGCCTATGGCTAGGGTTTAAAAAAACAGCAACTATGGGGAACAGCAGAATGATGAGCCCAGAGCTGGGGCGCATACTGTACAAGAACATAGCATGAAACCATATCCAGTGAAAAAAATTCCTTGTATTTGAATCAAATGCTTCAAAAGCGGAACGAAACAAAGTCTGAAAAATCTGTTTTAGACGCTTAATATACAAAAGGACTAAAACGAAGACTAAACCACTGAATGAAAATATTTTTACGTCTTGTAATTGATAAGGCTACAACAGCTGACATGAAATCACAAGTATAAAATAGGATTAATATTGGGAAATAATGAACAAGTGATAGGTTCAAAAGAAATGTGATCAGTCTATATGTTTCAACTTAAACTTTATTCTCCAATTAACATATGTTTTGTGACCCATTAAGAGCTCATCTCAACAATGGGGTCCCATGTATAAAAAACTACTTTGGTTAATACAGAATAATGACACAGGAAACAGGAAAGATCAATACCACCTCTTGGGGATGGAGCTTTTCTACAAAGGCATTCCAAACAAACAGTATTATCATTTCAAGCAGTTATTGGAGATTATTGCAATTTCCCTGTTACTAATCGGTCTTTTTTTTTTTTTTTTTTTTTTTTGATTCCTCACATCAGTGCGTTAGCAAATGCACACATCTGCCAGACACTAGGTCTGTGTTTTTAAACAATCCTTACCCGCTTTCTTCCAAATCTCCTCTGGCACATATCCAGAAGCAGGCCTATGAAGGAATTCCCGATGTGGCTCTGTAGAGGAGGAAAGGAAAAAAAAGGAACATTTGTGAGTATTGCTCATTTTTAAGTACTTCAGACTGACAGTAAAACCCACTCTGTTATCATGCTGCAAGTATTGTCTCCAGCACACAGAAATCCCATTGTCACAGCTGTTTCATGCCTTCTGTAGGAATGTCTGCAGTGTACACCATGACATTCTTTGACAGATCACAAATATTCTGAAGGAAAGAATGTAAATTGATGTTTATACACTAGGCAACACTGAAAATAGCTGCGTCTGCATTTAAATTCATCAAAGCCAACGTCACGCTTGGCAATCTGAGCTTAAAGGGACATTGACACTTCTTTTATTTGCCTTTATCTTAAAAAAAAAAAAAAAAATACTAAATGGTTCCAATAATAATTGAAGCCTATGCATTTTTTAAAGAGTTTACATTTTTTACAGTTATTATGTAGGGCAGCCGTGTAAATCCCATTCATAGGTACAAGCAGCACCCAACTAAAATTGGCTCAGTGAAGGTCTCAGCTTCTGGAGTTTATTTTGCAACAAATCTCTTTGGGCCAAATAAAGAAATATACTCATCAGTAAATCGTATTATGCCAAGCTGTCTTCCTTTGTACACGAGTGAAAGGTGTAATTTAATACAATAAGTAAACAGCAAGCTGGTCTTTTTTTTTATTATTGGACTACTGCACTCCTTAAGTGAGGTTGTGTTACAGGGATTAAAAAAATTGGTAATCAAGGTTTTAGAAGACATTCTTTACCAGTGATGGCGAACCTTGGCCCCCCAGAGGTTTTGGAACTATATTTCCCATGATGCTCATGCAACTCTGCAGTGTAGTTGAGCATCATGGGAAATAAAGTTCCAAAACATCTGGGGTGCCAAAATTCACCATCGCTGTTCTATACTATCACATGCTGAAATAATATATGTAGCACCCTGAATGTAACACATAGTTCTTCACATGTCTGCACATACGCTACCCAGCTTCTTCAGCACTCCATAAAGCCCTTAAAGTGTATTTAAACCCCAAATCTGAATTTTGTATTTTTGGCATCATGACTCATTGTATACAGTTTATGAATCTATTGCATAGTTTCTTTCATGTAGATCTAGTCAATAACAGGACTTTCTGTTGCAGTCTAACAACGCTAAGCTACTACCTCGCATTTAGAAGCAGCACTGTCAGTCTGTGTGTGCTCCTCCACTTGGCTGTTGGGCTGCCTGTCAGGTCTATCAGATTGACTGTCCAACAGCCAACTCAATAGGGTTAATTTACTAAAGGCAAATAGACTGGAATGTTACACTCTGCAAGAGCAGTTGCTCCAGAGCTTAGTAAATGAGCAAAAGCTCTGCTGACTTCCATCATCCAATCATGTGCAAGCAAAAAAACATTTATTTTTTTCCTTGCACATGATTGGGTATTCTTTGCAAAGTGAAGCTTTACCTCATTTACTAAGCCCTGGAGCAACTGCCCTTGCAGAGTGCAACTGCACTTTGCAAAGTGCACAGTTTATTTGCCTTTAGTAAATCAACCCCAATGAGTCCACTTGGCAGGCTGACAACACTGCTAGTAATCATAAGGCTGTAACTTAGCATTATCAACCTGCAACAGGAAGTATTGTTACTGATAAAACCTCTGGGTAAGAAAATTTGCTTAAAAAAATGTATGCATAATGCCAGACACATGGGGGTTATTTACTAAAACTGTCTTCCAGGTTTTTTTTTTTTTCAAAGCTTAATTTAACAAGTTTAAGTTAGAAGCTGATTGGCTACAATGCACAGCTACTTCAGATTCTTGAGTGCTTCATCTTTAGTATATCTACCCCATACTAAAAAATTGATTCAGGATTTAAAGTATAACTAAAGGTAAAACCTTTTTTAGTTTTGGAGAGGGATTAGAACACCTGCCAGTTTTTTTTTTTTTTTATTGCCATCTGTGTCCCCACTAAGGAGATTCACCCTCTCTATTTGTCATGTTTACTGTTATCGAAAGTGAAAGTAACAGAAAAAATACAAAATTTTGAGCTGACCCCAGAACAGTAATAGAGAGGACATCTTCCAGTGGGAACACTAATTCTGGTGACCCTGGTGACAACCAGGGATTCTCTAACTTTAGAGGGATTTCCTTTCACTTACTGTTTTGGTTATGGGACAGGAAGTGAAGGGAAATTTCCCCAATAGGACAAAGATGGTGAAAAAAACTGACAGGGATTACAACACTACTTTAACCCTTGAGAGCCAGGCCAATCTCGATTTCTGCAGAAAAAGCTGAAGGACAGCCCACTCCTATCTATTCATGGAAACTTTCAATTTTGTTACCAGTAAAGAGTTGCAAGAGTTAGGAGGGATAGGTCAGTCCTCAGTTTTCTCAGCAGAACTTGAGATCTGTTATTTTTGGAAAAGAAAGGCTTTCTTCAATACCAGCTTAATAAAGACAATATAAATACCAATTTTCAAATGTGATATTATACGAAGGAAATATTATTTTGCTTGATTTTCTTTTCATTTGATACAGTGATTTTTTTTGTTTTGAATCTTACAAAACACAACTAAAAGGGTTTTAAAACATATCAAGGCAATTGTTTTTTCTCAATGGATTCAATATTACAGGAAAACAAAGTGTTTTCAGTAAGCACACATTTTGAGTTATTATTGTAATGTTCACCTGAAATAGATTTTTTATGTAATTTTCACATTTTTACCAGCTAGCTATTCGATATTTTCATGATTGCATTTCATAGTTCACAGTATTGAAGATTCTCCCTCTAGTGGTTATTTGTATGTCAAACAAGTGTGTCTAACACTAGTTGCTGAATGAATGTTGAGATAAAAATTTGTTCCACCTAGGTGCAGTGTGGTTTGCAGTCAAAACAAACTGATTAGGGCTCACTGTTCACTTAGCTTGGAAAATGGAGTGAAGCTATGTAAATCGGAATAGCCAATCATGTGTTGGGCAAATAAAACAGGATTATGCTTGCAGAGGATTGGATGACTGAAGTGAACACAGTTTATGCTATTTGCTAAGCTATGTGGCCATTCACTTTGTGCATCAAAGTAAACAGTAAACAGTCTATACCTATTAAAGTAATTCAACACCTAGACTTAAAGTGGTTGTAAACCCTAAAAAAAAAAAAAAAAAAAAAACCTACAAGACAAAGGCATAATGAGCTAGTATGCATAGCATACTAGCTCATTATGAATTACTTACCTGAGATCGAAGCCCCCGCAATGGTCCTCGTTCACTGCTCCGGCAGCTGACATCGCTCCCAGGGGTTACTGCCACGTATTGTGGCTCCAGCGCTGTGATTGGCCGGAGCCGCGATGACGTCACTCCCACACATGCGTGCGCGCGCGACCTGCCGATAACGGCACAGTCTAACTGAAGCAACGGCAAGTACGTGCCATTGCTTCAGTTTGCTTAAGTGTGCATGTGCCAATGACGTCGGCACACGCAAATACAGGGATATCTCCTAAACCGTGCAGGTTTAGGAAATATCCAGTGTAGCTACAGGTAAGCCTAGTTATAGCCTTACCTGTAGTAAAAAGTGGTTGTAAAGGGTTTACAATTGAAAGAAAGACATAGCAACATCACTAAGCAAGGACAGTCTGCATAAATAACAGGCATGGCTGCCATGTCTATACAATATATAATTACAAATACATAGAAGAGGACAATGATAATATTTACAACACCTTTAGTACATGGAATATACTATACTATAATATAGAATATAGGTCTTAAAATACCAAAGATTGACTATACATTCCCTATAATAATTTTTGGAAAGGTTCTGACACACTGCGATGAGAATGTACATGGAGAGAAAGCCTACTGACTGAATAATATAATCACTGTCATCAAATGCAACAGTATTAAATATGAACTCCATCAAGCAGCTAAATACACAGCTGAAATATATAGGAAATATTTTGTGGCTCTGTGCAACCGAATAAATGATTCAAGCTGTCCTGCACGGCAGCTCGGTCAAAATCACTGGGTCAAAACGCAGAGTGGTGATTGGAAGGTGAAGGATCAGCAACACACAGATGATTCATCACTCTCTTCCTCTCAGCATGTTCCCTATTAGCACATGTGCAATGTGGCAGAGTCTGACTGGTTCTAAAGGCTAACACTCCCTCAGTAAAGTCTGAGTGATACTGTAGAAGTAGCTACAGAAAACTACTATCAACAAAAATCTAGGTAAGTAAACCATAATTGCATTGCAAAATACATTTAATAATATTTATAGAATGCAGAATTGCACTCGTTTGAGTTTTTTTTTTTTATATCTGCCTAGGGGTTCATCTTCAATGACAGACATGAAATAAAAAAGTTATTGATTCAGCAATAAATTTAAATGGGGAATATTTAAGTCAGTGAAATAGATATGAACACATTTTAGACTCCCCATGCCACGTGCACACAACCGTTTTTTCCGTCGGAATAGGTCCGACAGAATCATTCCGTCGGATATTCCGATCGTGTGTGGGTTAATCCGAGTCCGTTAATCCAAGTCCGTTCGTTCGGAAGTCTGTTGGAACTCCGTCGGGAAGACTGTCGGACCTATTCTGCCGGAAAGTCCAGCCGTGTGTACGCGGCATTAGTTGTGGCAATAGAGTATCATGTTACAAAAGCCAAATAACCTTTGGCCAAAGAACAAGCAGAAGACTAAACCTGGCCATAGATGTATACAATTGCAGTTGGTTCAGCAGGAAGCAGCCACATTTCGATCCATCTGTTCCAGAGAAGTTGACCTAATGAAAGGCTTGTTAGAAAATGTTCCTTCGATCAGTTCTGCAACCAATTGGCTGCAGCGCTGAACAGTGTATTCTGATAGTGGAGGAGTCCACACTGTCACAATACAATAATACAGTGGGCAGGATTCCTCCATCCACATCGCTTGTGAGGATAGGGGAACCCGTTCCGTTTTTTTCGATCAGCCCATTGGCTGATTGAAAAAACAAATCCATGTATGGATAAAATACAAACAACAAAAGGTCTCCTTGCTTTTAAATGTTTCAGTAAAATCCCTTATTTAGTGGAAGAAATCTATCCACCTTTCTCAAAGCATAGCGAAAAAAAAAAAAAAGAAAAAAAAATCAAGTTTAAAATGAAAGTGTTTGTTACCCCAAAACTTCCAATTCCTGATAAGTGCCTGCTGTACCATGCACGTGTATGAGAAAGTATCCTGTTCCCTTTGTATTGTTCCTACAAGTCCCTCTGCTTTCCTAATAAAAACTGACCACACTATTCAGGAGAACACACTGTGGTCAGTTCTCTAGCTGTGCTGGGAACTCCATATGCTCTCCTCCAATGATCAGACTTGTCCTAACACCACCCCTGACCCCACACAGCCATTCACTGGGAAGCTCAGTGTGCTGCTGCCTCTCATCCCCCCAGCTCTTATGCAGCTGAGAACAGAGAGAATGTGATCTAATTGAAAAAGGGCAGAAAAGTATTTATAATGTATTTTTATCTACATCTATATAAAAATATTGTCTTTCATTTCTATTTTAAACTGAATGGGTTGTTTTACAAGGTGATCGTTTACAATCACTTTAAAGTGATTGTAAAGGTTAGTTTTTTTAAAATAACAAACATGTTATACTTACCTGCAAGGGTTTTTCCGAGAGCAGCCCCGATCCTCTTCTACTGCAGTGCTCCTGGCCCCTCCTTATCGGGTGCCCCCACGGAGAGCCGATTTCCATGGGGGCACCTGTGCGGGCATGCTCACGAGTCCCGTTGCTATGTTCACTGACACAGACAGCAGGACTCGGCCCCGTCCCCCCGCTCTCGCGTCACTGGATTTGATTGACAGCAGCGGAAGCCAATGGCTACCGCTGCTATCAATCTATCCAATGAGGACAGAGACATTGGCTGGGCTTGTGCTCGTCTCTGGAACGAACAGGTTCAGGTAGGAAAAAGGGGGGTCTGGGGGCAGCTGCAGCACAAAAGGTTTTTCACCTTAATGTATAGAATGCATTAAGGTGAAAAACCTTGAGCCTGGGTTCAGACTAGTGCGGTGCGAATTGAAGGCCCTGCGTGACTGCGCAGTGAAACGTCGGCTGTTCTGCGGTTTGTCCGCGTTTTAGGTGCGAATCAGCTGCTAACATAAATTCGCAACTCATTGTACTACTTCTGAGGGGAAAATCCATGCCAAATTTTTATAAAAAAACGGCATGGGTTCCCCCTCCAGGAGCATACCAGGCCTTTAGGTCTGGTATGGATTTTAAGGGTACCCCCTACGCCGTTTTTTCGGCGTAGGGGGTACCCTTAAAATCCATACCAGACCTAAAGGCCTGGTATGCTCCTGGAGGGGAACCCATGACGTTTTTTTATAAAAAATTTGGCATGGAGTTCCTCCTCAGTAGTACAATGAGTTGCGAATTTTTGTTCACAACGCAAGCCAGGTGCGAATCAGATGCGTGCCCATAGAAGATAATGGGCCTGAATTCGCACCTGATCCGCACCGCACCAAAGTCGGTTGCGTTTTTTCTGCAATGCGCAGTGCGCATGCACCGGAGATATGTGAACATGCCTCATTGAAAACAATGTATTTTGAAATGTCCTTTGAATTCGCAGTGTTTTCCACCGCTGCAAATTCGCATAAGTGTGAACCCAGGCTGAGACTTTAAGTTCACATATAAATAATACAAATAATAAATAAATGACCTGTTACAAAAATCTGCATTAATTAATTGGCACCCTATGATCAACATATTATAATAATAACCCTTTAGCCACAATATATAGGAAGAAAAAGCAAGAAAAAAAACAAACAAAAAAATTGTATTTTTAGGACTAATTTGCCATCTATAGCAAATGATAATGACAATATATTCCACTTCCTGAACTGTGGACTGAAGTGCAGTCTGCCAGCAGAAACTGAAAACGATTGTTCCAGTGGCTTCTGCAGCCCCATTATCTGATTGCTTTCCAGTAGTCATATTGGCAAGTGTACAATCCTGTGATGTAATAAAGCACTCTGTAACTGTGTTTGTTCCTCACTGTACTTTGAACCGACGATGTCTTTATCAATAAAGGGTTTACCTCATAAACCGCTCTTCCGTGAGAATGAAATGACATGCTGTAACCATAGAAATATTTCAGAGCAGAGGGAGAAAACGCGTCCAAGAACAGATTAGGCAAGCTGTTGAACAGCTGTGAAAAATATATGACAAAACTATGTGGTATTACAAATTAGGCACTAAAAATACTTTGTTATGATTTTCATCAGATTCAAATTATATCTGATTATTTGCAGTGTTATTCTAGCTTGGAGGCTGCTAGCCAAAATACTGGAGTTAAAAATTAGGCTACAGGGAAAAAGACATATAATCATCTAAAGAGACGGCGTGACGGCCTAACCCAAAGTTCTCCGCAAACAAGCGTTTATTACCTTAAGTGCAAGCTATCAGTCTACTGACTAGACCCACATAAATAGGGATAATGGCTATAGAAGTCTATCCAACGCTGCCTGTTGTGGTCAGATTGTCTCCGATATTACTGGACTCTAACAATTATTAAAGTCAATTATTTTAATTTAATATGCATGTTCAGCTCAATGCAAACAACCTCAACGCTAAAGAAAATATACTTCTATTTATAGTTTAGTTGTATATAAACAGGTGGCGGCCATATGTGCTCATTTTATATATATGCATACATGTGTGTTTTTGGATTTTGCTTTTCACAAAGACCTCATACTCTGATTGGCTTATGCTGTATTCACTTTATTGACGCAGTCATTCAGCAAAGATGCTCTCTGTACTATATGACATACAATTAGAGAGAGAACTTGCAAACCTTTTTTTTTGTAGAGGAAGAACTTGCAATTCTTTTTTGAAAGGCAATCATGAAAATAAGTCCCAGCAAGCACATAAAAAAATATAAAAGCAAAAACAAACAATGGCTTTCAGGTGAATTTTACATTAGACTACCGAAAGTCATTTATTTTTTAGATTTGGATAGAATAGGGAAGGATTAGAAACTCTCTTATTGCTGTCTGTTAACCCAGCCTCAAGCAGATATCTGGAGACACTTGTCGCATTGACAACTGTATAACAGAGGATTGATTTTACTTTAAGGAGATCTCCTCTCACTTCCTGTTGTGTCTCAAGACAGGAAGTGCAGGAAAATCTCCCCATTGGGATACCGACAGAATGGATGAGGATTTTAACTCTTCACTACTCCATTCAAAATGAAATAAATGTTTTGGCTTTAGACATGCTTTAACTTGGGCTGTGTAACCTCTTTAATGAGTTTTCTTTTAAGAAAAAACATTCTTTCTCTAAGACAAAACATCTATCAATTATGTAAAATATTATGTAATGACAAACATCCTGAATATTTTTTTTAGACTAGGCTTCTTTATGTAATTAAAACTGTGTCGTCACTTATGGCAGAGTGACATGATCCCTGCTACAAGGAGGAAGATGCTATTCCACTGGATAAGAACACTGACGTAATTCACAATGGTATTATTTCATGCTTTTATGAAGATAAGAAAAGCATTCATTTCTGTGTTCTCAAAATATAGGGTTTAAGCAAAATATATAGTGTGAAATAAAAACAGGAGTGCCTGCATGGTTTGTTTTCATTCAAAACTCCACATCTAGGCTTGGTCAATAAATTTTAGTGGGTCGTCCTAACAGGGGAATCAGTTGCCAAAACAAGGGCAATAAAAAGAAAAGCTCTCAGTGTAAAAGCAATTCTTATGTTTGTGTTTTGGCAGACACTTCTGTGGAAAGTATAACATAAGTGATGAATAATATACGTTGAAGATGAGATAAACATGTTAAAATAATTCCAACCAAATGCATATGATGTGTTGTATTTGTAGACATTTAGATAAACAGCCAAGATCAATAAAAACTGAAGATTATTTTCTGAATTCTGACTTGGCTTAGTGAACCCATCTCCTGTGCAGAGGTGTGTTTGGAACACAATTAACAGCTTAAAGAAAATGGGTCATAAGAGAAATATGGTGACTTCCACTACTTCATTTAGAAAAAGCTAGTTACCTGGTTAAAATGCTAAGCTTATGGTTTCAATGCTTTGTGAGTCAATAACCAAGAACAAATAGGAAAATGAAAACGAATGCAGTCACTACAACTAAGAACTGTTAAGCTGCAATATATTACATTTGTTTTTAATTTAGATACACATTAAATGCCTTTTACAGTTGGGTCAGCCTCTCCACACAAGGCCATGCTTTTGAGCGGATGTGGAGAAAATACAAACATGCACAAGGGTACAAAGAGCCACAAGTTAATCTAATGTACCTATGGGGACAGCATCTGGATTCACTGGACTCTGTTGTCTGGAATGGCCGGTGCTGCTGCTACCTTTTTTTAAATCCTCCGCATCACTGTACCGCCTAATCCAGTAATTGAGCTCTTCGCGATCTGCTTCTTGACATCGCCGTAGCACAGTGAGGGATCGTCTTGTTTTTTCTACCATATCCATTATGCAGTTTAGTAGCTAAGAGGAAAAAAAGAAAATAATTATATAAATGCACAGTGTAAACACTGCAATAAAGCAATTCTGCATATAGGTGTTTTTTTGTAGGTCTGTTATCTTAACAAGTCCAATCAATTAAACAGGCAAAAAGTTATGTGATAACGCTATGCAACAAACTTGTTCTTGGGTTGATAAGGCCACTTAATCATTCTCTAATGTAGATGTGATTTAATTCACTACAACCATAGTTGATAAGTAATTCACAATAAAGCCTCTTGATTCTGTAAGGTACCTCCCTTTCTGAGAACAGAGGCGGAGCTTAGGATGATGCAACACTTGAGCTGCATTTTCATATGTTCAAATTAAGAGTCATCTTTAATATAAGAGTACCAGAAAGTACTGGGATATAGCTTGTTGGTAGATGTAAAGAAAAACCCAAATGTAAGTGTCAGTTTCCCATTACATAGGCAAAGAGAAGTCTTATTTAAAACATTTAAAGTGTAAGTAAACCCCCCTATCATTTTCAGCCAAGGAAGTTGCCATCTTTGCCTCTGTTTAATCTACAACTGCCATGATGCTGCACATGTGCTCAGTTATGACACCAGCCATTGCGTGGTTTGACAGTTTGGTTGAGAGCACAACCAATGGGAGTGTTACATTTTTGGCACATGCCGGAAGTGAAACTGTTTTATGGATGGGTTTACTTCCGCTTTAAATATATAGTATATTATCATATATGTGTGATTATTATTATCAACATGTATTACTGTTGAAGAAGTTGGTTTTTGCTTAGGCTTTATATACATGAGGCAGCCATACTTGCTTATTACATATACTTGCTTTTCTTCTAGCTGGGCATTCATCAGCATTTTACCATTCTCTATGGCAGACATAATATAGCTTTCTAGTGGCGTGTGCAGGCAGGGCATCCAATGTATGCAAATTAAGATTTTAGACTTAAATTTGTGGCAGGTCTCCAAAAGGAATCATTAATAAAAATAGTGTAAGATTGTGCAGCAGTTGCTATGTTATTAATATGGTAAATAGTACTGCACCTATGCCTTTTGATGAGCGCTAGGGAATGTTGCTTGATTTAGCCATTCAATAAACTGCCCATTCATAAATATGCTCTTCTTTTGCATTGTAATTGTTTTTCCTACAATAGTTATTTAGTATTGATGGCTGCAAAATATATTTACAGAATTTAAGTAAATTTATGTAAATCATGTACAAAATTACATCACTTTACAACAATGATCCACAATAAGCACTACTGCAAATGTACGATAACGTACTTTTAAGGCCTTCAAACCCAACTGCCCTGAACACATGCCCCAATTGTGCCTTCGACTAAACATGTATTGTTAGAAGCTTCCACTATGACCAATGTATCTTGCAGTCCTCCCTTTTTTCCTCTCAGCATAAAAGTATAATGACTCAAAAAGACACAAGATCTGTCTGTGAACATGCAACATTCATTAAGCCGAGCTTTCAAACACTCGGAAAGTACTTTCATCTGCCATCTGTGATGATGGTAGAGTTATTTGTTTTAAATATATTATGACTTAGTAATTCTGCTGCCTTGAAATTTGCATAGGGCTGCTGCAAACGGCGACTGGAATGTGTGTCATTATTTAGCTCTCGACAACAGTGCGTGAAGACAATGTACAACGTATAAAGATGATATACTGTAAATTAGTTAGGCAACTGAAGCGTGGCAAAGGGAGAATAATCAATTCAGGCAGCTACTTTGGAAAGCGCTGAGAAATTGCCTGAACTGAGCAATACTGTTTAGAAAAAGGCCTTGCTATAAATCTGTTTTCTCATCTCTTTTGCAATATTTCATATATATATATATATATATATCACACACACACACTATATATGTACAAACACGTTTGCTTATTAAAAAATGCTATGCAGATATAATGCTTACCAACATTCCCCATGTTATTTGATGAGCTTTAGTCAGAGAAGTCCCTTCAACTGCTTCAGGACCAGAAGCACTCACAATGGACCAATACACCTAGCCTCAAATGCCTCTGTGTACCTGACATACTTAACTTGCCAGTGGTAAAATGTAACTGATAAATCTTTTATCTAATTCTCTTTGAATATAGAGCAGCTGTTATCCAGAAGCACAGTGAATATGAAAACATTCAACAAAACTCACGACAAGGGAAGAGATGGATGTTTTGGTCTGACATGGAGCTTCGAATATGTGATATCAGACTATTGGTAAAGTGTACGTAAGGAAATCAAACTATTAATATTAAGTCCTCTAAAAAGCCATCAGGTTTCAGGGGTCTATAGGAGACTCCCTTCATCAGGACTATAAAAACACAGGAATGCATAAAAATTGCAATTATAACAATCATTGCATTATCTGTATTTATAGTGAGATTTCTCATTTTGTTAACTTTACCTTGTCTGGCCCTTTCTTTGTATTTTTGTATATATAAAATGCCATCTACAGGTAATTTCCTTTTGGTTCAAGAACTGCCTTTCCAAAATCATTCTGCTTTGGGATGTGGAACCCTAAGGCCTCATAGATGAAGCAAACGCCTGACCTTCTGCTTTCATGGATCATGACTCTTGTCCCTGTATGCGTCTACATAATGATCAGTCGAATTAGAAACAGTTCCAATTCCAATCCAATTAGTTGCCTTGTTTTATGTTTGCTTTAACACAAAGAATTACAGGAATATACTAAAGTTTTCTCATGTTGTCTTACATTTATATTTGTTATACAGTATTTATTGCAGTTGAAACTATCCCTCAGAATCAGTAGACGTGCACAAAATGAATATCTGTGTTTGAAAGCACTATTCAATAATCAATCATATATTCATTTGTATATACATTTGTCTACATATCTAGAAACATATGCCAAATGCAACGGCTGAAGACTTTAAAGATGGAAACATGTTTTAAATGTAAGAAAGCATGTTCTTTATACAACACACATTTCTAGCTCATGATTTTATATATATATATATATATATATATATATATATATATATATATATATATATATATATAATCTCCTTACAACTTCTCTTTGTATGTAATGTATTAAAGACTTCAAAATCAGCAAACTCTTCATGTTTTATAATTACTTTGCTTGATTACTTGCAAATTAAATTATAAGTCGGCATTCCTTTGTGCTTTTATGAACATGTAGAGGTTCTTACGTGATCAAGGTGCTTCCATTCTTCTGCCCACTCTCTGTCTGTTAGTCTATGGTCTATCATTTCTTCTTGACGTGCTGCTGGCAACCCTAGACAAAGCAGATGTATAGTCTCATATAACACTAATTAACACCCTTTTGAAAAATGGATAACGTCTTTCAACAATAGCTTCAAAGAATGTTCTTTTTCATGATGGTGGTAGTGGTGGGACATAACATATTTTTTTTGGTGAAAAAAAAAACAAAGGAAAATTTCTATAGGAAATTGTATTACTATGTTTCTATGGATAAGTAAAAGCAGCAAAGGCCAGAAAATAGTATACAGCGCAAAGGAGACAATAGCAAGACAGAGTGTCAGAATGTACTAAATTCCTAGCTGTGCAGCAATCGATGCACACCATGCATTTGTACGTTCACATCCCCTTTGTCATTGATAAATTTGATTTGAAGAGTAGGAGATAAGCTGTGCTAGTTAGGCTGTCAGGTCTTCTATGGAGTTCCAAGTGTTTAATTACTACTTTCACAGCAGAAAGCAAATGATTGTTATTTCAAGAGCTTTTCTCCTACACCAAAATCAATAGCAAAATGTGATTTATTGACTTTCATTTTTTATATCATATTTTGTACTATAACAATGGCCAAAGCCTTATTTACTTAACATCCACAGAACTAAACGTGTTAAGGAAAAACTCTAGCCAAAGTAAAAAAGACAATCACTTTTCATCAGTCCTTATGGTCACTGACTGTATTTGTAATCTTTCCTTTTCCATTGTAGCTACTTTTTTTAGTGTTTCCCCCTTGCAACAGAACTGTTTACTTATTGAGAGTGACAGTCCATTTTGAAGACTGCAGTTGTTACTCTGAGGAGCCTCAATCTTGCATTCTGAACCATGCCTGAATTCTGTAAACCTGTGTTGACATAAAAACTTACAGAACAGGATGTCATTTGATATAATGCACCATAAAAAGCCACAGCTTACCATTAGTGTTACTAAACATGTCTGTAAAGCTCCAGTGGAGCTCTCTAAAATGTCTATACCAAAATGATGCTTATAGCAATGCTTTTTTGGATATTGGTGGGATTTATATATACACCCGCTACTAGGGGGTCATTGGCATTTTAGGGAAGAGGTGAAGGACTACAATGATGCTCTTGGGACATAATTAGCGAATGTGTGCCATGGGGATCATTGGCACTTTAGGGAAGAGGTGAAGGGCTCTAATGGTGCTCTTCAGACATAATTGGTGACAATAAAGCCATGGCACATTTTGGTTACTGTTTTCCTGTAACAGTGTTGTCCTCTAAGTTGTGCTTTATGTGAGCACAGGTTTGTAATAAACACATCCTCAAGGCAATTGCAGTTCCTGTAACTGTTAGAGCTGCAAATCAAAAGACCTGGTAGACAGAATAGTGTCGGTCACTTATGTTCTGTACATTCTTTCCAATTCCAGCATACAGGCACTCTTCATAAACCTGATTTTAAACTTTAGCTGGTATACAGGGGATGGTGGAAGATTAATATAATGAAGAATGACACAAGCATATATTAAAATAACTTAAACATTATTATATTAATGGACTAAATAAAGGTTATGTACATTTTTCCTTTTGTTCTCCTTTAATATTCTCCACAAAGTTGTATTACCACAGGAGAAATATGGAAAGACCTCTAGAGCTCTTACCCATAGGTCTGTTTCTGTCCCTGAGGTTGGGGTGTCTGTATGAGTCCCTGTAGTGGTGGGCAATTGCCATATCATCCAAACGGTAATGCTGAGGTGGTGGTGGGGTAGGGTGAGGCAGACCATTGGGTTGATAGGATAAGCCATTATTTGGACTGAACCGCTGGCCAGGGCTTATAGTGCACGGCCGCTTGCTTGGATGCTCTGAGTGCAAAGGCTCTCTGTCAAAGCCATTTTCTTTGGTTCTGAAAAAAAGAATGTGTATAACATACTGCAGTTGTCTTTTAAATGTATTTTAACTCCCTTATGTGATGAAAAATACAGCAAAAGATCATGTACATCAAGGGACAATTCTTGACGCCCAATGGTTTCTACAAGGCAGCTTGAGTCATCTCCAAGCCAAATACCCTCCCCAATGCTTATGAAAAAAAACTATCATATAACAAAACCAATAAAACTCCTTTAATGTAGAAATGCAAAGAAGTTTGAGTCCAGCTTTGTGGGTGCAGACTTGACCAAATTAGGGAGGGATGTGAGTAAGGAAAGATATTGCAAGCGCCAAGCTAGCCAACTCATTTTAAAACATAACTGCACTTTCACATCAAAATAGAGCTTTCAATAAATCCAGGTTCACCAAACAACTTAAAAAATATTACCAACTAGATCTGACTTCCCTTTTCATTTGAAAGCCATCATCACTGGTCCCAACCATGTAAACTTTGCTCTGTTTTCATTTAGCTTTCCTATGTCTGCATTGTAACTGTGGAAAAGGAAGTAATCTGCTTGAGATTTACAAAGGAAATTAGTCAGTGGGATCGGAGA
Organism: Lithobates sylvaticus; assembly: GCA_028564925.1. Classification (NCBI taxonomy): domain Eukaryota; kingdom Metazoa; phylum Chordata; class Amphibia; order Anura; family Ranidae; genus Lithobates; species Lithobates sylvaticus. The sequence goes on from CM053030.1 coordinate 87,123,435, forward strand.
AGAGGACACTTTTTATTTAGGAAAGTGATTAATAAAGTCAGACTGAGGTCACTTCAATCACCATATCATATGCTAATAAAAACACTTTTTTTGGAATGTTACTGGTTTACGTTTTGGGCATTCAAAATAAACACAGGTTTAACTTTTTACTTACATTCACTTTACAATGTACACAAACTCTACAAACTAAACAGCTTATGCTGTACTTCCAGGGGTCAAGTTCTGGGCTTCTTGCAGTTTGCGATCTCCAGTGTTTGCACTTGTGCACTACAGCATAGAAACCATAATTTATGGCTCCTGTCAAGATACTGAGGCCGATTTACAAAACGAGTTGAGAATACACACGCAATCAGTTGTGTGAAGATTTACTTTATTTATCCAAACATGTAATAAGAAAATCCTTGTTTACTTATTTCATTTGTACATGATTGGATACTTGAAGTGAATATTCACACATTTTATTGCGTAAACATGTTCAACTCATTTAGGAAATCAGCCTAATTGTGACTAATTTACCACTGGAATATACAATGGTCAGTTCTAAAACAAAAATACACTTTGCAAAGTGAATGATCCCTTAGCTTAGTAAATAAGGTGAAGCTATGTTTACTTAAATCATCCAACCGTGCGAGAATTGTCCAATTTATTTTTTCCGTGGCACAAGACTGGGTATTCAAAGTGACTTAAAGGGGTTGTAAACCCACGTGTTTTTTCACCTTAATGAAACCCAAGGCATCCTATGCATTAAGGTGAAAAAACACCAGGCAGTGCCAGCCCCCGTTTTACTTACCTGAGCCCCGTATTTCTGTCAGCAGAGACGCGCTCTCTCCACGGGGTCCCGGCTCTTGATTGGATAGATTGATAGCAGTGCAACCATTGGCTCCCGCTGCTGTCAATCAAATCCAATGACACTAGCGCCAGGGGACAGGGGGCCGAGTCCGGCATTCGTGTCTATGGACGCCAATGCTGGACTCAGGAGCACGCCCGCAAGGTAACCCCCTGGGAGAGAGCTTCTCCTAGGGGGTTATCTGATGTGGGGAGGAGCCGCAAGAGCCGCCGGGGGACCCCAGAAGACGAGGTTCAGGGCCACTCTGTGCAAAACAAGCTGCACAGTGGAGGTAAGTATGCCATGTTTGTTATTTAAAAAAAAAAAAAAACCCTTACAATCACTTTAAATGCCTCATATTCACTCTGCTAAGTGAACATCAACTTTGCAGAATGAATATATGTGCTTGTTTTCTTTTTGCAAATCCATCCAGGTATGTGGAGTAGATGCCTTTGTTGTCACCCCTTTTTGCAGTTACAAGAGGAATGCAGACAGCGTGTAAACAGTGCAGTGTTTTCATGATGTGGCCATGAAACCTAAGCTCACAAAGCACAGGGAAGGGTAAGGAAGATTACCTGGTATAAAAAAATATATATATTATAGTATAATATAAAATTTATATTCATACAAAATGAACAGCAGTACAGAACAATCATTGGTCTTGCTGAGAATGGAGTCTAATGGAGCAATAAACATGAGTTCCCTTCTACTGTGACATGTCGCGTATGAATTACTTAGTTGTGTTTTCCACTCACGTGTCAAGTTTTTTCCCCTTTTTTACTCTTTCAGTGACTGATAGCTCCCAGTGTTATTATTGAAACAGATTGATCTTTTTAATGAGCCAGTTTAATAGACACCAAAATCTCACCGTGGTTGCTCATCCGTGTCAGACCATATGCACCAAGAAAACATTCCGTAAAACATAAAGCTTCCCTGTCACACTTGCAAGCGCCTTTTAAGCCTAAATCTAGACTTCAGCATAACATCACAGGCAGTAGAATAGATACAAAATAACATATTAGTGCTGACACTGAGCAGATTAAGAAAATAATATTTCATCTTCAATGGCATAAGTTTTTTTGCTGTTAAACCCTCTCTTTGAACAGATTTGAATGCAAGAAAGGCTAATAAAGAATACATAAGCTAGGTCTGATATAGAAAAAGCATCTTAAAATAGGTCTAATTAAAAAATAATGTATAATGGAAATAAAAATGAAGAACTTTCTAATGATCTTTTCCTTTCTAGGATTGTGAAAATTGGGCATCTACTACAAATACATATGCTTCAAATTTATGACTGCTCCATTATGAATAATCAGACCCTTGGATGACTGTTTTCCCTGGCAACATAAACATTCACTGGGCAGTGGATGTCAGAAAAAGGTTGCTCATAGCCAATTTAATAAAAGCAAAAAATGCTACAAATTTGGTATGATAATAATATACTGTATATATAATATAATGATCACAATGTTTCTGGTGTGCTATAAGGGCTAATCTTACTCAGACAGTCAGCTATGCTCATACCACAAGTTACGATGCATATACCATTTCCAAGAACAGATGTAGGTAGCAAACTGAGGATAGCAGGTCCCAGAACTTTATATTTTGTAATATAAATTAATTAAATGTGGACTGGGCACCTTTATTACAAAAACTGGCAAAAAATCTATAGCTCCATATAGTGCCACTACTGGTCCAATAAATGACTTAGGAAGAAATGGTTTGTAAGGATAAATTGTCCACTCACTCACTTAGGATTTTAGGTTGCCTTCATTTGAATAAAAATATCAGAAAAAGATTGGGTGGACCTTGATGGACCCCTTGGGGCCAAGAGGCATGATGAAAAGTCATGTCTCCTATGATGGACCAGCCTTGCCACTTTTGATGACCGTTTTCCCTACCTTTATACTTTGGCCAGAAGCATTGTACTGTGAAGCAGGTAGGCGGGTGACAAAGGCACATGCTGCATTTGATTCTACCAATGAAGGTCTTTAGTATATTTGGAAATGTCATGTTTAACTCCTATGCTAGTTTTGTGTGTAATTTTCTTATTAACTATGGTTTTGCTTTTAGATAAGCCAGTGGAAGATGGGGCCGTACACATCAAATGATGATCTGAAGTATAAGTATGGGCCCACCACCAAGATCACACAAAAAAATCTATAAACTCACTCAGATCCCTTGATCATTTAAGTTTATAACTATGAAAGAGGGAAGTTGCATATAGTAAGTTGTCGACTTTCTTGGGGGTACAAAATAGTAACTATCTTTGGAAATCCAATTAAGCAGATTGATTTATAAAAAGGGACCACAGCAGCTGACCAGCCAAGAGAAGTGCCATAGATATAGCCACAACCATAACTGACCAGATGGGGCAACAATAATTTCATGTCTATTGACATATTTTGGTGTGACAAGTTTAACTGTCAATCAGCACTTCAGATCATCCTTGTGACATCAAATCCTTCCACAAACTAAAATTCTTAACAGAGTTAGTAGTACAATAAGGTGCCGATCTATATAGAGGTGGTGTTTAAATTGCATACGAGGCATGTTCAAAAATAGCCACAAATAAAAACGACTTCCATAATGAATTATATTCATAAACTGGTAAACCTGACAGCAAATGGCAACAAAAATGTTTCTTTTTCTTTCAGACACTTGCATCATGATATTCTATAAAGATCTGTGGTTTAAATTAAATTGAACATATTTTAAATAAATGTTATCAAATATAGATCTAAAAACCTATAAAAGAAGTAATTACTGGACCAGAGAACATTATGTACTATTATTTTTTTTTTCCTGTGGACAATTCTTCACAACGCTAAAGAAATTTGCATGGGATGAGTTGTAGAAAAATAGCTTCTGGCTAAAATGTTTGACATCTCTAATTTCACGCTTGAAAAGATTGAGTTTGTGCTGACAACCCCAACAAAGAAGAATGCAACAAATAGACTCGGAGAAGAATGCCAGTTCCTTAAAACTGCAATTTTTGTGTTTTTTTTTTTTTTTTTTATCAATAAAGGTATTTGCGAAAAAAGGTCTGTTTGGTGCCCTTGACATAAACAGATTTATTTTATATATGACAGAGGTGCGAAATCAGCAAGCCATAGCCACTGGTAATCAGCAAGTGTTTTGCACTTTGCATACTTTAAAGCAAATAATAAAAAAAAAATCTTAAAAAAGGTACATGTTAATGTTAACTTCTCTAGCAGGCAGCAAGTCCTCACTTTGCTCTCTTCAGCAGAATCTTCCCATCTGGCAAATGTCAGATGCCTGGTTGTGTGATTCTCCAGTGTGCTCTGTGATTTTTTTTCCCACTGGCCCCTGCGTCCATATTGTGCTGTGAATTGATGTAGGGGCAGTTGAACAGAACCAGAGCGCGCAACAGGATACAAAGGCATCTGACACACCTTGAATTGTCAGATGCTGAAATTCTGCCAGAGGCTGTAGCTTTTGAAGGTGCAATGTTAGTACTTAGAGTCTATTAGGAGTTTTTTTTTGCAAGCAACCTTTTTGAAGGATTTTTTTTTTTAAGTGACAGAGTTGCTGTAAGGGCATAAATGATAAAATCGGATGGTGCTATAAAATTTTCTTAATAAATGAATCTGCAAATGTATTACTATATACCCCTGTTATTCTGTCACATCATTTGTATTCAATAATTCCAGCAAAATACATTTCATGCAACCCGGTAAAGGTACTCACAGAATTAGATAATGGTCTCCCAAATTTACTATTTTTAGTAGGGTCAGGCAATGGTTTAGTGTTTATTGTGCAACTGCAGAAATTGTTGGCATCAGCTCGTCGGGGTGAAAAGCGTTCTCAAAGGCTACAAAACCTTGATTGATCGCAATATTTTGTCCCAGATAAGCCAAAGCTAGAGGTGTATGCAGAACACCCAACTTTCATCTTTGAATAGAACTGGACATAAATGGTCTTCTGCTGTTCATGTTATGGAATAATAGCCTGGTAAAGATGTCTAGGGGTGGTCATAACATGCCTGCATAGCCAGGCGTCGTCTAAAGAGGAATGATAGTTTTACTTTGAAGTCATACTGGGGTATCATTTGTACTAGAGTCAAGGACTGGCACTGGACTTTATAATCCAAATCTGGATAAGGTCATATCTTGGACCACACACGGTGAAAGGTCAAATACCTACTCTACTTTCAATAAATTGTATTTTAGGGTGCTCGCACAGGCATACTTTGGGGTTCATATTAATCTCCTCTATGATATAATCATTGACAGAAGGCACAATTTGTGCCTGGGGCACCCCTGCATTGTATGGAAACAAAGACTTTATTTAAGCATTGCAATCATAATTATTATTGTGACAACTTAATAAACAAATGATTGCCATATGCTGCTAAAGTGCCCCAGGTTTTTTGCACTTATACATGGTAGCTGAACCCAAACTGGTGGCCCTCTAGGTTCCTGGTGGGCACCTGCACTAAAGCTAGATTAAGTAATATATTACTGCCAGTGACAGATTTCAATATACTATTGGATATCTAAACAGAATGGTGTATCACTTGTGATGGATTTTGTTTTTAAATATCCACAGAAAGCCATTCCAATCCACATCCTGTTATACATATACAGTGTACTTTTGACAGACCATTCAGCTGCATTCCATGATAATAAAACATATCAAGTCTACAAACATATGTTAGTAGGCACCAGACTAAAACCACATATATGTTATACTGGAACTATGAAAGAAACATGAAAGCGACTAGACCTTGTAATTTAAACGTCTTTCTTCTTTCTAACCATGTTTTATTATTTTATTCTTAGAACATATTTCTTGGAATGTCTTCTGGAAGCATTTGTGGGGCCAGGGCGAGTGGAGCAGCCAGATAAGGCTTATTTTATGAGCATATTAGAAATAAAAATTGTATTTAGTCTGCAGTAAGATATTGCAACGAGAAAGATGATTTGTTGAGCTGAACTTATCTTGTGCTGCTAGACCTGTACAACTTAAATGAGTTGTAATAAGCAAGCGGTACGTTTCCTAAGCTTTTAAAATGTTTTTCAGTTTTACACAGCAAAGTTTCAAATTTTTAGGACTTTTTGTGCAACCTTTTCTTAATCTTATGACATCACCATGTTAGTTCAAAAATACTGGAGACGGAAGGGTTGCCAACCATCCAGAGACACAGAGGTCAAAAATAAGCAAAATTTAAGATACACAAAGGAAATGTATTTACTGTGTCCTTCCAAACCATGGGGTGTTCTATATCTATTTTTAATTGGGACATGAAAATATTATCAAATAATAAAAGGGGGCATGTATTGGTTGCATAAATTTTAATCCACGTGAGTCAATCCAACATCTGGGTCTTAAAACAAATTTGATGTAGAGTTTCTCTGTTGTTTTCCAGTTGTATGGGAAAAAGCAGCCTGCCACAGATTCTCAATAGGATCTAGGTCTGGACTTTTATTGAGTCATTCTAACTCACTTAGGTTTTGGTTTTGAATAGTGTAACTTTGGCTCATGGTCATTGTCCAGCTGGAAGTAAACCTCCATCCAGTCTCAGCTTTTTTGTAATGTGAAACAAGTGTTCCCTCAAAACTGCTGTGCATTTGACTCCATCCATCTTGACCTAAGTCTTGACCATGTTCCCAATCCCTGCTGATGAGAAGCATCCCATAAAGTATTTCTCAGGGTGATGAGCAGGTGTGATTTTTTGCAATACTGTGAGGGAGATTTACCAAAACAGGAGCAAACTAAATCTGGTGAAGCTGTGTAATCAGCTTCTAACTTTAGCTTGTTCGAGTAAGCTTTGACAATAACACCTAGCAGCGGTTTGGTTACTATGCAGAGCTGTACCAGATTCTGCGTGCACCAGTTTTACAGTGTTTTGTGCAAAGTCCAAAAATCCAGTTTAATCTTATAAGATCGGAGAATCCCTTTTCAAAATGATTCTAGTGTTATCCAACTGAGTCTAAGAGCAAGGAAGTATTAAATTTAGAGATACATCTTTTGGCATTTTAAAGTTCTTGCCCCATCTTGAAGAGCTCCGCAATGGATTTCCGGGTTTTGGTCTTACCTACCACTTGTTTGAACGATAATATAGAATACATAAAAGTCCAACATTGAGAGTGAACAAAAAGAAAGCAAAAGGAGTTAGAGGCGCCAAGTCAATCCTTTAAACAGCTTAGGAATGTATTCAGTATATAAGTATAAAACAAAACTAAAAACTTGTGAGAAAAATGTTGGAGCACTTGCAGAGTGCTAGAGCGAGTGGGAGCTTCCACCTGTGTCACAGGAGCACAGGAGGACCGCCGGAAAGTCTCTATTGAGGCCGTGTGTTAGCCGCAGCTGGAGCCTCGATAAGCCTCATGGAGAAGTCGGCTGTGTGTCTCTGGGTGGGAGTGGTCCTGGGCTGTCAAACTTTGGAGCCCCCCACATGCTGTCTGGCCAATCAGAACACGTATCGAAGGCACGGCTGATGAAGAAGGCGAGGCCGTGCCTTCGAAGCTCCTGTGACACTGCACGTGGAAGCTCCCACCTGCTCTAGCACTCTGCAAGTGCTCCAACATTTTTCACGCTTTTCAAGTTTTTAGTGTTGTTTTATACTTATATACTGAATAAATTACTAAGCTGTTTAAAGGATTGGCTTGGCGCTTCTCTCTCCTCCTTTTGCTTTCCTTTTGTTCACAGTGATCGGGTTCCCCAGCCCGCGCCTGAAGCAGCCTCACTCTCTTTACAGCCTCCATTTAGAGACTTTTTAGAGACTAATTTTTAGGGGTTCAGATGCCTGCCTTTTCATTTAATCCTTTTCATCAGATGGTTTAGCGCTGAACATTATACCAATATTATGTATTTTATATTATGTTTCCTCCTAATGTCATTACAACACTGAGAGTGATACCTTATTATAATGGTCATGCAGGATAGATTGAACTCAGGTCAACAGGTCTCAGCAATGGAGCCAAAGATCTATAAGATGTCTGCTGGTGATTCATACCATTATCAAATACTAAAATATCACTTTTGACAGGTTTCACTTGCATTAAAAAAAAATGTCTTATGACTATTCCTTGCACATTGCTCTTTATACTACCTTCCCAGTTTTGAGAACTAAACTGATAAGTCTCATGCAGAAACAGCGATATTGCTAAAGCAATAAGTAATTTTCTCTTTAGAATATCTACAAAGTATAATGTAAACCTGTAAAAATACTCATAGTAACTTGTTTGCAAAGTTTTAAAATCTAGATCCTGGGTCTTTACCTATCAGGAGTTCTCCTCTTCCCGTTTTCATTCACATCAAGAAGCAGTTCTGATGAGTCAACAGGCGAGTTGGTGCTGGCATCCAGGAGCAGCTGCTCATGCTGAGCCAGGTATTGGGCTGGGTTTTGCTTGGCAAGTCTTGCGCAGTGCAGAAGTTCCCGTTGCAGCAGAGGCAAATTGGCCTATGAAATATACAGAAAACACAGAGGTAACAGCTTGTTACATATTCTGAACTCTGGAAAGCATGTCATTTTATTCTCAAATCCCTGTAACAGTTTGACAGAATCTATAATCATTCTTCCTTCTGTTCTTTACTCCATGCGAAGCTGCTATCACCAGGGTAAAATAGCAGAGGAACCGTCTGTACTATTAATGTTAAGGTTATTTAATGTGGTAATAGTTTGTCTACTGCAGGTTGTTTAGTAGCGGGTACTAGTATCTTTACCAATGTATTACATTTACAACATTCTGTGACTTTGTTTAATGATTACATTACACAGTGATAGTCGTTATGCACAGTTCCCCAAAAAACATATATTAGTCAAAGTCCCCTAAAGTGTATTTAAATCCAAAAATAAATATGTTTTACAATGCAGCTCACCAGTCTTTAGACATGGTGACTGTTTTCGTTTTCATTCAGGCTTCTTCGGTTCTTTTCACCTGATGATCCAGACAGTAAAGCTGGGTACACACAATCCGCATGTCAGACGATGCAACAGGAATCAGTCAACATTCTGACAGTGTGTACAGCTGCGTGTCCAACAGGAGCCCGGTCTCATGCCCAGCTTCTGTTGAATGGGCATGCTGGAAAACCAGCATCTGACCAGCAGCCAATGGCTGTGAGCCCTGATAAGTGTGTTCTGGAGGTTGGGGGGAGGGGGGTATCCCCCTATCAGAATACAATAGCACAACAGGGGGAGATTGACACACTAACGTTGCTTAGTTAGTACGGTGACCTCTCAGGCTATAACTGGTAGTGCTGATCGTGAGGAAATTTTCCAACACACTCAAAGTAAGCTTTTCAAATACCTAATATTTCTGTTCTTTTACCTGAAACTTTTTCAATAGTTTTTTTAACTGAGTTTTAAAGGTGGGTGGGCCATTTGCATGACCAAAAGAACATATTTCCTGACAATACACCCAGGTATGTCTATCGGTATATGTCCACCTAGTCTGTGGATATGTGTTGGTTGGGCACTGGACCCCAGGGTAGACAGAATGTTCAAGTCAGAATAATGTAGTCATTTCTAAGGGCAGCCTCTCTGTCAACCGGGGGTATTCCAAAGGGTCCCTAGAACAGTCTATAGAACAGTAGAAAGATGAGAGCACTACCAAGCTTGAGTTAGCCCAGTAAGAATTTGATTTAATGACATAAAATTAAAAAGCAAATGTCTGACTCAAGATGAGGATGGAGTTGTGAGCTTCCGAAAACATGATCTATTTTTGATTTTGTGCTGTGAAATAAAATTCTTACTGGACTTGTTCAAACTTTGTGGTTCTCTCATCCTTCTAATGTTCTATATCCAGTCTGTAGATGTCAGTGACTGAGTTTTGGTGTACTATAATACTTTAAGCAATATTCCCTTTAAAAAACAAGGATATTAGTAGTTTTGTGGAATCCCCCCACCCCAACCAAATACAGTTAGCTGCATGGAGTGAATGTTCCCTTACACATAAAAAAGGAGAATATAGACAGCTGTTACTTGGTTAATGAAGCACAGGTTACATTGTATACTAAGCTTGATTAGACATAAACATAGACGTAAACCCTTACAAACCACTTGGACCTCCAAGTAAGCCTAGAATAAGGCTTACCTGTAGGTCAAAGAAATATCTCCTAAACCTACACGGTAGACAGCGGCGCGCAGGGGCACTGAGTGCACCGCTCTCAACAGCGATATGCAGCCAGTGGCGGCTCCCGTGCGCATGCGCGGGGGTGACGTCATCGTGGCGCCGTCGAACGACAGCGCCGGAGCCGCGAGACCCACCGAGAAGATGGAGGATCCGTACACAAGGGGAGAGTGGTGACTTTGCTCGCTCCTGTGTCAGGTAAGTGACACATAATGGACTACTCTGCGATGCATAGTAGTCCATTATGCTTTACCTTTGCAATGAAACAAAGAGAAATTAAACCCATTAGGGTTTACTTCCTCTTTAATTTTATAAAGCCCCATGCACACTATTAGATTTTCTGCAGATTTTTGTCTTCAGATTTACCAAAACCATGTAGTGCAAGGGCCCTGCCTGATTGCATACAAATTTAAACTTTTAAGGTTTGACCTCATACTATATGGTTTTGGGAAATCTGAAGACAAAAATCTACAGAAAATCTAATAGTGTGTATAGGGACTTATTGTGTGTAGGTGACAGATCTCTTTCAAATGTTATTTTATGTTTCCATGGTAAAGCCCTAGCACTTCTTTCCCATGAACAGTGAAGCTGACAAGTGGAGATGTTATCCTTTGCAAATCCGATAATATTTCACAGACATCAGAAAGACAGAAGTATTATTCTAAGAAAATACATTTATTTCTGCAGTCTCACAAAGACAAATTCCTGAATGGTAATTAGGAAAAATGACTAACATGCTGCCCATGTTGTGTACAGATGATATTTGGCAAAGGATAGCTGGATGTGAGCCAACTCCTCTTCACTGACTGCACAGCAGCACATTCTATTCGAACCCTAAATTTAATATTTACATAATTCATATGACAAAATTCCTGCTGTAAAAAATATGAAACTTGTTAAAGTGGAAGTAAAGGCAAAACCTAACTCTAAACTTGCTCCCACTCACATTCTAAGCCTAATCTATCTAGTGCTATTAAGTAAAGATCGCTATACTTACCTATTCTGGATCCGCTCCAGTCCCAGGCTGAGCTGTCAGTGGCGGCTTCAGTATGTAGAAGGGGCAGCCAACAATGGAAGCCCCATAGTAAGTCTATGGGTGACGTCACTTCCCAGGCATTTCCCAGCCATTGTCGCTTTATCCTGCACACAGAGGGCGCTGGTGAACAGCGTATCGGCTTTAGAATAGGTAAGTATAGCAATCTTTTCTTTACAGGGTTAGATAGATTGGGCTTAGAATTGGGGTCGGAGTAGTGTTTTACGTTTTGCCTTTACGAATACGGGTATATTTCGTATGCAAGATGCAGGATGGCAGAACATTCATGCAATAGAGGAAATGCATGGAGTATAAAACGTAATTCTAGTTAGAGTAAGGCTGGGTTCACACTGCCACGCGGAGTGGCTCACAGCAGAGGGTCCGGTGCGTCCCGGTCCACCATTTCAGGTCCAATTTCAGACCAAATTTTGGGCTGAATTCAGGCCTAAAATGGACCAGAAGATGCACAGGACTCCTGTGAAACTTGCACTGGAGCCGTTCCGGTGATGTGTGATCCGGCTTCATAGAGAGCTGGTCACCATCTCCTAATGTGAATTGGATGAGGTAAAACCAGCATCCAATTAGCAATAGTGTGAACCCAGCCTTAGGCCAATGATTTGGACTACTGAAGACCCAATTACCATTTATAGCCATCGTCACATCTGCAGGTTGCAGAAAACGATCTAAAACACATACAGTAATGTATAGGATTACAAAAAAGATGACAAAAGTAATTTGTTAGAAAAAAAAAAATCTAATTTAGATCACGTAGGGGAAGAATTAGAACTTCTGTCATGTTTTTCAGTGCTGTCTATGTTCCCTATGGGAGATACACTTTCTCGGTTTGTTCTGGTGACATCTTCCAATGGGGCCACTGGTTCTGAAGAAAACTGACTAGAGGGGATCTGTATTTCTGTCCCACTGGGAAAATCTAACTTCACTGTTCATGCTGAGACATCATGAGAGCAAGAGGAAAAACTATTTTTAGTTGTCCCTGGGAAATGAATAAAAGTTATGCATTCCAATGGGGACATTTGTTCCAATGACAATTGTCAGAGTTTACGCATTTTTGGGAGATCTAGAGACAGCAACAAAACCCTGAAGCCTAACCCTTCCCCAGTGTATCTAAAATCAAAAAAAATATGCTTTGACTGGCGTTAACACTTTAAATGACACTAAAGAGGACATCCCTAAAAGAAGAAAAACCTTAAAGTGATTCTAAAGGCTGTGTTTTTTTTTTTTTAAATAACATGTTATACTTACCTGCTCTGTGCAATGGTTTTGCATAGAGCAGCTAAAAATCCTCCTCTTTTTGGGTCCCCTGCTGGCTCCTCCCCCCTGCTAAGTGCCCCCAAAAACAAGGCTCTTGTTATGGGGGCACTCAAGCAGACTCGCTTCTGATCTGCACTTCTGCGAATGGACATCGTTTCTTCAAAATACAAAGCATGGTTCAGCCCTGCCAATGCTCCCTCCTCATTGGCTCACTGGCTGTGATTGACAGCAGCAGGATCCCATGGCTCCCGTTGCTGTGTGAGCCAATGAGAGAAAGAACCAGGAGAGCCGCTGCTCTCATGCACGTCGCTGGATCGAGATGGGGTTCAGGTAAGTATAAGAGAGGGTAGGGGGCAGCACCCAGAAAGTTTGTTACCTTAATGCATATATGCATTAAGGTAAAAAAAAAAAACTTCTGCCTTTAGAACTACTTCAATTTCTGCAAATTGTCCAGTGGCTAATTGCCCTCAATTTACACAGTGCTTTACATATACATTGTACATTTACATCAGTCCCTGTCCTCAAGGAATACAGCAAGGATAAAACTACTGACAAGTTTCACACCGTGCTTATTCATTCACCTGCCTTATTGGTGTGAAACGCGTCAGTGGTTTTATCCTTGCTGTATGGATCTATAACGATAAATAAATCCTTTTTCATTGGAGTGCGGCCACCCTGACCTTTTTGTTTTGTTCTTGCATATGGTTGCATATTGAGCCGCACCCACACCTGAAGAGGGCGAGATCATGGGAAACAGACACCTGGAGCGGGTTCTCTTTGTTCCTGTCCTCAAGGAACTTCCAATCTAAGGTCCCTAACTTACATTCATACATAGCCATACTAGGGACAATTTAGACAGGATACAATTAACCTACCAGCATATCTTTGAAGTGTAGGAGGAAACCTGAGTACCTAGAAGGAAACCCACACAGGCACAGGGAGAACATGCAAACTCCAGGCAGGTAGTGCCGTGGTTGGGATTCAAACCAGAAACCCCTTTGCTAGGCAAAAGTGCTAACCACTACACCACTATGCTGCCGGTTAGACCTAAATAAGTCTCAGACTCCCAAACAGAAAACATGAAATGACAGAAGGTCAGCCAAACCATAATCAGCCATATGAAAAGATGACCTTCATGTCTACGCATGATTGCATACAGTTACTGGGTCAATACTTGTTCTTCCCTTTTGTAAGTATCTGCCGGTAACACAGCAACGGAAGCCAGAACATCACAGGTATTGGTCTCATGACCGTTCCAATAAAGCGACCCAGTCACCACATATGGCACTATAACTTGGGGTTGAGTGAATACCTACTCCTCCAACTGCACATTGTTGTTTCTCCGGGGTGGCCCACATGTCCTGTAGTGAAATACGAGTGGGAGAAAATACAGGGTGTGGCGGGAGGAGGTGTTTTCCGAGGAGCAGCAAAGCACCGGAGATTAAAGACAAGGACCGCCGGTAAGGGTCACTTTAACAGTGACCCAATTAGCACAAAAAATATTTTACGATTGTTTCAAAATGCAGCCGAGTCCTCTAGTTTTGGAGCTAATGAAAAGCAGAAATGCTGCTATTGACAAATGTAAAAGTAAGTATGACACGGTTAAAGCATTCCATGCCTTCTTTTTTTTTTTTTTTTTTAATTCAGCAATTCTATAAACATCTTCTTTCAATTTAAAAAAAAAAAAATGGTAATACAAAGCAATTTTGTTTGTTCTAGTTCTGGTGCCAGATTAGGTAATTAGGATGGTGTCTAATATCCTTCCAGTAAATGTTTCTCCATAAACGTAGAATGGAATCGCGGGTCTGCGGGTTGCATTAGCTTAATGAAAACAAGATTTTAATGCATATTGTTACAGCTGCGTTTGAATGCACTTATTAAGGCCCCGTGTTCCCACAACCATATGGTTTTTGTCATTAATGTCTCCTTTGAGGAAAAGCACTAAAATTAGAAAAAAAAAAGTTGCATCTTTGATTCCAGTGATCCAAAGTAAATGATATGGCGACCATATGGCGCACAGCTCTGATGGAAGAATGTGGAAGTGTCCTTGTAAGCTTTTTTTTTTTTCTTTTCTTTTTTTTTTTTCTAATTTTTGTGGCAGCCAATTTGACCCTGAAGAGAAGCATATTTTTTTTATTTTTTTTTAAAAAAGCAGAGAAACCATTCGTATTCACAGAGGAAATGATGTTAACATGATGAAATTCATACAGAAAGCGTCCTTTTATGAAGCAAGCACGATGAGTGTTTTTGTAAACATTCCTGTTTAATATTTTAAGTATGCAGTGAAGTGGAAAACAAAAGCGTTCCCAGAAAAATGGAGATGAAAAAAAAAGAAAAAAGAAAAAAAGATTCCCATGTTCATATTTTTCCTGCTGTTTAAGGGTGGCCATAGATGGTCCATAGATGGTCCATAGATGGTCCAGTAATGGCAACTGATGCATCAGATTCAAATGCTGAATGTGCAAATTGGGACATAGCAAACATGTGCTAGTATCACTCACTATCATATGCATTTTTCAGCATGCTGAAAAATATTCAGGTGTATGGTTGCTCAGTGTTCTTTTCTCTAAAGAAAAGGGGATGTTCCTTTTCAGAAATTCAAGGGTTAGAGACACTCCTGGTGAGAGACCTGCCTTCATCATTCCATAAACAATACCTTCTGAAAAGCTGGACTAATTCCTTAGGCCCTTTCACACAGACGCCTCCGCTAAGTGGAATCTACAAGCTCAGTGGGTGATCTCTCCGCTGATCCCCACTGAGCAGGTGGATGACAGGTCCTGAGACCCCTTTCACACCAAGCCGCGGCCAGCGTCGGCGGTAAAGCGGCGCTATTTTATTCGGCCACTAGCGGGGCGGTTTAAACCCCCCGCTAGCGGCCGAAAAGGGGTTAAATCCGCACAAAACGCAGACGGAGCAGCGTTTTCCCGGCGGTATCGCAGCGCTGCCCCATTGATTTCAATGGGGAGCAGCGGTGGAGGAGCGGTGGAGGAACGGTGGAGGAGCGGTGAGTTCACCACTCCTTCACCGCTCCAAAGAAGCTGCTGGCAGGGCTTTTTGTGACGCCCTGCCAGCCCACCGCTGCAGTGTGAAAGCCCTCGGGCTTTCACACTGGGGTGCATGAAGCAGCTTTTTTCAGGCACTATACAGGCGCTATTTTTAGCACTGTAGCACCTGAAAAATGCTGGCAGTGTGAAAGGGGTCTGAGCGGACATGGACATAGTCCCGCTCTCCTCTATGGGGCAATTGGATGGAAATAGAGCACCTGTCAGTTTCCATCCGATCTGCCTGATGGATAGGGAATCCATCTGTTTTTGGCAGACAGGATCAGATCAGATGGCGGCGGGTGTCAGCGGACATTTGCCGCTCCATAGAAAAGTGCTTGGCGGGTCCGATCAGGTCCACCTGAAAAACTGACAGGCGGACCTGATCGGACAGCCCGTGTGAAAGGGGCCTTGTTGCTGGCTGTAGATACCACTTCTGATATAATAAAGATTTGAAGCGGTATTAAACCCAAAACCAAAAATGCGATATATTGCTGCTTACCAATCATTGTATGTGGTGGCTGCATTCGTTTTCTTATTTTCAGCTTTTTCCCCCCTCTGGTAATCTGGTCAGTAACAAACTTCCTGTATTAGGATGCCTTCACTCTAAAGTGTTACTAAACCCACAACAGTAAAATCAGTGTGTATATGCAGTAAAGCATGCTTGTTATACTCACTGTTGAACCTAAAAGGGTTAATCCGCTGCATTGTGTAAAAAGGCTGTTTGATCCTGTCTTCTCTAAACCCCTCCTTATTCCACTGTCCCCAAACCATCTCCTGATAGAGCAGAGGGGACAAGCTGCACATGCTCAGTTTGGTGTGTATTGCTAGAGAGTTTCTTTTTTTTCTTGGGGGAGTGCATGTGATCAGCACAGGGCCATTCAGCACTGTCCAGACAGAGGGTCAGGGGTCCTGCAGCCCTTATAGAACAGTCAGAGCAGAATGGAATCCCCTCCTACAAGCTTTAATCAGACACTGATAGAAGTCACAAGACTGCTCTAACTGCTGATGAGAAAAGGTGTTTAGAAGTCTATATTTACTAAAAGAATTGCATTTCCATATCCTGTGTAAGACCAGATACAGTGAATGCAGGGTCCTCGGTTTACTAACTAACACTTAAGAACACAAGGCATAGCAGACAGCAGCATTGTCAGTGAGGGGACATTCGATGTACTAGCAGATTTAGATACACTAACAAATTAAAGCCAAACTCCAGCTAACACTTTGCAAGCAGTCACAGAAAACAGGTTTGTTCCTTTTGGGCATAAAGGCTGATCATTGTAAGCAACCCTAACCGTAGTAAATGGTTGTCTCAACCCAGTAACTGCTACATCTGCAGAAAAGCTTTTGCTTTTGAAAAACAACAGACTTACTGTAAAAATAAAGGGAAAAAAAGGATAAAAAGAAAACAAATGCAGCCACCATATTAAAGAATTGATAAGTGTATTAAATGTTTTCTTTTGGGTTTAATACCGCTTTAAGCAGGACTTACGTTAACCCATGTGTTTATGAGATACAAATGATTACATCAAACACTTGTTGACATTTCTTTACTAAAACACTTCAGTGCCTACATGTCTGCCATTTTGTGTAATTACGCTGAGCAGATGAGTGTTGTGTGAGCTCTGTTAGTAAGAGTTTGGAATGTAATGTGCTTTACATATGTACTGCGGATATTTTGTGGGATGATGAAATAGGCACACAGCCTGAGGACACAGCGACTGCGAACTCTGTGGCTTAAGGCACATAAGAATTATGAAACATAACCACTAAATGATATAATTAAACAGATGCCATTTAAAAAAAAAAAATATGCTCTCCGACTTGTGAAAGTTGTGTTTTTTTTTCCATATCCAACTCTAACAGTCTATGTTTTCCAGGCCTGCAGAATTTCAACCTATTATGGCATCTCTGCTCCTACCTGGAAGCCCAAAGAATTCTGATCTTTTGATTCTGGGTTTGTTGCACAGTATTTAATTCTATAGTCCCTGAACCCCCAGAGTACAAATAATCTAGGAATATACTTATCAGCCCCAATCCAGCAATCTTACTGCTAAAATGGATATCACCAGCTTCTGTACGTGTGCCACAGCCCACTTATTCATATAGGAAGGGACCTGCCGTGAGTATGGTGAAAATATTTGCCAGCACACCATGGAACGACACAAATAGCGTCCAAACGGGTGATTTATTGCATGATCACAACACAAGGAAACTGCCGTGAGTATGGGTACCCATAAAAAGTAATGTGCCTGTGGTGCACATGTGCAAAATGAAGGAGAAGTGGGATCCATGTTGGTGGTAAGATCACTGGATCAGGGCTAAAGGTAAGTATATACCTAGGCTACCTGCACTCAGGTTGATGGGGGTTTAATAAAGGACAGCTTTGTCAAAGGTTAAAATACAAATACATATAAAATTGTACTAAATTGTGATTTGATCTGCCTGCATTTCAAGTTTAGGTTCCATGAATAACACCACTAATGGTAATAATCCTCCAAATCACTTGAGGATTGTAAATGGAAGAAATACATCCTAAAGAAAAACTACAAAATATTTTGGACATATCTCATACATCCAGTTTCTATCCCCCTGCTGCCCACCACCACCACTATTATCAGCAATCAAATTACTTTAAGGTCAGTCCTTTCAATGAAAAACAGGCGAGATGGGCAAGACCAATCTTTGGTGCTGTAGGAAAAATTCCGTTCCTTAGGTGGGGGTCATCACTTTCAAAGCGGAGTTCCACCCAAAAGTGGAACATCCGCTCATTTGTCTCCTCCCCCTCCGGTGCCACACTTGGCACCTTTCGGGGGGGAGGGGGAAAAGGATACCTGTCTTTGGCAGGTATCCTGTTCCCACTTCCGGGAGGCACAGCCGCGGCTGTTGATGTCACCGCTCGGCTCCCTCCCCTGCCGCCGACACAGTAGGAGAGAGGAGCAGAGCCTCGCACATGCGCAGTAGGGTTCCCAGCGTGAAGACGTAAGGCTACACTGCCAGGTTCCCTTACCCGCAATGGTGGCGGCAGCACCCGACAGCTGATGGAAACATCAGCTGCGGTGCCGACATCACTGGACTCAAGGACAGGTAAGTGTCCTATTGTTAAAAGCCAGCAGCTGCTGTATGTTTTTAATAATTTTTTCAGTGGTGGGCGGACCTCCGCTTTAATGATCAGACCAAAGAGTGAACATTACAGCCACCATTATGATAAATGTAGATATAATCATCTCTTCTATAAAGTCCATCCTTTCTACCATTTCTCTGAAACCCCCTAAATTATTCACTAATGTCTCTTTTACGCCCCATAGCTGTAAATAACATAAAGAGAAGCGAAAGGGCAGAAAGTCACCCAGATAAGCGTGTCAGTCACTGCGCAGTGCTTACACCTCAGATTTATTTTCCATTTTCGCTCTTAAAAAGCAAAACAGTAAAACACACATTTGTGACCTAGCAACAATAAGGTTTGAAATCCTTTCCAGACCAATGAACTGTGCAATACCTTCAAAAATGGGATGACAAAGGGTCGCAGTGGAAAGTTGGTCGCTTCTTGCAGTTTGGAATGAAATTCTTCAATTGTCAGCGTAGAATTCTGTTGGGTAGTGGAAAAAAATGAATAAGAGAGAAAAATGTAGTTTAATGGATTGTCATCATATACAAAAGGTGAGCAGTACACAAATATCACAGGAGAGGCACTCATAAGTCTTAAATGAATGAAGTGGACATTTTTTATGTGTTTAATGTAGAAGGGACTGTTAAGTCGAAGCCCTGATTCACAATGATGCAGCTTTGAAATCGTGCTACTTAGCGCGATTTCAAAGCTGCAGATCAGTGCGATTTGCACTGCCGATTTCATTTAACAGAAGTCTTTGGAACTGTCAAATCGCATGACAAATTGCACCGGTGTGAACAAGGGCTAAATGTGGAAAATGTTTGTGCAAAATTTAAAGCCCACCTCGGGAAACGTGAAAATTCCTCCATGCATACTTCAAGAGTTTAAAAAGTGGTTAAGTGTGGCGCTGTGAAACTTTGTATCTGATCGATAGCTACAAGGAAGAGTGCGATCTTCATTATATTGCCATCATCCAGACTTTAGTGACTAATCACCATCTGTAAAGGATGGTGGGGAGAAAGTGAATACAAACAGTCCACATCAGAACTGTTTATAAAAATAAACACAAATATTGCTAAAAATAAAAGTGAACATAAAACACAAATCTATGTGAATCACGTGAGTGAACAGGTTATAGTATGAAAATAAGGAAGTGTTACAATATGTAGTGAAACACTAGGATACCTGTCTCTGAAAAAACAGGAAATCATATAATGTATTACAATTCCTTTGTTTAACCACCTATAATCAGAATTGCAATATAGATGGACTAAATGCAATTATAATCCAAAAACAATGACGTTCATGAAAGTAAATAAACACAATGGAAACATATATATAAAGTGAGCCCAAATAGGTGCTATGTCAACAAGTATTAGGATGGTTTATATATATAGATACAGGTGTCCCGAATGGAATATCTCATGTGTAATGGTATATCAATATTTCTAATATTCTTCTGATGTTAGATAGTGTTCATCAACGTATCATCCTCATGTATTTTGGACGGCGTCAAGAACTTTGAGATGTAGAAATAAAGTCGGGTACTCTTACCGTAAGAGATGGACCCACTGACCTTTGGTGAGGGGTCAAACAGAGCGTGGATATGCCGATGGATGGCACAGGCAGGATGGTAGGCCGGAATCAGGAGCTTGGAAGGACACGACTGGGCCGACCCCACAGTCTGTACTCACCGAATCTCAGGTAACGGTGTAGGGACTGCACTTTAAACGACTGTGCAGGAGCACACAGGTTGACCCCGAGACATCTCAATGGGTCAAAATCATGGAAAAAAGAGATAAAAAAGAGGGCCTCCTCATAGGGTAAATCAATCCGATACCGGAATGGATTTATTTATAAAATTCTTGTTTGTCAAAAATAAAACGATCAGTAAAAATAAAGACGAATCAAGAAATAAAAAAGCAAACGCAGTGGTGATGGGTATAGCGTATCCGGCGGATACGCTATACCCATCACCACTGCGTTTGCTTTTTTATTTCTTGATTTGTCTTTATTTTTACTGATCGTTTTATTTTTGACAAACAAGAATTTTATAAATAAATCCATTCCGGTATCGGATTGATTTACCCTATGAGGAGGCCCTCTTTTTTATCTCTTTTTTCCATGATTTTGACCCATTGAGATGTCTCGGGGTCAACCTGTGTGCTCCTGCACAGTCGTTTAAAGTGCAGTCCCTACACCGTTACCTGAGATTCGGTGAGTACAGACTGTGGGGTCGGCCCAGTCGTGTCCTTCCAAGCTCCTGATTCCGGCCTACCATCCTGCCTGTGCCATCCATCGGCATATCCACGCTCTGTTTGACCCCTCACCAAAGGTCAGTGGGTCCATCTCTTACGGTAAGAGTACCCGACTTTATTTCTACATCTCAAAGTTCTTGACGCCGTCCAAAATACATGAGGATGATACGTTGATGAACACTATCTAACATCAGAAGAATATTAGAAATATTGATATACCATTACACATGAGATATTCCATTCGGGACACCTGTATCTATATATATAAACCATCCTAATACTTGTTGACATAGCACCTATTTGGGCTCACTTTATATATATGTTTCCATTGTGTTTATTTACTTTCATGAACGTCATTGTTTTTGGATTATAATTGCATTTAGTCCATCTATATTGCAATTCTGATTATAGGTGGTTAAACAAAGGAATTGTAATACATTATATGATTTCCTGTTTTTTCAGAGACAGGTATCCTAGTGTTTCACTACATATTGTAACACTTCCTTATTTTCATACTATAACCTGTTCACTCACGTGATTCACATAGATTTGTGTTTTATGTTCACTTTTATTTTTAGCAATATTTGTGTTTATTTTTATAAACAGTTCTGATGTGGACTGTTTGTATTCACTTTCTCCCCACCATCCTTTACAGATGGTGATTAGTCACTAAAGTCTGGATGATGGCAATATAATGAAGATCGCACTCTTCCTTGTAGCTATCGATCAGATACAAAGTTTCACAGCGCCACACTTAACCACTTTTTAGTTTCTTTCACAATCAGTCATATTGTTGTGTTGGCTGCTTTTTCACTGGGGAAGCGCAGCTGCATCCATATACATACTTCAAGAGTTAACTACTCGTTTAGGTCTAGAAGGCATTGAAAAGAAAATTTAATTTTCCTGATCCTCCACCCATCCGTTCTGCTAGACCAGTACCTGCAGCGTCTTTTTCCCTGTGCTCCATTGGTCTAAGGTCCTCAAGTCATCAAGTCCAATGCAGGGTCCATAGAAAGAGTCCACCACTGGAGCATGGGGGAGCATCGTCTTACAGGAAAGCGGAGGATCAGGTAAGTAAAATGTTTTCACCCCTAGACTTAAACAAGCAGTAAAACAAAAAAATCTGAATTCTGAGGCATGCCAATAACTCTAGCAGGTGTATACAATAAGGCAAAAGAACCGGAAAGATCTCACTGTCTTTTTTGTGCTTTGTTTTGAGGTCATTGCAGGAGTGGTTTGTTAGTCCTGCTTTTTGCATATTTGATGCAGTTTCCAGCAAAATGCACCTTATATAGAGTTCAATGATAATCACGAATTTAATTCTAAACCCCTTAAAATTTTGTCCAGACTTGCTATTTAAATAGAATCCCAGATGTAGTAAGCAGGTATAATTACCTTATATGTGTGATTTTTTGTTCCCAAACCCCATTAACCATTGGAAGACTGAACAAATGTTCCAAATATGAAAAATTTGTAACAAAACGCTGGCGTATGTCCAGCTTTATTGCATCTTGCCAAAGTTTGAGCATCATGATATTTGGATACGGCCTGATAAATAGCTACTACATGTTGATATAGGCTGGCCAACGACTGGTGGATGTCTCCACAAGAACAATGGGGTTGACTTACTAAAACTGGGCAGTGCAAAATCTGGTGCAACTTTGCATCAGCTCGCAGGTTTTTTTTTTTTTTGGGTCAAAGCTTGACTGAACAAGCTGAAGTTAGAAGCGGATTGGTTTCTATGCATAGCTGCAGCAGATTTTGCACAGTTCTAGTAAATAAACACCAATGAGTAGTAAGACATCTGTTCACACTTAAATTGCATTGGCACTTTGTTGGGACCTGCACAGAATTCTTCTGACTCTGCTAATAGGGTTTAGAGCTGTATGAGTCATGAAATACTTTCCATCTTTCCTCTACAAAAATATTGCAGCTCAATAACAAAAAAATGGTAATCCAACAAGCCAAAAAAAAGCTATCAATAACGGATGAGCTGCTACCATGGATTCCCCAAAAATAATCAGAATTGACAAATTTTTGCGAATAGCAAACTTTTGGCCAAATAGTTTGTAGGTTCGCCATCATAAAAAAAAGGACCAACCTATAGCCTTTGCTCCTGGTCAGCTTAATCATTAGCGCCAATAACTTGAAAAAATAAATAACACAGCCCATATATTTTTTTTTTACCTAACAGCAGTAGTGTACTTAGGTTTTGTGCTGCCCTAGGCCTGACTAAACTCATGTACCCCCCAATTTAAATATACCACACCCCTTCCTGTCAAGGCCACACCCCTTGCTGTTTAAGACCTGCCCTGAAATTTTCGAGTGGGGACACTAGTTCTGAGGCCCCGAAGGGGGGGGGGGGGCAGCAATGGATTCCCTTAATTTGCACAGATTTCCTCTTACTTCCTGTTTGGCTATGGGGCAGGAAGTAAAGGGAAATCTCTGCAATGGGACAGGGATGGTAAAAAATAAACTGACAGGGGCTATAACCCTCCCTTACTCTATCCAAAATGAAAATTGTGAGTCTATCGTTCTACTTTAAGCACAAATTTCTGATAATTTTATGAAGAGGACTAAGAAGATATAACCATGCCAATGGTGCAGCAGAAAACATATAGCACAGTGAGGAAGGTTTTTGGTCCAGGATGAGAGGACAGACAAAGTTAGAAGCAGCGCCCCTCCCCCCCCCCACAGTTGCGGAATGCCGGCCACCCGCATACCGGAAGCAGTGCGGCCGCTTTATGGGGGCGCTAGACTAATTTGCCTCTCAGCCCAGTCCACCCCATAAGACTGGTGCTACACTAACAGTGTAGCACAAGCCAGCGGGGACTCTTTCTGTGCTGCCCCCCTGCAAAGTGCTGCCCTAGGCCTGGGCCTTGTCGGCCTAGGCCAGGATACAGCGTTGCCTAACAGGTAATAAATAAGCTTATATGAGATGACTATTTCGAGTGTGTACAGCAGATATCTATACAACGTAAAGGCACCTCTTATCTTCGGACACTACAGGCATGGGCCTTCTGTGTCTTATGGTAAATATGGCCCTGAATGCCAATAGTTTGTCACAGGTTTAGCAGTACCATTTACTGTGATGTTACTAGGGGCAAGAAAAGAAGCCAATTAACCTACCTGCATGTCTTTGGATTGGCCCTGAATGCCAATAGTTTGGCAAGAAAAAGAAAAGAAATGCAAATGTGTGTTTCTTCCAATCCCCCTCCTTCAAGTGACCAGGCCTGGCTTTAGCTGGAAAATAACAGGTTAATCCATGGGGAGCTGCACTCCACAGCACCAATATTTTATTTTTGCATTTCTGGTTGAAGAAAGGAAAACTCTGCAGACACTATACTCATTGATGATAAGAAGATGGTTCTACTTTTCAGTAAGTGCACTTTAAATGTATACTTGCCTAAACTCTGTTAAGTTGTCACATATATCTACTTCCTTAAGATTACAAAAATAAATCAAAGCCAGAAGAGGGTCATTCAATTACAGGTATTTTACTACTTATCGCCTGTTAATTCTTTTTTCTTTGCATACTCTAAATGTGTTATCTGATGAAAGAAGCTGTATAGTACATAAATCTGTCAGCACATCATTTCACTATTCATAAGCAAGTATCTAGATGTATCTTGGACACAATGCAGAACAGAATAACACAATGCAGCCAGTAATTAAACATAATCCAGCAATAATGTGTATGGATTTCTCCTTGCTCTACAACATGGAGCTGTGAATAGGCTGTACCTTTCATTGTTTAGTTACTGTCATCTGTCAATTCTATATTATTTTTTTTTAATTAAAGTCCTGTATTTTATGTTCTGTTTCAAGGTTTTCACAGGAATAAGTATGTAATCATGAATATAAATGTCTGCGGACTACAAGGTTTCTCTTGTTTTCAGTTAAACAGGCCATTGATGGTATAGCAGCTCCACCTATTTTCTTCATCTTTTGTAATGGGGATGGCTCATCTTAGATTCAGACTTGTAAATGAATAAAACATTTCAATCAAGGACGGACAAACCCAGAAAGCCAGGTAGCCAAGGTGCATAGTATACTAGTGCTGACACTTTCCTTTTATTAAAGGGGTTGTATAGGTTCGTTTTTTATTTTCTAAATAGGTTCCTTTAAGCTAGTGCACTGTTGGTTCACTTACCTTTTCCTTCGATTTCCCTTCTAAAAGTTTTTTTCTTTGTCTGAATTTCTCACTTCCTGTTTCTCCTCAGTAAACTTCACACCATCATCCGAGCGGTGTTTAGTCAGCCAGAACAGCTTACTGAACAGCTTACTGAGGAGGAACAGGAAGTGAGAAATTTAGACAAAGAAAACAAATAAAAAAAAACATTTAGAAGGGAAATCGAAGGAAAAGGTAAGTGAACCAACAATGCACTAGCTTAAAGGAACCTATTTAAAAAAAAAAACAAACCTTTACAACCCCTTTAACCTTTTTTATTTTTATCATTTGCAGCATTTGAACCTAAATCCTTGTTGGTTCCTGGAACAAACTGTCTTAACTTGAATTCTATAGAATCTTGTGCATATTGAACGTGCAAAATTATAAATAAATAAGAGACATTTCTTGATGTTGGAGCTTTTTACAATTGATTTGACACTTTTTCCTTTGCTAGGCGCTCATGGTTGAATGCTGGTAGCTTCAAATGGCCTCCTACAGTGTGTCCTACAAATATACTGTGACACCTGGCAAAATATGTTAGTAAACTTTATCAGAAGACAACACCCACAGATCTAAGGAAGACTGCACTCTAAAAATATCCCATTGACAATAACAGGCGGCAATAAATCTGCCTATCCATGTGCACCAAAGGCGGTAAGTAGCCTGCCCATATTTAGAAAGGGCTTTTCTTGACCCTATAGGGGAATCCTTATGTGTTAATTATGATCCCTTTAAGTGTCCTATTTGAAAAAAAATGTTAATCCTAGAAAAATATACAACATACATACATGATGATCACTGTCTTGAAGTGAAATTCTGTTCACCTTTATGGGGGTTCTATGAAAACTTAAGGTTTGCATTATCTGTCTGTTGCAAATACCAAGGCCCAATGTTGAATGCTGTCAAACCAGAGTTGACAAGTAACAATTTCAGTGACCCTTAGAAAATCTGAATCGATCGCCCTGTCTATTCTTCTGTATAACAATAAAAACATGGCAGAGGTTTTAAGATTTCACACACAACGCATCCAAAAGAAAAAATGGCCGTAATTTCCCTTTCTTCATAGTTATGCTTCTGTCCCTCAAACAGATGACTTTTTCATGGTACTGTATAGCATAATTTCCTTTTCAAAAAATAACTAAAGACTTGCCATTAATTGGAAGTATTGCTGTATAGACTTAATTACTTGAATATACTTGGCCATTTTATAACCACTGTGTGTGGTCTGACCACACCAACACAACCGATTACTCAACCATATAAGATACTATAATATTTGGCAATTTGAAGCTCTATTCTAGCAATGCAATTTTTCCATCACCAAAACAAGGGATTTACAAAACTTTAATGGATAACCCAACATAAATCAACCATCTTGGTTATTTACTACCTGATCATTACTAGATGGTGGTTGATCAGAATTCAAAGCTGATATCTCTCCTTACGCAGAGCAATTATTGGAAAAATAAACCTGCAGTGATCCAATCTGTCACACAACAGAATAAAAACATTTATATGTTGCCCAGTTTGGAAGATCTTTACATCTGTGCCCATGTCTGAGCTTCTTACAGATGACATCAAATTATTTAATGCAGTTATACTCTTTATTTGAAGAGTGAACTCCATGGTCTGAAGTCCTGCCACGCATGGCTCATCTCTAAGCATAAATAGTTACTATTTACATGCAAGACATAAAAAACAAGGACTGTGTCAATTTTCTTACCACTAATCCAAGAACAAGTGTGCGGACTCTTTCCCCAATTTCTGGTGAAATGTCATTGCCAAACTGCTGTAATGTGGTAAGGAATCTCTTCAATTTACTGAGCTGCCGCGCACCACATGCTGGAGGCAACTGCTGATTTGCCAGCGAGGAAGAGGAGGAGGACGATGGTCCATTACTAAAGCCATTAGGAGGGGATGGAGCTCCATTCAGTGCTGTTGGTGAATGACTTGTGCCATTTGTTACTGATGAATAAAGCAGAACATAGTAATTGTTACTTCTAGTAAACTTACTATATCATTAGAACATTAATACATATTAAAATCTCAATGTAGTGAAAACCTCTTGGCCATGTATCTTTTTAAACACTTAACTCCCATTTGAAAATAATGGATTAGACATAAAAAAAAAAAAAAACCTACAAAGGCATATGTTACAAAACAAAAAGAGGGGTGGACCAAAGGGGGCAAGTACAGAGAAATTAAATTGTATTTTCAGCGAAGGCATATTTTGGCACATACAATATTTAGGTTTATACAATATTAGTTTTTAAGTTGTTTTATATACAGCATTTTTACAATCAAATCATGGCTACTGTACTTCTGGCAATACAATTATGCACCATTACACTATGTCTACTAAGATAAAAGAATATGCTACACACAGGGGTTGAATTACTAAAGGCAAATAGACTACACACTTTGCAAGTGCAGGTGCACTCATTTTCCACAGAGTTTCGTGAACGAGGTAAAGTTCTGCTGCTTTACATTATCCAATCATGTGCAAGAAAAAAATATTATTTTTTTCCTTGCACCTGATTGCGTATTCTTTACCAAGAAAAACGTAATCGCATTCACTAAGCTTGGCGGAAAATAAGAGCAACCTTACTTGCAAAGCACACAGCCTATTTGCCTTTAGTAAATCAACCTCAGAGAGTCTATTGGCCAATTAGTCTTAGCACACTAATAGGGCCTCTTGCACACAGGAGTAAAAAACACAACACTTTTACTGATCTGGATATAGATGCACTGTTGTCTATGGAACAATGCACACAGCTGCATAAAGATCAGTAATACAGCGATGAATACACAGACGTAAAAACAAAAATAGAAAAGTTTACGTTTGAGTGCAGCAATTTGCACACACGTGTTTATGCATGTTTACGTAGACACACATATTACACACACTGCCAATAAAGAAGAATTTTACATGTGTATACACATTTATGCAAGGTCTTTAAAGAACATTTTGCTCAGTATCTGTCAACAAAATCCTGAGTATTTTATTATTATTATTATTATAATATTATAGCGGGATTTATATAGCGCCAACAGGCGCATCGCTTAACAAAATGAAGGAAGACATTACAGTTACATTACAATTTGGTACAAGAGGAATCAGTGTGTCCTGCTCATTAGAGCTTACAATCTAAAAGGGAGGGTCAAGTACAAAAGGTAATAGCTGTGGGGGATGAGCTGATGGAGGAAGTAAAACAGTGTATTAGTTAGAAGCAGGATAGGCTTCTTTAAAGAGAAGGGTTTTCAGGGATCGTCCAAAGATGGATAGAGTTCAAAAGGATGGGAGAAGCTCTGGAGAAATCCTGGAGGCGAGCATGGGAGGAGAAGACAAGGGAGCTAGAGAGCAGGAGGTCTTGGGATGACCGAAGAGAGCGGCTTGGTTGGTATTTTGGTACTAGGTTTGTGATGTAGCTGGGGGCAGAGTTATGGATGGCTTTGTAAATTATTGTTAGTACTTTGAATTTTATTCGTTGGGTGAGTAGAAGCCAGTGGAGGGATTGGCAGAGAGGGGTGGAGGACTCTGAATGGTTGGTAAGGTGGATGAGTCTTGCAGCGGCATTCATTATGGACTGAAGGGGGGATAGTCTATGTAAAGGTAATCCAAAGAGGAGGGAGTTGCAGTAGTCGAGGTGAGAAATAACCAGGGAGTGAATTAGAAGCTTGGTGGTGTCATTAGTTAAAAGGGACGTATTATAGAAATGTTGCGGAGTCTAAGGCGGCATTATTGCGACAGGGATTGGATGTGGGCCTGAAAGGACAGTTCAGAGTCTAAGGTTACCCCTAGCACCCTGGCATGTGGGGACGGACTGATAGATGTGCCATTGATCTTGACAGAGAAATCAGGGGAAGGGGCACGTAGGGGGAAGAAATAAGAGTATAAACATCAGCAAATTATTACGTCCATAAGAGTAGTTGTAGAACAAACACTGCAGAGTACTACACAGAGGGAAGCACTGCATGCATATGTAATGAGCAAAAATGCCTGCCCCTATGTACATATGTATTTAAAATGTATGAATTTTATTTTTTTAAACATTAACATTTACATGTTTTACTTTCAAATTAAAGATAAATTTCAGGCAGCTAAATACACAGCTAAAAACCAACAAAGGGACTGACTTCCGTTTCCGGGGATGTGTGATCGGAACATGCGGGAGTGAGGAGCGGGACCAAACAGCGGCTGCATATGATCAGGAGCTCGGGGACATAGCCTGTACAGGAAAGGAGCCTGTTTGCGGTGGCTTGCCGAGGAGAGCGGCGACCAGGAGAGCGGCAACTAGGAGTGCTGAGACCGGGAGGAAGCTGGTCGTTCAGTAGCACTAATTGAGATCTGCGGTGACGTCAGCGCTAGCACCGCAGCGATTGCACCGGCACCGGCACGATATTCCTCCATCTCTTACCCCACGAGGAGAGCTGAGAGAGCTGAGAGAGCGGAGAGAACCACGGAGCTCAGACAGAGCAGGGAGGAGGAGGAGTGACATCCCTACACACTACACATTACGGTGTACTGAGGCGGTGGTGGAGGACGGTTTGAGGCACACACGAGAAGGGGGTAAGACGCCAGAAGGCGTGTGACTGTGTGTGGATGTAATAGTGGAGGTGGCTGCCGCTATGAACTGCTGCTAAAAAAAACTGATGTAAATTTTTTCCTTTTTGCTGCTGATGTCCTCAAAAAGAAAAAACTGTGGCTGAAGGAGTTTTTTTTTTTTTTTTTCTCTGTCTCTCACGGTGATGGAGGGGGGTTGGATAACTGCATATGAAGGCTGGGGATGTTAGATGTGTGGCCATACTTGGTGGTATATATTAAGAAAACCTCACCCCTCAGAGAAATTACATACTCCTCACCAAACGCCTCCTGGCCGTACCTTCTCGTTTATCTCACCTTTGGAGGAAAATAGGGGTTAAGGAGAAGAGGAAAGAGAAGAGAGAGGGGATCAGACCTCTGGTTATTTGTGCTGTGCTGTGCTTCCGTACCGCGGGCTGCTACAGTTGACTTTTTTTTTTTTTTTTTTTTGGGACTGTAGTGGTAAAATGTATGGTCTCTAAACACTACTATACAGTGGACATACTGAGTGTGTGCTCTTTGCTAGCTCCATAATATTGGATGAGTCCTTTTGGAGCTCTAGAAACTACAGGCTGTGCATTATAAACTGTGCCGTGCATTACAATATTACAAGTGGAGCTATTAAGGAGACATTTATCTAGATGGACCATATAGCTCGCATATAGCTTCTATAGACTACCCCATAGAGGAGAGCCTGCCGGGAAGACCAATAAGCGGATAAGTGGCAAAATAAGGAAACGGTCTTAGCGTGAAATAAGGGGCTAAGTGGCCAAGGGTGGTGGGAGTGGCCTCCATGCCGAGAAGAAGGGGACCTGGTAGAGTGGATAGTTCACCAACCCACTCATATATCACTAGATACCTTACGAGGAAAGACCCCGGATTATCAGGAGACGCCGGCGCTATAGAACACCCACAACGACCCACCCGAGCGAACTTAAAACAATCACTTGTGGAGGAAACACCGGCTAGCAATATGGCTACTAGCCTGGATGGGAGCATACGGGTTGAGCTTATGGAAGAGGTGGATATAAGCTTACCAATTACTCCCCAGAGCTCAATCCTACTGGAAGGAGAGATGGGTCTCCTAACTATGAGGGGACAAGAACGTGAAAGGGAGCCCGACATTAGGCAGCTTATTCAGGCACTTCCCTCCAAAGAAGATATTTTAGCATGGATGGGCGACTTAAAAGCCACTGTAAGAGAAGAACTGAGTGAGGTATGTGCCAAATTTGAAGCCGTAGACAGTAGACTCTCCAGATGCGAGACCACACAGGCCACAGCAAACAAGCGTCTAGACACACTTGAAACCAAGCTTATCATACAGCATCAAAAGTTGATAGATCTGCAATTACAGGCTGAAGATTTTGAGAATAGAAATAGAAGAAACAATTTACGCATCAAAGGGATCCCAGAGGGGATTAAAACACCTGACTTGAGGAAGGTGGTAACCTCAATCCTCAATTTATATCTAGAAAAACCTCCAGAGTCATACATAGAACTGGACCGTGTCCATAGGAGTCCAACAGTACAGAATACGGAGCGGGGAAGTCCCAGGGACGTGCTCTGTCGTGTTCACTTTTTTAAAATAAAAGAAGAAATAATGAGGGCAGCCTGGGCAAAGGGGGCACTGCTACATACAGATTATGAAGTACAAGTGTTTCCGGATATATGTTGGCAGACAAAGCGAAGGAGGCGGATACTGAGACCTCTGCTAGACTTATTGCGAGCCACAGAAGCAACATACAGGTGGGGGTACCCACTATCTTTGATCATTAAAAAAGGAGAACGAGGTTTTATCTTACGCAATCCGGACCAATTGCCAGACCTCTTTGAATTTCTGGGCACGGAAGAAGTGGAAATTTCTGACTGGTTAAATGTTTCTATGGAGTCTGGGGGATGGGCTAACCTTGGGAACAGAACAGCGACGACCAAGAAGAGCCAACCTGGTTAAATAATTTAGAGATCGACATGGTGCTCCAAGTTTGGCCTATGCTTAGTTAGGGCAATTACAGTAACGGAAGTCCCCGCCACCACTGGCTCTCCCCCTTTTATTATTTTTTTTTTTTTTTTTTTTTCTCTTAGTTTTCTCCCCCGCGGCCCCCCACGCTGCCCTCCCAAATGGTTTTCGTTAGGGCTGCAGAACGACCTTATAGGATGGACAAGGCAATGAAGAAAAATACCAACCACTCGGGGGAAAAGGAATTTCCGAACGACTCCCTGAGGGTAGAGAACAAATGAAAAAACCGACCCAAACCCTCCCCCTCCCTCTGGACAAGATCAGTGTGAATTTGTAGTGGATTTTTATTTGTGTTTTCAACATTTCTTTTTCCCTTTTTTTTTTTTTTTTTTTTTTTTTTTTTTTTTTTGGTTTTTTTTTTTTTTTTTTTTTTTTTTTTTTTTTTTTTTTTTTTTTTTTTTTTTTTTTTTTTTTTTTTTTTTTTTCCAAGGATGGGAGTAAGAGGGGACTAGGAGGGACTTAGGGGCACTTAGGGAAGTTCCTAAATAGTAGGGACATATATTTATAGGACATACACAGTTCACATACTACACACTTGATATGGCTTACAGTTTATGGGCCATACCACTTTGATATCACTTTGAATATAATAAAGAGTCAAACACACGTGATTTTTCCTTTTTTTTTTTTTTTTTTTTTTTTTTTTTTTTTTTTTCTGGGGGGGGCTGATGGGTCAAAATTAAAATAGGCACCAAGGTCACGCAACACAGGAACACAAGGTACGCTTACACAAGTAGGGAGGGTTAACAGAGGGGGGGAGGAGGAAGGGGAGGAGGGACTCTGATGAAGAAGAGGGAGTTAAAGGCAAGAGTGGAAGATAGATATGTTGGACCGCACGGGGCTGGGTGGGCGGCGGGGGAGAAATATAGGGGTTACATGGGAGAGGACAGCGGTGGTGGGGAAGAGAGGGGTGGATGCAAACTCCTTTTTTCTTTTTGTTTGTTTTTTTTTTTTTTTTTTTTTTTTTTTTTTTTTTTCTTAAGATTGCCCAAAAGGAAAATAACAAGGAATATAGGAAATGTATAATATGAATAAGCAATATTAGACTGATCATTAAATGTGGGGCCTATCTATGTTGGATATTCGAGGTGGGTTTAAGAGGTGAAAATAATAATATAATCATTCAGAGGGATCTATAAATGTACTCAAAATTAAGAGAAGTGCAGCCGCTGGGGGCCTGCTGCGAGCTCCTGGCATGCTCGGGGACGCACCCCCACATTGATCGCTCCTCCTCTGAGTAGAGGACAAGTCGGGGACGATCGAGAAACAGGAGAACCCTGTTTCTTTGTCTTTTTTTTTTTTGTTTGTTTTTTTTTTTTTTTTTTTTTTTTTTTTTTTTTTTTTTTTTTTTTTTTTTTTTTTTTTTTTTTTCTTCCTCTTCTTCTCCTCTATGAAGGGGTGCACGCTGGTATAGGAAGGCCGCATCAGGGTTGTTTTACCCCCGAGAGTAGTGGATACTGGTTTTTTTTTTTTTTTTTTTTTTTCTTCTCTCTCTTTCTTTCTCGTCTCTCCCCTCTCTGGCCTCTTCCCTTCCCCCCCCCCCCCCCCGTGGGATCCCGCCTCCAAGAGGGAGGGACAAAGGGAGAAGAGGGAGGAAAAAGGAAAAAATTACTAGAAAATGTCTAAAATAAAGTTTACCTCGTATAATGTGAAGGGACTAAATATCCCGGAAAAACGGATCAGACTACTTGCCGAATTGAGAAGATTAAAAACACATGTAGCCTTTCTACAGGAAACACATTTTAGTGGGAAAAAAATACCGAATTTGGGAGACTACGGTTTCACCAGTGTATACCATGGGACATCCCAGAACTCTAAATCAAATGGAGTGGCCATTCTGATACATAAGCAGACTCCATGGAAAGAATTAAAAGTAATAAAGGATGAGGTGGGGCGTCTTTTGATTGTGAAAGGCCTAATAGGACAACAAAAGGTTACACTGGTGAACCTGTATCTCCCAAATACTGACCAGGTTAATTATCTAGAGACTAGTACTCAGGAAATACATAGACATAAGGAAGGTATGCTAATTATGGGTGGAGACCTAAACACGGCATTAGATCCCCTTACGGATACATCAAGAGGAGCTTCCCACATGGCATACACAAAAATAAGAAAGATTAAAAAATTATTATTTGATGATATGCAGCTGGTGGATGCATGGAGGATACTGAACAACCAAGAAAGAGACTATACGTTTTTTTCTGCGAAGCATAAGACATATACCCGCATTGATTATGTCTTTGTCTCGCAGACAGGACTGACGTCCTTGACTAAGGCCGACATCGGTTCTTTTTCTTTGTCTGACCATGCACCTACCAGTTGCGAAATGGACTTGGGGCAAGTAGAATACCGGGAATGGCAGTGGAAGATGAACGAATCATTATTGAAGGATAAGGAATACAAAAAAACATTAGATTGCGAATTGGATTTTTTTTTTCAAACTAATGAATCGGAAGAAATTACGCCATTTGGCATCTGGGAGACGCATAAATGTGTTATGAGAGGAGTTTTTATCTCCTTAGGAGCCCATAGGAAAAAGAAGCTGAACGAACAAATAGAAGCCCTACTTAAAGACATTAGAGAAGCAGAAATGGTTCATAAAAGATCCCAGGCACAGAATATAGAGGATAAATTAAATGTTTTAAGGGGTGACTTAAATTCCCTGCTGATTGAGCAAGCTAAAGCTAAAATAAAGCGAAACAGACAAACAATGTATGAGTATGGGAACAAGCCGAGTAGAATGTTAGCGAAAGCACTAAAACAACCCAACGCAAGGAGACAAATAATGGGTATTAAATCGCAAACTGGTGAGATACTGAACTCCTCAGTGAAAATAGCGCAGGCCTTTAAAAATTACTATGAGGGCCTATACCAGCTGGAGGGAGTGGGAAAGGGAGGAAAAAGTAAAGAAAAGGAGGAGCTAGCTAGAGAATATCTCCACTCATCAGGAATGCCCAAACTTACAGAAGAAGTTTTGAAGAAACTTGACAAGCCAATAACGGCAGAGGAGTTTAAGAAAGTTCTGACTTCCCTACCCTTAGGTAAAGCACCAGGTCCTGATGGGTACCCCCTTTCATATTATAAAATGTTTGAAGAGAAGTTAGTCACTAGGTTCTTAGCAGCATTTAACTCACTACAGGAAGGATATAAAATACCAGAGGAGACACTTCTAGCCCATATTGCAGTTATCCCGAAGGAGGGGAAAGATCCATCTCAGTGTTCCAGCTACCGGCCAATATCATTACTAAATGTGGACCTAAAAATTTTCTCCAAAATAATAGCTAACAGACTGGTTGAATATATCCCAGTACTTATTCATCCCGACCAAGTTGGGTTTACCCCAGGGAGGGAAGGAAGGGAGAATACACAAAGAGTAATAAACGCAATATATTGGTCCCAAAGTCAACATAAACCCTTAACAATAATCTCAGCAGATGCAGAAAAAGCTTTTGATAGGGTGGATTGGCTGTATCTGCGGGCTACACTACAACACATTGGCCTAGGGGAGGGAATGCTGAGATGGTTTGAGAACCTGTACTCGGTACCGACTGCTAGAGTAAAGGTAAATGACAGACTCTCGGACTCTCTTAAAATTCAAAATGGAACTCGCCAGGGTTGCCCACTATCTCCCCTTATTTTTGTCCTCACAATGGAACCATTCCTAAGGAAAATACGTTTAAATCGAGATATTAGAGGCATAAATACAGATACTGAGGAGCACAAACTAGCTGCCTTTGCCGATGACCTGATCTTTTTTATATCCTCTCCAGCCATATCCCTGCCTCCCCTCCTGGGGGAACTACGGAAATTTGGGGATATAGCAAATTTTAAAGTGAATTATAATAAATCAGAAGCCATGGGACTAGAAATGAGTGAGCCCTTAACCCACCAGATAACTTCTCAATTTAAATTTAGATGGACAGACTCACACATTGACTACTTAGGGACTAAGATACCTAAAATCTTAAACAGGATGTTTGAACTAAACT
Source organism: Lithobates sylvaticus (assembly GCA_028564925.1). Lineage (NCBI taxonomy): Eukaryota > Metazoa > Chordata > Amphibia > Anura > Ranidae > Lithobates > Lithobates sylvaticus. Next base: position 87,158,837 of record CM053030.1, read on the forward strand.
ATGCCCCAATGTTAAAACAAATAAGGTCAGATTTGAAAAGGTGGGATAAAGAAATCTTTACGTGGTTTGGGAGGACGAATATAATTAAAATGAACGTAATGCCAAGGCTCCTATACTTATTTCAAACTATGCCAGTAAAGATTCCCCAAAGCTTTATGAAAGAATTGCGGTCAGGACTCCTGAGTTTTATATGGGCTGGAAAGCCTGCAAGATTACGAAGATCTATTCTGACCCTTCCTAAAGAGAAAGGTGGCATTGGATTTCCAGATCCATGTAAGTATCAGGAAGCCACACATTTAGTTAGAATAAAGGAGTGGTGTTCTAAAAAAAAGAAGCCATGGGTAAATATGGAACAAACGTTATGTAAAGCCCCCTTGGAGGGATTGGCATGGATGGCTGGAAAGGATATTCCAATGATAGTCAAAAAACATCCATTGATTGGGGCAACCCTAAAGATAAGCAAAAAGATTTTCAATAAAAACAAGATTTCAAGTGAACCAAGCCCTATGTTACCTATATTAGGTACATATGACTTTGAGCCAGGGTTATCGGATCAAAAATTCTCCGATTTGAGAAATAGGGGGATAAATAGGATTATACATTTCTCTAAAGAAGGAAAAATAATGACAAGAGGGGAGATAGAAAACCAACTTACTCCAGAACTAGACTACTTTAGAGCAATGCAGCTGGGGGCCTACATTCTTTCAAAAAGCAAAGAATACCCCATAATTCGAGGTTTGTCTGAGTTTGAGCAGATTTGTCTTGATGGTGAAACCCTGAGACACCCCTTATCATATTTTTACGAGATGATTATAAGACATGAAGCACCCGAAAAGTTAAGCTATATATGTGCCTGGGAAAAAGAGCTGAAGGTTACGTTCTCCCAAAAACAAAAAGAAAAAATACTGAGATCTGTGCATAAAACATCAATAGCAAGTAGATTTCAGGAGGGGGGGTATAAGATTCTCACCCGGTGGTATAGAACCCCAAGTATGTTACACGACATATTTCCACAGACCCCGAGTACATGTTGGCGATGCGGGGAATCAGAGGGCACAATGCTGCACATTTTCTGGGAATGTGACAAAATCAGAGAATACTGGAAGATGGTGGAGGAAACGGTAAAGCAAATTACAGGGGTGTCTCTTGGTGACAACCCGGTTGCATTTCTACTAAACGATGTTCCAATGTCGGTGGAAAAATATAAAAAATCATTACTAAAACATCTTCTCACAGCGGCGAGAGCCTGTATTCCTGCTATTTGGAAAAAGGATGTACCTCCTACGAGGGCACAATGGTGGGCCAAAGTGGGAGAAATTCAACAAATGGAAAACTTGACAATGACTATAAGAGATCTGGAGGAGAAGTACGAGGCCACATGGGCACCCTATTTTCTATACAGGAGGGGGATGGGTGGGGGCGGGATCGCGTGATGCCTGGGGGGGGAGAGACGGGGGACAAGAGAGCGGGAAGAAATTTTTTTTTTTTTTTTTTTTTTTTTTTTTATTTTTTTTTTTTTTTTTTGATATTTTTTTTTTTTTTTTTTTTTTTTTTGTTGTTTTTTTTTTTTTTTTTTTTTTTTTTTTTTTTTTATTTTTTTTTTTTTTTTTTTTTGTTTGTTGTTTTTTTTTTTTGGGAGGCTAACAGGGGGATTAAAGGTAATTCCAAAAGAACAGTGGATGTTAATAATAAGTTAGTGATATGTCTTTGGTAGCTGTGATGTTAGAAAATGAGCTAAATGTAAAAGACGTATTGTATTGTTTAAAATTGTTAAAATAAAGAGTTTAAAAAAAAAAAAAAAAATGTACACCACATTGCATAACCAGACAGGTGACACCACTATTCTCTGTTTCAGTTTTTCAGCATCGCTGGTTACCTGCTCGTTCACTGAATATTGAATTTGTGGCATGATGGTGCCAGGGACACATCTACTGACACACCTCTGGTGCACTTGGTGAAGTTGTGGATAAAAATCAAATGACTGGTGCAGATTTTCTACATCCAATTATTGCCATAATGCAGCCCAACAAGCCAAGAGGCCCATAAGCTGTCGATACGGGTGCCACACTTGCTGCACAGTAGGCATTGCCACTGGGGCATCATGTGGATTTATTAACACAGCAAACACTCAAATAACAAACTCAATACTTGACATATTTTCAATGTCTAGTCACACTTTTAATTTTGACTTAATAAGTAGGCTAGTGTATATAACTGTATTTTATCTTTAGCCCTTATAAATATCTTTAGTAAGCAAATATAAAATCCATATCTTATAGGCAACAACGCTGTTATAAGTCTATACGATTTCCTAGAAGACTCCAAGTTTCTAACAATGTCTTAAAGTGCATCCCTTTGCCAGAAAGAATAGATGAATGTCACAGCATACAATTCATAATTTTCCAATTCATGAGGCTTGACTAGCCATTTCAGCGGCATTAAACCAGCAGGATATACACTCCTGAATGTCCCATCAAAGTATCTTTATAAAACATCTATTTATTCACAGCAAACCATTTGCACAATTTATCCTAAATATAGCAATCATGTTTACAGCCCAAACAGGCGGCAATGCCAAATTGGTGGGGTAGTTACCATCCTATAGTTCTACAATTTTCATGATGATGTCATTCATACAGCAGTCACAGGCTCACGGGTAAACAGAGCAGAGCTGTTTCTCTAGACCCGGGCAGTTGCGTGCTATAGAAAACGATGGTTTCTATTCTGTGTATGCTTTTCAGTAAGAAATACCATGTCCTCATTTTTTAAGCCATTACATGAAAAATGACGATGGATGATGAGGAAGGGTATTTTTGAAATTAAGTCTTTAGGTATTGTGCCAGCGACAAGATATGTGCAGTCTGTCAGCATCTTCAAGGTAGGAAATTGTGCATACGAGTCAATATGAGTTGAAAAGAATCAAACTGTGCTCCATATATTGGCTAAATACTGATTTCTTCAAGCAGTGAGACAGTTAGGAGTCTTGCCTGCAACAGCTAGGTGAGGTAAGTGGGGAAAATTACCGGTGGTGTCTCAGAACAATTTGTAAAAAAATATATATATATTATAATAATATAATGTGATGTAGTCCCTGCAAGAAAGGCCATTTCTTCGACAGATTTGTGTAAATGATGAAAAATGTAACCATGTATAGGAAGCTTAAAGAGACAGTATACATAGCTTAGAGAATTTAAAGAGTCAGGGAAAAGAGGTGCCTGTGCATACATGCAACCCTATAATTTCCTACTGTCTAGTTCAGATTCCGAATGGCCAATAAAGCAGCCCATCATAGTGATTGGCCAATAAGAATAAGGGAGTGTGGAAGGTAGCAGCCAATACCAACCAAAATTGTTGCATTTTTGCCTTCAGAAAGGCTTAGCATCAGGCAGGCTTCCACTGCTTTTGGAAGCTGCTATGATGTGTGGGCAGCTGTAGAAGTTTCATGCAGCCTAAGCACTGTTCTTAGGATTACCACAGTGTCCTTCTCTAGGAATACACTGGCTATGTGTCTTCAGGGGTACTGAGGATACATTTTTTCTCCAATCACAATTGGACTCAATTATAGCAGATGTAACCTTTCAGTTCGCACTTAGCGCTATGGCCTACCTTAAAGAGGAGCTCCAGGCTCCGTCAGAAAAAACTTAAAAGTCAGCAGCTACTGGTCCAGGGATCCCCTGATGACCTCACCCGGGCTGATTCTTCAATTGGCTTTGAGTGCAGGTGCAGGTGTTGGCATCTCAAGTAAGGGAAACAGGAAGTGAAGCATTGTGGCTTCACAGCCTATTTCCTAATGCGCATGTGCGAGTCGCGCTGCACCTTGAGAATGGTCCCGTAGTCTTCTGGGACCTGTGATGTATCCAAGAAGACTGCGGGGGAAGGAGGAGGGCCAAACTTCTGTATCAGTTCCCCGCAGCTGTCTGAGCCGGAAGTGGGACCGGGTACCTGTCAAAACCAGGTATCCGCTCCCCCTCCCCCCAAAAAAAATTGCCACATGTGGCAGTGCAGGGGGGCTAGGTGCAAACAAGAGAAGCTTCCCCTTTTGAGTGGAGCTCCACTTTAATATGTCCAAATACAAGCAGGTTAGAATCTGAAATTAAGTTGGCCATAAAGCGTTTCAGTGTATATAACTGGCTTGGAGAGCATTGTGTTTTAAAAAAAAAAAAAAGGGAGTTTCGCTTTGTGATCGCAGTTTGACTTTACATGCCCAAATGTAAAATTGCCCCTGCCATAAGAACTTTAGTTAACCTTACAAAAGAGAACTAGGAATGTGCAACAATAGGGTTGATTTACAAGCGAAGTGGATGGAGGTTCAATAAGGAAAAATCCAATAATATAAATACAATAGTAATAACAATACTACTGGTGAGATATAATAAATAATACACTACTAATAAGCATCGATATCTACATTAAGTAGTAAATAAAGTGACGGGTGCATATGTGCAAAACCTTATTAGAGGTACCATATAAGGTGCTGTGGGATGAAGGTAAAAATAAATTCAAACAGTCAAATAAATTCAAACAATCACAGTGCATACAAGTGCTATGCAATTAAAGTGCTGTGCAATTAGATAATTAATAGTGAAACATCAAATAATGGATGAGTAATCAATGACAGATGAATGGTTGTCAGATACTAGTGGAAAAAATATTAAATAAATAAATAAATATATATAGTCCCAGGTTGGATAAAATATATATGAATAAAACAGTGTCCAAGTTAGTCCATCCGGTCCTGATAATATATTTAGTCAGGTACCGTATTCGCTCTAATTAAGCAGTAATAATATATTCAATTCATTCAGGTTGTCAGCATTAACTGCATGATATAGATATTAAATCCTGTATATTTTCTGCAGCGGGTACTTGGTCCTGATTTTCATAAAATTCAATCCAATCGCTAGTCTCTCAAAACTCTCACCTCCAATATGAAAGATTGTAGCTTTTCGGGCATATCCTATAGCCCCATGGATTGTGGATACAAGTTGTTCAGCATAAAACTGGTAAGAGTAAAAAACTTCTCCTTTAAGAACGTTTAAAAATCTTGATTCCTGTAGTGCTCAGTGTCAAAATTAGACAAATTTTGTTTCTTGTTTCTTTGCCCTTTGTCTAATTTTGACACTGAGCACTACAGGAATCAAGATTTTTAAACGTTCTTAAAGGAGAAGTTTTTTTTATTTTTTTTTTTTTTACTCTTACCAGTTTTATGCTGAACAACTTGTATCCACAATCCATGGGGCTATAGGATATGCCCGAAAAGCTACAATCTTTCATATTGGAGGTGAGAGTTTTGAGAGACTAGCGATTGGATTGAATTTTATGAAAATCAGGACCAAGTACCCGCTGCAGAAAATATACAGGATTTAATATCTATATCATGCAGTTAATGCTGACAACCTGAATGAATTGAATATATTATTACTGCTTAATTAGAGCGAATACGGTACCTGACTAAATATATTATCAGGACCGGATGGACTAACTTGGACACTGTTTTATTCATATATATTTTATCCAACCTGGGACTATATATATTTATTTATTTATTTAATATTTTTTCCACTAGTATCTGACAACCATTCATCTGTCATTGATTACTCATCCATTATTTGACGTTTCACTATTAATTATCTAATTGCACAGCACTTTAATTGCATAGCACTTGTATGCACTGTGATTGTTTGAATTTATTTGACTGTTTGAATTTATTTTTACCTTCATCCCACAGCACCTTATATGGTACCTCTAATAAGGTTTTGCACATATGCACCCGTCACTTTATTTACTACTTAATGTAGATATTGATGCTTATTAGTAGTGTATTATTTATTATATCTCACCAGTAGTATTGTTATTACTATTGTATTTATATTATTGGATTTTTCCTTATTGCACTTCATGTTTAGCTATATATTGCGCGAAATTCTTTTTATATTCATTACTATTTTGTGTATTTGTGAACACACCACATTTTGCAGCAGAGCACTATTTATTTATTTACTTTGACTACTTTATATACTCCAAGTAGCGCGAGGGACACATATTCACATGAAGTGGATGGAGGAATCCCCCTGTTGTGCTGCGGTATTCTGACAGTGGAGACTGTTCCGCTGTCAGAATACACTGATCAACGCTGCAGCCAATTGGCTGACATTTTTTCAGCATTCCCATTCGAGAAAAGCTAAACGTTAGATCAACTTCTCTTAAGTGGGCATGACCATTGATGGATCAAAATGCAGTTGATCTTTGCTGACCTTGCTGATTTTTGATCCAACTAACACAAGCTTAAGAATTAAATAATTCTGGTCACAAAAGTGTTAACAAATGTTTGAATGCATGATGTAAATTACAGACTGGCTGTGCCACATGCTTACCAACCAGTCACAAAATAAATAGCTATTTGCAAAGAAACTAAGTACTGAACCACCCAAGAAAACTTTATACCACCTAACCATGCAAGCAACATAGCAAAAAAAAAAAAAAAAGAGTATACTGTCAACACATGGACAGATATTTTACTTGAAGTGACAATGAGTCCATTAGACCCTGGGGCTGCATCTAGGCTAGGAATACACTAGAGAAAGGTACCACCTGTGACCAGCTAAAATGAAAGTGATGGCAATCACTTAGATTTACTGTTATTATTTGAGCAGCAACTGAAATATGAAGGGGATCAAAAATGTTCATTACTTCCCAGAAGACGTTCATGTTTTATTTAGAACTTTTATGTGTGAATTTTGATTAACGTTATTTATCTGTAGGACCTTGATGCCAGGGAAAAACTAGGAACCTTTGGCCTGGAGATTTCAAAGTAGGGACACATTTTTGTGAGCTAAATTAAAGTGGTTGTAGAGGATGAAGGTTTTTTACATTCATGAATTTTATGCATGAAGGTAAAAAACATGTGTCCCCCTTAGCCCCCCAAATACTCACCTGAGCCCAATCCAGCTATGTGCATAGGAGCCCGGCTGTTCCGGGTCTCTCTCTCCCCTCATTGGCTGAGACAGCAGCAGGAGCAGTTAGCCAGTGATCCAGTGAGGAGAGAGAAAACTGTTGGTCAATCCGTGGCTGCATCCAATCAAATGCAGCTGCTGTTTGGGGTATTCAGATACTTCATCAGAAGGGTTCCTCCATCCGAGCTGTATAGCATGGATGGAGGAATCTGTTGAATTTTTAATTCGGCTTGCAAAAAAAAAAATCTATCAGTGTATGGCCAGTCTTACTAAAAACGCAAAGGTCAAGATTTGCATATAAATTGAGCTGCATACTGCATATACCTCTGAATATAGTCATCATTCTGACATATGGCTTGGCTTCTACGTCTTTCCCATCATAATCTCAGTGTGAATGGCCCAGGTGTACGACAAGTTTACTTAAAACCATAATCATTACAAGCAGCGAGTTATTTGCCATGAAAGGATTACTCACATGTTGTGGGTGTGAATGAGCTTGTTCTTGGAGCTCCCTGTGTCGTTGGGGGAGGGGGCATTGTTGGAGGTGTCAACCTGGATTGCGTCTTTACATCCACAGGTGAGTCTGGCATCGTGCAGCGCTTCTCAGTACGATCTGCAAGAAAAAAAACACAAACGTAACCCATCATTTCCACGATACAAAATATTTCTCTTTGGCATAAAAAGTAAAAAATCCCCAGCAATCAGCGTTATTTTATTAAAAAACACGGCTGCAATTTATTTTATTGCGATTAAATGAAAACACCCCAGACGGATTTTACGTAAAAAACCCCCATCCTATAATCTTTTTAAGGTTTTTAAATTCAATGTGCACAGATGCTTCCAAGAGAAAGCAATAACAGCAGCTGAATTCAATAGCTTTAATGGAAGTATGGAAGTATGGATGTGAAAGGAAGGAATGAAAAGGCAGGACGGTAATGAATCCCCATATGACAGCTCCGACAAACCCCCAACCTGATGCCGTGTCCTACAGGTGAGCTATTGGCAGCGATCTGCTTCCTCTCCGGCTCCCCTTGTAAGCAGCACCTGCTGCCCTCTCGGCTGCCTTTTGTTGTGATATTGAGAGACGTGAGGAGCCTGTGTAACGCTGCGAGTCGCCTGGCCCTATTTCCCACCCTATTTTCTCTTGTTTTATTCCAAAGCAACAATGGATAAATACCATATGTCACATAGTAAAAAGCTTTTTCTTTGTTTACACAGCGGCGGATTGTTTATACTTGTTCATTAGGGGGGAAAATGCACAAATAGTCCAGTTGATGCTGCAGCTTAAAAAGAAAAAAAGGATTACAGGTGTATTCCAATTACTGTAAATATTGCAAGCTGGTGTAATTCACAGTCTGCGGTTCCTGTGTGACAACGCAAGATCCAGACGTGTTATTAGTGCTAGAAGAGGTTCAGTGTGAATGTGGATGGTCGGGAAGGAAAGAACGAGAGGAAGGCAGATGGGGAAAAATAAAAAGAATAGGAAAAAAAAATATATATATATATATATATATATATATATATAAAAAGCATAAACACAATTAAGGGTAAGAGTGACTGCAGCACAGCCTCTTTTTTAAAGTAGGTGTAGGGATGTGGGCGGATCCCTACCATATGGTTGCAATTAGGGTTGCACCGATACCAAGTATTTGCACAAGTATCGGTACTCGTGCAAATACACAATACCTGAAACCGATACTTTCAGGCTCGGTTCTTTGAGCTGTCAGTGGGTCTCCCCAGTGTTATGCAGGCCATACATGGTCGAATTTTGAACCAATTTTATTTTCAAAATCAGAAAGTTCGTTTTTTTTGTGATCCGATGGTGCCACCATTGATTTTCGAAAATTCGGCCGACCAAGTCTTCAATTTCACCTCATGTTGCTACAGAAAATAATTTTCTTGGCCAGGAATCTTCTTTTCTCTCCGTAAATTTTCTTTTCTTATTACATTTCTCGCACGATTATCCCATCATTGATTAGAAAATCGGTCGTTTTTCAAAAAATTTCCAACATGTCCGATTCCTCAAATTTGATTTCCGAACGAAAATCGGCTGTTGCTGCAGCCCACTAATGGTGCGAAATTCATACGAAAATTCTTAGATACGATTTCCGAAAGAAAATTCTTTCGAAATTCGAACCGTGTATGGCCGGCATTAAAGAAGTCCGGTAATTGAAGCTTTCAAAAAAAAAAGCAGCCGGCAATGTTTATTAACAACATTGCTCAGCCCTGAAACACTAAAATAAAAGAAACGTTGTTTCTTTTTGTATATTTCTGCTTCTTCATCTGCAGATAAAAGGAATGAACAAATGTTCCTCTGTTTAACCCCTTAATAACCCTTAAATTACTCTAATCGGCCTTAATTAACTCCCTATTCTCCTCCATTTAATTATTATTTTCCTGCTTCTTTTCTTTTGTTCATGTCTATTTTATAAACAATAAACAATTAAAACTTTTTTGTTTGTTTGCTTTGTTATTGAATATTTTTACACATATATATTAACATAAATTTAGACATTTTTACATTGAAAAAGCGCAAAATTAAAAAAAAAATCGATTTATTTCATTTGTAAATAACTTTTCAATGCTTTGTACTGACAGCTGAAGTTAAAACAAAACAGTTGCGGTAGGTATCGGTAATTGGTATCGGCGAGTACTAAAAAAAAGTATCGGTACTTGTAATGATTGTAAAAAAAATGGTATCGGTGCATCCCTAGTTCCAATCTTTCCCGAGCCTGGAGTGCCTCTGTGATGTCAGCCGACAGCGGGCTTTAGCCTGCTGTCTGCTGAAAACGGGTCACAGGAGTGCAGAACAAACTACACTCCTGTGATCCACAGGAGTACAGCCAAACGAGTTTTGGCTGGACTTCTCCTTTAAGTCCTGTACACAAGGGCCAAATATTGTCTGATATATAAAAGTGTATAAAAATAGAGGTGGGTGGTGCTGCCCGTCACCTGAAGAGTGCTGCTCCAATGGGTCACTCTTCCCAGGTGAATGTGCAATAAGTGAAAAAAAACATAAGTGAAAAAATACTGCCGTCACCTGAGGGTAAACCTCCACAGTGAATCACTCTTTTAAATGGTGGGTTCTGAGTAGTGTGGTTGTTCCCACACAAGAGAAAGGTTTGACGGGTGTTCCCACTTTGTTTTAAAGAAGGTTAATACAAAAGATAATTAATAAAATACAAATAAGGAAATCCCTAATGGTGATACTAATTGCAAGCCGAAGTGTCAGTCTGCAATATAAAGTGAATGTGCTTAGTGTAATATTGGGTGTTCCCACCCAATCAGCAATTTTGATCAGATTTTCAACAATTTTTATCAGCAACTAGCAACAAAATTCTATTATAAAGAATTCCTCCATATAAAAAAAAACATACAAAAATAGCGGTTGATATAAGTTCAGTCTTTCAGTAGTGCAAAAAGTGACTAAATTTGAAGTGACTTGTGCTTCTCCAAAATGTAACATTTGTATCTGATATCTGCCAGTGCAACAGAAACTGTCTGACATTCAACCCATGTCGAAGGGACATGACAGAAAAGATCGGCATCTACATCCGTTCAATGAAAGTTGAAAGCTAGATCAACTTCTGTCAAGCGGGAACAGCCATAGATGAATCAAAATTTGTCTGGTGCCTGCTGAATGAGCCAAATTTCTATCCATCTATGGATCAGCTTTATTCTGACAAATCAAAAGTTTAGATTTAAAGTCCTGGTGACAATAGTCACAGAGGACACAGAGAGGGAGAGGATAAATCCCCTAAGTGGGGACTCCATACTCTAGCCAATATGTCAACAAAAAGTATGTCCTTTAGGTATACTTTAGGGTTAGTTCATCTTTAACTACAAAAAACTGCCTATGCAGGTAAGATGCACCTGTAGTTACAAACTGTGCAGCTTTCACTAAAGCTGCATAAGGTTCTATAGGTGTAGGCCATCAACGTACCTCCTGAGGCCAAAAAACTCCCAGGGATGGCGTAATCCTGTCCTGCCTTGTTGCTAGGCTGTTGGCAAGATGCTCCCATCAGATACTGCTCACCTCCACCACCACAGAAGCGAGTTTTCAAACCCTCACACTTCTTCAGAGCCACTGCGATGAGGAAAAGAGAGAGAGTGCATGTTAGGGGGTTTGAGCTGGAGGTACGGCTCACTTCCGTGATGATGGTGGTGAGCAGTAGTGGCTTAACAACATTCTAGCAACAAGGCAGGATGCCCTTTCTGAAACAGCCTATACCTTTAGGAAGGGCATTATTCAACTTTTGTCAGAACTGAACTTTAGCTACAGGTCACCTGCATAGACATTTATTTTTTTTTTTCATTATCTACTTACCCATTTGCCGTGAAATGGGAAAGTAGATAATGACTGTGTAAAAGTACCATTCTCAGTTCACTGCGGTCCACATCAAGACAGGGCAGACCTTGGTCAAATGCAAAAATAAGGGTCACACAGAATGGGCTTCAGGATGCTGTTCTTTACGTGCCAGGTTATAGTGGTTGGTGAATTGCCAATGATCCTGAATGTGCTAGTCCAATGCACCTTATAAGCATGAAATGGACTATGAGATACATACAGTAAATGAATAAACATACAACTATTTAAATAAATAGACACAGGCACAAATACTTGATGGAGCCAAATAGCAGGGAATTTATGTCTAACACATAGTGTAATAGAACATAACAAATCGTATAATACTAATAATCTGAATAACAAGATAGCCTAGCCTTAAAAGCCCTGGATAACCAAACGGAAATAAACAAGTAATGACCAAAAATGTACGGTATATCTTGTCCCTCCAGCACTATGCTGGATGACTAACCCTACTATCAAACAGCCCAGTAAGTCCATAAAAAGGGGGTAGAATCAGAAAGGCTCCTTAGGAAAGCCTGTAAGGGTCTACATTAAATGCCACAGCGAGTATCAAATTCATCCAAATCTACAAGGAGTTTCAACCAGCAGTTTTTCAGCTGCAAGATTCAGTTAGTAGCACAGTATTCCTTGCCTTATGACATGGGGGCTTTGTTATTTACTAGTGGCTCCTCCATGACATAAAACATTATTTACAGAGAGCAACAAATCACTACCCTCAAAAAAAAAAAAAAGGAATAAATGGCCTAGCAACATTTTATGTTGAGAACAAAGATTTATATCTGGTATTATCAAATCATGGTCCTGAAGCTTTGCCGGAAAAGAACCGCCAAGGCATGACCATTGGCTGGGGATATGTTGCCCCTTGGGTGTAGGCAGAGTATAGGTTTCACTGAAAATAGGTCTTCGGTAAGCTGGGTTCCTATGGGCTGTATATAAGGAAATCTCTCTATGTAAATCCTCTCTGGCCACAAAGCCTCTTCTTCGTGAAGCATGCAGGTCTTAGATGGATATGAAACAAACTGCAGAGCCTTTTTACTGGGTTAGCTCATTTTTTGTGGGTCAAGTTGGTTCAAATGAATAAACAATGAAGTCTTCATCTGGGATCATTAGCTAAAGGATCTCAGAAGTGGGCTGAGATGATGCCTAACACCTGTGTACTAGATTTTCTCAGCAAGCTATTAAACTAAAACGCAACCCCAACCCTTGGCTGCACAAAGGAGAAGTGTGTGGCTCTAGATGAATATGGTGGAATAAGGCCAAGAGACAACTCATCTGACATGATGTTCATTTAAATAGGCACAAGCTGATGCAGATAACAAACTGTAAAACTTTGTAAACACAAGCTTCTTTCGAGAGCAGATATTAAAAAAACAGAACTCTGTAAATCTTTGTAGTGATTTTTGCGCAAGCATTTTATTTTTATTTTATTTTTTTCTGGTGCAGCTGTGCATGGTAGCCAATCAGCAACTTCAGCGTGTTCAAATAAACTTTGACAATAAAACCTGAAAGCTGATTGGTTACTATACAGAGCTGCACCAGATTGTGCACTCTCCAGTTTTGGTAAATCAACCCCAAAGTGTTGATAATGGAGAGAATGTAACATTACCAAATGAAGTGGCCATATGTGTTTGTGGTTTTTCTTTATGTAGTCCTTACTTCCCTGAATGGGAAGATGAATGGGTTATTTTTTTAATCAAAAATAACAGTTATGAGCCTACTGAATAAAACGATAGAAGAAGCATGGTGTAAAGCAGGGATAGGCAACCTTAAAGAGATGGAGATCTACCTGAACAACTTGGGAGAAATCAACGATCTCAGGGCACAGTGTCGCCTCCTTACACCTGATTAAAGCCTCTAATTGCTGTACTACCGTACCATTGCAATTGAGTGCATTGCATGGCAATCATGGTGAGAGGCAACATATTGTCAAACAGACTCGGATCACTTTTCAGAAAAAAAATAAAACAGGGGGTGCGGCTTTGGCAAAGACTCATGGGCTGAGGCCATTTTCAAGTCTTCTTTGATTTATACATCGCTTCAGATGAGCACCTTTGGCAGATTGCACCTTTCTGACTGTGGGAGTTTGGCTTCCCCAGCTTGAATGGCATCCATAATCTTGCACCAAGGTCATGGTTTGATGTAATGGCTTAAAAAGTATTAGCTGGGGTTTGGCTTCAATTTATTAGCGCATCTAAATCTGCTAGTACATCCAACACTCCCCTCCCCTTAGACTGACATTGCCGGTGTCCCTTGTGCTGCTTCATCAAGAGTGTAGGCACACCAATACAGGAGGTGTGTTACTGGCCAGATCACCAGGTGAAAACAGAAAGGAAAGTCTAAAAAACAAAACTAATGCAGGCACCACAGCTAAGGATTGGTAAGCTGCAATATATTACATTTTTTGTTGTGGGTTTAATACGGATTTAATGATATAATAACCAGCTGCCCATTAGGAGTTCTTTTTAGATACGTTTTATATATCACTCATCCGTTGTTTCAGCAAATGCAATGAACGAATAAAGAGATGTGTGTCCTGCTACAAGTGTCTAACTAGCTGGGAACAATATGAACATAGCCAGTCTAATAAAAATGGACAAAGAAAACAAGTGGTTGCCTATAGCTGCCAAATCTAAATTGTTTTACCAAGTTAGCCCCTGTACACACGGTCGGAAATTCCGACCACAAAATCCGTCTGATTTTGTCCGACGGATTTTGTCCGACACTGGTGTTGCATACACACGGTTGGACAAAGTTGTCGGAAAATCCAATCATTTTGAACGTGGTGACGTTTGTTGCGTACGACGGAACTACATAGAGGCTAGTAGCCAATAGCTTTGGTCTCATGATTTGATCTGAGCATGCGTTGCACTTTGTCCGTCGGAATTCTCTACACACGATCGGATTTTGTTGTTGGAAAATTTGAGAGCAGGATAATTTTCCGTCGGCATTTCCGACTGTGTGTACGGGGCATAACCCCTCCACTTTTCCCTGCCATCAATAGATTTACTTGTAAAATAGTAAATTTAGGAGCCAATGACAAGGGGACATTTTCATCACCCTAAAAGAAAATTCATCTTCTGTGCTGCCCTTCACTATATCCCTTCTTTGCTCACCTCAGCCAACCTTTGCATCATTGCCAGTCATGGAATAAATTGCTTTTAGCTCAGTCTGCTAGAGACTGAAGGTGACAATTAATGCTCACCAACTAAATAAACCCAAGTATTCCTCTCCTGCCAAGGAAATAAAGATAGGAGAACATTTGCCAGAATGTGTGTACAGATAGCAGAGAGAACGCTGGTCCATCTGGAATGCATTCTGCTAGCACTCACTCTGAACTATAGCAGGAGACTGCTCAGAGACCCAGATTTGAAACATGTGGGACCAGTAGAGGGAGGAGGGTTCATTTCGGCAGAGATCTTTGTACAGAAATAAGGCACAATGTGTATCCTCTAATTTGACTATTTACAACAAAACATCATTCTGTCATTTGGAAACAGCCCAGCTAATCTGTTTTCACTTAAAAGAATTATCCAGTAAAAGACTCTTGTTTAGAATAAAAGACAGATCTGCCAAGGATGGAAGATGGCTGCACGGTGGTGATATAATGGCTAAAACCAGCTTTGCTACTTGGCTGCAACATGCCTATGAGCTTCCTAATCTGTTTTCTGAGAAAGGCCATCAAGAAAAAATGACCTCTCAGCCAAGGAAAGAGATGGCTACACAGTGGGGTCAAAATGTCTGACACTAGCCTTTACCAAATGCTGGACTCCAACAGGACATCAAAAAACTGGTACCCGTGACAGATTCAGGTTATGATGAATGTTTTTCACTCGGGCCCCCTTATTCCGGTCTTTCTGTGGACTATAGCTTGAGGCATGTTGTTTTTATGACACATTTAAATAACGAGTTTGAATATGTTTTTGGTGTCGTACAAGGGCTTTTGTTGGATGTTCTAGTTGGATGAAATAAAGAACTGGCAAGGATTCCATCAGGCCTCTACCAAGGAACTTGGCTGTCAGTCAAGATCTAGCTTAGAATGGAGTCTCATGTCTGACCAATCAGGACTGAAACCCAAAGGTCATTGAATGGAAGCCAAAATGATACCATCTGCTCCTTGTTTCACATTCAGAGCAATCGGTTCATGATGGAGATACATGGTGATATAATGGTTCAGACTAAATCCTCATACACATACAAGCCTCTGGTGAAGTAGGAGATTTAGAAATAAAATTCAGGAATGTGTTAAAAGCATGCAAAAAACTATGGCATTTGTTTTGGATTACAGCAAAAAAAGAAAAATAGAGAGAAACTGCAGTATAGAGAATAACAATCAATTTACAAAAAAGTAATTACTTTTAAACTACATTTGTTATTTTAGCTCACATTTTTCTGTAAATGTTAATTTCAAAAACGTAACGATCACATGTATATCATACATACATACATACAAACGACCTGTATATCATTTATATTTTTCACATTAAATGGATATTTAAAAAATTGAAAAGCATCTATTTTTCACAAATAGGTATTTTATATTAATTCTGCATGTTATCTCTGCCTCCTCTTTTATTACACACTTCCTAGAAACTTACAATTATTACCAGTCAAAATCTAAGGGCATTTTAGCAGGCAATAACCTCGGCGACAATCTTTATGAATTGACTGAAATTAAACTGATTGGATGCTCATGGTTCAAGTGACCTCTGCTGCCCTCTGTGGCAGATAGAAGAATTACAAAGTAAGATTTCTTTGTGGGGATGAATGGTAAACGCAAACAAATCAAAAAGCTAATAACCAGGGAAAGTTGCTCAATTGACATTCAGTCTCTAATAGGTAATCAAAAACAATTGCAGGGCACACATTTATAATCTCCATAAAGATTTTTTCTTTTAAATTATGACAGACAGTCACACACGCTAATAAAATATTTTCCTGATATACCTAAAATAAAGGGCAGATACACAAAAAATTGCCAATAATAACATTCCTAAAGTGTATGTAAACTCTGACGAAATTCTCGTTTTAGGGGCAATGTATCATTGAAAGCATTAAGTTAGATCTGTTCGATGAATACAAAATAACCCTGTTGATCCTGCCAGATATCTTGTGAGCAGCAAACTTCTGTTCTTTGTCTGTGCTACACTGATATCAAATTGTTTCCAGCTATCTCTGTAGACTACAAAACACCTCCCCCTATGTTATGGAAAAGAGAAAAGCAAGAGATGCTCTGTAGTCCCCTTCTAAGGTAGTAGCTGTTCTTCTATAGATACAGTACAGTGAGTGAGCGCTGTCAACCTAGGACAGGAAGTATGTTACTAGGAGAGGAAGTGTGTTCCTGGGAGAGGAAGTGTTTTTTTTACTGGGAAAGGAAGCGTGTTACTGGGAAAGGAAGTGTATTACTGGAAAAGGAAGTGTGTTACTGGGACAGGAAGTGTGTTACTAGGAAAGGTAGTGTGTTACTGGGACAGGAAGTGTGTTACTGGGACAGAAAGTGTGTTACTGGGAAAGGAAGTGTGTTACTAGGAAAGGTAGTGTGTTACTGGGACAGGAAGTGTGTTACTAGGACAGGAAGTGTGTTACTAGGACAGGAAGCATGTTACTAGGACAGGGAGTGTGTTACTAGGACAGGCTCAACCAGGTGAAAAAAACCTGGAAAAAAAAAAGAACTGTAATGAAGTCTCATCATCTGAGGACTGATAAGCTTCAATAAATTACTTTTTTGTTCTTGGGTATATTTTAAATTAATAGCACAACTAGTGACATAATTGCAGAACACAAAACAGACCAGCATAGAGAAAAAAAAAAAAAAAAACTTGCAGTCTCCTAAGCAACTCTAATAGTCTGTTTGGATCATGTATTTTTGTTACTAGTGGTGGGAGTGTTTTTTAGGTCCATCAGTCATCATTTTAACCTATGTATATACATGTTATCCAAATAAAACATTTATATTTTTTTACAATATTTTCATTGGTGTGCCTATAAAGTCAATTTTTGTTGTGTAATTCCAATATCTACCTTACAGTCACACCTATATAGTGATGCTGGGGGCAGGTCTCTGAACACAATGATGTTTAACTGCTGAGAAGAAGAGTGAGGTCACCAACCAAGTTGTGTTGTTGCATGGGTGCCTTGATCACAAGACTGAACGGAATGACACATCTTTTAGCAGATAAGATATTTCATGTAATTCAACCGTACATTTTGGAGTTCAGTTCTAAATAAGAGCTTTTAATGCTTGTCTGAATTTCTTTTTGGTATTTTGTAAAGTAGCGCCTCTCATCCTTTGCAACATGGAGGAACCCTTGAAATAACTTTCCAGGTCTCAGGGAGACCCTGCTATATCTACAGCTCACTGTACCATTAGCAAGATGGTCACTGGGAAGAATTTGACTTACATTTGTGGTCACTGGGAAGAAAGTCCCCCTTTATAGATAGCTAAAAAGATCATTGGTGTCAGTAGTTTCTTATCTTGCTCAATGCTTAAAAAAAGTTTTGCTTTTACTTATACTTTCAGTTTTGGAAAGAGTGGAGAGGCATTAGAACCCCTGTCAGTTTTTATTGCTGTCTGTGCCCCAGCTAAGGAGGGCCACCCTCTCTTGACCTGTGTACCGTCACCATTGAAAGTAAAGAGAATGCCAAATTTTGGGTTGTGCCCAGAAAAGTAATAGAGGGGAAATCTTCCTCTGGTGATATGGGGGTCCCCAAGGCATTCCTTTAATTTGCAGTTATTTCCTCTTACTTCCTGTTTGGCTATGGGACAGGAAGTGGAGGAAAATCTCCACAATAGGATACCGATTGTGAAAAAAAAATCTGACAGGTGTTATAACCCTTCCTTACTCTATCCAAAATGTAACAATGTTTTGCCTATAGTTCTACTTTAAGCAATCCCTGCCAACCTCTATAGGAACCCTAGTTGGAAAAGGCTGATCTAAGGTTTCCGTACGCATGTTACATTTTTTATTATGCCTTGAATAAATGAGTTGCGTACTAGAAATACACGTTAAAAAGAGAATTCTTAACAACTAAAATGCTCCTCATTTTTTTTAATATATGGATTATACTTTGTCTATAGCAAGATGTTCAATGTATTTTAATGAGTCCAAGATTCCTGAAATAAGAGTAGAGCGTTGCCTTGTGCTGTTGTGCTGTGTTTATGCATAGTTGGAGAACACATATCATTAACTGTCTCCTGGGCTAAATGAAGGCCCTTTGATCAAGCTAACAGTTGACATGAGTGTTGGGTCCTGCTCCGTTAGAATGAGTCTGGCCTCCATCCTGGGTCTTTTTACCAATAAGTGTTTCCAAGATCAAGCTCTTCCTCTGTAAATAAGACCCACAACTCACTAACGTGTCAGGAACGCTTTGGTAAAATATAAATTATATCATTTATTTAGTATGTGTGGTTTTACAGAACAGTTAAACAATGTCTCTGAACCACCCCGGCAGTGTGCTGTGTCTCCAGGTCAAAGGTACCCTGGATGTTTACCTTATGGAAACAATATGGAATCTATAAGCATTTCAATTGGGACTTTAATGTCAAATCTCAAGTTTTTTTTTTTTTTTTTTTCTTCCCTTTCCCAGATGGAAAAAATATATTGCGCAGTATTCATTCACAGATGTCAGCCGCATTAAACACTTCCATATGTCTAGGAGGACGAGTTTGCTCTCACACAAAAAAGTAAACATTTTAATATTTATGTTTTAAGGAATTCATGGACATATGAAAAGAGTTAATACATGTTCCATTGTCTGACTGAAGGGCAGGGAAAAGTCAGAGGACTGTACAAAGTCCTAAGCTATTGTCCAGTATATAAACACTATATTTCTATTTTATTAATTTTTTTAGCAACCGCGGACTCCACAGAACGTATGAAGGCCATTACCAATCAATCCCTGCATTTCAAGGAGCTTACAATGAGGTCCTTGTCCTTATTCATAAAGCTACATGCACACACTAGGGTCACTTTAGGTGGAAGCCTGCTGTTTTTGCATTGTAGGTAGAAACTAGAACACCCACAGAAAACCCAGAGACAGCGCAGAGGGGATACAGACATTCAATGAGATAGGAACCAGAACTACCACCAAAAATAAGCATGTATGAATGAAACCAGGACTACCACTGAACGCAAGCATGCCAACTACATTGCTACCAGGCAATAATTGCACTGACTTGAAGTGTTACTAAACCCGGGACCCTGCATTCACTATATCTGGTCTCCTACAGTACACAGAACATGGAAATGCTATAGTTTGAGTAACTGCTCTTAGTAAGTAAGTGCTTTTTCATCAGCAGTTAGAGCAGTCTCGTGACTTCTAACAGTATCCAACAGAGCACCAGTTAAAACTTGTAGCAGTTTTCATTCTCCCCTGACTGTACTATGAGGCTGCAGGACCCCTGACCCTCTGTGCTGATTGGCCCTGTGATGATCACATATCTCCCAAGTAAAAAAAAAAAAACTCTCTAGCAATACACACCAAACTGAACATGTGCAGCTTGCCCCCAAGGCTCTGGTCTATCACGAGAGGGATTGGGGACAGTGAAAGAAGAGAAGAATCAGAGAAGACAGGATCAAACAGCCTTTTTACACAATGCACAGGATTAGCCTCTTAGGTTCCACAGTGAGTATAACAAGCATGCTTTACTGCATATACACACTCATTTTACTTTTGTGGGTTTAGTATCACTTTAAAGCAAACCTTTCCACACAAAAATGTATGGTGAATGCAACACTGCATGCCATCTATAATCCTCCATAAGTCATTTTTAGAATTAAAAAAAAGGTTTTTGCAAACTTTCATTTTTTGTTTAGGCACTTCCTGGTATAGCGAGGAACTGGGGACATAGCCAGGGCCTCACAGCTGCTCCCTGGAAAGGCTAAGTCACCAGTGCCATCTAAGGAGAGATTGCCTAATCTTGCACCATGCTTGTTTTAGAACTGTGTACGACCTAAACTGAAGTATTATCTGCATTGGTAGATTCTAGAGTTAATGTATCAACTAAACTAGTAGAACTGGCACCTGCAGCATTTCTAAAACAAATGTATTATCTACACTAGTTGATCCTATGACGCATGTGTCAGTTCTAATGTGTCAGTTCTAAAAAAAAGCATGATCTGCAATGGTAGCTTGTACAGAAAACACAGCAATTCTAGATAAAATGTATCAATTAAACGACACATGTGCAACATCAGGCGCAAATGTCATCTGTTGGCCGGCCCAAAGCGAGAAGAAGCCGGCATTTATAAAATGACAGTGTTGGCTTTACATGCAGGGAGGAGAACAGACCACGGAGACTAGAGAAGACCTCAAAGAAAGAAATTAGATAGTAACTTGCCCTATTATGCCGCGTACAATAAACTCTGAAGGTTTTTCGGAGTACCAAAACTGTCTTGCGTACACACGATCACACCAAAGTCCAATCGTCAAGAACGCGATGACGTACAGCACGTACGACGGGACTAGAAAAAGGAAGTTCAATAGCCAATAGCTGCCGTCTCGTACTTGCTTCAGAGCATGCGTCGTTTTTGTTCCGTCGGAACAGCATACAGATGAGCGGTTTTCCCAATAGGAATTGGTTCTGTCGGAAATATTTAGAACTTGTTCTATTTCTAGGTCCTTCAGAATTTTCGGAAGAAAAAATCAGATGAGGCATACACGCGATCGGAATATACGATGAAAAGATTCCGTCTGACTTTTTCTGTCGGACATTCCGCTCGTGTGTACGCGGCATTAGATTGTAAGCTCTCACGAGCCGGGCCCTCCTAACTTGTATTGAATTGTATTGTAACTGTATTGTGTCCCTTTGCAAACTGCTGGCACTATATAAATCCTGAATAACTAATTTTTTTTGTTTATGTTGTTTTTTTTTTTACTAAGGGGATATTATCTGAAATCTTTGAAACGGTAACAAAGCCTACAGTGACAAATTCCAGTTGTCAACACAACAAAATACAACATACCGCAAAATACCACAATATAAGGTAACATAACACGCCAAACTGTTGTCTTCTGAACACAGAATGGATTTCTAAATTTCTATAGCTAGTAACACAAATTATATAGCTGAAGAAACAGAATTAACCATAAATGGAACGGTGATGAAAAAAAAAGCAGAATATCGAGGTAATTAAGCACACATTATTGTCATTGTTGTAGTCCGTACATCCATAACAATTTACGGCTGTGAATGTGATGCTTTGAAATCATCAGTCTCAAGTTCAGGGAGACTAAACTGTCTGGCGAGCCAATGTGACCGCTGAGGACCCAAGAAGATAAATCCAGAGCGAATGCCAGCTGTACAATGTTCTCCTTTCACTGTAATAAATGGGACTTGTCTAATTAGATGTGCAGATGTTAACAGCACTGCTGGCCATCGTGAAACATTTCAAGAATCTTGTAAGTGCTGACAATGCTAGTTTGGATTACCCACACTGCCTCCCACATCCCTCTTTAGAAACCTAAGCCTGTTGTAGTGCTTTGAAAAGTTAAGTGTTGAAGAAGCAGTGAAAACATGTCATGTCTTAAAGGCTGATGTTCCAGTACAGCTGAAGCTCAGTAACAGCAGCAACAGGCTGTCAGCCCATAGTGTGCCAAGTCGGTCATGTGACCTTAGCCTAGGCGCGTCACCAAAAAGTGGACTTCAGTGAAAGCTGCTAGGACTCTTAAGGGAATCTCTTTAGGCTTCTGCTATGTAAAGACCTCATGTGTACTGAAGAATTCCTCTGCACATGCACATGTTTAAAGGGTCTGTCTTATATAAGTGATATTTTAAATAAAGATGGAGTAATAAGACAACAATAATAAGTCTGGCGCCAGGGGACTGGGACATGGATATCTCTGGGAACAATGTGTGGTATCCTACGGGAGACCAAAGAGCAGCTGTGTGGATAAACACACTAGGAGTGGTGTGAAACAAAGTGCAAGCATTCAAAAACAACCACAACTAGAAGCGCTGATCGGAACCATACCGTATGGACAAATTCTTAGATAAAGTCAGTAGGATATAATCATAACATCGTTATGATTTTATCCTGACTTCATCTAAGAATTTGTGCATACAGGATTATTCCGATCAGTGCTTCTAGTTGTGGTTGTTTTTTAATGCTTAAATAAAGATGGAGCCTAGTTGGCTGAGTTTCGTATGTGGCCTTAATACCCTCTTAAAGCAATTTTAAAGTCTTTTTTTTTTTTTTCTAAAATAACAAATATGTTATACTTACCTGCTCTATGTAATGGTTTTGTACAGAGCAGCCCAGATTCTCCTTTTCTTGAGTCCCAGGTTCCTCCCTCCTGCTAGGTGCCCCCACAGCAAGCAGCTTGCTCCGGGGCACCCGAGCAGGTGTGCTCCCAAGCTGCGGCTCTGTGTGCCCATTCACACATGGAGCCAGGGCTCAGCCCTGCCCCCTCCATCTCCTGATTGTCTCACTGGCTGGGATTTACATCAAGAGTGCATCATTGTGATTGATCACGAGTCCTCGTAGAGGCAAGGCTCTTGTGGACATGGCTGGATCGAGAGGGGGCTCAGCAAAGTATTCGTGGGCTGAGGGGGGGGGTGCTGCACACAGAAAGTTTTGCATAGAATGCATGAAGGTAAAAAACCTTGTGCCTTTACAACCATGTTAACACCCATCAGCTTTAATGCCCAAATGTTTTTCTGTCCGCCTCTGATTTTTGGGCTCTTTTTGCACACCTTCTAGCTCCTGTTGCATTCACCATATTATAAAATTATTATTAATTGAACAAGAAGGGCAAGATCCCAACCCAATGACCATAGCATGTATGCAGACTTAAGAACAGAGGATCTCACCCATAATGTCCCCAACATAGGATTTACAAAAACTGGAATGTCAGTTGACTGTTTTGGGTAGACACACCTTTTAACGTTAACTATGTTATCAAAATCATTTATAGCAAATGCATGTGTGGCCAACCATAGCGGTGAGTGGGTAACCTGATGTTAAAGCGGAACTAAACCTATCCCCGGCATGATAGGAATGCTAACTGTCACATTTGCTTGTGTTTTTAACCAAACTGTCAAACTACGAAATGTTTGGTGTCATAAAAGATCACACGTGGCAGCACCATAGCAGTTGCAGATCAAACAAAGGCTAAGATGGCAGCTTCCTTGGTTGAAAAGCTAGCACCAATTTTTTTTGATCCGCCAGCAGACTGATCAAAAAAGAAAAATGAACAGGTTTCCCCATTCACACAATCGAGGTGAATAGGGGAATCCACCCTGCTGTGTCATTGTATTCTCACAGTGGGACTCCTCCGTTGTCAGAATACACTGATCAGCGCTGCAGCCTGATCGAAGCAACATTTTCCACCAAGCCCGTTAGAGAGCAGTCGGTCCTTATTGACTTCTCTCGAATGGGAATGGCCATAGTTGAATCGAAATTTAGCCAGTCCCTGCTAAACTGGACAAATTTTAATCCATCTAAGACTAGTTTAATAAGAGGTTTATAGATAACAATAAAACTTAGCATTGTGTGGACATACAAGATTGCATTCTTGCCAATTTTAAAACTTTGAAATAAATTCCACAGATATGAATTACACCATCTAAAACATTTAGAACTGACCAACCATACTAAAGCCTATAAAGCAGAGTTAATAAAAAAAAGAACTGCACACCTTTTGTAATGTTCAGCAATTTTTATTGTGACTGGACTTTCCCTTAACACACCACAAATGTACTTAGCTAGCATATCAATGCTAAAAAAAAACATAGACAAGAGCACATACGTATAGAAAACACCAGTCTCCTGTGTGTCAATATGCCATATGAATTAGTGGGAAAATAATTAAAATATAATGCTTTTAAGCAGGCTAATAAATAGACCAGAGGCTGTTAAACTGATGATGAACCTGTCTGGGGTCAAACACTCACTTACACTGTGCAATAATGATGTTCTTTCTGCACGGCCTTTAAACGCTTCATGTTATTTACAAGCTCTACTGTAAGTGTTGACAGGCTAATCCCACTGATGCCTTTTGCTGTACATCTCTGTGCTCCTTGAAGGGTGACACCAGGGTAATTCTGTTACTGGGAACTATTAGAATTTCAATTCAGCAGGCCAAGTGAGACAAATAAAAATACCAAAGTACGAAAGTATGCATGTCAAACTAAGTGTATGTAAAACCCATGCCTTTCTTGTTTGGACAAGGTTACAGCTGGTTAGCAAAAATGATATGTTTAGGACCAAGTACTACCGGTATATTTTCATATATATTGGTGCTAGAAATGAAAACAGACTGAACCAAAAAATAAAAAACCACACCAATCGTTCTACTCTCATCAAGAATAAACTGTAAGTACTACATTTATATGGTAGCTGATTTTTATTTTAGCTTTACTACATTTATATGGTCACCTGGGTTTGATCCCAAGCCATACTCAAGTAATCCTTCACATACTAAAGCAAATCACATAAATGTAAACCTGCCATGACAACAATAGCAGTGCTGCCATAGTTGACTACATCCCCAAAAATGCTAGTTGGCTGCTTACTATGTGGAGTTGCTCCCTTACTTTGAGTCTCCAACCCAGAACAAGTTTGTAGTAAAAAAAAAAAAATGCATATATATATAACCATAGATATAATCATAGAGAGCACTGAACAGCCTTGTTATAATTATGTCTAATAATTGTGCTTTTTACTAGGCGCACAGTGCAAAACACAATGTTTACCAATGCTATGCCACAGTAGCCATCAAAGAGGATCTAATATAATTAGCACTGCACCAATACTGATATATCAGTGCCTATACTATGCATTTGCACAAGTACTTGTACTCATGCAAATGCTCCAATACTAAAACCAATACCGTCAAGTCCGCAGATTGTAAGACTTGGTTCACATATATGCAAATTGGATGCATTTTGAATCGCATCCGATTCACATGACATGTGAACCTGCAGCCTTTTCAAAAGGAGCCAGTTCACATATGTGCAGGCCGGCCTCAGCGCATTTTCAAAAAGAGTCCGGTATGATTTTTTGGCACAGTTCAGGTGCAACTTCCATTGTCATACACACCAGAGTGGGGCCAAATTCCTGCTGTCAAAACCGGACTGCACATATGCCAACCCAGTCTAACCACCATTTTTATGGAGAGAGACGCAGGAGGATGTCACACAAGGGTGCGGCAGTGTAAGACGTGACATCAAGTACCACAGAAGCTCTGGCAAGTGCTCTACCGCTACACCATCAGGGCAGAGGTAGGTCAGCTGGGCATTATGTGTAAAAAATAAATGCATCCAAGGGCAAAATATGTATCGGTAATTGGTGTCGGTGACTACTTGCAAAAAAAACTGCTATCGGTGCATCACTAAATATAATACATAATAAAAGATCTGCATACAAAGAATTCACATGCCAAGGTGCCTCATTGGTCACACTCTACTCTACATGAGAGCAGATATGAACAGGAATAAATACATTGAAAGATGATTACTACTTGGAGACCAAACCATCACTCTTTTAGATACAAAACCACCAGATTTACATATGGCAGCCTTCTAACGCCATCTCCAAACCAAAAAATAAAAAGGTCAACACAATTTCCCAGCACTAATGCCGCGTACACACGAGCAGATTTTCCGTCGGAAAAATCTTGGATGGTTTTTCCGACAGAATTGCGCTCAAGCTTGGCTTGCATACACACGGTCACACAAAAGTTCGCTGAACTTTCGACCGTCAAGAACGCGGTGACTTACAACACTGCGACGAGTCGAGAAAATGAAGTTCAATGCTTCTGAGCATGCGTCAAATTGTTTCTGAGCATGCGTAGGAATTTTGCGTGCTGGAATTGGTACAGACGATCGGAATTTCCGATCGGAACTTTATCCGACCGAAAAATTGAGAACCTGCTCTCAATCTTTTGCTGGCTGGAATTCAGCCAGCAAAAGTCCGATGGAGCATACACACGGTTGCATTTTCCGACCGAAAGCTCTCATCGGACTTTTGCTGGCGGAATTTCCGATCGTGTGTACGGGGCATAAGAAGCAAAACGGACCTGTTTAAATGGTTTATAAATGTATAATAAACAGAGGTCTGTATTGTGCACATAGTGAATTCCTGCCTCATTATGAACCTCCTCCCTTTTTACTTCTAGCCACAAAAGATGAAGGTGTATAAAGCTCAATCTCCAAACACGCAGCAATAAGGATTGACTAAAACAGTTGACAATTACGGTCTTATTATGCACCTCCATTTCTAGTTATAACCACAAAATATGAAAGTTCAGAACAAACAATCCTGCAATAAGCAGCAAAGAAAACCTATTAAAACGGTTTATGATTTAGAATCAAAATACAGGTCTGTATTGATTATGTCGTGAATTTCTCTCCCATTGTGCACCTCCCTTGCTGGTTATGAGCTCACGGCGCAGCCGCCATTTTCTCCTTCTGATCTCTCATGTTCCATTGGGTGAAAATTAGCCTTTAATGCCTGACCACCATGTCTTTATTGTTATATGTCCCTGTGTCAATATTTGAATTGATGTTTTATGTAGCTTTCCTGTGTATTTGCAAATGTAAGCAACTGAAACCTCTATTTTTTTTTATGAATTTAAACAGGTATAATAGAGTTTTTTTTTTTTTTTTTTATAGGGCTTAGGAATTTTGTTTTTGTGTAGTGTGCACTTCGTGAATTACCCCTCCCATTGTGTATTTCCCTAGCTGGGTATGAATTGATTAAGCAGCTTGCCCTTTACTCTTTGTGTTTCCTAATTAGACAGCGGTACTTTTTAATCTGAATGTACCAGTTATGTTCCAAATACAGTGATTAAGCGTCTCACTGCAAGTGATCTATAGCAATACTGGAGATGTTATTATTGGTTGAGCTGTATTTCTGTGCCATCCCTTGCTATACATTTCCATTAGGATGAAAAGCTTTTCTTTAGGATAACTTACCTCCTTGCTAAGGGCACAGCAGCAGCAGTCATTCAGCCCCCAGGGAGAGGAGCTGGATGACTTGAACATTTTGCTGATGCACGGCTGGCTTCAGTCCTGAATTCCAATATAAAAACATAAAATGACCCTCAATTATCTCTGCACATGTTGGTATAACAGCCCGCTTATCAATGGCAAATTGCCAGTTACTGTGAAAAATCTTATACATAGCATAATCCTGTTAACGATTGATTTTGGGGGAGTAAAATGAGCACACTTCTATTGCAGATACACATATCAGAACAAATCCACGGCAAGCACAATTTAAAATCATTATATGGACGGGCTGAAGGACTGAATGCAGATTGCAGCGTTCACGCTGAATACAAACTGAAATGTAATGCAATTAGAAGGACAAAGCATAACCGGTGAATAATGAAAGCCCAGCTGCACACACAAACACGTATATATTTTACTCCCATGTCATCAAGGATGACGTTTATTATGGTATACTCACACTAGGGTGTATGTACCGTACCCCAAGCATGCTTGACCCCAAAACCCATTTTGTTTGACTAGTGTGATCGCTCCACACTGTGCTTGGTTGCAGTTCGGTGTACTGCACCCCTGCCTGCTTGAAAGAGGCACTTTGGGGGATGTTTCTTTTGGGCTTGGGCAAAATATACATCTGTGTGATCCCTAACCATGTCTAAGCATTGATATTGAATGCTTGAGCAGATTAGATTGGTGACCACTCCGGTAGTAAGGGTACAGATGATGTAAGCTTGCTCACAATGTGAGTGGAGGAACTGTGCTTGGGCCTGGAACAAGAGGTGTGCAGTTCAGAAGGGGAGTGGGAAGAGGGACAATCGTGCTTGGGCAAGATATAAGGCAACCATATCTAGTTACATAGTTGGTAAGGTTGAATAAAGACACCAGTCCATCCAACCTTTGTAGGGTGTGTGTGTGTGTGTATTATGTCTCTACCCCCTTGTATATTGTGTTCAATAAGATGCCCATCTAACAGTTTTTTTTTTTATTAACAGTTAAATAGTTGATAAGGTTGAATAAAGACACCGGTCCATCCAGTTCAACCTGCATGGTCATGGGTGTGTGTGTGTATTATGTCTACCACTTCCTATATCCCTGTATATTTTGTTCAATAAGAGGTTTTTTTTTTATTATTATTAATGGTTACATAGTTGGCAAGGTTGAATAAAAAAAAACAGTCAACAGAAGGTGTTGCTTTTTTTACTTCCTGCATACTGGGAAAAAAAATTGCTAGACTAAAACCAAAATGGAGGAGGTGCCTCTATCATCTCCTCTATGGCAAGCAAGCCTTTGCATCACCCTCGCTATAGGCATAATACGGAGATCAGACTTTGTAGCATGATCTTACTGCTAACCAACACTTCTTGTGCCAACCTTCTTTATGGAAAACATTTAAGATTGTTTTCTAACTGGGCTGGTCAATTATCCCTTTAAAGTAGATATAGGTGGATAATCCTCACATTATTTTTTGGAATCTCAGTTCTGCTGATCTCCTTCGGCCTCCTTTAGGCTGTATTCACACAGTAATGCAGAGCTGATGGAGCGATTCACTGCTCTGGCAGCGGTAAGGGGCAGTGTGGTGCACGATTCAGTGCATCACATGGTTCACTGTTTTGTTATAAACTTTATTTGAAGTGTACAAAATGTACCGTATATTTCATTCACGCCAATGTACAGCATGTGTGCATTTTAGCACAGCCCTAGGCTGCGTTGCAGTGTAAATGGGACACATAGGAAACCATTGTTTCCTGTGTGTCCCTGCAGTAACAGACGTTTTACCATCCGGTAAAACATCTGTCACCGCATATAGTGTGAATTAGCCCTTAGTGACTTCCTGACTACATGAACTCACTCCAGCATCACTCAGAAGCAGATTCCCAATAATAAACGGTGGTCCATGCCTGAGCAATGTGTATCGGTACGATGGTCTCTACCAGAGGTGCTTGTGATTGAGTGACAATTCACCACTACATAGCAAGAAGTGCGTGAACAATGACTTTGGTGGCAGGATCACCAGGTGATTGTTTGAGGAAAAACGCAGATTTCAAATAATTTAAAATAACATTTGAAATTGTATTTACAAGTTAAAGATTATTAAAGGTTTTTAGCTATTGGGTTTAGATCTACTTTTTTAAAGCGACGTCCCGCCGAGCTTGCATGCAGAAGCAAAACGCATTTGTAGGTCACACCCGCATAAGAAAACAGTGTTCAAACCACACATGTGAGGTAGCACCGTGATCGTTAGAGCGAGATCAATAATTATAGCCCTAGACCTCCTCTGTAACTCTGTAAATATGCAACCTGTAGAATTTTTTAAATGCCACCTATGGATATTTTTAAGGGTAAAATATGGTCGCCATTCCATGAGCGGGCACAATTTTTAAGCGTGACACGTATCAGTTTACTCGGCGTAACATTATCTTTCACAATATAAAAAAAAATTGGGCTAACTTTGCTGTTGTCTTATTTTTTAATGCAAAAAAGTGTATTTTTTCCAAAAAAAGTGCGCTTGTAAGACCGCTGCCCAAATACATTGTGACAGAAAGTATTGCAACGACCGCCATTTTATTCTCTAGGGTGTAGAAAAAAAAAAAAAAAAATATATATATATATATATATATATATATATATATATAATGTTTGGGGGTTCTTAGTCATTTTCTAGCAAAAAAAAAAAACTGTTTTTAACTTGTAAACACCAAATCTCAGAAAGAGGCTTGGTCCTTAAGTGGTTAAGAACAGTATGCTGGGGAATGAAGAAAGAGTCAGAAAGTAATAGCAAAAGAGAGACAGCACAGAAGGATGGCAGGCCACACGTTAAATTCTATAAAACACAAAGCAGGAGGTGTTTATTTTATGAACGAGGTGGTGAGTTCAGTCATGGCACGGTAGGCAAAAACATCATTGAAATTCAAAGGCAGCTTTCACAGTGAAGATTCCTCAATTGGTATGCAAGGGATGCTGCCCTGAATACATTAGGAACTGGCAGCATGCTAATACTCCAAGCTATCATAAGCACCAGATGGAACAGTAGGCAGTACATGTCCCATCAAACCTTAAGACGATGTATTAATGTCCCCACTCAATGTTTTTCACTGCCGTCTCTTGCCCGGGTCTCTAGACTTCCTATTTCCTCACATTCCATCACCTGTCTCCCCAGCACTGCTCCCCTCTCCAGAGGAAAGTCATCTCTGCCAGGTGGTGCGGAGAAAATGCGCTTTCTAAATCAGCACACATTGAACGGACAGCAGAAAACACACTCACATGTAAAAAAAAAAAAAAAATTATGAAACCGCTTATATTAAAGAAGTACAACGTGGACAATTCATTTGAACTCAACTAGAACAATGGACTGAAACGCCACACCTGGATTTATAGAAGAGCTGGCCTTCTGAGCAGAGATCATTAAAATGCACTTTTGGGCAATCTGCATGGACAATGTACAATGTGCAGTAACCCATAACAACCAATCAGAATTCATTTTTCATGGGCCTGACCTCAGTAAAATTAAATGTGATCGTTTGCTAAAGCTTGCTATATTATCCTCAAAATAAAAATATCGTATGAAATAGGCCCATGTGTGTTAGTTTTCTGCACATAGACAATATGGATATATATTTTTGTATTCTAGTAACAAGAATGAATACGTACAACACTACCACATGCACATTACTCATTTTACTTTGGGTGGAACGCAATAAAACCTGCGTGATGTTATGCTTGCAAGAAGGAACACAATCGGGGAGCCTCTGCCCCATTTTTTCTCTTCCCATTGATTGACTTGCAGAAATATCTCAATGTCTTAACTACACTTATCGTATGGCTACCTTGATTGTGTTGAGTTTTTAAATATCAAAGATATATATATATATATATAGATAGATATATCTATATTACCCGCTGCTGTGTCAGGATACACTGATCAGTGGCTGCAACCGTTGATCGCAGAAAATTTCCCAACATAGCGGGAGTACCCACACACTGCTCGGCTGGATTTCGATCAGTATTTGGCCAGCTTTAGACTGATAGTACTGTAACATACAATAAAACTTGAAAATCTCACCTTCTAGGTCAGCCTCTCAGCCCAAATACCAATATTCAGGGAACTATAGAAAGCTAAAAATGCAAAGGTTTCAGGTACTCATACTAGCGTTTCTTTTTAATAATTGTTTATTACATTTAATGTGTATTAATAATGTGAATAATTGTCTCTCAAGGTAAAGTTTTGAAAAAGTCATATGCAAGCCTTCCATTCTCTATTTCACTGTCCTTGCCAGCGTTCATTAATGCAAATTAATTATCTGGAGATCCTGCCTTCTCCCTTCTTTGAAATTGGTTTACAGTTGCCTTATGACAACACTGCTATTTAAATCGCTGATGCTTTTAACATTGTCGGTACCCAAAGTATCAGTGCATCATTACTCGTGCCATTTTTGTTCATTGCGTTCTTGTGCCGGTTATCGGAGCTCTAAATTATCTTCATTGACATCAAGGCATACAGTTATTGCGCAATGCGCTGGTATGCACTTTTTGCTCTCTGCGGACAGACACAGTTCCCATCAGGTTATTTCCGGTCTTCATCTCACTGATGAAGGAAATCTGTTCCTGTAGTTTACTACACTCAGGACCAGAACCACAGATAAACATAAGGAAAAAAGGTGTCCCCCGTCAGCGGCTCTCTCTCTCATTGGCTGAGAGACCAGTTCCCGCTGCTGTCAATCACAGTGAGGAGTGAGTGTGGGCAGGGCTAATGGACACACAGAGCGAGCATGCAACAGTGGCTTGCTCTCGGGCAACTCGTGGGAGGGGCAGCCAGGAATGCCAGCAGGGGTCCAGACGAGGATCGGGGCTGCTCTGTGCAAAACCATTACACAGAGCAGGTTAAGTTTACCATGTTTGTTTAAAAAATAAAAATAAACATACAATTGCAACCACTTTAACCCCTGCTGCATCAAAAGATCACAGCGGGAGGACGTGGGGGGGCACCACATAATAGCACAAGGGACGCATCACACTGATTGTATGTAATGTCCCTTCTGTGGATTTCCTTTTTTATATATATTTTTGTCTAAATTTAGGCTTTAACATGGCAGTTTTTATATTTGTCCATATTTCCACATTGAGCATGTTTTAACACACAGTCCATCTTCTGTATCCATAACAAATGTTTCATTTGATGTGCATGTGTTCCTTAAATATCCAGTCAAACAGAATGTGATTAAAAGACAAATGTAGATACAGTACCATGTAAAGAAAAAATAAATGATGAAAACACCCAAAACATGTATTGCTAACAGACACAATTCTACAAGTTGGAAGCTTCAGATGTTGGAAAAAATACATGAGCAACAACTGAACGATTTCCTGTTTACATGTATCCTTCTAAATGTGCACAAGATGCAGAAGAAAACCCCGTGCCCCCCTCTGTGTTATATATTTATTCCCAGTTAGCCCCACGATGACAAGGCTGCTTTTTAAGTCTGAGATTTCAGACCATACCGCTGAGCACCGCTGAGGGTTTCATCCTGGTTTCCATATATTTATTTACATGCCCATGCCGTACTCTCATAAAGTGACTTCTCTCGAGCAATTCTTTTGACTGGCAAAACCAAAAGCAGAAAAATCAAAAGGCTGTGTTAAGAGATAATATTATTGATTTTAGCTTGACTCCTGTGATACAATGCAATTTTGTGGAGAGAATGTAAACAATTTGCCACCTGCTTGCGGGTGTCACAGAAATAGCTACTATTTTGAAAAATAAATTGGCAATTTTACGCTAATGAGGCAGCTGCAGCGCGCACAAAAATCGCTTAGATGATAGGAGAATAAAAAAAAGGTTTTCCAGATCCTCCGAACGATGAAAAAAGGTTAGTTAATCATGAAAGGCTTTAAACTGGGCAGCATGAAAACAGCCAGAAAATATAAAGCCAGCAAAGGAATAGAGAGAAATCGGACACATGTTATATTATCAGCAAGTTACACATGGATTTTATTACATAAAAAATCTTATGCATTTATAAATAGACCATTTTAACATATTATCAACTGCTATTTTAAAGCAACTACAAAAAAAAAAAAAAAAGCAAACAAACAAAGAAGCTTGTCAGCTGGTCTTGTGACCGTTCATCAACTGCAACCTAAAGATCAGGGCCCATGTACAACTGTTGCACGCAACCCTAGGCACTAAACCGCGTGCCATGGTTCCCCACAATAAAGATGATCAGGCGAATACAGTAAAGCACTCCTGACAGTTTTCTGCCACTATGGCCATTTAAAATGGCCTGTGCCAGATCCAAAAATCCTTTTTGGTAACTTTACTGACACATGCGGTAAAGTGCCACCTTTACAAAGTGCCACTATTAATGCATCAAATAAAAAAAAATTACCACCAGCTCGTAGATATCGAAAACTGGAGGTAATTAAGACCTACTCTGACTTGGCATACAGAGACAGGCAGAGTGCCTGTCCCTGCACACATTGTAGAAGAGTGGCATTTTTGCTGCTACCCTCTCCCTCTCCCTGGTTAAGAAGGCAGTTGGCTTCACAGTCTACAGCCTTTCAGCAACCAGTGATGCTGCAGTGGGCAAAGCCAGATGAATAAGCTGAGACACTAGTTCCCCATCCGGTCCATTCTTACCTTATAGCTGACAGCAGACAGTGGGCAGATTCTATAGCAAATAGCAAGCTGTCTATTAGCTTAGGTTCCACCAACTGCCTGCTATTAATTATTACTTTTCCATTTTTTTTTCCTGTCTTTTAGTGCACTGGAATGCCCGCAGAAGTCAACAGCTGCAATATAACATGCATTTTGATGGCAAAAATTTTAACAAGCCTTTATCAATGGCTGTTGATCTCATCCACTACAAATTCAAAAATGCACGTCAACACACAACAACGCAACAAGGAAACACACCGATGCATCACAATGCACCAGCCAAATGCTCCCAAAAATGCACCCCTATGCATACTCCCATGCATAGCTTGAAATGGACCCTTAAGTCTGCATGCAGGTTGTATATTCGTATTCATGCACATGGTTGCACGAGCACCAGCGTATATTCGGGGTTGATTTCTATGGGCGGATGTACAAAGCAACTGTGGCTCCTGGGGAGGGAGATATGCCCAAATTATATGTCGCCCCGGACAGCCATGTGTACGAGGCCTGTAGGGAATTTCAATGAAAGCTGGAAAGTGTGTCTTTCAACTTATGATGTGCTTTACCTCAAAAAAGTTCTCAGAACATAATGTTCCTGGATTTTAACTGCACCAGGAGCTGTTGTTAAAAACTGGTGGCTTTCTATTTTTTTTTTTCTGGAAACGCCCTTTAAAGAAGTTAGAAAATAAAAAACATGATAGCTAGCTCTTGGTATTTTTCAAAGAATACCAGTTTTGGTATTCTTTGAAAACTCTAAATAACACAAAGATGGAAAAGTCTGGATACAACTACTTTGTTCAGCACTAAAGTATGCCTATTGCAATACTGAAACATGTGTTATTATTTAACGTGAAGGAGGCCAACAGATTTCATGGGAGATAGCCGAGTATTCTGTGGCGTACTTTAGAAACGAGCATTTTCTGTTACCAGTGTAACCCAACGCCACAAAATGCAAGGCCCGTGAAAAATGATTTATTTAGCAACACCGCTGATAATGGTTTCAACTAGCCATTTATCCCATAATGGAGAATGTCAACAATGAAAACACGACTGAACAGTATTTAGTTGTAACTTAGAGCCCTTTTTGGCTTTTGTCACAATCTGTGATCATCTACACACTCATGCTGTGACCGTCTCCTTTGCCGAACTCCACCCTCGTTAGCCAGCACTGTCTGGACCAAATTAGGATCCCAGCATATTGGCCGCAAGCCTTGCCATATGGGCTGTATTAAAATGTCAAATTTAAAAAACACAGAAAAAATGTTGCTGCATTCAGACAAAGATATTCTAAAATAGATAGATAGAACGATAGAGTAGCAACGATGTCCCCTGAATACTGTACATTCTGTAGCTGCTGTTCAACATTTGTCCAATGTAATAAAGGAATTTAAGAGCATTCCTACTTAAAAAAACATTGTAATTTCACACAAACACACAAATAATATATCTTGCTTCAGCACACAATTCAAAGAAAAAGTTCAAAACGCCCCAACCAATAATTTCAAACCACAAAGTCCCTAAAACATAACTGCCATCTGAATTGAAGTAAATATTATCCAATGTTAGAAATATTGCTAGCATGCCCTGGCGGTGCAGTCCCAATCTCTGTTCTGGTACAAGATATTGCTTCAGGTCCTACATCATTTCAATTGGGTTGTGGTCTGAACCTCAAACTGGCATTCTAGAATATAAATTTACTTCTATGTAAGCCATACTGTTTATTCACTCCTTTAGGCAATTGTACTGTTGCATTACCCAACTTCGTGTGATAAAACACCACCCTGACATTTTCCTATAATATATATCTATTTTTTAAATTTCCCTCTTTGATAGCAAGCGGTCTAATCTCCCCCCTTTCTTCACTATACTTCACAGTTGATATAAAGCTGTGGTGTTGATGTACAGTCTTCATTTTCCTTCAAACTCATTGATAAAGGTTTTGACAAAGCTGTTTATGGCTGTTTCTGAACCGGAGTGTGCAGCGACCCATACACCATAGCTATACCACCTCCTGTACCCTGGTCATTAGTACATTGCTCATAATCTGTCAATCGGGGGGTTCCCCAGAGGGAAATTTGAAAAAACATAATGTCTCAGAAGAGGGCATCTCTTAAGCCCCATACACACGGTCGGATTTTCGCATGGATTCTGTCCGATCGGACAATGTTGTCGAAAAATCAGACCGTGTGTATGCACCATCGGACAGTGTACGTCGGATTGTCCGACGGACAAAGTCCTATCTCCTGCTGGATAGATTTTTGGACAACAAGGTCCGATCACACCAAATCCGATCGTGTGTATCGAATTTCTGACGGACAAAGTGCCACGCATGCTCAGATCACATTACAAGACCAAAGCTATTGGCTACTAGCCTCTACGTAGTCCCGTCGTACGCAACAAACGTCACCACGTTCAGAATGATCGGATTTTCCGACAACTTTGTCCGACCGTGTGTATGCAAAACCAACATCGGACAAAGTACGACGGACAGGATCCGATGGACCTGGTCCTCGGATAATCCGCGCGTGTGTATGGGGCTTAAGACCGAACGGCAATGAGCTAAGGTGAATGGCCTGCGGTGAGTGAAAAAGTGACTGATGCAGTACAGACCTTTGTCTGTCCACCATTTAAATGCCTTAATATCTATACCTGGAGGAAAATTGGGATTATGAAATATGTGTGCCAGTGGGGCATATTTGGAAGCTCAATGAGTATTTTAGTCGTGCTTATTGCTGTTTCTCTGTGAAGGTTGTTCGTCCCAAATTTAATCCCAAAAATCTGAAGTGGAAAATTCTCTCATCTCTAAAATTTGGACTTGTTTGGCAATGATGCCCCTATAAGGAGAGCAAGCTCCAACAAGTCTTTGGATCAAAAAGACATGTAAGCTACCCAGGGGCGGACTGACAACTCATGGGGACCCCGGGCAATAGGAGATTATGAGGCCCCCGGGCAATAGGAGAAGATTATGGGGCCCCTGGGCAATAGGAGATTATGGAGCCCCCAGGCAATAGATTATGGGGCCACACAGTATATACACACACACACATACAGGATACACACACAGACACACAATATACACACACAGTATACACACACAGAATACACATAAACACACTGAAAAGGTACTGGAGAGGAGGGGCAGCTATAATCTTGGGATTTTAAAAAAAAAACACAGATTTTTACATACTGTCTCTGGTTTTATTAAGGCCGGCAACCCTGATGGGGCCCCTTAGTGGCATGGGGCCCTTGGGCAGTGCCCCAGTGCCCGAATGGTCAGTCTGCCCCTGACGCTACCCCAACTTAACAAGGTCCAGTTAGCCACAGAAGATGTGAAATCATATTCGTTTGTTGGAATTAAAGAACATGGATAAAACCATGCAAAAACCAATGGTAGATAATCTGATTGGACACATACAAAGTATATATATACAAATGTTCTGTGCTGGACACAGGAAGGTAAGCGCAGGAGAAATTTTTCTAAATTAACATGATAATATAATGGGTCAGTGATGGCGAACCTTGACACCCCAGATGTTTTGGAACTACATTTCAGTGCATCATGGTAAATGTAGTTCCAATACAGCTGGGGTGCCAAGGTTCACCATCACTGTACTAGGTGCTTAAAACTGACACAGGGCACAGTAGTAAGATTAGGCAAAGACCAGCATTCCTACAAGACCTTTGTCACTGTCTTGCATGCCAGAGCACATTATTAGATTGAGAACCAGAGCGTTCTTTATACTTTTGCTTAGGTAGCAGTAAAAGGAATGCT
Source organism: Lithobates sylvaticus (assembly GCA_028564925.1). Classification (NCBI taxonomy): domain Eukaryota; kingdom Metazoa; phylum Chordata; class Amphibia; order Anura; family Ranidae; genus Lithobates; species Lithobates sylvaticus. The sequence continues at coordinate 87,196,532 of CM053030.1, forward strand.
CATGTTACATATGGGGTGTAGGTGCACTTTAAGGCTTTCTCCTTACTTCCTTAAAGGATTCCATTAATGGAGTGGACACAAAATGTGAAAAAGAGACCACAATTCATCAAATTGTCTATGGGACCATTTACATGCAAACTATGGGTTCCAAGCCAAACAAGTGTTATGTTTGATCCAGTAAATGAAGGGTGAAAGTTAATAGATATCTGTGCAAACCAAACAAATTGTAGTATTGGCTCAGACCAACACAAGACAATTTGGCCTAGATGTATGATACATGAATTATTCAAAGAGAGATAAAGGAAGCACAACGTCGTTTATTAAGCAATAATTGCCGCTAGAGAGTAGGTTGAGGATGGCAAGATTCCGCTTGGTTCTTGCTGTTATACTATAGGGTTGAGTAATAGGATTACATTTAAGCCCTATGGGAAAAAGAAACCAATCCTTTTACTGTGTATCAATCCCTTAAATGCCTTTTACAAATAAAAATATACCTATACATTTAAACCACACAGATGTGTTATGTGCATACTGCAGCTGTAAACTTTTTAAAATACCTTCCATGGACATTTTACTGCTGAGCTGGGAAATTTAGGTGTGCCGCATACAATGTTACTTTGGAAGGACCAAAGACATTTGTTATGTTCAGAATTTGACACCGTGAACAGTTTCTGTGGTTTTAAATGCTGACCTTAAAACTGATAAATAATAAAAAAAAAAAAAAAAGTTTTGTGGTCTTTAACATCAAAGCTGTTTAGATTTTGACATATAAATTTGTCTCTGTACCTGGGAGGTCCACTATTATTCAGATACACAAATCTTCTAAGACTGACACCCAGGATAACGTGTCTGCTTTATGGTAACTGGTAATGTTGTCTCTTCTATACCACTGACAGCTAAGACTTGGTAAACAGAACGGATGGTCACATCTCCATAATTTGAGCGTATATATAACATACGCCGATCATCTCCCAATGTAGCCAATTGGGTGTTAGTTATACATGACTGTGCATCTATAAGCCCTGCAAATTCTCACTGACTGACCCGAGATCTACAGGTTTTAGGTTCCCGAGAGCCCAGTCTGACATGACAGGGGCTAGGTGACCCATGACATCATGTAGGCAGGTGCAGTCTATTTTCTCCACTGTAAGAGGTGTTCGACCGCAGCGACATTGTAGATGGAGGGGAAGTCCAGAGGAACATGGTTCCTCTATGGTTTCTTGGATCACTAAGGAAGCTGTCTGATTGGATGCTGCCACTCCATGTGACTCTGGCAGCCATCTTAGATCAGGCAGAGCCTATTTAGGGCCCTGGCTCCCAGGCTTGTCATACATTTCGCTTGTGGGTTGTGTAGGGACAGGTCACTCATCTGACAGTGATCAGCGGCAGGGAGAGTTGTGAAAAATTGGAAACAAATCAGCAGCAGGGAGAGGTTCCAGACGAGTAGGAAAAAGATAGGGACACACCATCCTTCTGGACACCTTCCCCCATTCCACCCCTCAAGACAGAAGCTGTTGGCACATCTGAGACCTGCTCTGCTACAAATCGCTGTTGCATTGTGTGTGTGTTCCCAGTTGGTTGCCTTCCCGCTGGGCTTGTTGTGAATTTCTGAACTTTAACATTAATACAGGTTCTGTTCCTGATGGCTGGACAGAACCCTAAGAGGAATAATTATTCCTCTTGCCCTCCACTCTCCCTGCAAGGCAGAATCAACAGCACCCCCTATGTAGAGAGGTCAACCTACACCTGCCTACAAATGCAGCTAACCCTTTTTCTTACTTCCATTCAGGGCTGGTCATGCCTGGTGGCTGGTGGAGGTGAGGCAGGAGGCCCTATGCACCCCTCCTTCTCTCTCTGGCGGCATTAAGATTGTGGATGACGATACCAGGGCAAAACATAGGATCCATGAGAAAGGTAAAATAAATAAATACAGGGGGAGGAGAAATGCACAGGCATGAAAAAAATTCTAGACTAAAGACTGACTTTGCCATTCACATCATAAATCGCAGATAGCTAAGGTTCCCTGCCAGGACCACTTTATCTACTCTTCAGAGTTAAAGACCAGTTAGGTAGCTGGCAGTTTTGTAGATCTCATCAGATTCAGACACTGCTTGTAGAACAACACAGCCTCTCAGATTCATGTTAAGTGGACAATTATTGACAGCAAACTTCACTTAAACATCTAGACAAGCAAGCAGTATTCCTAATGCAATCCTTTTTTCGTTTTCCAGCCTGTGGTATGTTAACTCAGCAGAATGGACTCATTACAAGTTTCCAGTAAATGCAACCAAATTTTTTTTTAATTTATTTACATTTGCTCTATGAAGAGGAAATCCTCCGATATGTTATCTAAACAACCTGGAAGTAGAAATATTAACAAACACACGTCTACATTTCGGAAGTTCCTGTGTATAGTTATGGCATCTTAAAAATAACTAGATTCATATTTGTGATGTTTGGTGTTGAGGAGTGAGGGGAGTTTGGGATAAGATCTTAGAAAAGTTTTAGCCCCCGTTCACACCGGTGTGTCTTCAGGTGCGACATGCGATTTACAAAACGCACCTGAAGTCGCATCCAATGTCTTTCTATGGCTCCATTTTACTAGGTGCGATTTCAAGTAGCGTGAACTGGGCCTTAAAGGAGAAGCACAGCCAACGCATGTTTGGCTGTACTTCTCCTGTGGATCACAGGAGTGCAGTTCATTTTGCACTCCTGTGTCCCGTTTTTAGCAGACAACAGGCCGAAGCCTGCTGTCAGCTGATGTCACAGAGCTGGTCCAGGCTGGGCACTGGCACCTGACTCAGGCTCTCAGCGAGCCGCTGAGAGGCTGAGCTAGCCACTCCTGCCCCCCTCCACAGCCCAGCGCTCCAGTGAGCGAGGGGGGGGGGGGGCACAGTAGAGAGCTGCGACTGACAGTCACCAGCTTTCTGCTCACAGAGTACTGAAAACTGAGCGATTGGTGGTGTTTGACCACTCATTTCTCAGCCTTAGAGCCAGCAGGGGACAGATGAAGCATCGGACTGATGCTGCAACCACCTAGGTAAGTATGAGTCCTAAAAAAAAAAACTTCTCTTTTAAGTCATCTTATGATCACACACACCTACCTTATGATTTGACATGTGATCATTGCCCTTTGGCGCTTAATAGTCAAGTGAGAAGATATCTAAAGGTCAACTCCACCCAAAATATATATTTCCATTTTGTATGTTTGCTAACAAGTTGTAATTCATGCTGTTAAATATGTTTGAGTCCAGGAGCAAGATATTCCTGACAGACCTTCCACTAATACCCAAATGTCACAGCTGTTACTAAGCCAAACGATTGAAGTCCCAAATGGATTTCCCTTGGCATGGGATAAACAAATAGAGAATTCAGCAGCAAGAGCTACTCCTATTGTTATAGAAGGGAACAGACACACATAGTGCTCTAAGAAAATGTTTCCATCAAGTTTACAAAAAGTTAGAAGCAATTCAAGCCAATAGCCTTTGAAGTGCACCTGTCATATTTGCAGTAAATGATATGTTGTAAAGTAGAAACGCAGGATAGCGAGGCAATGCTCCTCTTTCTTTCAATTAGAACAGTTTTAGGGTATTTTGGAAAGTTATTGCTAAGCAGGGTACAATCTCAGCATGCCTTGATTTAGGGATGAATTAACTCCCATCAGATAGGTCATCCCAGGCCAGCCAATCAAAATGTCCAAAGATGCAAAACTATCAAAAGAAAAAAAAGGAGGTTGGTCTATACAGAGATGTATACCACCACATCACCAATAGCACAACAATATTCTAGTATTTTTCCGTAGGACTTTACTCGGCAATAGAGACATTTTTTTTTTTTTTTTAAATATATAAAATCAATGCATCTTATTTATACAAAAATTATTTTAAAACATATACTGTGTAAAAGACAAACTGTTCATAATGCATTAACTAAAAGGTGACCCTAACCCACCACAAAACCCATAGACCCACTGGCGGGTGGATATACAAATGTGTCCACCAACAGAATTTCTTCCTGCCAACTGAACAGGGTACATTTATCACAACAGACAACCTGTGACAACAGATTGGAAAGAGTTACAAATACAGCTCATACAGTGAATAGGCCATTTCTGCCATGTGCTTTGTTGTGTTCACATCTGTTCATTAAAAAGCAAGGACAACCTTGTACACCTCACTGGTGTCTCATATAAGCTGTAACAAAGATTTCCTGACATGTATAGAATATTGAAGCAAGTGATAGACAGATGAAGGTCTGGTTTTTCATTTTTTATATGATCAGATCCTCCATGCATGTCCATCATAACAGCAATAAAAGCTCATATAAGACTGGTGCTCCTTGTTCTCCTTTATGGTCCCTCTTTCAAAGTAAAATGAATAATTATTGAAGGAAATAAATCCACCAAAAATGTGTCACATCACCAGCCAGGTCCTCAGAGACCCCCAAAGACAAGATTCCTTCTCTGTAGCATGAGTAGCCATCATTTCCCACAAGGCCATAACAAAGGGAACACTCTCTTGCAGCTGGACCATATGTACAACATGAATAAACCATTGGGATAGTGTGACACCACCATTTGGTTCAGGCACAGTCAGGCAGAAATGAAAATCCTGGAGGAAATCTTGGTACTGGAGTCCATAAAATATATGCTATGTTGGTATTTTATACAACCTTCTTCTTGCCAGCAACTACACAAGACAGAAATATTAGCATACACACACATGGAAAAAAATAACGCTGTCTATTACATAATTATACATTTTTTCCTGTCTAATTATTGTGCGCTGATCTCATCTCACATAGACAGTCAAGTATGCACCCAAAATGATTGGAACTGACATAATCATACTCAAAATATATATACATGTATACACACGCACAGTATAATTTCACAGCCAAGTCACCCAACCCCGCACTTCCTCCCATCTAGGTCACAGGAGGCCTGCGCTCCTATGGACGGCGGCTTCCATCATGTCTCCTCCTCCTCTGCATCATGGCGGCTTCTGCCATGCGTCTCCTCCCTCCTCCTAGGCATCCAATAGGATTGCCTGTCCTTTCAGCCAATCGGGTGATGGGTCTCAGGACCAGCTTCCTGATTGGCCAGGAGGAGGATCAGTGTGACAATAGAGAATATTCATTTGTTATTGTCACAAAACTGGGTGGTCTCGGTTTGCAGTGTTCTGCTCCCCAAGCCCACCCTTTTTTGAAGCCAATTAGAGCCCTGGCTCTAATCACTTGCTTAAAAAAAAACAAAAACATTGAAAGCCATGCGTCCGACACCCTGCATGTAGATTTGGGGGCCGGATACATAGATAGGGGGGGTGGCTCCCGTGTTCCCCTAATGGACGTGCCTTCACTGATGCCAGTCACTGAAGCATGCGTCAATGTAGCTGTCCTCCTGAGGTTTGTTGCAGTGGCATTTATTGTGAGTGGCACCACAGTACACTTTATCGCAGGAGCCAAAAAGGAAAAAAAAAAGGGTCATGTCGATAAATTGATCTGCTTAGGTGCGTTAACCATAGTGAATAGTATAGATCTTATGGGCCTTGATTTTCTTTTTTTAATGAATGCATAGCTAGAATAAATTGTTTTATATCTAACCAAGTCAATTGTATATCCTATGATGAAAACATTTACATCTACATAATGTATGCAAACACTTTTTTAAATGGATTTAACGCTAACCAAATGTTTGTGCATGTTTAATTGTTATCTTGAAAGGCTTTTTATTCACGTCCAGTTTGAGGCTCTGCAGAAGTACAGAGCATCAGATAAAAAGCAGCACTATCAGCCAAAAAAGCAAGACCCACATGCATATGTTTACACACACCGGACTATGCCTGGCCGCTGATTGGACTTCCGCTTTGGAATTTAGAACGGCTTATTACTGTGGCAAAGAGATATGAACTGATTTGGGCACAAGGTGTTGATTCCAGAACAGAGCAGGAATTCCTCATTTAAATAAACAGTTCTCTTTCCTCCGGGGAGATGAGCGTGTTGTGATTCCTTAAACATCTGCTTGGCAAACAATCTTCTCATCTTAATCCATAGATGCCAACGTGGCTTGGAATGAGATCTGATTCAATTGGCAGACAGCAAGAAGAGTCAATAGACAGGAGGATCTCAAATGCTTTTTTTTTATTCAATAAATATTATCTGCCGGATTAAACCTACCAGAGTGATTCCGTCAATTAAATTACCACCCATCTTTGTGTTTGAATATAGAGTGTGGCTAATGACACAGACAGATGATAGATTTGAAGAGAACCTGTTAAAGTTGCTATATTTTTGCCTTGCCTAAAACCGGACACCAGTGTGAGAATTGCCAGGATTTTAGGATAAATTGGGAGGACACTTTCCTGGGACCGGAAGCAATGGCAGTGTGCTTTGAGTACTACCTGCCACATATGTATGTGCTGCCCCCTGGCTTGAGGGGAACAGGTGAAAAATTAGCAAAATGGAGGAACTGTCCTGCAGAAAGATAGAAAAATATTAGAGAGAGAAGTAAAAGCTCACAGCAGACATTTCCACTACCATCTAGTCATGTTTGCAGTGTCTGAGTGATGTTTTTCTGCATGAACACTCTAAAGTGCCCTGATATATATGTCTAAGACCGGCCACACATTATAAATCTCGGCTGGTTCAGCAGTTCCCCCACCGAGAGAAGACAATTGCTGATTCCTCTGTCAATACTGTCTGTGTTTCTTTCCTGCAACCACAAAAAAATGGCCAGCCTTAATGTTGCAAGAACTCAAATTATATAAATTGACCTTATTCAGTAAGATATTCTTCTTAATTGCAGTAGCCCATAGTAGCCCATGAAAATGCAACTCGTAATGATATTGCTTCGGCAGAGTGAACTCTGATTGCTATTAGATTACTGTATTTAAAGCGTTTGTTAACCCAAAAATAAAAATAAAAACAGATCCTAGTCCCTTAAAGCATGTTATACAGGACAGCGCTTGTGCTGTGTCATTTGGCCCCCTGTATCACCTGTAATAACTGTCTGATTCTGCCTGGCTATGCCCTTCCCCTGTATGCTGACCACGATATATCAGGGCTGCTTAGCCCTGACACCATTCTCAGAGTACGAGCCTCTGTCAGCTGCAGCCTGCTCTCTGTCTCCTATGTCCTCTCCCTCGTCATCTCCCCCCTCCCCTATCTGACTGTCTGCTCGTGTCAGCGCCCACTCCTGCTGCTCTCATACTTAACATTAAAAGCTCCCATCCCCTCTGTATTAGGACAATAAGTCCCAATAAGTTACCCTGTGTTATATCATAAATATGCTTATCTGTACTGATAACACAGCATCTTCCTGTGATCATGTGACTCCTCGGCTCTGTCTCTCCTCTCTCCTCTCCTCCCCACCTGACGTCAGTGGCAGTGCTCCGCCCCACCCCCTGGAACTGTCAGCTGGGCAGAGGAGAAGAGAGAGGAGGCAACTGATCGCAGGGAGACAGTGTGTTATCAGTACAGATAAGCATTTTTGTGATATAACACAGACACAGGGGAACTTATTGTTATAATACAGAGGGGATGGGAGCTTTTTATACAAGTGGCTTAACAACCACTTGAAAGCAGAACTAAACCCTGCTATTCTTTACAGCCAAAGAACCTGTCATCTTAGCCTCTGTTTGATCTCTGCCTGCCAGGTCTACATCTTGGTCTAAAGACATAAGAGACCCAAAAACAGAAATGAGGACAGCCCAGAGGTCACCACTCTGCTTAGCTTTTACAGCGTTGAGTTTGACATTTTGAGCCCTCAGTGGTGTTTAACAGACTGAATATTATTTTAAAATGGCTGCCTCATAATGTAGTCCTATGTAAACTAATGGCTTAATCTGGGTTCAGCAAAAAAAATGACTGCTTCACACCAAAAGAATAATGCCCCGTACACATGATCAGACTTTCCAACAACAAAACCGTGGAATTTTGTTTGAAGGTTGTTGGTTCAACTTGTCTTGCATACACACGGTCACACAAATGTTGGCCAACAATTACGAACGTAGTGACGTACAAGACGTAAGTGATATCTCCATTACGAACGCTAGTTTTACAAGACCGAGCGCTTCCGGTTTGTACTTGATTCCGAGCATACGTGAACTTTTGTGCGACGGACTTGTGTACACACAATTGAAAAGTCCGACAACAAAACATTGTTGGCGGAAAATTTGAGAACCTGCTAGCCAACATTTGTTGGTGGAAAGTCCGACAACAAATGTTCGATGGAGCATACACACGGTCGGACTTTCAGCCAACAAGCTCACATCCAACATTTCCCGTCGGAAAATCAGACCGTGTGTATGGAGCATATCAGTTGTCTGTAGTAAACAAATGGCTGAATAATGTTTAAGTCCATAGATTTGCTTCCTCGTGCCTGGGTTATGCCACCAATTCCACCAATTCCAGCTCATAACACAGCTAGCTAGTAGACAATAGTTCCTAATGAAATGGTTGTTTGCAGACGATCATCTCTACAACACGCTATCCATGAGTAACAAACAAACACACCACCCTAAGAACCCATTCACACCAGTCATGCCTTAAAGCACATGCATGTTATGCATTGGCATCTTCATTGAGGTGTGTTGCATTGGGATGCCCAAACTTTTTCACTGGGTCCTCAAAGTGCCTCAATACACAAAAAAATTGGTTCTACACTTATATTTACAATGAGAGGAATGAGAAGTCTGTTCTAGAATAAGTATGCCCTAGTGCACTGTATATGTGTGTTCCAATAAAGGAAAAGTCACTTAGCAAAATGAATATTCAATTAGCTTATAAATAAGGCAAGTCTGTGCTGCATTGGGTAATTGGGTGTTAAACAATCAATAACGTTGTGATTGGAGGATTGAAGTGAGCACAGCCATATTCACTACACTAAGTACAAATTTAGTTTGTTAGAATTAATCAACACTTAATGTATAGAGCTAGTGCATTACAGTTACCATTACCAAAACCTTTTAAAATGTGCCAATTTCACCCTGGACCGTGAAAGATACAATTCTCATATTGTAGTAATCTGGATTTATACAGTCTGCACTCTCTTTATCAAAAGCAGTACCTACAATTAAAAGTGAAACAAAAAATATGCACAAAAAAACATTATTGCACGCGTATAACAGAAAACCAACATCAAAGCTTCAAAGTCCCTTCCTGCCGTATTTATCAGTTAGAAAGCTTAATGATCCAATATGCTGACTGTTATTGACAAAAGACAAAAACAGCCTCTAATGTACGCTCGCTCTCTCTAAATGGGAGCCATTGCCGATGACTGAATTGTTTTTAGAGTTGATTAGAATCCCGATCACTCTCGAGGTCAGTCCACCACAATTTGACAAAAGCTATTAAAAAAAACTGAGATTTCCAGGAAATAAACTTTAATTGTCTGATGACTGCACTGCCAGTGTGCGAGAGAGAATAGGGGAATCTAATAGACTTTGTTCAGACAGAAGACGTTATTTCAGTGATATCAACTTTATTGGAGATTTTGAGCTTATTATAGGACTGGTGGACTCTATTATCCGTGTGAATTAAATTAGGACTGAAATAAGGAACCTGTCTCAAGATAAAAGATGAACAAGAGCAGGGATGGTGATAGAAAAGATTACCTGCTCTGCTGAACTTAACATTTTTATTTCTCACTACAACTGTAATATCATCTGCTCTTGTTCTCCTTTGTTCCCAACAAGCTTTATGAAACAGGGCCAAATGGCCAACTTTAATATTGTTTTTCATTACTGTATATTACTATATAATACTAAACATTGTATTGTACTGACCGGTTTGAGTACAATACAAATTAAAATCCCAAAATTGGATGAAATACCATTATTTAGTTTACACCTAATTACATCACCATGCACAAAAATGAAATTTACACTGGCAGGGCACGGGTTCAAAAAGAATGGGTGGTAAGATGAGACAATTTCCAATAACTACCCAAAACAACCTATAGAACAGAGTAATGCCGCGTACACACGAGCGGATTTTCCGCCAGAAAAATCTTGGATGGTTTTTCCAACGGAATTCCGCTCAAGCTTGGCTTGCATACACACGGTCACACAAAACTTCGCTGAACTTTCGACCGTCAAGAATGAGGTGACGTACAACACTACGACGAGCCAAAAAAATGAAGTTCAATGCTTCCGAAAATGTGTCAAATTGTTTCCGAGCATGCGTAGGAATTTTGCACATCGGAATTGCTACAGACAATCGGAATTTCTGATCGGAACTTTTTCTGACCGAAAAATTGAGAACATGCTCTCAATCTTTTGCTGGCTGGAATTCGGCCAGCAAAAGTCAGATGGAGTATACACACAGTCGCATTTTCCAACCAAAAGCTCTCATCTGTCTTTTGCTGTCCGAATTTCCAATCGTGTGTACATGGCATTGGAGTCAATACTGAAATGTTAATTTCTGGCTAAAGACCAGTGGGCTGTCACAGCTGCCATCTGTTTATATCCATACAGATCATCAATCAGGAGCTTTGCTCAGTGGACTGAAATGGTTATAGTTATGGTATCTTTCATAGTAGGGAACTCACAAGTGGTGTTCTTCCAACGGGCATCTGGAAGGCAAAAGAAGTTGCCAGATGTTTCAGCTCTATGACACTTAACCAACTCTGACAGCTCAGATTTGAGTGGACCTGGACTTTAGGCCAACAATGTAGAAGAACAGCCATCACTAACTCCCAATAGTAAGTAAGTGTGTATCTTCAAGATATTTGTTGCCTGAACCAAAATTTCTGATTTTATGGTCCATAATGAATGTATAATGGTCTCATAGTAAAAGAGCTGTCGTCATTAGGCAATCACATTTGCAATGCAAGTCCAGAATTAAATAAAAATAGTCTGCAAATTACTATCTACAATTTGCATTTACAAATTCAGTTCACATAGCTGCATGTTATTAACCTTTCTAGCTGTAATGAACTTAGCCCTTAATGAGCTTTATTTTGTTTGCCGCTCTTATTAAATCAATCACCTTTAACACATTTCTTTTCATACAGACTGTTACCTACATGACCATAGATGATAACAATTCTATGGAAAAATGTAACATTATAACAATATAAAGTACAAAGCACCCAACCTTTAATAAGTGAAGTTATTTCTACTTCTTTTTTGCTATTGTAGGTTGACATTATTGTAATATGCCCATTGAATATATTATCATTTTGTCAGGTGCTTGTACTACACAGCCTCTACACCCAGTACCTCCCCCCTTTTCTTGTGTAAAAGATAGTGGCTGGCTCCACTGACTGTACTCATGATTTATTTGGCATGCCAAGAATGACATAGGTCGAGGTGACTGTACTCCCGATCTTCCTGGCATGGCAAGAGTGATGTGGGTGGAGGCGACTGCACTTCCAAGTTTCCTTGGCATGGCAAGAATGACGTGCATAGAGGTGACTGTACTCCAGATCTTCCTGGCATGGCTAAAGTGATGTAGGTGGAGGTGACTGTATGCACAGTCTCCCTGGCATGGCAAGAATGGTAATGGTGGAGGTGACTGTACTCCCGATCTTCCTGGCATGGCAAGAGTGGCATGGCAAGAGTGACGTGGGTGGGGGTGACTGTACTCCCAATCTTCCTAGCATGGCAAGAGCGGCGAAGGTGGAGGCAACTGTATTTGCAGTCTCCCTGGCATGGCAAAAGAGGTGATGGTGGAGATGACTGTACTCCCGATCTTCCTAGCATGGCAAGAATGACATGGGTGGAGGGAACTGTACTCCCAATCTTCCTGGCACGGCAAGAGTAATGTGGGTGGCAGTAACTGTACTCCCAATTTCTCTAGCATTGCAAGTGTGATGTGGGTGGAGATGACTGTCTCCCGATCTCCCTGGTAGATCAAGTGAGACCTTTGCTACTCTCCTCCCACAGTAGAACCAAGCAGTCACATGACCACAACCAGATTTACTGAAATAATTTTTTAAGGATTTTCTTAAAAAAAAAAAACACAATAAAATGTTACAGTATTATTAAGGTAATGTTTTTGTATCAGAGTTTACATCTGGTTTAACTAATTCTTTTTTTTTTTACAGATGCTCCAGAGTCTGTTCCAAGGTTCCAAAAACACAACTTCCAGGCCTGATATTAACCAAATTGTCTAAAGCTAAATTGCAGAGCTCCTGGGCAGAGTTTTCAGCTGATTACTGAAAGCACTTCAACAATTGGCAGCAATGAAGCCATGATTCAGAATATTGATGGCAAAAAGATCCTTTGACTGCAACATAACTGAGATGCATGTACTCAAACATTCAACTACCAAGATAACTGTCAGTTATGTTGTGTCCGCACTCATTAGAAATCTACACTTTTGTTAGACAAAGAATCACGGGCAGAAAAAAAGCAATTCCGAAAAACGTGGTCTCGAAAACAGGCAATAAATGCCAATTCAATTTTCAGCAGACAGTAAAGTCATTCAGAGTTTTCAATAAACAATGCACCATTATAATACAGCCGAAAAATGTCTCTATGATATATAGCTGGACTAAATGGAAAATACAGACATGCTATAAAAAAAAATAAAAAAATAAAAAAAAACGGGGTCTGGCTGTGGGCCGATGGATCATTTCTTCAGGGACCATCTTAAACTTATGTGCAAGTGTTTTGAAAATCTCACATGATGTAGCCATGTGTTAGAAATTACAGTCAGTTAAGTTCTCTGCTAAAAAAATATGTGGGTAATTTATGAAATGCACTCCGTGATGGAGATGTCTTAAGTAAAACCAGATTCTAAAAACAAATCCATTTTTGAAACATGAACTTTGAAAAAGGAACAGATCCAAGCACATCTGGCCAGCAGGAGCCTGGAAAGGGGTGGTCTGACCCAATGCCAGGACATCTTCTAAGGAAGATTATTATTGCTGGCCGATGTTGACTGATAACCGACTGTCCTTTTATGGAAACAGAATCCAACTGAGCCACAGGCAATGCAGACATGTTTTGTAGGCCAGCATCTGTTCCTTCCTACTACTAAGCCAAAGCTATTCAACCTGGACTGTTTCTAGATGATGCTTGCAGAGTAAACATGAATGATTTATCAAAGGTTTCTAGCTGCAATCTACATTATTGACAGCTTGTATCAATGTATATAGTTTCCTTTCCAAGTGTACCTGTCTCCCTTGTACAATCTTTAGCCTAACCAATCTATAGGAACATGTTAAAAACTGCTGAAAATAGCAATGGGAGTGAATTGACAATAATAGTAGAGAACATTCACTTTGCAAAGTGAATGTTCGCTTAGCAAATAGGGTAAAATTGGTCACCTCGAGCCTCATCTAATTTTTCTATACTGTAGCCTGAACTCCAACCTCCCTGCAGTCTATTATTGGAATAAGTAAGGACCCAGACTGCCTCAGAATGCCAATTTTACAACAATATCCTAGTCTTTTTGTCAACTAGAATTCTTCTTTATTTTAAGTGTAAAGTAATAGTTCTGCTGTACAGTTCTTGTTCCGTTATGCAGAAATGGTAGAAATATGTAGACAGGCCCTTTTGGTACCTCCTTAAAGTATAACTGTAGGCAAAACTTTTTTTTTTTCATTTTGGATAGAGCAAGGATTTTTTTTCCGCCATCTGTGCACCATTGCAGAGATTTCCCTTCACTTCCTGTCCCATAGCCAAACAGGAAGTGAGGGAACTCCTTGGGGACCCACTTGAAGATTTCCCCTCTATTACTTTTCTGGGGACAACCCAAAATTTAGGATTTCCTTTTGCTTTCAATGATAATGGTAAACAGGACAAATTGAGAGGGTAAATCTCCTTAACAGGGACACAGACAGCAATAAAAGCTAAAAGGTGTTCTACTCTGGCTGTCATGATAATGCTTTGATTTCCATACTTTCCAAGTCACTGGCCCAGAGCTAGTACAGAACTCTAACTTTTCTCTGATTTTCGTTTAATATATGCTTGTTCGAGGTCTTAAAGTATATAAAAATTCTCCTCGGAGAATAGGTGCAGGAACCACCCCCTTCTGAGTCACCCCTTGTCTCTGACCCTACCCACCTCCGAGCACCATTCCTTGGTTTCACCTCCCAGTAGCGCCTCTTTTAGAGAATGCAGAGCCAAGTATCATTTTGTGGTGCTAGGTAATTTGTATGGAATTTGTTAATAACAAGAAAAGTAAAGAAAATAGATCTCCAACAGCAGTACACCCCCCCCCCCCCCCCCCCCCAGCAACAATAAATTTGCCCAGAAACAACAGTTCTACCAACAACAATGGACTACCACAACAAAATACTACCTCAGCAGCAACAACAGATCTCCCAGCAGCCAGCCTCAATAGACTCTCCAGCAGCCAGCAACAATAGACTCCCCCCTCAAAAGTAGATCCCCGTCAGCAACAGTAGATCCCCGGTAGAAATAATAGACCATGCCAGCAACAATAGACTGCCACGCAAAAATAGATTGCCTCCAGCAACAATAGATTCCCCCTGCAACCTGAATTAATAGAACTTCCAACACACCCCAGCACTCCTTGCTATTGCATACATTCAGTGCTGGAGGTACAAGAACCACGTTTCCCCACACTCCCGCTGAAACAAAACCCTGGGTGTCACTATATAAAATGGTCCTTTACATCAAGCTAAAGGAAGGAAAGGAAATGAGAAGGATGATTGGTCATGGCCAGCAGCTCTGCTTGTGTTCCTACATTCGTGAATCCCATCTCCTATTAATAGAGCCCTATGTTTTCTGTATGGAACAGTCAGGCCTCATGCACACTGGACATTTTTAACGTGGCTGTAAGGGGCATCTGGCATTCTTTTTGCTGCCTTTAAACACTCATGCATGTTAGCCTATGTGTCCATGCACAAATAGAGGTTTAGAAGAGTTTAGAAGAGGCAGGAAAAAAAAAAAAACTCTGCAGGCAGCGCATCCAGGAGCAGTGACGCTTTGGAAATGCTTACGCGCTTGACGTGCCTAAATGTGTTACACACGTTTACAAGTGCCAAACTTTTTTTCTGCCAAAACCCTGCTTTTTGAAGGAAAGGCCTAACAGCAGAGATAACAGGAGCAGGAGAGAAAACAAAATGTCCAGTGTGCATGAGGCCTTCAAATAGACATAAATACGTTTTGAACTCTATTGCCCCGTACACACGAGCGGATTTTCCATCCAAGTTTTTTCCGACGGAATTCCGCTCAAGTTTGGCTTGCATACACACGGTCACACAAAAGTTCTATGAACTTTCGACCGTCAAGAACGTGGTGACGTACAACACTACGACGAACCGAGCATGCGTGGAATAGAGAGCCTGCTCTCAATCTTTTGCTGGCGGGAATTCCGCCAGCAAAAGTCTGATGGAGCATACACACGGTTGGAAATTTCTGACCAAAAGTTCTCATCGGACTTTTGCTGGCGGAATTTCCGATCGTGTGTACAGGGCATGAGACTGATGTCAATGTAGTAATTCTATTTTTCTAAAGATTTTCACCAGAAACTATGTTTTTATAATTCATCATAAGGAACATATGAAAGATCGAGCCTTTTCACCGGAAATGTTGTTGTCGCATGAATTGTCTTTCATTAATTCAGGGACTTTAATTAGCATATGAAATATACTTTCAAAGACCCGTGAAAGCACTGGCTGGCTTATAGTAAACCAAGGGACGCATACAGGTTAAAAGAGCTTGTTTTCTGTTTGATACCTCACATATGCTTTAAAACCTAGTTATTTAATGGCTGTCTGCGAACTACACACCAGGAATAATAAACGGCCACCGAACAATATCCCTAGTGGAGAAATGTAATGGGGAATTACAGTTTATCAAACCAATGCATTCAATACTTTCACATTTTGAACCAACATATCAAACGCGATTTATATTAAATAATGAATTGGGTGTGCATCTTTAAGAGGACCTGAACTTAAAAAGTGAGGATCTGCTATCTTATAGGGAATATCAAGAAATGGCGATTGTGTCTAAGCAACACCCTGAAAATTCTACCTTTCACCCTGAATTCTTACAGTCTTTCCTATGCCAGGGCACTCCTACCTCGGTACAGGACATAGCTTGTGGCTTATAGCTGTAATCTGTAGTGTGTGATTAGGGCACTGCTGCCTGTGACCGCTAATCTCAGAATATTGCGGGTAAGATTTGGTGATGTTCCTACCATCCTGCTCACCGTTCTCCTTGCTGGAAAGGAAGCTGTACCTGAGGACCTACAGTGGAAGAATAACCCTGCTTCTGCTTCATTCATTCTGTAGATCTGGGATATCTGTACCTCCTGCTGCTTCTTAATGATTATCCAACCAGTCATCTATAGGCAATGAGGAAGCAAATCCCTGCCTCTTCCAAGATGGCCTTACACAAAGGCAGTACAGAACAAGGCACGATTATTCAGTAAAAGAGAAGGATCAGCTGTAGGAAGCCTATACTCTTGATTAGCTTTGCCCTCTGCTAACCTTTTGACCACAGCATCCACAGTTTGGCATGACCATGTCACACCAATGTGCTTCACAAATCAATAGTAACATTAGTGTTGTTTACATTATTGTAATAAAAAGACTGACATGACAGCAGATTATTGTCTTGGCAGTAACAGACGATTCACTATTTTGGACCATGACCATATACGCACAGGTATGATCACATTGCTATTTTAACTCTTCCTTGAATAGTAACCAAAGCAGACAAATTGTATTAAGAAACCCCCTCATTAAGATCCAATGTCACTGCCAAGCAGTATTTCAAATATGCAGAACACATGGAGAGAACAATGGAGTGCAAGACACAAGTCTAATGGAGAATATGAACATCTTTACAAGTGACAGTGAGGTCAGAATGTCAGTTCAGATTACTGCTTTAAAAAAAAATGTATATATATATATATATATATATATATATATATATATATATATATATATATATATATATACACACACACACACACACACACACATATTCAAATTAAAATATATCTGGGCCATAGCCCATTAATCAGTGTAAAAATGCCTGAAAACCTAACCCTCCTGATTCCAGATCCTGCAGCCCCTCTCTGTCACATACAGAGCTGTATCAGTCTTGGATACACTAAGTTAGGAAAGGGTTATAACCTCTGTCAGATTTTTTTTTCCACTAAGGGAGGGTTATAACTCATCAGATTTTCTTTTCACTATCTGTGGTACATTTGGGAGATTTCCCTTCAATTCCTGTCCCACAGCCAAACAGAAAGTGAGAACAAATCCCTGCAAATTAAAGGGAATCCCCTTGGGGACCCCCAGGCCCCCAGAACTAGTGTCCCCATTGGACAATTTTCCCTCTATTACTTTATTCTAAGCAAAAAAAACGTGATTCTCAGTTTGGCCCAGAATCGTGCAACCCTAGGCTCAGCATATTGTTTAGGATTTCATCCAAAGTCCCAGCGCTGCCAGGCAAAAGTACTAGCCTCATAGTGACCATTACCTGTCATAATAATATTTATTATATATATATATATATATATATATATATATATATATATATATACACACATACACACATACATAATATATACACACACACACACACATTATATAAATTATATACACACACACATATATTATATATTGTATACACACACACAAACATACACATATGTATGTGTATATATATATATATATATATATATATATATATATATATATATATATATATATACACATACACACATATACATACACAAAATCACACAAACATACACACACCCCATGTCATTGAATGCAATTGACAGCATAGCTCTTGCATGACCCCCCAAAGAAGTGATGTAGTGATGTAAGGAGTGTAGCCATCACATGAACTGATAAGCAGCAATATAATACATTTTGGTTTTTGGGTTTAATATTGCTTTAAAACACGGCTGTATTAATGCAAGCATCGTCCTGCTTTTTGAAAAAAAAAAAAAAATCTTCAATATGCAATAAACAGACTGAAAGACAGTTCATCCTCCTGGAGAGTATAATAAAAAAAAAAAAATACAGATGGGTGTCAAAAATAGCCAAGTGTCAGATTTGCTGGAGTATTTCTCTGTTGGCACGTGTTCCTAGTCACAGCTGTTAATGTATTCTCTGTTTCCAAGTGCAAGCCTTGCTGGCACTCGCTGCAAACATTTGAAAACACTAGTGCTCGCTTCTACTTTTAGAGGAAGGCAGTAATAATTTAAGCTTGTTTAACAGGGAATGTGGTATAAATACTGTTGACAGATTCAATTGGATTTTTTTTTATATTAATATCACAGGTTATTATTGTGCTGCTGATTTATTTTTATTCAAGTATGTTGCTACTGTTTTCTACAAAAAAAACAAAACAAAAAAAAAGAAAAACACAACTACTATTCAGGAGGAGTAAATATAAAAATCTCACCCCTGTTATCCATCCATACATCATAAAATCACCCTCCAGTCGGGATCAAAAATTAAATATATGCAATTACTTTAATCTTTTGTAAGCTTTAGTGTTACTAAACCCAGGACCCTGCATTCACTATCTGGTCTCCCACAGTACACAGAACATGGAAATGCAATTGTTTTAGTAAATATAAACTGCTAAATACCTTTTCTCATAAGCAGTATATAGCAGTTTTGTGACTTCTATCAGTGTCTGGTTAAAGCTTGTAGGAGGAGTTTTCATTCTCCTCTGACTGTCCAATGAGGCTGCATAACCCCTGACGCTCTGTTTGGACAGTGCTGATCACATGCACTCTCCCAAGAAAAAGAAAAAAAAAAGAAACTCAGCAAAACACCAAACTGAGCATGTGCAGAGTGCCCCCCATGCTCTGTACCAGGGATCCTCCAACTACGGCCCTCCAACTGCTGCAGAACTAAACATCCCATGAGGCATTGTAAAACCCTGACATTCACAGACATGACTAGGCATGATGGGAATTGTAGTTCCTGAACAACTGGAGGGCCGTAGTTTGAAGACCCATGCTCTGTACTATCAGGAGATGGATTGGGGACAGTAAAAGGGGAGGAGCTGAGAAGACAGGATCAAGCAGCCTTTTTACACAATGCACTGGATAAACATTAGGTTTCACAGGGAGTATAACAAACATGCTTTACTACATATACAGACTGATTTCTACTGTTGTGGGTTAAGTAGCATTTTGACATGGGAATGCAGGGCTTTTTGGTGCAGGACCCCCCCCCCCCCCTCTGAGTCACCCCTTGCCTCCGCCCCCTACCCATCTCTGAGCACCGTTTCTTGGTTCCACCCCCTACCCACCTCCCAGTAGCGCCTCTTTTAGAGAATGCAGAGAGTATTATTTTGTGGTGCTAGGTAATTTGTATGGAATTTGTTAAAAAATAAAGAAAATAGACCCCCCCAGCAACAATGGACTCCCACAACAAATTACCAACTCAGCATCAACAACAGATCTCCCAGCAGCCAGCAACAATAGACCTTTCCCCCTCAACAGTAGATCTCTTCCAGCAACAACTGCCCCCAACAACAATAGATCCCCACCAACAACAATAGATCCCCCGCCAGCAACAATAGACCTCCCTGGCAAAAATAGATCCCCTCCAGCAACAATAGATTCCCCCGCAGCCAGCATTAGACCCTCCAACACACCCCATCACTCCTTGCCATTGCATACATTCAGTGCTGGAGGAGCCAGAAATTAGTTCCCGCTGAAAAAAAAATCATGTGTAAATGTAATGCTAAGATGTAATGTAGCTTTTATTAAAATAATACCTCCTGCCATGAAGGTCCTTGTTCAGGCACTTCCTGTTTTTAGGGTGACAACACTCTGTTCCTTTCTCCTAATTCTGCTTCTGCGTTGTCACTCTGTCACACAGGCTTCCAGACAAGAGACCATTTCAACACACATTATATCCCCCGTTGTCACCGGGATTCTGGCCCCCAGTCAGGTCATGCAGCCACATGGCTGCATGCATACAAACAGGAAAGGGAGGCAAACAGGTGGCAGGAGATCTGCAACACTGAAGTTGAAAACAAATATTTCATTTTAAAGTAAAAAGTGTTTTATGATACATATGGCTTTAGCAAACTAGAGAGCATTCAGTAATGGTTTACAACTACTTTAAAATTGGCATGTACACAGGCAGCAGGGTTTGTGCTCAGTGGTCCAGGTTTTTACCCCACCAATTGGAAAAATATTCAATATTAGGATATTTCTTACAGCCACCAATCAGATCCAAACCTACTGGTGCCAGCAATCACAGAGAGAAGTACAGAGCACAGGCTTCAGGAAGTTCACACCCAGTGACACTGTGAAGAGCTGTGTGCATTTAGGGCTGGCAAAGGGTAACAGAGCCGAAATATGAAAAAAAAAACAAAAGATGTTCTGATATTAACACCTTTGCTGAGTCTCCTAGATTCCAGAGTAGCTCACTGATTGCTTTCACTTTTTGTGTGGAATTGATCTCTCCTTGTACCTCCTAAAGTAAAAGTTCCTTATACATCATGAATAAAAATCAGAACTACAAGGCCACGGAATCCAGCGTTGTCCTCATTGCATAAGAAGCTCTCCTAGCACATCTCTCCATTGCCTCATCATCTGCATTGCTCCATCATCCAGAGCTGGCTGTTTCTTCTAGCCAGCCCCCATGCACACATACGTAGACAAAGATCTAACTCCGTCATTCTGTTTACACGTTACCATGAGGATCATACTATTGCAGTGTTATGGGCCTTCTAGGAACACGGCCCCCTGAGAGGTGTGACATGGATATTGTTTAGGAGGCTAAGGGTGACTTATGTCCCCAGTAGCTAGACACAATCACTGCAAATGAGAGGACACAGAACTAACTGCTCACTAAAAAAGGGATTTACATTTGCTAAAAAAAATATAAAAAATACTCAGTAACAGACAAGTTTAATTTCCACCAAAAGGTCTGCTTTAAAGGGAAGGAAGGGTAGAAAGTCAAATGCCAAGCACCAGTGTTGTCACATGGAAGGAATGGATGAAAGTCAAATGCCAAGTACCAGTGCTGTCACATGGAAGGGAAGCAAGTCAAATGCCAAGTACCATTGTTATCACATGGAAGGGAAGAAAGTCAAATGCCAAGTACCAGTGTTGTCACATGGAAGGGAAGAAAGTCAAATGCCAAGTACCAGTGTTGTCACATGGAAGGGAAGAAAGTCAAATGCCAAGTACCAGTGCTGTCACATGGAAGGGAAGAAAGTAAAATGCCAAGTACCAGTGCTGTCACATAGAAGGGAAGAAAGTAAAATGCCAAGTACCAGTGCTGTCACATGGAAGGAATGGATGAAAGTCAAATGACAAGAACCAGTGCTGTCACATGGAAGGAAGGGAAGAATATCAAATGCCAAGTGCCAATGCTGTCACGTGGAAGGAAGGGTAGAAAATCAAATGCCAAGCACCAGTACCATCACATGGAAGGAAGAGAAGAAAGTCAAATGCTAAGCACCATTGCTGTCATATGGAAGAAAGGGAAGAAAGTCAAGTGCCAGTGCTGTCACATGGAAGGAAGAGAAGAAAGTCAAATGCCAAGTGCCAGTGCGGTCACATTGGAGTAAGGGAAGAAAATCAAATGCCAAGCGCCGGTGCTGTTACATGGTGGTAAAGGAAGAAAGTCAAATACCAAGCACCAGTGCTGTCACATGGACGAAAGGGAAGAAAGTCAAATGCCAAGTGCCAGTGCTGTCACATGGAAGAAAGGGAAGAAAGTCAAATGCCAAGTACCAGTGCTGTCCCATGGAAGGGAAGAAAGTCAAATGCCAAGTACCAGTGCTGTCACATGGAAGGGAAGAAAGTCAAATGCCAAGTACCAGTGCTGTCACATGGAAGGGAAGAAAGTAAAATGCCAAGTACCAGTGTTGTCACATGGAAGGGAAGAAAGTCAAATGCCAAGTACCAGTGCTGTCACATGGAATTGAAGAAAGTAAAATGCCAAGTACCAGTGCTGTCACATGGAAGGGAAGAAAGTAAAATGCCAAGTACCAGTGCTGTCACATGGAAGGAATGGATGAAAGTCAAATGACAAGAACCAGTGCTATCACATGGAAGGAAGGGAAGAATATCAAATGCCAAGTGCCAATGCTGTCACATGGAAGGAAGGGTAGAAAATCAAATGCCAAGCACCAGTACCATCACATGGAAGGAAGAGAAGAAAGTCAAATGCTAAGCACCATTGCTGTCATATGGAAGAAAGGGAAGAAAGTCAAGTGCCAGTGCTGTCACATGGAAGGAAGAGAAGAAAGTCAAATGCCAAGTGCCAGTGCGGTCACATTGGAGTAAGGGAGGAAAATCAAATGCCAAGCGCCGGTGCTGTTACATGGTGGTAAAGGAAGAAAGTCAAATACCAAGCACCAGTGCTGTCACATGGACGAAAGGGAAGAAAGTCAAATGCCAAGTGCCAGTGCTGTCACATGGAAGAAAGGGAAGAAAGTCAAATGCCAAGTACCAGTGCTGTCCCATGGAAGGGAAGAAAGTCAAATGCCAAGTACCAGTGCTGTCACATGGAAGGGAAGAAAGTCAAATGCCAAGTACCAGTGCTGTCACATGGAAGGGAAGAAAGTAAAATGCCAAGTACCAGTGTTGTCACATGGAAGGGAAGAAAGTCAAATGCCAAGTACCAGTGCTGTCACATGGAATTGAAGAAAGTAAAATGCCAAGTACCAGTGCTGTCACATGGAAGGGAAGAAAGTAAAATGCCAAGTACCAGTGCTGTCACATGGAAGGAATGGATGAAAGTCAAATGACAAGAACCAGTGCTATCACATGGAAGGAAGGGAAGAATATCAAATGCCAAGTGCCAATGCTGTCACATGGAAGGAAGGGTAGAAAATCAAATGCCAAGCACCAGTACCATCACATGGAAGGAAGAGAAGAAAGTCAAATGCTAAGCACCATTGCTGTCATATGGAAGAAAGGGAAGAAAGTCAAGTGCCAGTGCTGTCACATGGAAGGAAGAGAAGAAAGTCAAATGCCAAGTGCCAGTGCGGTCACATT
The DNA here is from genome assembly GCA_028564925.1 of Lithobates sylvaticus. Taxonomy (NCBI): domain Eukaryota; kingdom Metazoa; phylum Chordata; class Amphibia; order Anura; family Ranidae; genus Lithobates; species Lithobates sylvaticus. Next base: position 87,219,455 of record CM053030.1, read on the forward strand.
GGAGTAAGGGAGGAAAATCAAATGCCAAGCGCCGGTGCTGTTACATGGTGGTAAAGGAAGAAAGTCAAATACCAAGCACCAGTGCTGTCACATGGACGAAAGGGAAGAAAGTCAAATGCCAAGTGCCAGTGCTGTCACATGGAAGAAAGGGAAGAAAGTCAAATGCCAAGTGCCGGTGCTGTCACATAGAAGAAAGGGAAGAAAGTCAAATGCCAAGTGCCAGTGCTGTCACATAGAAGGAACGGAAGAGAGCCAGCACTAATGCTGTCATGTCAAAGGAAGAGAGTCAAATACAGAGGGAAGGGAAGAGAGTGAAATGGAAAAGTACCAGTGCTGTCACATGGAAAGAAAGGAAGTCATATGCTCCCCCATTGAACACTACCAAACCCACAGCAGCACCAACACAACAAAAGTGCAAAAATCCTGCAGCTTCCCAAATAGTAACCTCACGGGGAAACAGATGTGAACAAACCCATGTCATTTGATTTACAACCTTCTATGTAAGAATGTTATGAAATATACACATTTAAAAAATAATTACACAAAAAAAACAAACAATCAATCTATCCAAATACAAAACAAGTAAAGATAATAAAAACAAATAAATGAACGGCTCAGATGAGCACCAAGGTGTTTGGAAAGTCTGGCCTCATTAATATGCATATATAATTAAAGAATTGGCCAGGCATCCCTCAGAAATCAATTGAGGTTTTTTTTTACCTTGTCACTCCGGCGGTACTGCAATATAAGCACACACGCTAGCGGCCCAAGACTGTGACCACATATCAACCCTAAGAAAAAAGACATTCTTCAAACAACTGCCAATACCTTCACACAAATGTGGCCACAGCAAGCTGGCAGCCAGATAGTGTTTCAAAACACCATCTGTGCTGTGCACAGGCTCTCCAACCAAAAAAGCAGCATGTCCTGCCGAAATCAGACAACATCCAGGAATGCAAGGAGACAGCACAGAACACTCCCTGTCTCTAGCTGGAGCGTATGCCCACTAGCATCCAAAGTGTTACACGGCCTTCCCTGTCCCCTGACACTTCCACCCCAGCCATGCTCTTTCCATTGGCCCTCTCCAGCTAAGCCAGATGTGTTTTTACTGGCTCTGCATCCTAAATTGGGGAACCGACCCTCATCCAACATTAATATTTTCTTCTGCATATTTGACTTGGAGGGAAAAAAAAAATCACAGTTTCAACCACAGTATATACTACATAACTACTTCTGCAGACATTTTTGCATCTCATTCGGCCCTAATAAAAGGCACTTTAAATACAAATTACAGCCCAGCTGAGATATGAACAAGGACTTTAATCAGCATTAATCATCAAAGACCAGTAACAAGCTAAACAGATACAGACCCATAACAGATAAACCACGTTACTACTATTTACATATTAAACATTTTACACAGGAGAGAGCATTCATCAAACCAACACCTACATACAAACACCCCATCTCTCATCTGTAATCCCTTCATCCAGGATACAAACCCTAAATCATCCTCACTTATCTGTAAAATCGTCAGACAGACAGACGTCATCCCCAAACAGCTACATGGAGGAGAAGATAAAAGTAAGGGAAGCGAGGAGCAGAAAACCCGCCTTTATTCTCAAATCACACTTCATATGTTTGTAGCAAAGGAATTCAAAGTATGAAACATTGCAATCAAATATTACAATAACATTCTTTATATTATAAAGCCAATATCTCTATACACATTATAAAGCCAATATCTCTATACACATTATAAAGCCAATATCTATATACACATTATAAAGCCAATATCTATATACACATTATAAAGCCAATATCTATATACACATTATAAAGCCAATATCTATATACACATTATAAAGCCAATATCTCTATACACATTATAAAGCCAATATCTATATACACATTATAAAGCCAATATCTATATACACATTATAAAGCCAATATCTATATACACATTATAAAGCCAATATCTATATACACATTATAAAGCCAATATCTATATACACATTATAAAGCTAATATCTCTATACACATTATAAAGCCAATATCTATAAACACATTATAAAGCCAATATCTCTATACACAGCTCTGTTGGCTTCATAGGTTTTCATCTTTTATATACATCATCTATAAAATACATTCAAAAGGCCTAATGCATTTACCAACATAGTGTTCAGAAGTATATATTATTTATATTAGGATTTGCATTTGTATATTATTTGAGTCTCTGAGATATTAAGGCATATGTTAATATATACATATGATATATATGTGAGACACATATACATACATATATATATATATATATATATATATACACACACACACATATCTGTCTGTCTTTCTCGCTTCTTCTCTCATTTTGAATATATACGTACATAGGTTTACTATATGAAATGCTTTTGTCTTTCCACTAGTAGTTGGGAGAGAATGCAATAAAAGACTTACAAGATGTAAGAAATATATATATTTGTACACACATTAGGATCTACATTTTATTTATAGTGTCATTCCCCTGGTAGCTGGCAGAGTACTGAAATATTGCAAAGGAGATCCACATTATATTTGTATATATATATATATATTTATTTACACACACACATACAGTTTATTCTCCTTCCCCTAGTAGATGGCAATAAGGAGAATCACTAGGCATGCTGCATATGCACATATATTAGGGTCTTAGAATCTACATTTTATTAGAGTATATGCATTATATATATATATATATATATATATATATATATATATATAGATATAGATCTATATATCTATATCTATATCTATATATATATATATATATATATATATATATATATATATATATATATATATATATAGATATAGATATATATATATATAGATCTATATATCTATATATATATATATATATAGATAGATATATATATATATATATATATATATATAATGCTGTCTTTCCTCCAGTAGTTGTCAGGATGATGCTAATGAAGGACTCTCACCAGGCATGTTGCATACACACACATATACTGTATATTTTTATCTATATTCTATTGGTATAATATTATATATCCCTGGCATTGTGCGGTCGTGATCCCTCGACTAGTTATCAGGATGATGGTAATAAAAGACACTCATCAGGAATGTTACACACAGACACATATGTTAGACTCTACATTCTAATTAGTACCTAGTTGTGGTATTATTATATACAATTCTCTATCTGTGTATATATATATATATATATATATATATATATATATATATATATATATATATATATTTTTTTTTTTTTTTTATTGTTTTCTTTATATCCCTGCCCTAATCCCTGTAGTAGTTGTCAGGATGATAGTATTAAAAAGAAACACACACATTCATGAATATATTTAGATCTACATTCTATTGGTAAATTATACTGTACTATAGGAGTATATATATATATATATATATATATATATATATATATATATATATGTATACAGACACACACACACATATACACTCTGTATATATTCTATATCCCTGGGACTGTGCTGTGATGATCCCTGTAGCAGCTGTCAGGGTGGTGGTAATAAAGGACTCACTAGGAATGTTGCACACACACACACACACACATATATAATAATAATACTAAAAGCATATAGACTCTAATATATAAGTCTCTTTGTATACTGTATATATATATTCTGTATATTCCTGCCACTGTGCTGTGCTGAGCCTTGTAGTCGTTGTGAGGATGGTGGTAATAAAGGACACACACATTCATGCAATCTACATTCTATTAGTACATTATTATATAGGAGTCACTTCTCTCTCTCTCTCTCTCTATATATATATATCTATATATATTCTGTATATCCCTGACATGGTGCTGTGCTGAGCCTTGTAGTAGTTGTCAGGTTGGTGGTAATAAAGTACATGCAAATCTACATTCTATTGGTATATTATACTGTAGTATTATATAGCTATATATATTGTATTATTATATACCTGGCACGGTGCTGAGCCCTGTAGTAGTCGGGATGGTGGTAATAGAGGACACACACATTCATGCAGATCTACATTCTTTTAGTACACTATGATAGTATAATATAGGAGTATATATATATATATATATATATATATATATATATATATATATATATATATATATATATGGTGTATATCGGTGGCACGGTGCTGAGCCCTGTAGTGGTTGGTAATGAAGGGGACTCACCCGGCATGTTGCAGGGACAGGGCAATCAGCTGTGCCTCCCCCGGTTCTAGCAGAGTGCCCCGGCCCGGTGCCAGTGCGGGGCTCCCCCAGCCATGCGGAGCTGTGCGGTAAGTGGCAGGCGGAGAGTCCGGTAGGTGGGTCGGAGATGTGAGCGATGACAGCAGCACATGTGTCTCTGCAGGCAGAACAATGACAGGCGGGCGGTGTGCGGGCATGGAGTATGTCTGTGTATGTCTATGTGTGGGGGATGGGGGGGGGGGGGGGGTGTGCAGCCTCCGCTCACCTGGCTCCCTCCCGTCCCTGGTGATGAAGATGCTCTTTGTCTGGCTGTAGGAGGTCCCCCCCCCCCCTCTATGTCCCTATTCAGTGTGCTGCTCTTTGTTGGCCCCTGAAGTGTGTGAAGAGCCGGTCTGGGGCCCCCCAGTGGGCTCCGCGCATTGACAGGCTCCAAACATCGGCAGCGCCCCCCCAATCTGAGCCATGTGCCGTTCTGATCCATAGGACAGGAAACAAAGTATCTCCTGCCAGGACACAACAATCAGCACGCTCCCAGTGTTTATCCTGAGGAGCACTCTCCTCTAATCAGCTCTAATGGGCACCATGATACACAAAGTGCCTTTTGTTCGGGCGGAGGACGATTTTCCTCCCAGCGGTGTCTCCTCAGTCCTTTGTATGCGATCCTTACCTCTCCGGAGAACACAACTGCCGGCAATGTGTCCGCCGGGGCCGGGACTCTTCATGGAGGAGCCGCTCCGTCCACTCCTGACCCCAGCTGGCCGAGCCCCCGCGGGGCAGACGCCGCACACACAGCGCGTACAATCCGCGGCTCCTATGTACCTGTCCAGTGTCCGCTACAGTCCGGGGGAGGTCAGGTGATATTCCACAGCCCCGGGGGGACGCTGTCCATCATTCCAGATCTTCCTCCTCTCAATGGTCGCTCCGTGTCTTGTGTGAAGTGAATTGTCGGGCGGCTGAGCTGTGTTATCTGATGTCACCCAGACACTTGTATACCGCCGGCTAATGATATCTATGGGTTTACACAGCGTCCCCTCCTCCTCCGTCTACTGAGAGCACAGCTCCGGATAATGGGCTGCACACAGCAGGCAGCTACAAGGAGTCTGCTCACTGACAGCTGCATGGAGGATGCACACAAAGCATGCACAAGAACCAGCCACCCTCTGCAAGGTGTCACTGCTCTCCCCCACAACCCTCTGCAAGGTGTCACTGCTCCCCCAACCCTCTGCAAGGTGTCACTGCCCCCCCCCCCCCCACAACCCTCTGCAAGGTGTCACTGCTCTCCCCCCCCCCCCAACCCTCTGCAAGGTGTCACTGCCCCCCCCCCCCCCCCCACAACCCTCTGCAAGGTGTCACTGCTCTCCCCCAACCCTCTGCAAGGTGTCACTGCTCTCCCCCACAACCCTCTGCAAGGTGTCACTGCTCCCCCAACCCTCTGCAAGGTGTCACTGCCCCCCCCCCCACAACCCTCTGCAAGGTGTCACTGCTCACCCCCAACCCTCTGCAAGGTGTCACTGCCCCCCCCCCAACCCTCTGCAAGGTGTCACTGCTCTCCCCCAACCCTCTGCAAGGTGTCACTGCTCTCCCCCACAACCCTCTGCAAGGTGTCACTGCTCCCCCAACCCTCTGCAAGGTGTCACTGCTCTCCCCCCCAACCCTCCAACACCCCCCCAACCCTCTGCAAGGTGTCACTGCCCCCCCCCCCCCAACCCTCTGCAAGGTGTCACTGCCCTCCCCCCAACCCTCTGCAAGGTTTCACTGCTCCCCCCCAACCCTCTGCAAGGTTTCACTGCTCCCCCCCCAACCCTCTGCAAGGTGTCACTGCTCACCCCCCCCCCAACCCTCTGCAAGGTGTCACTGCTCCCCCCCCCCCCCCCCCAACCCCCCAACCCCAGCTCCCCCCCACCCCTCTGCAAGGTGTCACTGCCCTCCCCCCCCAACCCTCTGCAAGGTGTCACTGCCCCCCCCCCCCAACCCTCTGCAAGGTGTCACTACCCCCCCCCCCAACCCTCTGCAAGGTGTCACTACCCCCCCCCCAACCCTCTGCAAGGTGTCACTGCTCCCCCCCCCAACCCTCTGCAAGGTGTCACTCCCCCCCCCCCAACCCTCTGCAAGGTGTCACTGCTCTCCCCCAACCCTCTGCAAGGTGTCACTGCTCCCCCCCCAACCCTCTGCAAGGTGTCACTGCTCTCCCCCCAACCCTCTGCAAGGTGTCACTGCTCTCCCCCCCCCCAACCCTCTGCAAGGTGTCACTGCTCCCCCCCCAACCCTCTGCAAGGTGTCACTGCTCTCCCCCCCCCAACCCTCTGCAAGGTGTCACTGCTCCCCCCAACCCTCTGCAAGGTGTCACTGCTCTCCCCCCTCCCCCCAACCCTCTGCAAGGTGTCACTGCTCCCCCCCCAACCCTCTGCAAGGTGTCACTGCTCCCCCCAACCCTCTGCAAGGTGTCACTGCTCCCCCCAACCCTCTGCAAGGTGTCACTGCTCCCCCCCCCCAACCCTCTGCAAGGTGTCACTGCTCCCCCCAACCCTCTGCAAGGTGTCACTGCTCTCCCCCAACCCTCTGCAAGGTGTCACTGCTCTCCCCCCCTCCAACCCTCTGCAGGGTGTCACTGCTCCCCCCAACCCTCTGCAAGGTTTCACTGCTCCCCCCAACCCTCTGCAAGGTGTCACTGCTCCCCCCCCACACAAAGGGGGGGCAGATAGGAAGTGGAAAAAACTCAGCTCAACAGCGCATTTTTGCCACCCCCTAACCAGGTCTAAATTTAAGTGTTACTAAAAAAGCAGGATCCTCTGATTCCTCTTGTTGGTGCTATATAAATCCTGTATAATAATAATAAACCCAGGACTCTGCATTCACTATATCTGGTCTCCCACAGTACACAGAACATGGAAATGCAATTATTTTAGTAAATATAAACTGCTAAATAAAATACCCTTTCTCATCAGCAGCATATAGCAGTTTTGTGACTTCTATCAGTGACTGGTTAAAGCTTTACATGCTCCCAAGAAATGAAAAAACAATTCTCTAGCAATACACACCAAACTGAGCATGTGCAGAGTGCCTCCAAGTCTCTGTACTATCAGCAGATAGATTGGGGACAGTAGAAGAAGGGGAGGATCAGAGAAGACAGGATCAACCAGCCTTTTACACAATGCAGAGGATTAACTCCTTAGGTTCCACAGTGAGTAGAACAAGCATGAGTGGACAAACCTAAAAAATCTATTCAATTTGCATTAAATTAGGCAGGCCTTTTCACTGCATAGTTGGTGTATCTAAAGAAGATTGTACAATCTGATTAAATAGTGTATGGCCAGCTTACCAAGATCCGATTTATCACATGCATGAGGATGCAGCTGCACATAAATGTCCCATGTACACAAAGGTCATCCATACAGAATGAATGAAAAATGGAGGCCAACAACGCTGATCGGAAGTGTCAGTTATATACAGCAATACATTGCCCCCCCCCCCCCCCCCCCCACCAACTCCCACAAAAATAATGCTGGCCATACACTATACAAAAAAATCAAACACATTTTTTGAATAACAAACACTCGGCCGTGAGAGCAAACGATAGTGCCATCATGTAATGACCGAATTTTCATCGATAAAAAGTTGCAAACAGTTACATTTTTAACGGACAGGAAACACATTAACCTTTCAATTTATCATTGGTTCGGCAGAATTTTCCAATCTGTTTCTTCAATTTTTCGGCTTTGAAAAGTTAAAAACAATGTTCTATTGTGCCCATTAACTGGACAAAAAAAACAACGAACGGTCCAAATGACAGATTTTCAAACAATTTTTGGGTTAGTGCATGGTCCATATTAGGGTGCGATGTGCGGTCTGGCAGCGTGAAATGGTAAATATGATGTACAGTACATATAAAAGTATAAAAAAGTCCTAAGTCTAAGAGGATTGCACAAAGATTGTACGGGCAACTTCACTATACACTTTACAATGTATAGTGAAGTTTAGTGATGGCAGGCAACATCTGCTCACTATTGGGTCTCTCACAAACCGCTACTGCTCTGTATACTGCTGCCTAATGCCGCGTACACACGGTCGGAATTCTCGTCGGAAAAAGCTCTGATGGTTTTCCCGTCGGAATTTCGACGGAATTTCGCTCAAACTGTGTTACCTACACACGGTCACACCAAATTCCGACGGTCTGTAACACATCGGTATAAAACACGTTCGACAGCACTATAAAAGGGAAGTTTAATGCTTCCGAGCATGCGTCAAATTGTTTCCGAGCATGCGTCAAATTGTTTCCAAACATGCGTCGGAAGTTTGCGTGTCGGAATTGCATACACACGATCGGAAAATCCGATAGAAAGGTTTTCCGTCGGAAAAATTGAGAAAAGGTTCTCAATTCAAAGTCCGTTGGAAATTCCGACAGAAAAAGACCGATGGGCATACACACGATCGGAAAATCCGTTGAAAAGCTCCCATCGGAAATTCCAAACCGTGTGTACGCGGCATTACACTAGTGATCCGGTCAGCTGATGAGGCAGAGCCGCTCCAGACTCTGGAAGGATCTCGACAATTTAGTTGGGATCCACCCAGCTGCCAGATTGACAGTTGGCTCCACCTCTCAGCACACAGCTGGAGTCAGCTGCGCCCGCCCTTCCCCAGCCCGATACTGCGGTGAGCCCTGGAGGGGGAAAGCCGAAAGCAGTGATTGATAGTCACCGCTCTCCACAGACTGAGAGCAGAGCGATCAGCAGTTACACAATCGTCAATATTAGCTGTAGGATAGAGGCATGTATAGAAGGGCGTTTTTCTTTTTTTTTGTTTGTTCTTTTATTACCTGTTGCTATAAGCTGAACTCGCACAATTTTATTCCTACATGTCAGTCCCAATTTCGGGGGCGATTTCAGAGACCTCTGTGCGGGTTTCTGCACAGATGTCAATGAAAAAAATCACACCCGAAATCACCAAAAGTAGTACAGAAACTACTTTTGGGAATCGGTGCGGCGCCGATTTGGACGGTTCCATTTCCGGCAATTGCCGCCGATTTGGCATGCAATTTCAAATTGTATGCCAAATCGCATCAATGTGAACCAGGGCTGAAGGAGAGAAATTTGCTACGTGTATGGCCTGCCTAAGTCCTTATGCTTGATTCTCGAAGCTAGACAGTTTCTTTTAAGAGTCCAAAGATATTTAAAAATGACAGTCACATGCCCAAAATAATGATCCTTACCCTTGTGTTAGGCACCATTCACACTTCACATAGCAGAACGCGCGTTCTCGCTCTCGTTTTTTTTGCACATATTTTGCCCATTCAATAAGCTTCTTTGGCACGTTTGTCCATTCAAGTAAATGGGCAGCCCTATGTGCAATAAAACGCACCAAAGAAGCTTGTGTGCCAAATTTTAACACCAAGTCAGAGTTTTTGCTTTTGTGCCCATTCAAGCGAATGGGCTGCCATATGTGTGATAATTGCACCAAAGAAGCTTGGACGCCAAATTTTGGCAACGCGCGTTTTGTCACATGACAAATGCAGCAAAATTGCACCACATTTGGGGTGCCATTAGGAAACAATGACACTGCAAGCACTGTGATGCGTTTTGCATCATTTCTGAAAATGAAAAACAATTCTTTGTGCGTTTTTAGAGAAATCAAATGCACACCTTTTGAGATGGGAATGAGGGACACCTATTAGCAAAAGTACGTAGGCATAGGACACACCCCCTGCCAGGCTCCCTTAAGGCTGGATTCACACCTATGCATTTTTAGTGATTTTTGCATTTTTCAGATTTGCACTACAGAACGTTTTCCTGTTCCATAGGAAACCATGTGAAATGGACTGTAGTTCAAATCTGCAAAATGCACTAAAACGGCATAAGCCCCCGTACACACGGTCGGAAATTCCGACCACAAAATCCGTTGGATTTTTTCCGACGGATTTTGTCCGACACTGGTGTTGCATACACACGGTCGGACAAAGTTGTCGGAAAATCCGATCATTCCGAACGTGGTGACGTTCGTTGCGTATGACGGAACTACGTAGAGGCTAGTAACCAATAGCTTTGGTCTCGTAATTTGATCTGAGCAAATGCGTGGCACTTTGTCCGTCGGAATTCTCGACACACACAATCGGAAAAAGTCTGATCGGATTTTGTTGTCGGAAAATTTGAGATCCTGCTCTCAAATTTTTTCCGGCGGAAATTCCGATGGAAAAAGCCCGCTAGAGCCCAGATTTTCCGACAACATAATCCGATCGGACTTTTTCCATCGGAATATCCGACCAAATATCCATAAGTGTGAATCCACCCTAAAGGAGAATTGTGCAAAAAATATGAGATATTTTAACCCCTACTATTCTGTACTACTCTATTGGCTTTTAAAATGTACAAATGCAGCAATTTAGAAATTGGATGAAAGGCTTAGCACTGGGAAACGCTTTTTAAATTGAGATAAAAAGTGCATTTTATATACAATTATATATATCAGACCAAAATGAGGAACAAATGGGGACTTTATTCCAAATAAGGGACATTCTCTTAAAATCAGGGACCGTTAGGAGCTCTGCAAATGTAAACGCAGCCTTAAGACGCTGTGAATTGAGCCTTGTGCTGGATTCTTAACACAGGCTACATTAGCTGGTAAAGATTTCAAGATTCCAGATTTTGACGAAAAAAAAAAAAAAAAATTATGTGTTAAGAGCATCGCGCAAAAGGTATAATTCTAACCGTGTAAAAGGAGCTACAACCAGTTAAAATCCTAAAAAGCAGAAAAAGATTAAAAAAAAAAAAGTGGATGAACAAAAAATAAATTGCACGTTGCCCTGACTTAAAATTCAGCTCCCATGTGCTGTGCGATTATACATCCTTTCCTTGCGAAAAAAAAAAAAAGCCTTTTAAAGTCGTTATCTGACTAGCATAATTGCCACTTTAAATTGATCCATGTCAACAGAAGCAGGATCCCTGGGGATTGTCACCTTGAAGCTGGTTGTAGAAAAGGGTTGACAGGATACCGGAGCATCTGAATATCCTTCAGTCTTTTCCCCTGTCTAGAAGCCAGCTGCAAGCTCACTTTTCCTCATTATTTAATAGTTGCAGATTTCAGCGTCGTTGGCAGCTCTCCCTGAATACATATTTCTTTAGATGTGAGCCTTTTTTCTTTTAATACAGCTAAAATAACATTTTGCATCATTAAAAAAAAAAAAAAAAAAAATGAATATACAAGTCCAAATAGGCAAAGCATTAAGACACCAAATAACAGAGCAGTTAAGATAGAACACAATGCAGGACATAGCAGGCTTAATAAATGTGTAAAGGGCCAGGTACCAAGAGACTAGTTGATACACATCTTAAGAGCTTTCTAATGAACACATTTACTAGAGCCAAGTGCTACGCTGATACAAATAGGCGTCCTGGACTGGACAGATCTGTAAACTGAACTTACCAACATGGTTTAAGATGCTATAAAAATGCATCTGGAAGCCAGAGACGCCAACGCTGACCAGGAATAAACCGAGATATGGTGTGTCTGCTGAGGCTCTCTCTAAGTTCCCCCCTACTTATAAGCTCCTCTATGGTGATGCATAGGGAATTCATGACTTCACACAGTGGGTATTAAGTGAGTGCATTCAAAAGAAGCTGACACCTGACTGATCCTAATTGAAAGCAATACACCCGACCAAAAACACCCCTTTCCCATCTGCTCTGGCCTGCCACCAGCTATTATCTTCAAGAGAAATAATAGTTTTAGATATTCTAACCTAGCAAATAAAAGGCGATCTTCTATGCAGGGCTGCATTAACAGAGAGAAAGGAAAAAAAAAAAAACAGGGCCAGAAAGGGTTCAAATGGCGACTTTTACTCCTTGTTGGCTTTAACAAAGCTGAATGAAGCCTTTTTTATTCCTGCCTTTCTATGTGCAAGACTTGATAAACTGAAAGAGTAGGCGGAACTCAATGATCGGCCAAGTAGCATTGATGAATGGTCAATAGAACGTCTTCTTAGGGTGGGCGCTGGGAGTCGGAGACAAACCAGCTTGGATGGGCGGATTTGCTGGTGTCCACATTCTGCTCCAGTTTTCCTCTCAGACCAGTGGCTACCAATTGTGGCTGGCACATTAGAAAGCAATCTCTTTGGGGAACGTAGAAGTATGTGCAATTGCAGGTCTTTCAAATTCAAATTTGTCTAAGGTTCTCTTTCAGCCTCTCAAATTTTCCACCTAGCTGGAGGCTATTAGTGTTTTCCTAAAGTATCCCACTGATAGGGCAAACCCACCTAATGGGGGGAGCGATATGGGTGGGTAGAGCTGTGTTGGATGCCCGAACTTCACACCAGTAAAAGCAATCAATTCACACGCCTTAAAACATTCATTATTATCATCGCTATGGTGGGGGGATGAATGGTTTGTGCTCTAGCTGGTGGTTTTTGTAATGAAGGTGTACAATATTTAGATAAATTAATTAAAAGAACCAATGTTTAAAAAAAAATAGGGCAAAAAAATAAATAACACTCAACCAAAAAGGTAGTAAGTGCACTCAAAACTGATTATATTTTGGATGCTCTCCTGGACAGTGGTAGGGACATTTCTCTGGAAAGATCGTACCTCTATACACCCAACTTAGCTAAAACAATGGTCGACCATTGACCAACAACCCGAGGTATTTTTAACCAGACATAAGCTGTTGCTCCGAATAACACGTAGTAACACACATGTATGTAACGAGTAGGAATGGGCTTGGGCATGTTCAAAACCCCACGTGCCTGATCAAACCAGGAGGCCGTCACTGCACACGACTAATCAGGAAATTTCTCACTGCCTGTGAATAGCAGGGTGCCGTGTCGGCCTCCTGGTGAGATCGGGCACGTGGGGTTTTCGAACACACCAAACCCATCTCTAGTGTCAAGGAACTACTTGCAAACTGTTGTTGGATCCCATGGCAGTTGCATGGTCTGCTATAACTTTATAAACACGTGAGCCGCTAACACATATCAGTACAAACATGATTTGGTACCAAGTTTGTTTTAGGGCTTCTTCATACCAGGTGTGAGCATGTTTTCCTGCACCGCACAGGAATATGCTGCCTTCTACAGATGCATGTGGGTGCCATTAATTAAGCATACTTTCACAGCTGCCAAAACGCATGGTATCGCAGTACCATGCGGTTTGGTGAGACGTGATTTAAAAAATCGTGCCTGCACCTTTTTTTGCATGTTTCACATGCACAGGGCAGCTCACTGAAATTAATGGGCTGCCTTAAAATGTGATGTGCAGGAACGTGCCAAAAAGTGCGCTCGGGTGCACCTCATAGAGTGAACGAGCCCTCAGTGTTGCTAACTTTTGCTATTGTTTATATGGCTTAAACGTATGCATATATTGTGATTGTCAGTATGAGATAGATACTCCACCCATTGATGAACATCTTGTAAGTCAATTGATAGGCATAAAGAGCAGAGAACAATGCTGGGCACCCGCGCCTGTCAGAAAACCTGATCACTGGCTGCATCTGATTGGATCATTTAGACAACAACTTTCTGCCTGGATCCTTAGATTTTGAGATTAATGCTGGGTTCACACTGGTGCCGTGCAGAGAAACGCATTCCTGTTCAAATTATGTGTCAATCTTTGCAGTGCTACTTGAGCCCATTCATTTTGTATGGCTCGTTCCTGTTGCGCAAATTTCGGGGCTCAGGTAAGTATAAGGGGGGCTCAGGGGCGCTGCTGCATTAAAAAATGTTTTCACCTTAATGCATAGAATTAAGAGTTTCCATCCGTCACACTTCAGCGGATCGGAGAGGGTCAGATGTCAGCGGACATGTCACCGCTGACATCCGTTGCTCCATAGACCTCAACGGTCCGCCCATGTGAAAGGGGCCTAAGGGTTTACAACCACTTTAAAGCCCCATACACACGGTCGGACAATCCGCGGACCAGGTCGGTCGGATCCTGTCCGTCATACTTTGTCTGATGTTGGTTTTGCGTACACACGGTCGGACAAAGTTGTCGGAAAATCTGATCATTCTGAACGTGGTGACGTTTGTTGCCTACGACGGGACTACGTAGAGGCTAGTAGCCAATAGCTTTGGTCTTGTAATGTGATCTGAGCATGCGTAGCACTTTGTCCGGTCGGACAACCGTACACACGATCGGATTTGGTGTGATCGGACCGGGTTGTCGGCAAATCTATCCAGCAGGAGATAAGACTTTGTCCGTCGGACAATCCGACGTACACTGTCCGATGGTGCATACACACGGTCTGATTTTTCAACAACATTGTCCGATCGGACAGAATCCATGAAAAAGTCCGACCGTGTGTATGGGGCTTTAGAGTGGACCAGCCAACAGGGCATAGGACTATAGACAGTAGAGAACAGTGGTGGCTTCCCTTAAAATTTCTAACATATAAACAACAATTTCTTCCAATTTTCCATGTTCCTGTTTAACACACTGGAGAGTGCAGAATCTGGTACAGCTATGCATGGTAGCCAATCACCTTCTAGCTTCAGCTTGTTCAATTATTCTTTGGCAATAAAACCTGGAAGCTGATTGGTTTCTGTGCAGAGCTTCACCAGATTTTGTACTCGCCAGGTTATGTAAATCAATGAAGTCACCTAAAGGTCCTATAATGATTTGGACAGAATTTTAATCCCATTACATATGTGTATATATAGACCAGGTATAAAGAAAAGGTGCCTACATTACTGCTGTTGGGTGAAGTGAATGCCCACGCGTTATTTAATGAAACTATATATGGCATTAAAAGAACACCAAACAAATATTTGACTCGGCTCATAATTCTCATCCACTTGGGAGAAAAGGTCTGGTAGCAAATATACACAAGCTTCAATCTGCCTATGTCTGGCGCATATAAATGAATCTATCAGTTAAGAGAACAGGTGGCTTTGCATAGAATCCCAATGAATTGCAAACAGTCTATGAAATAAAATAGGATTGTCTATTCACTCTGCCTTCTCCTAGGCGGCATTAACTGAACATACAGAGCAGCAAACAGACTTCAGTACGGCGATTCTTCCAGGCAAAAAAAAAAAGAGGGACGGTGGTATTAAAATTCAACTAAATTCATTGCACAAGGTCTCTTAACATTTTATTGAAAAGCTATTGTTTTAATGTCAACCCCTCTTGGTTGTGAGTGATGGTGAGTTAGTTTTGTTAAAATGCGAGGGTGATTGCATATGCTCCAGTGAACCTTCCCCTCCTCTCATCAGCAGGGACAAAAACCCGCAGCTTTGCTGTCTGCTGGCTGCCATCTGGACAGCTTCCCCTCCATGCCCACCCCTCATCTCACTACGGGCTCCATTACAGGGCTCTCGAGCTGTGTTGAGCTATTCATGACATACCAATTTCACGTTTTCGGCTTGTCCGCTTGCAACAATAAATGCTAATCAGGACAACCATGACTGGTGTTATTATTATGAAGACAATAGGATAGGTCTATAAATTTATTTCACATAGACTGGAAATTAAAAATAGACACAATGAGGGTTCCCAATTCCTCTTTCATTGACAGTGCCGCAGCTATAGAGGTTTGCGAAGGCAGCAATGGCATCAGAGTCCATAGTACTGAGCGAACCGGTTTGGACATCTTGGGGTTGATTTACTGAAGACTGGAGAGTGCAAAATCTGGTGCAGCTCTGCATAGAAACCAATCAGCTTCAAGGTTTTTTTTTTTTGTCAAAGCTTTATTGAACAAGCTGAAGTTAGAAGCTGATTGGCTACCATGCACAGCTGCATCAGATTCTGAGTAAATCAACCCCCCTTCTCTTGCCAAGTCATCAATGGAACATCACTATGATCCATTGATCAATATATTATATATGTATATATATATATATATATATATATATATATATATATATATATATATATATATATATATACATATATAAGTGATGTAGACCAATGTAGAAAGGGTCAGAAGCAGATGGTGGGTTAGTTGGCTCCTGTCTATATTGGCCCCCAGTTTATTGTATGCATGTGAGATAGGGACCTCAAATTGCAAGCTCCTAGAGGGCAGGCAGGGACTGAGGCCCCATTCCCACCTGGGCATTGTAGAATTTATGGGATCAGTGCCGGGACAAAATCATCCAGTGCCCAGGGCAAAGATGCCAAATTACACCCCCCCCCCCCTTCTTATCATTATGTACACGCTTAGGAGAATGAGGGGTTGAGATAGCACAGCCTGCACCTCTTCCCGTCTCTCTCCTCCTTTCCTCTGCACTTCCAGCGCTGGGCTGACAGAAGTATTGACCTGCTGTCACTACTCCTGTCAGCCTTATAGTAGAAAGAACTTGTGGCTTTCCCATCTCTACAATACAGGCTGCGCCCAGGGCAGCCGCCCCTTCTACCCACCCGTTGTCCTGGTTCTGGCTGGGAGAACTGTGTGATCCTTATAAATTCACAGAGAAATATGCAAGGCGTATTTGGGTGCCATTATTATTAATGGCACCCCAAACATACAAACGAAACAAGCATTTTGTAGCATGCCAAAATGCACACAAAACACCCCAAAAACGCGCTTTCCAAAAACATGCCAAAGTTGGCTCCAAAAAAGTTACAAGTTACAAGTTAGCATGTTTTTGGAGCAGACTGCAGCCCATTCACATGAATGGTGCTGATCTAACAGCGTTGCTAAAAAGGTGATGCTCTGCTATTGGCAGATGTGAACGGGGCCAGAATGTACAATATTGTGCATAAATAGCTGGTGCTTATTAAATACCTGTAATAAATTAACTTTGCAGCAAAGCCTATTGGGGGGGGGGGGGTGAGAACTTGTGGCCAGTCTGGTTCTATTGCTAGGATCAGTGTTAACAGTCTAACACTGGCAGTTTGCGCACAGGAAGAGAAAGCAGAGTGAGCTCAGAAAGGGGTGGTGATGCCTTTTGGCTGTCAAATCTGCACGCTTTCAGGGACTTGGCTATGCAATCTGGCAAGGAAGCCTGAAACACAACACAGGCTAAACAGAATGACAACGCTTTTGTCAGGTAAGGCAGATCAGATATATGTATTTTTTTATGTGTGCATTAAGCTGCTTGCATGAGTTCAGCTTTAACACCAAAAGGTTAAGATTAAGTAAAGAAGTCATCAGATACTAACATGGTGAATCATGTTTTGAAATCTGACCAAGTGTACCCAACCATATAGTCCAACCCACCCATGACCTGAGCTGGTGCCTTTGGGCTGGAGAAGCGTGCTTTCCAGTTCATTTTGGCACTGTGGTTTATGTTGCGAAAGTGAAAACATATAGAATAGAAATATATTTATATTCTGGGCTCTTCTTCTATATACTACAGTATGTGCAAAACCTTCAACAGAACCCTTTGAACAATAAATATTGCAAATAATAATAGAGTATTTAAAATTATTTTTGTTTCAAAAACTGCAAAATTTCTAAACCTTCAACTATGCACTTAATAAACTATAAGCATTGCACCGTAATAATTTATTTGAATTACAATGCACAAAAATCTGATGTAAGTTGCAATAATTCCCATTCCTCCACAACCACCAATCATAGTTAATCGAGGCCCCGGTGTATATACTTGCAGCTCTTAAAATGAACAAGAAGGAAGGAGGTACTTGCTGGAAGGGTGTTTGGTTAAACCTTATTTCTTCCTCACTTGTCACCAGGATGCACCCTGCTTACTCTTACTCATAGTTGGTATGTGTGGAATGCAATGAATTTTCATGCTGATGCAGTTAGTTCTAGGATCCGCCAGGTGGCGCTACTGAGCAGTGATATGAATCTGCGCTCACAGTTGAAGTGATTTATCAGTTGGAACTAAAGATAAGTGAGGAGAACAAAATAAATGACCACTATTTAAATGCCACTCTTGCCTTCACTGAAAAAAAAAGGAATAAAATTGATGCATTGGATTATGCTAGGAAAAAAAAAGAAAGCAGACAAATTCACAAACATACTCAACCAATCAGAACGCTTTAAATTTGTTAACAGTTATCGTAAATATCGTAAATACACACAACCTTCACACATCAGGCTTTTTTCAATCAATGGGCAGGGCAGGGCCGGCGAAAAGGGCCTCGGCAGCGACGCTTTGCTGGTGCTTTTAACCCTAAGGACGGACATGTATGGACTGTCTAAAGACTAATTGTATTGTATTGCGGAAGCAAACATTCCTGCATATAAGCAACCTGAATCCCAGGGCCATCTTTAATATTGATTAGACCCAAGGCAAAGATTTTCTTGGGCCCACCCAAATTCACTTATCATCTATTTGCAGGCAGTGCAGGCTCAAGGGGCAGCTGCTTTTAGGCCCCACAACAATAACTGGGCCCGAGGCAGCTGCCCTTTTTGCCCTGTGTTAAAGATGGCCCTGAATCCAATTATACGTAATATGGCCGATGCACTATATTTGTATTCGTTTATTGGTAGAGCAACAAATTCCAGAACTCGGACACCAATAGGTAAATAAGCAACGCTTCATATCTGCTGCAGCATAATATCAATCAAACGGCAACAAACCAGGCTGTAGTTGGCAAACAAAGCTCCAATATAAAGGGAGTTAAAGTGGTTGTAAACCCATATAAAAAAAAAAAAAGACAAGGCCATAATGAGCTAGTATGCATCGCATACTAGCTCATTATAAAAATACTTACCTTAGATCGAAGCTGTTGCAGCGGTCCCCGTACACCAGTGTGACCGGTGACATGTCTTCGGGAGTTATTTCTGGGTTCACGGGCTCCAGCGCTGTGATTGGCCAGAGCCCCGACGACGTCACTCCCGCGCATGTGTGCGGGAGCCGCCAGTGATGGCAAAAGCCCTTTAGAAATGGCACGACGTCGGCGCAATCGTATATGGTAAATATCTCCTAAACCGTGCAGGTTTAGGAGATATTTACAGTACCTACAGGTAAGCCTTAGGCATTAGGCTTGCCTGCAGGTACAAGTGGTGTAAAAGGGTTTACAACCACTTTAATTTAAGTGCATAAGCATCAATCACAGTTTATCCAGGGTAGAGATACAGGTCTAATAGTGATGATGTTTCAAAAGTCAGTGTATGAATATCTCTCATGAGAAGTCCCATCCATCCATGCTGGACAAGTGGTGCTGCAGACTCTCTCAGCAGTTTGTAATAAGCATAAAGACTCTTATCTGTTTGCCTCTTCAGGTAACTCAATACCCTATGCTACCTCAAATCCTGCACTACTGTTCTTGACAGGTATGTAAAGCTTCCTCCTCCAGATGCCTCCATTATTATGTATGAAATATACTTTCACCATATATTGCAACCAGCCTTAGACTCGAAGGGTCACTCGTCTACAGCCTCCTTCCATGTAGTGCATCCCGGCACCCAAGTCAACTGACTAGTTTCCGGTGGGTGTTTGAAGTAAGAGATAACCCCTCTCTTATTTCACAAAATATTCGCCTTCAGTTCTACTTTATTATTATTATTTATTATTATTTTTTAATTATTATTTATTATTATTATTTTTAATTATTTATTATTATTATTTATTATTATTATTATACAGAATTTATATAGCACCAACAGTTTTTGCAGCGCTTTACTATTTTAGGTTTATTTTACTTGAAAGGAAAAGGTATCATTGTGTTATTATTACATTTGATATAACGACACAGGCCAACACCACTTCCCTTTCATTTTGCCCCCCCAGATTTATTTGGGTTTTTTGCAGGTCTGGGCCTGTATGCTGCATAGGCCCACCACTGAAGAAGGTGTCTTGTTTTTATATTTTAATCTGAGACAAATGACAGGTGGAATGTGAATATTGGCTCCAGGCCACTCAGCCATTGCTCTAGGTTGCAGCATGTGGAAATGAAACTTCCAGACTCGGTACTTGTATTTCCCTTTCCCAGTCCCTTGTTGTCCTGACTGATCCTGCACAGCCACTGGGCATAGGCCAAGGTATGAGCAAAAAGTGTGTCTGTCAGCAGTGCAGGAGGAGAGGGAGAGCGGCCAGTTCCTGACCCAACCCTGCTGCACACAATGGGCTCGGTGAATGGAAGGAACACAGGCAGTGCACAGATAGGCCGCTGTCACAGACCGGCAGGATGTGTGATCTGCAGCCCAAGATACAGCCCGTTCACACACCCTGTGAGGAGATGTTTTGCTCTGCGGGTAATTATAACAAGGAAGCGTGCATGGATCTGACCCCGGTGCCTCGGCTCCAATATTCTGCCTATCAGCTTCCGCAAGAACAGCCTGCCGCTGCACATCCCCCACCCACCCCATCCTGGCCAGCCCCTGGAAACAAATGCTCACTGATAATGCCTTCTGCTCTCTCAGTCGCAAGCAATCATTTCATAGAAACACTTCTTTTTTTATAAGAAAACATACGAGGCACACTCAGCTGGATGTGTGGATGTCATGTAGAAGTCTATGTACTAACACAGGGCAGCGCAGTCACTTCCCTCCGATGTATGGAGGGAATCAGACATGGCCTGTATGACAAGTGTCTTCATAACCCTGTACACTGTATATGTCATATCATCAACTACCCCCCTCTTTTATCTAGATGTCATAGTCTTCTGTCAGATATTGTATATACAAGTTTATCCTAATGTCTATTCTTTCTTTCTTTCATTCATCCTTCCTTTGCTTCTTCATTTCCTTCTTCCCTCTCTTCTTTCATTCATCCTTTCTTTATTTCCTTCTTCCCTCTCTTCTTTCATTCATCCTTTCTTTATTTCCTTCTTCCCTCTCTTCTTTCATTCATCCTTTCTTTCTTTCCTTCTTCCCTCTCTTCTTTCATTCATCCTTTCTTTCTTTCCTTCTTCCCTCTCTTCTTTCATTCATCCTTTCTTTATTTCCTTCTTCCCTCTCTTCTTTCATTCATCCTTTCTTTCTTTCCTTCTTCCCTCTCTTCTTTCATTCATCCTTTCTTTATTTCCTCCCTCTCTTCTTTCATTCATCCTTTCTTTCTTTCCTTCTTCCCTCTCTTCTTTCATTCATCCTTTCTTTATTTCCTTCTTCCCTCTCTTCTTTCATTCGTCCTTTCTTTATTTCCTTCTTCCCTCTCTTCTTTCATTCATCCTTTCTTTATTTCCTTCTTCCCTCTCTTCTTTCATTCATCCTTTCTTTCTTTCCTTCTTCCCTCTCTTCTTTCATTCATCCTTTCTTTATTTCCTCCCTCTCTTCTTTCATTCATCCTTTCTTTCTTTCCTCCTTCCCTCTCTTATTTATTTCATCCTTTCTTTATTTCCGTCTTCCCTCTCTTCTTTCATTCATCCTTTCTTTATTTCCTTCTCCCCTCTCTTCTTTCATTCATCCTTTCTTTATTTATTTCCTCCCTCTCTTCTTTCCTCATTTCTTTCTCTTTCTGTATTTACTCACTCTATTTATCTATCTATATTTTCTCTTTCTATTTATTTGTGTATCGATCATATCTCTCTATAATCATCTATTTCATTTATCTTTCTTTCTTTTCTCTATTAAATTCTTCTATAAATGTTTACCTCATTTCTTTCTCTTTCTGTATCTATCTATCTAGCTATCTATTTCTCAATCTCTTGCTCTCTCTCTCTCTCTCTCTCTCTCTCTCTCTCGCTGTCTGCAAAATCTGTTTGCCTGTGTCTATGTTTATCTATCTCTCTATCTTATCTATCTATCTATCTATCTTTTTCTATTATTTCTCTATCAAATTCTTCTATAAATGTTTATCTAATTTCTTTCTCTTTCTGTATCTATCTATCTATTTCTCAATCTCTTGCTCTCTCTCTCTCTCTCTCTCGCTGTCTGCAAAATCTGTCTGCCTGTCTCTATGTTTAGCTATGTCTCTGTCTAATCTATCTATCTATCTATCTATCTATCTTTCGTTTTCTATTATTTCTCTATCAAATTCTTCTATAAATGTTTTCTCTTTCTGTATCTATCTATCTATCTATCTCTTTCATAAAGGCCTATCTCATTTCTTTCTATTTATTTACTCTATCTATCTATCTATCTATCTATCTATCTATCTATCTATCTATCTATCTTTCAATCTCTCTCTCTTTCTCACATATATATCTATTTCCAACTATCTAATGTCGGTCCTATTCTTATTTACTGTGTCAATCTTTCTATCTATCTATCTATCTATATATGTATCATTTATCTCTCTATCTAATTTCTGTCTCTTTATTTTTTTTATTTTTCTCTATCATACCTTTTTTTAAATGTCTCAATTCTTTTCATTCTGTATTTACAGTATTCTATCTCTGTCTATCATATCTCTCTATCTATCTAATTTCTGTCTCCTTCTGTATTTACCATGTCTATCTATCTATCTATCTATCTATCTATCTATCTATCTATCTATCTATCTATCTATCTATCTATCTATCTATCTATCTATCTATCTATCTATCTATCTATCTATCTATCTATCTATCTATCTATCTATCTATCTATCTATCTATCTATCTATCTCCCTCTATGAATCTCTGTTGTACTGTTTGCCTATCGTGCTCTGCTGGTCTCTGGCCCCCAGCCTGTGTGTTTGGGAAGGGGTTAAACGCATCCCCTCAGGGTCCCCATGTAAAAGTCAGCAGTATGCAGATCCTGAGCACATTTGCAATCAGTGGCGTTGTTTTGCAGTGTGCCTGGATGGATATGTGAAATGGGTTTAGTGTAGGGGAACCATATGGCTCTAGATTATCAGAGACAGTCTTGTTTATGAGCTGTAATTCCCCACAGAGCTCAGTGCTGTTTCAGCACTCCACTGAAACATGTGCAGGCCAGGCTGGTCCTGGACTGTGTGATCTGGACTTGTCATACACTGACAGTGACATAGAGAAGATGCAGAATAAACTGGAAGCAGCATGCTGATCTCCACAGTGTCTCCAGTCCTTGTTGTATACAATGGGGACAAGGAGAAAAGACTCAACAGACAATCATCTATAATAATACAGCGTCTGCAATATATTCTCTGCAACCATTTATCCTACAATAAAGGACAGGTTTTATTGATATCATGGATCATTTTTCATCCTGTTTGATTCTATTTACATCAAACATATTTCTTTTATTTTAATATTACCTTTACTACAAAGCAATCAAAACAGCAACATGCCATCACATTTAATCTATTCTGGGTTTGATTTACTAAACGGGTAGAGGCCGTTCATCTTGTAAAGTCAATGATAGTATTCACTTTGAATACAAATCATGTGCAAGGGAAATGTAAGAAAAATTGCAATTTTTTTTCTAGCACATGATTGGTTGGTTACCTTATTTATCAGTGTTCACTTTTCAGAATGAACAGTCTTGACCTTAACCAATCAAATACATTCTATTGGTGCAGTTCTAAATGCCTTGCGATGCATCCTATAGCTCAGCGATGGTGAACTTTGGCACCCCAGATGATTTGGAACTACATTTCCCATGATTCTCAACTACACTGCAGAGTGCATGAGCATCATGGGAAATGTAGTTCCAAAACCTCTGGGGTGCCAAGGTTCACCATCACTGCTATAGCTCATCCTTTCTAAACTAGGGTTCCTCCAGAGGTTGCTAGGGGTTCATTGAGCACTTTCTGCCTCTCAGATAAGTAACCACTGACAACAATAATCTGTATAGCTATTTCTAAAGCCCCATACACACGGTCGGACAATCCGAGGACCAGGTCCGTCGGATCATGTCCGTCGTACTTTGTCCGATGTTGGTGTTGCGTAACACGGTCGGACAAAGTTGTCGAAAAATCCGATCATTCTGAACGTGGTGACGTTTGTTGCCTACGACAGGACTACGTAGAGGCTAGTAGCCAATAGCTTTGGTCTTGTAATGTGATCTGAGCATGCGTAGCACTTTGTCCGTCAGGAATTCGATACACACGATCGGACTTGGTGTGATCGGACCGTGTTGACGGCAAAGATTTCCAGCAGGAGATAAGACTTTGTCCGTCGGCCAAACCGACGAACACTGTCCGATGGTGCATACACACGGTCTGATTTTTCACAACCTTGTCCGATCGGACAGAATCCATGAAAAAGTCCGACCGTGTGTATGGGGCTTAAGTGTGGGATTCTCCCCAATGACCACCAGTATATAGAACTGCGGGGTTGATTTACTAAAACTGGGGAGTACATCATTTGGTGCAGCTGTGCATGGTAGCCAATCACCTTCTAACTTCAGTTTGCTCAATTAGGGCTCTTTCACACGGACGGACCGTATGTCCATTTTTCATCCTTCCGTTTTTGGATGAAAAACGGACATACATGTATCCCTATGGGATAGCGGGTGTCAGTGGATGAGCATCCGCTGACACCCGATGTCGTCCGTGCCCGCTATGCTCCGTTTCTGCAGACGGAGGGAAACCCTATTTTTTCATCCGTCTGCAGAGTGGATCGGATGACGACGGACTCTACGGTCCGTCGTCACCCGATCCCCCATAGGGGAGAGCGGCGCTGTGACAGGTCCAACCCTGCACTGTGTGCAGAGACGGACCTGTCATCTTCCTGCTCAGCGGAGATCGCACCGGCGATCCCCGCTGAGCAAGCGGCTATCCACGGGGCGTATCTGCACTGATCCGCCCTGTGTGAAAGAGCCCTTAAGCTTTGACAATATAACCTGGAAGCCGATTAGTTTCTATGCACAGCTGCACCAGATTTAGCATTTCTCTGTTTTAGTAAATCAACCCCATTCTTCCCCATTGATCATCACACTAATGTACCATGAGCTATAATCTACCAGAGGTTCCCTGAGACTGGGAAATTATTTCAAGGGTTCCTCCATGTTAAAAAGTTTTAAAAAGACTGCTATAGTCAATATCCTTCTCTGTATCTGGTGGAGAAATGAAGGCCCATTCATATCTATGCATTGAGTTAACATGCAGATACTACAATGCTCATCAACATACTTACTGCTGTTCACTTTCATGTATTTTAATTCATCCTCTTTAAACTATGTTTAATTTTCACCTTTAGAGCTGCTATCGATGCTATTATTAAAGCTGAACTCTGAACACAAAAACTGTTATTTAAATATATTTCTCAATAGCCACAAAGGATATAAATCCACTTTGTGTGCACTAACTGTCTTTGCAAACTCAGATGTTACCTTGTAAATGTAGCAGTGACATCATCATTGTGTTGTACGTAGCCTGTACAGAGGGCAGAACTGTGGGAGGGACTCAGAAGACCCCACCCACTACAGGCTGCCTGCAAAAAACTACAGGAAGGGGCAGAGACAAGACCAGTCACTCGGCCCAAGGAGAGAGCAGCAGTGATAGGTCTTTAATACAGGAAGCTCCTAGACAGAGGCTGACCAAATTACTGCACAGATCTGGAAGAAATACACAAAGCACGCCAAGATTCAAGTAAGAATACAAATGTATTTAGACATTGTTTGCTAATCCCACAGCTCCATTTTAAACTGCTCTCATAGCCCTTTGATGTTGTCCATGTATGAGTATTCTTAGAAATCTAAGTAAAGGTTCATTAGAAAACCGAAACATCTTGTTCTAATTCTTAAAAATGTATTTATACTCTCAACTTAGGAGAGGGCAGCCCAATGTCATTTCAAAATGCCATGATGTAAAAGCTAGTAATTAATGGCATCCAATCAGATTTTAGCTTTTACTAATCACAGTCCACACTAAACAGCAGGAAGATAAGTTCTGATTGGTTGCCATGGGTTTGTGCACATCATTGCGCTTTCCGCTGTTTATTGGATGGGTGCCAATTTGTTTTCGGAGGCTCCCCTGACCGGTAAATGGATATGGGTGTTGTCATATTACCTATTATATAATGCACAGTGATGTCAGCGTGGTGCCTGCAGGTTGATGGGAACAATGATAAACATATTATGCAGCCCTTCCCTACCTGAAAACATATCCAGAAAATAACCGAACCTTTTGCCATACCCTCCAGCATTTCTGTTATTCCCAGTAACACAGTAAAATTATTTGTGTATTGTAATAATTTATCCATGTATTCATTTGCAATTTAATTTCATCCAAAATTTTAAAGGCAATACAAAAATCCATTCCCTTCACATCTCAGAGATCACTAAGTATAATGTGGTCTCGAACAACCGTCGGAGGAGCGAAGAAAAAAAAAAAAAAACACAAAAGCAATTCTGCTTGTCTGTGTTCAACACAAAGGACATTAAATGAAAACAACTGGCAAACAGCCAAATTCCTATAGAGGCAAAGAGATTCAAATAAATTGATTTCACGCATCATACTGACCTGGGATCAGCCAGCGCAGTTACATTATTCTCAGAGCTCTGTGTGGGGCGCAGCCCATTAAGGCTGCCGTAGACCACTTCTCCATCCCAGAACAGAAAGAGATAAATCAGACGGGGCTATGAATGGAAACGTTTGCACGAGGAAATTCAGTCTTTCCTGTAAACCCTGGGCTGATATCTGGGACTGCAATATGTTTTTTTTTTCTATGTAACCAAAGTACAGACAAAGGCACACAGAATAACTCATAGCACAGCCTTTCTCAACCTTTCTACTGCAGAGGAACTCTTGACATAAAGTTCAGGTTTCAGGGAACCCTTGCAAAAAGCAAATCATCGGTAATCAGTAGGAAAAATGCCCCTTCCATTTGTGGCTAGTGGAAAGAATGCCTCACCTACAGTTGTGGTCACAATGTCACCCTTACAGACAACCCAAAAGATCATTAAGTTCATTCAGATGATTCTGCCAAGTTGTGCTTGACCCCAGAACTATGCAGGCACCATCAAATAGAAGGTCAATCAGCAACAGTTCAAGGAACCAACAGCAAATGTTTGAAGGAACATTTGGATTCCACAAAACCCTGGTTGAGAATGGCTGTCATAGTGGAGGGTTAGTGTAAACCAGTGGTTCTCAACCCTATCCTCAAGTACCCCCAACAGGCCATGTTTGCAGGTTTTCCTTTATCTTGCACAGGTGCTTTAAATCAGAGTCAATGGCTTGGTAAATTAGGGCAGCTTATTTTATCTAAGAGAAATTCCCAAAACATGGCCTGTTGGGGGTACTTGAGGACAGGGTTAAGAACCACTGGTGTAAACTACAGGTAGATGTACGACAGGGTGCTCCAGCATCACCACAGCCCCTAATTTCTCAGCTGTACCCTCATTGCATATTCAGTATATAATAGACAACATTTTACATCACATCCCTTTTTATGCTATTTGAATCACTAGTACGGACTTTCCCAATTAGGGTTATGTTAAGCCCTAAAGTTCTTACATAGGTTGCTAGGGGTTCCGTAGCCTCCCTGGTGGTATTCCCGAGTCTGGCTCGGGTCAGAAACTTCATTACCAAAAGCGGTAACCCCGAGCCAGACTCGGGCTTGCGTTGCAGGATACAGGGGGGGGGGGGGTTACTTACCTTGTCCCCTGGATCCTGCGATGTCTCCCCGCTGTGTGAGCGAGCCGTCGATTCACACAGTGCCGAGTGCCGCTGATCTCCGTTCCCTGCGACGTTACGACGCACGGGAGCGGAGATCAGCGCCAAATTCAAAAAAGTTTTAAAACACAATACACATACAGTACTGTAATCTTACAGATTACAGTACTGTATACAAAAAACACACATCCCCTTTGTCCCTAGAGGTCTGCCCAGTGCCCTGCATGTCATTTTATATAATAAAAAGATTTTTTTTCTGCCTGGAAACTGGAGATTGTCCATAGCAACCAAAAAGTGTCCCTTTATGTCAAAAGTGGTTTTAGACCAGCTAGAAAACACCGATAATAAATTAAAATCACAATTTATCATCAAACAATAAATTTAATGACAGCGACTATTCTGCAACTGAGCAAATTTCAGTGTTTTTGATTTGATTACATTATTGAATCATTTTTATATATATTTTTTATTTTATTATAATTTATGATTTTGTGTTTCAAACTTTATCATACCCGGGATGTCTACTAGACTCTGGTTCGGACAGATTTAAGTGAGTTATTCATAAGAATTGCATGCCTACAATAAAAAAACGCCAAATTTCCATGCAAAATAAATTGTACCGCTTTCAGCACTAAATTCCAGACAGAATCATACCGCCAGGGAGGTTAAGCAGTGACCAGTGGAAGATTGATTTCCCACCTACCATAACCACCAACATAAATAGGCATTCCCATTGAGTGTAGGGGGTCAATTCTATGCTTATCACCAATGTAAAGGGGTATTCCTTTTTCTACTAACACCTCACCCATATGTGGGGGCATTTTTTCATTCACCCTGCAGTGTAAGAGCACACTTTTGCACTGACAACTACTAAAAGGTGACGCTACAATTTTCACAGTTTGTATTTCTGTCCATTATTATTTGTTCCATTTAATTCTTATTTCTGTATAGAGGAAGGGAGTGTTGACACCTCTCAGGGTGTCAAATACTCATGTTATTCCATTTTCTCTTTTCCTATATTTTAAATGATCAACAACTACCTGATCAAAAATCTCACCTTCCCTCCAAACAGAAGTGAAAATTAAAATGTCTATGACATGGGAGATAATAACAATTCTTCATCTAAGCTTTATTTTTGTTGGTGAACTGTACATTTTTAGGAGAAAATTATCATGAGATAAAATAATGACTAGAGATAAAATAACTCATCTGTTAATATTAAACAGATACTACAGATTTAAGACGCTGACTTACTAATGACTTAAAGTGTTTGTTACCCCAGCATTTTAAATTTGGGATATGTGCCTGCTGTACCATGTACTTGTATGAAAAGGCATCCTGTTCTCTTTGTATTGCTTCCTTTGTGTGAAATCCCAGGTGTTACGGCCAGTCTCTCTGCTTTCCAATTAAAAACTGACCACACTAAGCAGGAGAGCACACTTGTCCTGACACGCCCCCTGCACAGCCATTCACTGGAAAGCTCAGTGTGCTGCTACTTCTCCTCCCACCAGCTCTTGAATGAATGAATAACTTGTATAGCGCTACATATTGAAACTAAATCGCCTCAGGGCGATTATGCAGTATCACTTCTAAAAAAGGGAAAATAAGGTATTTATAATGTTTTATTTTTTTATTATTTATATCTATACACAAAAGGATTGTTTTTACAAGGCGATCATTTACAATCACTTTAAATAAATGTTTAAAAAAACAGATATTTCCTCTGATTGGAAGTTTAAAGAGAGGGCAGGTGGACTAACCAGTGCTGTGTCCATTACAATCTATTTCCACTCCATTAAAGGTTAAGATTAAAAAGAGTTTTACCGTATGGCAATGTATAAACCATTTCCACCATCATAAAAGCAAGAATGTATATGTCATAACTCAAAAACCAGCCGTATGCTTTGTCACATGAGCAGGGGATTATTATTCGCACCAGATGTAAACATGGATTAGCTTTCAATGAACAAACCACCATGAGATAACCGGGAATGTGTTACAGTCAGACAAAGGATCATTAAAAAAAAAATATATATATATATATATATATATATATTTGAATAGATATTCCATTTACTAAATGTTGATACAGTTTAAAATATTTGAGACTTACTTGATATCAGGTGTTTGGCTAAATGCAATAAAATATTGCAACTATTGGTTTTCAACCACTGCAAACTTTCAAGTGGTCCTTTAATAGAATGTGAAAATTGTAATTTTACAGTACTGAAGTTTTTTACCAAAGATAGGCAAGCCAACATTCATGAATCCCAAAACGTATAAATGTTATATACAAATGCCTCTAAATCACAGTCCTTCCTTCAGCTATGAATAGCTCGTATGTTTTGCAGCACTTTTCCATGTTTAAATATCGGGAGATATAAAAGTGCACTGGCATTGCTTTTGGGCAAGCAGCTGCATAAAACCACACAGCTATGCATTGATTTTTATTGTCCATCATACGCCCAGATGAAATATTACCAAGTATAATTGTTTAGCAAGCTGCTAATGATCTGGGTGGGATGGTGGCCTTTGTCATGTATGTACCATATAACCTCCATTTCTGTTTTTATGAAGACAGTGATCTTGGAGAGAGGTCGGGGCATGGACCAGGAAACACAAGCCTCCATTTTTCACAAGCACCAATTCAGGGAGAAGATAGAAACACCAACAAATATGGAGATTTTGCTAATGGGGCAGGGAGGTGTTGAATATAAATGCCAAGATGAAATATGAAAAAAGCTGTTTCCTTTCATTAAAGTGGAACTTCACCCTCTTATGCCGCGTACAATTTCCAGCACAAAAAGTCAGACGGAATCTTTTCATCGGATATTCCGATCGTGTGTGGGCCTCATCATACTTTTTTTTTTTTTAAATTCTGACGGACCTAGAAATAGAACATGTTTTAAATATTTCGGACGGAACCAATTCCTATCGGGGAAACCGCTTGTATGTATGCTGTTCCGAAAGGACCAAAAACGACACATGCTCTGAAGCAAGTACGAGATGCCAGCTTTTAACTACTGGCTATTGAACTTCCTTTTTCTAGTCATGTTGTACGTGTTGTACGTCACCGTGTTCTAGATGGTCGGACTTTGGTGTGATTGTGTGTAGGCAAGACAGTTTCAGCGGAACTCCGTCTGAACAATGTCGGAAAATCCGTTGAAAAAACCTTAATGCCCCGTACACACGGTTGGAAATTCCGACCACAAAATCCGTCGGATTTTTTCCGACGGATTTTGTCCGACACTGGTGTTGCATACACACGGTCGGACAAAGTTGTCGGAAAATCCGATCATTCTGAACGTGGTGACATTCGTTGCGTACGACGGAACTACGTAGAGGCTAGTAGCCAATAGCTTTGGTCTTGTAATGTGATCTGAGCATGCGTGGCACTGTGTCCGTTGGAATTCGCTACACACGATCGGAAAAAGTCCGATAGGACTTTGTTGTCGGAAAAATTGAGAGCAGGAGATAAAACTTTGTCCGTCAGAAAATCCGGTGTGTACGGGGCATTAGAGTTTATTCCGACTGAAAAATAGGTTGTGTGTACGCGGCATTAGTCAACATTGACTACTTTTAACCCTTATCATTGGTAAATAGATAGAAAAATATGTCTTCTTTGCTTGTTTTAAACTTTTTTTTTTTGCATTTCTTCAGTTACTTCCTGGTTTCCATGCCCAGGCAAATGATGTCATACATCCCAGGAGTCTTCAGGAAAGGAGGAGGGGTTTACTTAGCTAAGCACACCCTCCTGCCGGCATGCTTGAGCTAAGGGCAGGTGTATTCTAGGAAGTAAATCATCAGCCCTTATTCAAGATGGCCACGGACAGAAATGCGGGGGGGGGGGGGGTTCAATGTGATTTCTCAGCAAAATAAAGCATGGGGACATGGATGGATGAGGAGTTTGCTTTGAATAGTAAAAATAAATGTCACAGCTTTTTTGGTTTATGGTGGTTATATGCAGTGAAGTTCCACTTTAGTAATACACAGTTATGTTGTATATGGGGCAACTGGCTTTTTATTACATTTTAGACCAAATAGGATAAATAATTCACTTTCACATGATGATTGCAATGCTTGAAATTGTATGGGTAGGAGGTGTCCTCTCCATGGATTTATCATTCTATGGTGACCACTTTTAACACAACACATTTAATATATTCAACCTGATTGCTAAATAGATATTTCAGAATGGCCAAATGCATCATGTGGAAGTCCATGGACAGCTTTTTAGTCCTCAGTTTTCACTAGTAGCTCATCATCAGCCCAGAGTGAAGCCTGCCCTTTCTTATTGTGTAAGTGGGGATCTCCAGTTATCCTAATGATAATACGCTGTGTGTCTGGACTGTGCATGGATTTATATCCTGATGACAGAAGTAACCTAATGATGGATGACAGGTTAAGTACACAGAACAGTAGAGGTGTTCACTTTTACACTTGCAAGGCCATAAACAGGGCACTCTTGCAGGGTGATTTACAACACAGCAATTTGTTGGAGAGATAATTTACAGCTCATTACCAGTGAGTTTTTTTTTTATATTGAACAGTGTCAATACTGACAGTTTCTGCAAAGGTCAACACTGCCATTAATAATTATTATTATTTTAAAATTTGCTATTGATTTTTTAGTTGGATGGACCAAATTGGAGCCCAAATATTTGGTGCAAAATGGTATACCCAATGAGGGCCCAGGAACTTTCGATAATTGGCTTCACATTTCATGCTGTATCTGTATTATAAATGGATGCACAGTCACCCACTAAATAATTTGCATGGCTGCACACACGTCCTTTATATGAAGACACCTTATTTTCTGGATTGGTGGTAGATGAAAGTGATAA
Organism: Lithobates sylvaticus; assembly: GCA_028564925.1. Classification (NCBI taxonomy): domain Eukaryota; kingdom Metazoa; phylum Chordata; class Amphibia; order Anura; family Ranidae; genus Lithobates; species Lithobates sylvaticus. The sequence goes on from CM053030.1 coordinate 87,251,808, forward strand.
ACTGTCAACACTTGTCTTAAAGCGGAGTTCCACCCACTTTTGACAGGTGGTTTTAAACAAAAGACCCCTGGTTTTTGGATATTAAAATCTTTTTTTCCTTCTAACTTACCTTTTTATGAAGTACATAGTGTACCTCTGATCCATCCGGTCCACGGCGCAGGATTTTATATCGTTTTTGTGCGGAGAGCCCCCCTGCGCTGTCTTCTGGGACCTGTGTGTGTCCCAGAAGACAGCTGGCCATTCACAAAGTACAGCGCGACTCGCACATGCACAGTAGGAAATGGGCAGTGAAGCCGCAAGGCTCCACTGCCGGTTTCGCTTAGTTAGAATGGCGGCGCCTGTACCCGATCCGATGAACGGATCGGCCTCGGGGGGGGGGGGCGACATCGAGGGCTCCCTGGACAGGTAAGTGTCCTTATTAAAAGTCAGCAGCTACAGTGTTTTTAGGTGCTTCATAGTACAGTACAGTAGACCATGGTACACTTCATTATCATGACTATGGACACATGATCATTGCATTTACAGTTTGGCACTTCCAATCTTGTGGTAACAGTTTATGGAATGACCTTTTAAATTCCAGTATAACTGTGCTCCTTTAGACAATGGCAGGCTCATAAAGATTGGTTTGATGAGTTAGAGGAGGATAAAGGATCTCGAAAGAACCTGTACAGAGCCCTGACCCCACCCTTATTGAATACTTTTGAGATGAATTGGAATACCACTTGCAAACCTGGCCTCTCAAATGCTCTTTTGGCTTAATAGACAAGTGTCTACATACACACTCCAAAAACTCTTATGGAAAGTCTTCCCAGAACAGTATAATGACAACAAACAAATATTAACAGGCACCACATATAGGAACAATGTGAGTACAAAATGTGTAAATCAAGCAAAATAAAACATGAAACAATAGAATGAAAGAACAAAAGAATGCCTATTTCAGAATGGGGTGTCCAACAAGCTCATACAGGTGTGATGGTTGGATCTCGTTTTGCCATTTAGAGTACGTTAGCTCCTTTTAGCCTAACTCATTAATACTTTAACTCTCATTTATTCATTTAATTAAAAACCTTTTGGGAAGTGCAGTTTGTGCTTCTTCCTTTCTCACCAAGGCAAGAAGATCATCCCTAACTGAACAAAGCCTCCTGGGTTACCCATGTCACATATCCCAGGAGGCTTTGGGGCAGAACACAACACACATGTACAGTGGAGCAGCATCAGGGGGGCCGCTACTAGGACCCAAAAGAGACTGGTTCTGGAGATGTCATTAAAGATGATGGTGGTGCAGGGCATAGATTACAGCAGAACAATGCTGAATTCGCTGAACATGCCAGAGTGTGTTTTGTAGATAACTCAGGAAACAAGGTAAGAGTGGAATTAATTATTGAAAACAATAGAAAAAAGGAAAGGGCGCACTGACCTAGTGTATTACCAAGATAACCATTTTTTTTCAAAAGTAAAAAGCAATCTACTTACAAACTCTTGGCAAGTAAAGGCAAATACAATGGTGCCAACGAGACCTTCTCAAGATCTCCAGTCCTCAGCCAGAGGTATTGTACTTCCTCATAGCATCCAAAGGCTGGTATCTCTTGCCTTTATCCAATTCTTTATCCATTGCCTCAATCCCAAACACCCTTAGACCTTCCACACTGTCATTGTGTACTTGTAGAAAGTGTCAGGGTACTGAGTACTTCTCTTTTTTTGCAATTAATACTGCTCTTATATTCCCTTATTCTAACTCTCAGTGCACAAAAGGTCCAGCATACATACAGCAAACCGCAAGGACACAGTAGACCATATATCACGTAAGAGGTGCCACAGTTATTGAACTATTTGGTAAGATGAGTACTGCTGTTGATACCAGTGACCTCCTTCTTACGATGACACATGTGGGCATAGGTGCCACAGTTGGGTAGGCCACACTTGTAGCTGCCCTTCTGGTCAAAAATACTTGACCATTGGTTGTTGATGGCTTTCGATCCAATCTTGTCTGCACCCAAAGACCTACTGTGGTTATGGTCTCCATATTATTCACTGATGATGATGACTAGCAAGCCTGAGAACCCTACATGCATGTTAGATGCCTTAAAATGTCTTTATTTTTCAAACTGTGCCTGTCTTATAAATCTCTCAGTGATATGCTGGATATCATTGAAAAGTGGTATATTTCTTCAATAAGGAAATGGTTCCACCAACAGTATTATTATAGTTTTTGGGCGAGATGCTGGAAAATAAATTCACCTACTACTTTTGTCATTTCCTCAGGGACCTGAGATGTCTGCACCTGCACAGCTGATGCAAGAATTATTAGAGGATCCCACTTTGCCTTTTAACATTCATTTTACATTATTCAACATGCAATAAATACAGTATGTCTACCTGAAAAAAAAACTGCTGATTCCCAGAGATGTGAGACTCAAAGGTAGGGTAGCATTAGGTTTGCACATATAATCTGTTTCAGAGTCTACCAATATCTTTTATCTTTCTTTTTTTTTTTTTTACAAACACGTTTTTAGAGCACCTTTACTGTTATTCTTTCCTTTGAAAACAGAAAAGTGTATGTTTCCTTTCTATATATTCCAGTGGGTATTCTGCGTCTGCTACATATGCTCAAGCTGTCAATCCCCCCCACAATGCCCTATTTGTGTCTGCTTTCCATTCTACCTGAAATGTCAAGTGATAGACGGCTGAACTGTAATAAGTCATCCAAAAATATGTCACTAACAATCTGGAACTTTCAAAGACGACCGTAAAAAGGGGAGTGAGAAAAAAAAAAAAACAGCAAAATCTCAACATGTTGCATTGCTATGGAAATGGAGAGAAACAGCTATTCCCAAACAAATATTACTTTTTCTCAGTGGTATGAAGTAATGAGCAACACATGTGAAAAGCTGAACGGCGTGCAGTAGTTGCGGCTGCAACTAATACAAAATACAGAGTGGAGCCTGCCTTATAAAGGATTCTTGTTACAGCAATATAATGTGAAAGCCAGATGTAGACAGAGAGCCTTAATCACAGATGGGAATGTAATCACTGGAACACAAAATTCTTTTTTTTATCAATCCTAACCATATGCAAAATGTATTTCTTTTCTTTTACTAAAGAATGCAATCATTCAAGTGGGGTTTCTATCTGAATCCAAACTAGTATCTTATGAGCCTTTTAAGAAATGCTCCACTAATATGCATCTACACTGGCCATATAACAACAACCATAATGCAATTTCAGAATGAACACTTATTTTATGTAAAAACATAACTTTTTTATTGGTGCATGAGATCCCGGCATTTTTGTACAATGGAAGGCAAAAGCTTACCACTGCCGGCAGCCGGTACAACTTTACAAAAGAGCTGAAAGATGCTGGACTATGCCTTTAGGGCAGTATGTACCCAGGCATGAATGCCCACAACACAAGCAGTCCAACAGTCTATCCAAAATAAAGGAAAAACAGCTTTGCTATTAGAATCCTATTCAATTAGCCATTGGCCTATCTATCTGATAGACCTGATAAGCAGCCCAACAGGAAGGATCACAACTGTCTCCCCTCTGTGCTCTGTTACATTGCTTTAAAATGGTACGTAAACCCTAAATCTATTTTTATGCCTGCTCAGTTGGCCATTGGACTGCCTATCTGACAGACCAAAATAGGCTTCCCCAATGGACAACTGAAGGCTTGCGCATCAGGTCTGTCATGGTAGGCTGACAACAGTGCTGTTAATTGAGAGGCAGTGGCTTAGCGTTGTCAGTCTGTAACAGGAAGTGTTGTCAATGGCAGGATCTCCACATAAGAAACTTTTTACAAAATATATATATAGTGAAGCATAATGCCAAACATACTGAAAAATAGAACATGAGTTTACATATTCTTTAAATATTGGACCACCGTTGTCTTTGGACATAAAACAGGTCAAATTTAGTGATAACAAAAATTTCACAAATTCATTTTTGAATTTTTCGAGCAAAGTAGAATGAACTTGCACAAGTACTGTGAAGTGCAGAGAACATAGTGGTAATATAACAAATGTAAGATACAGTTCACATTAGCCTTGTTAACAAAAATTCTTAATTGTAAAGCAATGTCTGTGTTATTCTATGGGGCTGTCACATCATCACTGTCTCATCAACATCACTGTGGGCTGCACGTCCGACGCCAAACTTTATACGCAGCAAGGAAACTTGTTGGCAAATCATTTTTACATTACTTTATTTTTCAGAGTGTAACAGGATGCAAACAATATGAGCGTATGAATCAGCCACATAAGAAATCAATTGCCATTATCCATTACGGAATTCCTTCATGGCCTAAACATATTTCCCATGGCCTGCTGCCACCATTTGGTATTCATTTATCCCAATGCGATGTGTCTTCTATCAAATTAACACTTTGGTGCAACAATGCAGTTTTACTAAGGTCCCTTTTCCAAAATGTAAACTGTAACACTAATAGGCTTAGGATGAATGGTAAAGGAAATATGGATATAACTCCAGGAATATCAAAAACTATCCTTCCAGCGGGACTCTTTCCTTAAAATTCCTCATTTCTTAAATGCTTTTTTTTCATTTCCCCAGAGTGTAGCTTCAACAAATATAGTATATATAGATATATAGATATATCTATATATACCGTATATAGATATATATATATAGGAATTACATGCCTGGTAAATATACCACTGTTTAGCGTGATGGAACGAGTTTGGGGTGGAGGAACTTGACTGGCATGCACAGTCCTGAACCTCAACTCAATAGAACACCTTTGGGATGAATAAGAGCGGAGGCTGTGAGCCAGGCCTTCTCGTTCAACATCAGTGCCTGACCCCACAAATGCGCTTCTGGAAGAATGGTCAAACATTCCCATAGACACACTCCTAAACCTTGTGGACAGCCTTCCCAGAAGAGTTGAAGCTGTTATAGCTGCAAAGGGTGGGCTATCTCAATACTGAACCCTACCGACTAAGACTGGAGTGCCATTAAAGTTTATGTGCCTGTAAAGGCAGGTGTCCCAATACTTTTGGCAATATAATGTATATGTGACACCCATTTCGGTTCTGCTTCGACTCATCTGGGGATCAGTCCGGTATCTACCCCGGTGTGGCAGAACAAAGGCCACCCATGTGAAAGGGGCATAAATGCAAATTGTAAGCAGAAAAGTTACATTGTGAGTGTACTTTCCAAAAACAAAATTATAGCAACTTCCCATCTATCTGGATAAAACGTAAATTTATAGGTAAATTTAAGCTAAAAAATGCAGTTTGGAAGACAAATGCTATTCTCTTGGTAGGACAATGTGTGTACAGTTGGGCAATATACATCTGTATGTGTTTGAATATGCATGTCAGTTTCTATCTATAGGCTTTTAGGTATAATTATCCCCACTAGTGTGCGTGCTATGAGATATGACTGTCAGTTTAGTAAAACATGATAGCAATAATCCCTTTGGTATACCTACAACAAGCGAAACATTACAATATGGTAGCTAAGATCACAACTGTGACATCGGCCTGTGTGAGTTCTAGATCGCAGCCAAGTTTAGCAGGGAACATTGAATATCATATTTTATATTTATATGGCACTCCTGGTGGTGCGGGTCATATGGTAATGATAACAAACAGAAAGTTGCACTCACACGCTCCCATAAAGGTATCGACACACATAAAAGCACAATAGATCAGCCAGCTGTATGGCAGCCTCTCGAGAAGAGGGTCCAGGTGTAGTCAATGAAGTGCAGGTGGCTTTCACCCATACGTCTCTGATTAATGTCACCTCTGCTCTGTAAATGCTGGGATTTTATGCTCTCAAAATAAACATTCCATGGAAAACATGATGATTTAATATGTGCGCTATACTCCATCGGTGTGTTATATGTTATTCTTCCTGTATATTAAATTAACAACATATTACTTTAACAACTGTATATTCTTAATAAACACTGTAGCTAATAAACAATCTAATGGTGAACACCAGAGGTGTGACTAAACATCTAAGAGCCTTGATTAAACTGAAGGCCACACGTATCCCATGCCAAAACCTTTCCCCATTCAGTCTTTAGGGTGGATTTACTAAACGAGTAGAGGCTGTCCACTTATGATGGCCATACATGTCTTGAATGCAGTGGATTCTTGCTGAATAGGCTTAAATTTGAGGTATGGGTGACCTCGTCGGCACCATTCCGCACAACAAACCCAATCCAACAAAGAAAACATGCTCTACTGCAGATGACCTGGGAGACTGTGAACTGGTGATCTGGCCCAAATGCCTTTGGAATGTAGTAATATTCCTCTAATAATGAAGCTGGGTACTTGGTAACATCCTTTGTATCAATTCTTTATTGGCTACATTTGGATAAAAAGGAAGGCGTGCTCTGTGTCCAGAGAAAAGTGACTTCTAAAATCTGGTTCATGGATCTTTATTAAAAGTTATCAACATGTACATCAAACCAACACATTTTGGGGGAACAGACTTCCCCTTCTTCAGGGCTGTTGCTGAATTCTCTTTGGTGGGAACAATTACCATGAGTGGTTATGTGGGATCAAGGTTCCTGAATGGCAGGGTGCCGGCTTTTGTTGTATAGGCAAGATTGCAACCTATACAACAAAAGCCGGCACCCTGCCATTCAACATAACCACTCATGGAAATAGTTTCCACTAAATAGAATGCAGCAAAAGCCTTGAAGAAGGGGGATTCTGTTCCCCTGAAACGCGTAGGGTTTATATACATGTTGATTTTTAATAAAGATCCATGAACCAGATTTTAGAAGTCACATTTCTCTGGCCTTCCTTTTTATCCAAGTCTACATGCTGAAACGACATTAAGGTCACACAGAAAAGGCAGCAGCCCAATCCGCGAGAGGGCCAATCATCACCATCCATCACTGAGCACTATCCACCGGAAGGCATTCCTTCCTCTTTACCAACACAAATACCCACTCAAGACTAGTGACCAATCCAGTCAGTCCAGCGCGGTCTCTAACACAAGCTAGATACTCTCCATATAAAACAGTAAATTCTGGGCTGTACAATGACTGCATCCAAACAGATGGAGTCGCTGCTTGGGTATTCTGACAGCTGCAGACGCAGGGGCTTTCAGAATACAATATCTGGCTGAATGAGAGAAATCTTAACAAGCATGGCTAGCCTTCACAAAGCTAATAAAAGTAAATAAATTTAATTAGCATACGATGGGAAAAAAAATAACTGAATTTTTGGTTAGCATGTTTGGTCAATTGACCAATACATAGGGATTACACAGCCTCCTCCTATTTACTAATCGCATTGAGCATTTACTAAGTCTCTATTCATTAAGAAAATCTATTTTTAATGAAATCCAGTAAATAAGTAATATTTTTCAGTTCCAAAAAGAACCCTGTGTAAATAGCAAAAAAGAAAAGGAATAGACGCATGTGAAAAAAGGAGAAATGCTGTGTTTTTACATAAAACATCCATTCATTTTATCCTAAATGGCTCGCCAAACACTGCTAGCACTAGTATAAATCATTATGCAGTCTGTCTGTGCGGGAAGGCCCATTCATGGCAGGCTCCATTGCAGATGTACGTGCTGCGATTATTAAAGCTATGTTCTTCCTCATCTAATATTAGCTAATATTTTGATTGTAAGTGCATGTCCAACTGCCCTCTACGATCTATGGGTAGCTCTGGACAGTCTGTGTTGCTCCACAGTTAGGCTCCATGCACAATGGGCTTAGTCTTAGCCTAGTTCCCTTGGCAGAATATAGAGCATTTTTTGTACACAGTTTAGGTGAGTTTAGGGGAGCTTTGTGTATTTTTTCTACCAGAAAGCGCCAATCAGAAATGCAAATTAGAAGTTTTTTTTTTCCTGAATCTAAATGTTGAGCTCAAAATATGCTTGTAATCGTCCTAATGTGCATGAACACATAGGATAACATTGAGCTGCTTCTACAGGCATAATACAAAACTCCCGTAGAAGCAGCGATTTTTAAGCCAGTGTGCATGGACCCTAACCAGTCAGTTTTTTCTTTGCATTATGGGAGAATGAAAGAGAAAATCTAATTGGTGGGTAGACTGTTTTAAACTGGCCATACTATAATATTTTTTTTCATTATTCAACTAGCAGATTGAACAAAAAAAATAACCTGATACACACACACACACATTATAGTACAGTGTGAGTGATTCCCCCATCCACCTCCAATGTGTGGATTGCCAGCGGGGATACTTTCCTGCCATCAGAATACACTGAATGGTGCTGCCGGTTATAGCCGGCATCACTGATCGTTCGGGAAAAACCCAACAGCCTTGTTGTACAGAATTTAATTGTTAGATCGACTTATGTACAACCAGCTTGACCAAACATGAATCAAAATTTGTCCAGTCCCTGCTGAATCAGCAGAATTTCGATCCATATCTGGCCGCCCTTAATTAATTCTTCTTGTGGTCGCTTTCATAAATGAGGCCCATACATAGGGATTACTAGAACTGGAGATAGCAAAATCTGGTGCAGTTCTGCATAAAAACCAATCAGCTTCCAGGCAGTTTTTTTTGTCAGACCTTAATTGAACAAACTGAAGTTAGAAGCTGATTGGCTACCATGCACAGCTGCACCAGATTGTGCACTCTCCGGTTTAAGTAAATAAGCCCCATAGTCTTCAGTGGCTAGCACTCAGTCAGTCTCATGCTGCGTACACATGGTCAGAATTAACGACAGAAAAAGTCTGATGGGAGCTTTTGGATGAATATTCCAACCGTGTGTATGCCCCATCGGACTTTTTCTGTCGGCATTTTCGACGGACTTAGATAGAGAACATGTTCTAAATTTTTCCGGCGGAAATGCTGATGGAGGTTATCCTGTTGGCAAGTCCGACCGTGTGTAGGTGGCATTTAAGCTCTGCCAGACGGACTCCGCTTGCTCAGTGGGGGGATCTGCTGATTCCTGCCAAGCAGGTGGGTGACAGGTCCATATCCGCTCCCTGTGCAGAGCGGAGACGGACACAGTCCCGCTCTCCTCTATGGGAAAATCAGGGAAAAGGGGACCGCTTGTCCGTTTTTATCTGATCATATCCGATCCGCCAGATGGATGGAAATTTGGACCATAATCTGATTTTGCGGACACGATCGGATAGCGGCCGACAGACATGTCACCGCTAACATCCGCCGTTCCATAGGGGAGAGTGCAAGGTCCAATCAGGTCCACATGAAAAACTGACAGCGGACCCGATCGGATAGCCCGTGTGAATAGGGGGCTAAAGAAACTGATCCCTGAAATCCTGCTCTACATTACAGCATCCTATTGCTTTTTGCACTCTGTTATTAAACAATTCCCCCAAGCGCGGTTTGTGTCTAGACAGACCACATAACATAACTCTAATGCAAATAAAAAATGACAACCCTTAGATTCTATTACCACCTACACACTTGTGTTTGTGCATACGTGAACACCAAAAACACATGGTGGTATATGTGCATTGGGATGCATTACCATTCATTCTAAATGGCACCCACAGGCACTTATACAGTGTAAAGAATTGTACTGCCGTTTAGCGCATCACAAGGCACAAATGTGCTGAGTGCTGTGGTGAGCCATGTTGGCAAAAAATAGAACACATATTTCTTGCATTCAGGCTCGGTAAGGGCCCATTCAAAGTGCATAGCCTGCCTGAGTGCAGTGTGCATCAATGCTCAAAAAACTGCATACATATGAATGGGTCCTTAGGGTGTAAGACTATCTACCGTTTATGGACTCTTCATGTATCCAACAGTCAGGCACATGTGGAAAAGCTTAAAACATTAGGACCTGTCTTTTGCTGGTCTTTGGAGTATCATTGCTGAGCTAATCTATGTCACTAAAAAAAGAATAGCTAACATTAGATTGTAAGCTCTAACGAGCAGGGCACTCTGATTCCTCCTGTATTGAATTGTATTGTAACTGTACTGTCTAACCTCATGTTGTAAAATGCTGCGTAAACTGTTGGTGCTATATACGGTAAATCTTGTATAATAGTGATTATAATAATAAGACGATGCAACAGGAGCTATTAGTAGCTTATACTAGTGTTCTGTAAGCATCAGCAGTATGTCATGCATAGGGCACAAACACATTTTAAAGTGTTACTAAACTCAGGACCCTGCATTCACTATATCTGGTCTCTCACAGTACACAGAACATCAGCAGTATACTGTATAGTAGTTTTGTGAATTATATCAGTGTCTGATTAAAGCTTGTAGAAGGAGGAGTTTTTATTCTCCACTGATTGTTCTATGAGGCTGCAGGACCCCTGTCCCTCTGTCTGGACAGTGCTTATTGGCCCTGTGCTGATCACATGCAACCGCCTAAGAAAAAACTCTCTAGCAATACACACAAAACTGAGCATGTGCAGCTTGTCCCCAAGGCTCTGCTCTATCGGGGGGTGGTTTGGGGCTGTGGAAGAAGTGGGGGAACAGAGAATACAGGATCAAACAGCCTTTTTTAAACAATGCTGAGGATTAACCTCTTAGGTTCCACAGTGAGAATAACAAGCATGCTTTACTGCATATACACACTGATTTTTACTGTTGTGGGTTTAGTAATACTTTAAGGGTGGAGAGCCAATGAAGGCTCTAAATCAGACTTTAAAGGGCAAGATGGACGAGAGTATAGTAAAATTGGTACTTTATTAACAATGAATCATATCAGACAAGTCAAGTAGAAAAGGAATTTAAAAACATACAGTAAACACATGATGGTCGTAAATATATGATGTGAACAGAAGGTTGACACCAAGTAGACAGCAGTGAGCCCCTGTGCGTCCACGCGTTTCGCTATTTTGCTTCATCAGGACACACTTGGGGGTAGTTGAAAGAAACAGGTCTCACTATCTAAGATAAAACAGATCAATCAAACATTGTATAACATGTAAAGTCAGATTTAGAGCCTTCATTGGCTCTCCACCTTTCTTCCTTAAATTTAAGTTTATACGGATGTGGCTTTAGGAGTGTTATTCCAATTTTTGTAATACTTTAAGGGCTAATTTCACACTAAAAATACTAACACTGACAGTACCGCAAACCAACATGCATTTTTGGTGGTTTAAAGTGCATTTAAGGCGCATTAAAAAAACATGCCCCAAATACCCTCCAAGTGATTTTTCTCCACTGATATTGGATTAACGCTTGTCAAATGCACTGTAAACATACCGTAAATGTGCTGTAAACTCTATAGGAACCTTTACAGCCTGTTACCATACACTTCAATGGAAGGAGCTGACAGCTTCAACTTCTTCCAGACTTGACATGTAGATTCATTTTTCAAGTGACACAAAGGTTTTTCAAATGTGAACAGCTATGTCCGCTGCCCATATCGTCAACTGCCTGCTGCTTTACTAGGTCTAAGGCTGCATTCACACCTGAGCGTAGCTTTTCAGGCAGAAAATCGCGCGAATTGTGGCGTTTTTTTGCGGCGTTTTGTTTACCGCGATTTGCGGCGTTTTTTACCGCGATTCGCGGCGTTTTTTACCGCGTTTTGCCGCGAATTTTGTGCAGAGCAAAAGGTCACCAATGTAAAAAGGATAAAAACGCCCAAATCTACCTGCCTTGTTTGAGCTTCAGGCGTAGGGCTTCAGGCGTTTTGGAGTGGAGATGTGAACCATCTCCATAGAGAATAATGTATTTTTTCCCCTCTAGCGTTTTGTAGCTTCAGGCTTCAAGCTACAAAACGCTCAGGTGTGAATGCAGCCTAAAATGCGCTTCAAATGCCTGTTTCCAACGCCAGTGTGAACAGGGCCTAATGGAGTTGGGCCGCCTATCAATGCTCTCTCAATACAGGGAGAGGATATATAGAGCGATTTCAACTGCTTCTTGTTATAAAACAATATCCCATTCTTTAAATCAGCCCATATGTAAAAGGCACTGAACAAGTCTACATTCTCCCTCATCAATACAAATTACAAACCCTTTGATCCAACGCACATCTTTTTTAAATGACTGTCTCTATAATGGGAGCGATCCATTAGCTCTACAGCCGTGCTGCGTACAGCGCTTTATTTTGATTATCGTACATCCTGTCTGCCTTATCATCTCCTTTAACTATCAGCAAATGCACGGCGGTTGTTAAAAATAAATGCTTTACAAAATCACAATGCAAAGGCAAACTTAATGGCATTCACCATTAAAAATGAACTATAATAATCCCTATACTATAACCAGAAAGGTGGATGAATTAATAATGAGAGATGCTTTCGAATGCCATAGTGATGTATGTATTTAATTTATGCAACGGTGGACTGAAGAGAACGCGGTGTCATTAAAAGATGCCAAATTCTCCGAACCGAGAAGTTTTCCTTGGGAAGAGCGCTGAAAGCGCCATGAAAAGCTTTTGTTTTGTGTTCATTTTCTTTTTTATTTAATTTAATCTGCAATAGACTGTCCCTAGAGGACACGGGAAGAGAGAACCAATTATATCCAGAGGCTGGTTTCTCTAAAATGAAGGCATCTGTTCTATGCCAATGACTTCCACATGGAAGAAAAACAGAACTTTGAAGGCATCTGTGTTCAGGGCTGAAGCTCACAGATCTTAGGGTGCATTGTAATTGCCCAGCTGCAGATATGATGCGGTCAATATTCCGTCAGCTGATCCCACAACTGCACTCTGCAGCTTCAACTGCCGACATCAAAGCCACGGTGCTGTGTAAAATGAGCAGCTTCTGAATAAATTAGGCTTTGTAGGACTGGACCGCAACATAAATGAAACATTGATGTTTATGAGCAGGATTGGCGCAGAAGGACTCCATGGAAGTTGTTATAATTATGATTGTTATTGTTCATTCTGCTATTATTAAGCAGACAGCTGAGACATTAACTATATCATTAATTAGAGTCATTGAAATTACTGAAGTGATTAAAGGTGCGGCGGACAAATACTCAAATGTTAGATTACGCCAAGGTGGGATAGATAAAGGAGAATGGCTTAAATGCTTACCTTTCCTGTAGATAATGCTGCTCCAGGTTCACTCTAGTGCTGGAGGCATGACTTGGATCCTCTCATTCAGCAGAGATACACAGAGATATGGACCTTCAGTTATGGAAGTATCAATGGGCTACAAGTGTAGGGACGTCTTGTGCTCCATTGAGAACTACAAGACCCTCTTCAGCAATGGCAGATGGGACTCCGTGGCAAAGCCATGCACAACCTCACCAAATTCACATAAAGACTAAATCCGGTGGGGAGAATGACCCCCACATTCTGTAAGTGCCAGCTTAAGGGTGGGGTTCCATAGACTTTGACTATGTCTCATGTTACACCCTAAATATGGGTCAGAAAATGACGACTTCTCTTTTAACCTCCGTGGCGGCATGATTATGTCAGATTTTTGATGCTCAAAGCGGTACAAAGTTTTGCATGGAAATTTGGCGATTTTATATTGTAGGCCTGTAATTCTTATGCCGCGTACACACGAGCGGATTTTCCATCGGAAAAATCTTGGATGTTTTTTCCGACGGAATTCCGCTCAAGCTTGGCTTGCATACACACAGTCACACAAAAGTTCTCTGAGCTTTCAACCATCAAGAACGCTGTGACGTACACCACTACGACGAGCCCAGAAAATTAAGTTCAATGCTTCCGAGCATGCGTCAAATTGTTTCCGAGCCTGCTTAGGAATTTTGCACGTCGGAATTGGTACAGACGATCGGAATTTCGGATCGGAACTTTTTCCGACCGAAAAATTGGAATTCCGCCAGCAAAAGTCCGATGGAGCATACACACGGTCGCATTTTCAAACAAAAAGCTCTCATTGGACTTTTGCTGGCAGAATTCCCGGTCGTGTGTACGGCGCATTAGGAATAACACACTTAAATCTGTCTAAACAAGAGTCTAGAAGACATCCCGAGTATGATAAAGTTTTAAACATGAAATCATAAATTATAATATAATAATATATAATAATAAATATCTATAAATAATTCTAACAAATAATATAAAAACACTGAAATTTGCTCAGTTGCAGAATTGTCGCTGTCATTACTTTCAGTGTTTGATGACGGATTTCCACGCGAATCACTATCGCTCAATTCTGCAAGTGATTCTAATTTATTATCGCTGTTTTCTAGTTGGTCTAAAACTGCTTTTGATGTAAAGGGACAGTTTTTGGTTGCTATGGACAATCTCCAGTTTCCAGGCAGAAAGAACAGTATATATAATATAAAACTGCATGCAGGGCACTGGACAAACCACTAGGGACAAAAGGGATGTGAAATAATGTGATACAGTAATGTAATCTGTAAGAATACAGAGTACTGTATGTGTAATGTGTTTCTCACTTTTTGAATTTGGCGCCGTGCTCTGTCCCCGTGCGTCGCAGCGCTCGCAGGGAATGGAGCTTGGCACTGTGATGAATCGAGCGGAGGACACAGCTCGCACACACAGCAGGGAGTAACTTTGCCTGGATCCTGTGATGCGATCCCAAGTGTGACTCAGGGTTACCGCTTTTGGTACTGAAAATTCACCCCGAGCCACACTCAGAAATACCGCTAAGGAGGTTAAAGTATTATTAATGCCCTTTTCGCACATGGTGGACACAAGCAAGCAGATCCACACACTCAGTGGGGAATCTCTCCGCTGATCCCTGCTGAGCAGGTGGATGACGGGTCCCTGTCCACTCTACTATGCAGAGCAGACCCAGTCCTCTATTCTCTATTGGGCGGTCGGATGGAAACGGTCCGCATTTCCATTTCCATCCGACTGTTATTCGATCTGCCCGATGGATAGGGAACAAATCCCCATCCGTCTGTTTTTAACAGATGCCGGCGGGTGTCAGTGGACTGACTGAGGCTGGGTTCACACTATCCGCGGCGCTGCTTGCAGCAGGGGGTCTGGTGCGTCCCTGTTCACCGCTTCAGGTCCGAATTAGGTCTGAATTTTGCGCTCCAAGGCAGCCCTGAAGATGTGTAAACCAGCTCCATTGAGAGTCGGTCACATTCTCCTGTCATGTGAATTGTGCAAGGAAAATAAAAAAAAACAGCATTTTTGCTTGCATGTGATTGGATAATGGATAGTCAGCAGAGCTTCTGCTCATCCACTAAGCTCTGGAGCAACTGCTCTTGCAGTGTGCAACTGCACTTTGCAAAGCACACATTTTATTTGCCTTTAGTAAATCAACCCTACTGCCTCTTACCCCAACGCTGGTATGAAGACGAATATGATAGCTCTTAACTCATATGGGTAAGTTAGTCTGCTTATCAAGGATCTCACTGCCAGGTGAGGAGTCCTTCTCCATACTAGATGTGGCTGGCATCCAACCAACCAACCTTGTGCGTCCTTGTTAGATGTCAACAAAATAGCAGCCCTCGGCACACACAGGAAAGTGGGCCATGCCACCTTTTTTACTAACTGACCTGAGTATCTGGTGCATGTAACATATGATTGGAGCAACATCAGGTCTATTTTGTTCAGGTCTGGCCTCTATCAATGTGTTTGCAGAAACAAACTTCTAGCCGATCATCTATGAATGAACAGGCAACACACTGGTTTGGTGTTTTTTTTTTTGGTCATTGGTATGTCTAACCATTCTCCTATAGCTCTCCACCATAAAGTGTTATCAAATCCAGCATAAATTACATCATTATTGTTCCTGTCCCCTTTTTTGTACAGTCTTTGCAGCCTTTTAATGTGTGTGGAGCCTGTGTGGCTCCTTTGCCTTCCTGTGTCTCCCTGGAGACACCCTTATGCATTCCCAGTTCGTTTTTCGACCAGTTAATGGGCACAGATAGAAAATAGTTTTTTACTTTTCAGAGCCAGAATGTAAAACGGACGAAAAAATGATATATTTAGGTCCATTGAACAATTTATTGTTTGAAATTTGGTCATTACATGATGGCACAGTTGTGTGCTCTCACGACCAAGTGTCCGTTATTCAAAAATTAGTTTGAATGATTTTTCATATAGTGTATGGCTAGCATAAATCTTCCCACCATTTGCGCCATGCTTGGTGGACACAAGCACTCTGCTACTATGCTTGAGGAATGCAGACACATTATGGGCAGCACACCAGAGCAGTGTTTAGGGACGCATGTGCAGTTCGGGCATCGGTCTAGTGTTGTGTTGGGTGTAGGGTCACTACATCATCCCTTTAAACCCGAACACATATGAATTGCATAGGTTCTGAGGCTAATTTAATGCAGATATGGCACCAAGTGAGTTTAATTACCACCTTAATCAGCCACAAAACCTGTGTAATTAATATGTGTTCGGTTTTAATGGGATGAGGTGGCAACCCTAGTTGCACAGTATGAGCCGCAATTATAAGACCTGTAGTCCTGAAGATCTTGCACATGCTCAGGTTGAGCTCCCCGATTAGAAGTTTGGGGTAGTGCAGAAGAGAGAAAACAATAACAGCTAAAAATTAAGACTAGGGCATAATAAAAGAAAATATCATATAAGCAACTAGTTGGTTGGAGCTTAACCTCTTGCCAAACATATAACACATTTGTGTGGCACCAAGGAGTTTGGGCTTTATTGCCCACAAGCCACAGTCCATGGTCATGTGATTGGGCAGTTCCTCCTGCTCCCCAGGGCGTAAAAACCCAGTTAAAGGGATGCCAGGGCTAGGCAGGAAGGGGTTCATTTAAATAGCCAGGGTTAAATACTACTTTAGGATGAGTGTTCGTGTTAATACAATTCTTCAATGATGGTTTTTACTGGCACTTTTGGTCTTCCTTTAATGTCTATGGAATGGCTAGGCCATCTCTCCTCATTGTTTGCATGATAACATAATGTTCGACCCAGAGCAATTCGGTCTCTCTCTGCAGATCCTATCGTCAGTAGTTGTTGCTCCACAAGTAGTGATGTGTAGGTCGGAGATGAGTGGAAGGCCTCGGCCTGCAGGCCACAATCCCCACCACTGGATATGTTTACTAAATACCAAATCCTTTTGTGTGTCTATTATCTGATAAACCATCCACCTCATGTGACTGGAGATCCTCGTTTTAAGTGTAATTAGTGCTTCTAATGACTGCAAGCTATAATTATCACACTGCCACAATTTCCTGCTAGCATTTGTCATTGTGTTATTTTAAAGTGTACCTGTCACCCACACAAAAACATTGCAGCTAATTTGGAGGGAGAATATTCAGTCTAGGAATTTTTTTATTTTTTAGGGCTCCTTCACATGAGTGGCTAAAATATTGTAAAAACAGGCAGTTTTCTGCTGAATACCAACTTAAACATACAGCTACAGCAAAAATATAATGGCCTGTTGCATTTCGACAGGCGGTACCGCTGCTGAATGCAACCCATTCAAGTGAATGTGGCAGCCACCCTTCAACCTTGAGTCAGCAATTTGAGGGTTAAAAAAGGGCGGCGATGAGGGGACATATCGCCCCCTCACCTCCTGTCCAAATCCCTCTCAGAACAGATCCACCACAGATGTTTTTTTTATAGACAGGCAGAAATAAAAGCTGCATATGTGAATGGGCCCTTAGTGTAGGTTCACACTTATACGTGCATTTCACAGGTACAGCAGCCCATTTCTTCTTTAAAAATGGACCGCATGGAACCACATGGCGTCAAGGCCTTCATTTACAACCCACCACTACTAGGTGCAGTAAGGTCAGACGAGGTGGCATCACAGCATAACATTACTTCATAGGACCAGCAGATAAGCAGCCAGTCCTGATCTCTCCAATTGTGCTCAGTATAAAGGCTGCTCCACTCCTCAACTAATAAACTTGAAATATGCCTGACTTGTGCTTGAACTCTGAATGTTTCCCACAATGACTATAAATATATGAATTTTGATATAGCTCCTACTGTAATTAAGAGAGTGGAATGTTAGGTTAGGATTTCACTCCAGTTACCTCAAATTACCTCAGGAGCCAGTGCAGGTACTTCCACTATCAGCTACAATGAAATGACAGTGTGTGTGTCAGGGAAGGAAGGAATGGCGTGTAAAGAGGATTACAAGTAATTACACAGAGCAGAGTTTAAAGTACATTCCAGTCAGAATTTAGAGATGATGCTTTGAAATGCATATAGGAAACCACCAATATGCCCTGGAAATTCCTTTATTACCTCAGACTTACATCCCCTTCCCCCACAGCTGCCATTAATCTGTTCACTGAGAACACCGGCTCCAAGGCCTGCAGGTTAGGTGTTCTCCACTCCACCTGCTGTAGTTTACTTGGTTCCTCTCTAGGAACAATGATGATTTACTAAAACTGGCTAAAATGGAGTTAAGAGTGAAACCTTACAAATGTTCTGCCAAAGATATGACCAGTATACGTACTGTATATGTACTGTACATAGTGGGGGATTTATTAAAACTGGTGCACCTCTGCATAGTAATCAATCAGCTTCCATGTTTTATTGTCAAAACCTAATTGAACCAGCTGAAGTTAGAAGCTGATTGGTTACTATGCACAGCTGCACCAGATTTTGAGTGCTCCAGCTTTAGTAAATCTCCCCCAATGAGAAAGGTTGCATAGCAGAGGCTCATAGGAGACGCTATTGCGAAGTTGGATGAACCCGGCCACAGGATTAAAGAATTTGTTACATTTGTTACATTCTGCGTTATGTGGCCTCCTCACGACTGTTTTAACCACTAAAACCCGCACCCCTGAGCCACAACCACCAGGTGGTTGCGGACTGATTGCGACGTGGCCCCAGTTGAAAAAAAATTGCATTCACTAGGTGGTACTGTCCGCAAAAATGGCACATGGGGCCATTTTTGTGGGCATGCGTGCACCCCGGTCCCCTGCCTTTGCAGCTTAAGGAGGAGTGATTGGGGGGAGATAAAAAATTTGGCATAACCACGTTTTTATGGCCCCTCTTCCCTCAACAAGTAACCAAGTGGAAAAATGCCAGATGAACAGCGGCTGCATCCAATTAGATGCAGACACTGCTGGGCTATCCTGGGCCTTTTGCGCCTTTGGCCCTGTTGTCATATAAGCACTTCTTGCCAACTATCATCAATACATATAAAACATCTACAATTAATCCTCAAATTAGACTCCATACAAGTTAAACCAAAAAATGTTCAATATGTAGCACTCGTATATGATATTCTAAATATACAAAATAACTCACAGATCAATACAATATTCTTATGATCAATATCAATTAAAAGTGTATAATATACATAATTAAATAAATTAAAGGAAAGAGAGGGGCTTAGTCATGTGACCTGTGTACGGGAGTGCAGACGCTTCTGGAAGGTCAGAATAGTTTGAGACACTGAGAAGGTTATTTGTCTTAATTTTTTTAAATAAAATGTGTTAATGCTATGAGTGTTTTATCATTTGGTCACATATCCATATCCTTTTATATATATATATATATATATATATATATATATATAGTGCCTTGTGAAAGTATTCGGCCCCCTTGAACTTTTCAACCTTTTGCCACATTTCAGGCTTCAAACATAAAGATATAACATTTTTATTTTTTGTGAAGAATCACCAACAAGTGGGACACAATTGTGAAGTGGAACGAAATCTATTGGATTGTTGAAACTTTTTTAACTAATAAAAAAAATGAAAAGTGGGGCGTGCAAAATTATTCGGCCCCCTTGCGTTAATACTTTGTAGAGCCACCTTTTGCTGCGATTACAGCTACAAGTCGCTTGGGGTATGTCTCTATCAGTTTTGCACATCGAGAGACTGAAATTCTTGCCCATTCTTCCTTGCAAAACAGCTCAAGCTCAATGAGGTTGGATAGAGAGCGTTTGTGAACAGCAGTTTTCAGCTCTTTCCACAGATTCTCGATTGGATTCAGGTCTGGACTTTGACTTGGCCATTCTAACACCTGGATACGTTTATTTGTGAACCTTCTTCCACATGTTTGGTGTGTCTCCCAGGTGGCTTGTGGCAAACTTTAGACAAGACTTTTTATGGATATCTTTGAGAAATGGCTTTCTTCTTGCCACTCTTCCATAAAGGCCAGATTTGTGCAGTGTAGGACCGATTGTTGTCCTATGGACAGACTCTCCCACCTCAGCTGTAGTTCTCTGCTGTTCATCCAGAGTGATCATGGGCCTCTTGGCTGCATCTCTGATCAGTCTTCTCCTTGTCTGAGGTGAAAGTTTAGAGGGACAGCCAGGTCTTGGTAGATTTGCAGTGGTCTGATAATTCTTCTATTTCAAAATGATCGCTTGCACAGTGCTCCTTGGGATGTTTAAAGCTTGGGAAATCTTTTTGTATCCAAATCCGGCTTTAAACTTCCCCACAACAGTATTACGGACCTGCCTGGTGTGTTCCTTGGTCTTCATGATGCTCTCTGCGCTTTCAACAGAACCCTGAGACTATCACAGAGCAGGTGCATTTATACAGAGACTTGATTACACACAGGTGGATTCTATTTATCACCATCAGTCATTTAGGACAACATTGGATCATTCAGAGATCCTCGCTGAACTTCTGGAGTGAGTTTGCTGCACTGAAAGTAAAGGGGCCGAATAATTTTGCACGCACCACTTTTCAGTGTTTTATTTGCTAAAAAGATTTCTTTCCACTTCACAATTGTGTCCCACTTGTTGGTGATTCTTCACAAAAAAATAAAATGTTATATCTTTATGTTTGAAGCCTGAAATGTGGTAAAAGGTTGAAAAGTTCAAGGGGGGCGAATACTTTCGCAAGGCACTGTATATATATATATATATATATATTTATTTTATATATATATATATATATATATATTTTTTTTATATATATATATATATATAATGTCACATATACATTTCATAGTATAGTGAATTATTTCTGTATAGTGCACTTATTTGATCATAAGAATATTGTTTTTATCTGCTAGTTGTTTTGCATGTAGGGTATCAGATATGAGAGCTACATATTGATTAAGCCCTCTTGTAACATATCATGCATAGTATTTCACTGATGGATGAATTCACAAATTTCCTGGAGCTGCTCTTTAAAAAAGGGTTTAAAAAAAAAAGTCCAACGTTGGAAAAACAATGAAGGTTTCAAAAAATAACAAAAACTCAAGTGAAATATTATTTTCATCTCACCAGCTATCAGCATTCTTATATTTATAATGCAAACCGAATCTAGTTTTTGAGTATTTATTATGCACTTATTTAGCAAAATGCCATTTCAATGTTGTATCTAATTTTCTAAATCATTTCCAGAACAATGTTAAAATGTGCCAAAAATTTGATAATTTCAACAGTATCAAATTAAAATGAAAAGATAATATTCTGTAAATAAATCTAAAATAAATCCTTCCATTTACTATCAGGTCTATGAGAAAGGAAGCCCAATGACCCAATGGAAGTCCAATGGCTTACTGCTCATACAACAGGCTGACAACGCTAATTCTAATTCCATGGCAGTTACAAAAAAAAAAAAAGGCTTCTTAAGATACATACAGTGAGTCATGAAGCCAAACATAATGAAAAATAGAATTGGGGTTTACATACAGTTTAAATGAGTTTGAGTTACTGAGGTTGGGTATTTATTTGTGTTTCATGTGCATTATGT
This sequence comes from Lithobates sylvaticus, assembly GCA_028564925.1. Taxonomy (NCBI): domain Eukaryota; kingdom Metazoa; phylum Chordata; class Amphibia; order Anura; family Ranidae; genus Lithobates; species Lithobates sylvaticus. The sequence goes on from CM053030.1 coordinate 87,273,245, forward strand.
TTGCTTTTTACCAGCTATTCCCAGTGTATTGCCCATGTTTTCAAAATTAGAGAGCAAGCTTACTACCTAAGTAAATCAAGACCCAAAATGCCAGTGAATGAAAGAATGTTACACAAACAGGAAAATGCACTACATGCCACTTAAAATATGTGAAATATGCCCTATGATTTATTGCTTGTGTCTCTCTAATGGTGTCTAGAGTAAAACATTGAGCCTGCCTTATGCACAGCATTCTAATTGTAGAATACCATAAGTGGCGAGAGCCAAAAATTCACATTAGGCAAAGGAATTTCAGAATAGAAAATTGATGTTGTTTGAAAACCACTTGCATTAACAAAAGATTACAGAGGCTCCTAAATTACAGGGTGCTATTTTAGTGGTAGAGGCTCAATATTCATATTGAAGCAGATGTAGCAGTTTAACAAAATAGCTCTTCCTATCCGGCACAAATTGAAAAACACAAAATAAAAATGATTGCGTTTTTCGCTTTCCTTTTATAGCTCGTCTTATCTGAATTGAAGCATTTGGCCTTCAGAAAATGTACACATGGCATCTGCTGATCTCTCGAAAAGCCTAGCATGTTCAAATTGCCATCCTCACTCCTCTAACTTAAAGGCCAACTACACCAAATGTAATAGTGAGGTGGGACCACAAAACAACCAAGCTGGCTGTACCCTATACTCAATAACTTCAGGTCTTCCCTGATCGCATATAAATCCTGTATAATAATAATAATAATCATAACCTACCCATTGCACACACACAGACTTCTGTTCTCCTTTGTTCTAGGCCATTCACACTCTCCATATAGACATCTTATATGCCTGTTCACTTTTCTGAAACTGAAAAAGTTGACAACGACCAACCCTTAGAAACCTTGGTACCTTTGTATGCCCTATTAGGACTTACCTATAATCATATATCTGGTTTAATAAATATAATCGCTATCACCACATCATCAGCCTCACTATCATCATAGTTCGATACACCCCAAAGAGTTCCCCACACAAGCCTCCCAGCTCCCCTCCTTCATCCCACAGACATGGAAGCCAAGGCGATCATCCTTTGACTGACCCCATCGACGAAGCAGCATTGTTTCCTTCCACTTTCCGCTCAGCAATGATAACAACCATATATCAATACTTGGTGTATGCCACAACCATTAAATATGCTTCAGTGAGGCATGGAATGCATGCCGCTATTAAAGTAGAACTAAACCCTACTATCCTTTTCAGCCAAGGAAGTGGCCAACTTAGCTTCTATCTGATCAACTGCAATGTTACTGCACATGTGATCAGTTATCACACCAGTCATTTGATGGTTTGACAGTTTGGTTGAGAGCACAAGCAAGTATGAAAGTTAACATTCCCAGCATGCTGGGTTTTTAAGTGTTTTTTGAACCTGTTACATGGTTTTAGTTTAACCCCACTCCTTCCCTCTCTCCCACCCCCATTCTCAGGCCTGTGGATTTTCAAAAGTTCTCATGTATGCTGATATCTTCCTGTACTCTCTGCCTGTGCTTCAGCCTTATAAGGAACGTTGTTCCCAACCATTTCTGTGAACTACAGAACACCTGTGTTATGAGAAGAGGAGAGGTGGAGGTGTTACGTAGCCCTGTCCTAGGGTCATAATGCTGGTTATCTATAGAGTACAAGCGAGCAATGTCACCCTAGGATAGGAAATGTGGTGAAAATAAAGAGGAAAAAAATCCTGTGAAAAATTAAAACAAATACAACCACCTTATCTAAGGAATAGTAAGTTGCAATATGTACCGTAAATATTTTGTACTTCGGGCTTTAATTCTTTTCCTAGCTCTTTTACCCCTAGTCAGTAGGGGAGTGCACAGACAGTGCTCTCTTTACTATTATATCTTTGCACATGCTTTTCTATGCAATTGCATATATTTGTTAGCTGCTTTTGCTTGTAACACTTTCTGTATAAGGTTCCTGTCAACAGTGCCTTTCATAGGGTTTTTGGTTACATAAGAAGCACTGTAAAACACCCTGGATGCTTCCACGGAAGTTTGGGCAATTGAAGGACCCAAAGGACCCATAGAAGGCTATGATACACTGTTTATTTTTGATGGCAGTCAGTCTTTAATTATGTTTACAGTGAGGTGTACCAAAAGATAAAACTCTTCTAGGAACAGAACTGCCTCCTTAAAATATACATGTCATCATTTCTACCTACAAAACCAAAAAGTGATGTTTACTCCCCAGGGAGGACCATTGGTGGATTGTAATTCATTTCTTTATGCCCCTGTGGCCATTTCCACCGGAACATAAAGGAATGGTTTGCATGGCTCTACTCTCTGTTGGCATTGTTGGTCAATGGAAAAGTGACCCTTACAATGGTGGTTGGTAAACAAAGAATAAATCCTTTATTTCTTTGGCTTCAAAATGGAAGAGATAACCAAAAAAAAAAAAATCTGCACCAGACAAAGTTTCCCTTCTAATCACATTCTGTATACAATTGCTTTCAGATCCAACTTTTTGATACTTTTGGGGTAAAAGTTTTGTTGTGTGCGGTGTTGCTGTTTGATACACAGGGCCTATTGGATTCACATATGTTCTCCAGCATGGCTGATAACACTGGAATCTACTCTCCGCAGCTGTGCGTGTGTTAGGAGTAGTTGTTTCCACTGTAATAAAACACAATGAATCACATTGTCTGTGCTGATAAATTCCGAGTGAGTTAAAAAGTACATAAACTGCGGAGGAATCAGCACCTTCCCACTAAATAATCCCAGCTGCAATTAAACTGCTACATTCAGCTGTGTCTCAGTCTATTAAAAGTTGAACTGCAGCCCATTGTAATTCCCAGTGTCATCGTGCCTGCACTATTCAGCCCTGGTGATAAGCTAACCTGAAGACACAGCTGAAATCCAATAATACGAGTGTCATGGCGGCCATCGGGTCTATGAATGGTAGTGGTTTATCATGGTCACTGCAGAAACCAGAGGCCTGAAATATGTCCACTGCACACAAAATAAGGATAAGGACTTAAAGGCTTATATTAAGGGAGAGGAATAGAAGCACATAAGCATTGTACAGCACTACTGCAGGAAGCCCACAGATGTAAAGGTCCAATATGACTATCACAAGTACATGTTCCATACAACACACAAAAACATTTTTTTTTAAAACATTAACACATATAACATTATGCTAATCCCATAACATTAATGTATAAGAAAGATTGTATAAAAATAGACTATTAATATCCTTTAAAAGCTCATCTATACTCAAGATGTAGGCTCACTTTACAAAATTAGAATTGCACTCAGAAAGTAGGGTAAAGCCCCGTACACACGGTCGGAATTTCGGACGTAAAATGTCCTAGCGGACCATGTTGTCGGAAAATCCGACTGTGTGTGGGCTCCCTCGGACTTTGTGGGATGAAGGAGGGGAGCTGGGAGGCTTGTGTGGGGAACTCTTTGGGGTGTATCGAACTATGATGATAGTGAGGCTGATGATGTGGTGATAGCGATTATATTTATTAAACCAGATATATGATTATAGGTAAGTCCTAATAGGGCATACAAAGGTACCAAGGTTTCTAATGCCCCGTACACACGGTCGGATTTTCCGACGGAAAATGTCCTATCGGACCATGTTGTCGGAATTTCCGACGGAAAAAAATTGAGATCCTGCTCTCAAATTTTCCGACAACAAAGTCCGATTGGACTTTTTCCGATCGTGTGTAGAGAATTCCGACGGACAAAGTGCCACGCATGCTCAGATCAAATTACGAGACCAAAGCTATTGGCTACTAGCCTTTACGTAGTTCCGTCGTATGCAACGAACGTCACCGCGTTCAGAATGATCAGCTTTGTCACACCGTGTGTATGCAACACCAGTGTCGGACAAAATCCGTCGGAAAAAATCTGACGGATTTTGTGGTCGGAATTTCCGACTGTGTGTACGGGGCATTAGGATACAATGAGCATAAACAAGTCCCCTCTGTCAATAAGATTCCATGGCACTCCAGTTTTAGGTAACATGACCTACATGATGACCCCAACAACCAGTTACTAGAGCAGCTTTTCTCAACCTTTTTTACATGAAGGAACTCGTAAAATGACATTTAGGTCTCAGGGAACCTCTGCTAATTATTATATTTACAGCTCACAGGACATTAGCATGAATAAAAGTTGTGGACATAAGAATAAATAAGAGAATAATGAATGTGTGATATGTAAAGTATATGCACTCAAGGCATCTCTATGAAAAAAAAAAATTTATGCAATAATAATGAAATATTGCCACATTGGAGGTCAGTGAAAAAATGCCCCATAACATTGGAGGTCAGTGGAAAAATGCCCCTTTGCATTGTTGGTCATTGGAAAAGTGCCCCTTACAATGGTGGTTAGTGAAGTGCCCATTGCACAGTGAAAGACCTCCTTGCATTAATGGTCAGTGTATGACGTTTACCTATACATTTATGGTCAGTGGAAAAAGGACCCTCCTTGCACTGATGGTAAGTGGGAAGAATTCCTTTTACATTTGTGGTCAGTGGGAGGATCACTCTTGCAGATAGCCTAAAATATCACTGGTGCCAGCGGTTACTTATTAAAGAGGCAGAAATTGCTCTTTTCTTGAGGAACCCCCACAAATCTCTTGAGGAACCCCAGGATTCCACATAACCCTGGTTAGCAAAGTCTTTACCTAAAGATTTGTCATTTGAACTGGTGTTGTCTATTCTTTGGCACATACATGCTTTTTATGGGAAAGGCAATCTTTTATCTTTCTGATATCAGAAGAGCATACCTCCCAACATTTTGAGATGGGAATGAGGGACACCTACTAGCAAATGCATGTAGGCATAGGACATGCCCCCTGCCACACCCCCTTAAAGGAGAATTAACCAAAAAAAAGTTTAATTAAATCCACAAGTGCTATTTTTACCACTACTAAATGTACAAATGCAGCAATTTAGAATTTGGATGAAAGGTTTAGCACTGGTAAACACTTTTTGAAAGATAAAGAGTGCATTTTATATACAACTATATAGATCAGACCAAAATGAGGGACAAATGAGGGGGGAAGAGGGACATTGCTCCAAATCTGGGACAGTCCCTCCAAATTAGGGACAGTTGAGAGCTATGGAAGAGGTCCTAGAAACCAGGAACAGTAACAAGCAGTATGATCATCAAAAGTGAATGGCTCCCTGGCAGGGCTCATATGTATTGCAGTTTCATTTGTCCTACAAAAAAATGGCATTCTGAGATGGTGAGTCCCTTTATAGGGAAACAATATGTAATGTTATCAGAGCTACACGAGTCACTATACCATGAGTAGTAGATAGAGTAGTGTGTATACTGTATATCTACTTGTTCAAGTTTGTCAATATGTGTGGGCACACAGACATCTTTACATGTACATTGAATATATGTAGAGATATATAAATGTTATTATATCTACAAGGAGAGTCACAGAAAGTGAGCAATCAGCAGATCGATCTTCAGATAAATAAATGATGGGACGAAGGAAGTCAAATCCTTCATAAATCAAAGCTCTCCCATCACAGGGTGACTCACATCCTACTTAGCTCCACTACAAGTTAACCGGTCCTGTGGCCCAGATCATAATTTATCAGTTTCCCCTCTTCCATTGTGACCACTGACTAACTAACCCCAAATTCCTGATAAAGGCTCTGCTAATCTCACTCATGGAAATGTTTTTGAAGCAAGAGGTGATGGCAGATGGAGTCAAGAGCTAGCCTGGGGCAGCAGGAACTGTGTGACACACACATAGACACACTCACACTGAACAAATATATAGAGACTATATATACATTAAAAGGTACATTCCACCCCCCCCCTCTCCCCCCCAAATCCCCATGTACACCAATTAACTCCTTCTAGTCCATGATTTGTGCTTAGGTGACCAGAGTCATTCTGATCTGGTCATTACTTTGAATACTTCTTCAATTGGAATCTCTCTCTCTCACTCTTTTTCCTCCTTGTATGTAATTGGCAAGAACTCTGTTATGTCAATGTACCTTTGGAACATTGTTACGTGATCACCAACTGTAGGTGGGAATCATGAGTCTGGCCCCCAGCACCCTCGCTGTGACCATGGCTGTTAGCATAGGTATGCACAGCACAGCCTATTGCATTAGGGTGTGCACCCCAAAGCTCAAACACGTATGTGTGTGCATGCATGTGTGTATATACTGACAGTGTCAGTAGGGCAGAGGTTAGTTTCAGTAGGACAGTGAACGGCGTCAGCAGTTTTTATTTTTATTATTTTATTTTTTACAATTTTTTATTTTTGTATTATTTTTAAAAAAAATTAGGAGCCCAGTTAGGGGGCTTTGGTGAAATACCAGGGGTCTAAACAGGGGGAATCTGCACCACACAGTGTGATTAGGGTGTGCCCAGGCACACCAGGAACACCCTGTGCGCACACCTATGGCTGTTGTTAGTAACATTCTGGTAAAAAGCATTTGTAAAGAGCAAACTTGCAGTAGAAGAACCATGGTTCTGCATACTTCTATAGGTGCACATGTGCCTATGAAAGGTACTAAAACTCAGAGTTTTTTTTATATACTGCTGCGGTTGTGACAGTTTGCGGCTTCACAGCCGGATGCGCATGCGCAAGTTGAACTGCGCCTCCTCAATGGCCGGGCAATATTCTGGGACCTGTGACATGTCCCAGAAGATTGCAGGAGGGAGGGGGAGAGGAGAACTTCTGCTTGAATCGCCTAGGTGGTCGGAGCGAAAGTAGGAGCTGGGTACCTGTCAAAACTAGGTACCCCCCCCCCCAATAAAATGACATGCCAAATGTGGTATGTAAGGGGGTGAGGGGACCTTAAAGTGCAAGTTCCACTTTTGGGTGGAACTGCGCTTTAAAAGTCAGCAATGCAAAGCCAAGAATTCTTAGTGCCTTCATTATTCAGCATGGTTGACCCTAGTAGTTCTTTTCTGTAATATTATATCATTAATCTGAACATTGACAGACCTGGCAGAAGCATGTTTCTAAGCACACACACGCCCACACTGCTGCAGGATGAGATACAAAAGATTTTCTTTCAACCAAATACAGAAGATAACAAGTTACATCTTTAACACTCAGCGATTAAAAGGAAACGTTTAACAGAAAGTTATTTACAGATTCTGTATAACCTTGAGAACTGTGTGTACAGGCAGACCCGGAGCTTTTCCAAGCTCCCTATACCTCTGGACAAGGTGCCCAGAATCATTAGATGAATCTCCTGATCCAAACTGGTCCAGTTGGTAAATAAGAGTGCCTGATCACTATTGTTTTTCCTGATACCCCCCCTTCTCAATTGCCCTGAGCAGGAACAATTATTTGATTAACCCTTTAATGCGCAGCGTGGATTCTGTATCATTCTTTATCATGTGACCATTGTTTATTGGCTCTCACATTTGTCACATGATCATAAACCCTTGCTGCTGTTGGTGACAGTTCAGTCAGGGTGCTGGGAGCCCACCTTTCTTGCCGTCGCATATATGTGTTACGCGGTTGGCAAGAGATTAAAGGATTGGTCCACCCAAAACAGATATTTCTGTGATGGGTAGTTGCAGGAGTGTTAAACAACATGGCGGCGTCCTGTATCTATGGAGGACTTTACCCCAATCTGTCCGACTATTTCCTACTCTGTGCACCTTTAAGCAATCCCTGAAAGTCCATCTCTTTGGAGAAGTCTACCCTGCCTCTAATAAACTGTCTTTTTTACTTTCTCCATCAGCTCATCCCTCACAGTTATTACCTTTTGTATCATTTTCCCTCCCTCTTAGATTGTAAGCTCTAACGAGCAGGGCCCTCTGATTCCTTTTGTACTGAATTGTATTGTAACTGTACTGTCTGCCTTCATTTTGTAAAGTGCTGTACAAACTGTTGGCACTATAAATCCTGTATTATAACCAGGACTTTTTTCAGATGGAACTTGGTGGAACTCAGTTCCACCACCTCTGGCTCAGGCCCACTGCTCCCTACTCACCACTATCACTTGTAAACACAGAAGTTCGGCTTCTGTGTTCACAAGTGCCAGCTTGTCTCCCAATGGCCACAGATATGATCTCCTGAGCGACTCCCACTGAGTGCAGGCTGGGGAGATGCAGGTGCCAGGGTGCAGTGCAGATTCTGGCACCCCCACTGGATGATCTGCCTGCAACTGAGTTGGCAGAGCCACTTAGAGTGTGCAGGGAGGTACTAGAGCCAGCTGGGTGCTTCAGTGTATTACAGCAATACAAGTAAGACATGTGGAAGATGGTGGAGCTTTTAAGGAGGGAGGGAGAAGATGAGGGCAGTGGAAGGGGCGTCGCATACCGAGGTCAGAGCTAAAGAGGGGTGAAAGTGAGATGTGGATGGGGGATGCAGAGGTAAGCAGCTGTGGAAGAAGGCTGAACTCTGCACCCTGTGTGTAGTGCACCCCTAAAATCTGCACTCTGTGTGTAGTGCACCCCTGAACTCTGCACTCTGTGTGTAGTGCACCCCTGAACTCTGCACTCTGTGTGTAGTGCACCCCTGAACTCTGCACTCTGTGTGTAGTG